>CM034543.1:52951780-53019280 GCA_020002185.1 Paraescarpia echinospica
TGGTAGTAGTAGTAGTAGAAGTAGTAGTAGTAGTAGTAGTAGTAGAAGTAGTAGTAATAGTAGTAGTAGAAGTAGTAGTAGTAGTAGTAGTAGTAGTAGTAGTAGTAGGTAGTATTGTTATGGTATTTACCTTAGTAGTTTCGACTTGAATGCTCCAGCTACAGTTCATGTAGTTGTAGTACTGTGCTTGACTGATACCAAAGCGTCCCGCTGTGCCATTTAGTGAAGCTTGTTTGTCGCCGCATCCTGGACCAAAGAGGCATTTGCATCGTCTTAGGATCGATATAATAAGCAGGCAAGTCATTTCATTTTACAAACATATTCTAAAATGTTCACAGAACAAAAAAATTTGTAGTACCTGCTTGCATCGAACTCTCGGTGACATAGGGTTCAAATTACCACCAAGTGTATATAAAATCATATGATGGTGCCGTTCTACCTACATAATATGGCTACGATGCTGCAACTTTAAAACTGAAAGTATGCAAGTTTTAAAGGTGCGAACATCTGGTTAATGTAGAATATGTTACATGTCAAAAGAGCATAAAATATTCCGTGAGATGAAATAAATAGAATAGGGTAGTACTGTACGCATTACGACTACAAACTGGATATTTTTACTACAACTTTTTTATTTTAACTATTTTCTTTTTGATTGATTTATATTTTTCGTAATCATGATTTCAAAACGTGTTCAATTTCCATCTTTTTCGATGTAGCGCTATATGCCTATATACGTGAAATGGAAGTATCAGCAGTCGTATTCTTATTACGTCTTACCTTCAGCAGGAACAAATGTTGTGTATTGGATCCTAAAACCAGCGCCTCTTCCATGGGAATCTGATTTGAACGGGACGAATACGATATTCCCTCTGGTCGTGATATCGGCAGGTAAGGCATAACCACAGAGCGAGCTTATTACTGACGCCGTCGCGTCTCTTCCGTCGTATATCGTGACGTTATCGCAGTAACAACACGACTGTAGGCTGAATCGGACGAAGTGCAGACGCACTTGCTGTAAATAATAAACATAATAACATACTTTATTATGACACACACACATCCAAAGTAAAAACTCTGTTCAGGGGTGTTGACAATATACAATGCTAAATGTAAAAATAAAAGATAAATTTACTAAAAATGTAATTAAACAAATGTGTACTAAGCAAGCCTAAGCTAAACATATGAAACATACACGTACAAAGACATACATCTATACTTTCAATCGAATAAATAAATATAAAATAAAATACTAATTAACAAATAATTAAATAATTAAAATGATATTAGTATACTAGTATAATTGTAGACAAAGTAGCTATACTAAATACTGTGGTACGGGAAGTGAACCAGACGTGTAAGGGTCATATTAAATTATACATTAAAAGCAAGTATGAAATAATAATCTTAAGACGACAATACGTTTTTTATTGTAATTAAGCAAGTTGACTATATCGTAACTGTAACATACTCGACTGTTCCAGTTTTGCTATCTAGATAACCAGTCCAGTTGTATTACACAAGATTAAAAACATCATTATTGAGATATATGAATGCAAATTATACTTAAAATGCTGTACTAGTCCGACATTTCCGTACACTAGAAAATAAAAATGCATATCATATAAGAAATTAAAACGGTATTGCATGCACATGTAAAACTAATACTCCAGAGTAACAACGAAGGAAGTAGAATCAACTAACATGGTTATAAAACATACATGCATGAATATAACCTACATCGTTAAATATACACTTCCTACGAAACTCGAATGGGACAACTACAGGGTATATAGGCCTAAATGGTATAGCTTAAGACGAATGTTATGTTTACAAATCGCAGTGGTGCTAGTTAAAAAAGATGCATTTTTCCTATCAGGTAAAACGAATATGACCTGGTACTCTTAGTCTTAACTGGACTATTGTTGTGTTCAAACAATAATGTTGATGAAGGACATCATACCTGGCCTTCTTCGACCTCAATCCGCCATTGACATTTCTTGTTGTTGGTGTAGTTACTCCCGACCGTTCCGAATTCGCCCTCCGATTCAGTCAACACGGCCGTATCCCCACTGCACGCTCCTATAGCGAACGGTGTTAGATTTTGTTTTTTAAGGCGCGGTTGTATGTTCATTATACATTGTAATATAAAATGTAACTTGTTAAATGGGTCATGCCCCAGTTAGACTTCATGTTTCTTTACAAAAAGGGCAGTGTATTTTGGAGAAATATTTTTTTATAAAATTCACATGCTCTAACATCAGTGCATTTGAGTAGTCATATTTGCTGGTTTGATTGTAGAAGCTGTTGACAGAAAATTGTGTATTTTTAGCTGATTTAACTAAGCGGGAGGATATTTGGCAGCAGTTGGGCTATTTGACCCTTTAGTCAGACATTTGCGTCCATCCATTCCTAAATATAGACGGGTGTCATACATATAGACATTTTACGAGAGGTAGAAATATTATATTTTGACAAAACTCTAACAGCATGTCATTGAGATGATGTTAATAGCAGGTAAGAAGTTTAAGAATTTGTGTAGACCACGTTATCTTATAATCATATAAAACGTTAGCAAGGCAGCCAATGGGAAAGCTAACTGTAGACTGACCCCTTATATAGCGGAGTATCCAGTCCTGATGACTGCTAAAAGCTCTTTACACTTTACTCCCTGGTAGGCCTGTTCAATCGAACACCGTCTCAACTTCTGTGTAGCAACGTAGAGTGAACGAACATGCCCATGGTTCGACACATCAGCACATTATTCGAAACCGGGTTCTCTCGGTCGAGAGTCTAAACCTCTAACCACTGCACCGTTAAACTCCTCAACATATAATACTATTCATGACGATAAGTATCGTACTGTAAGTGCACGTTAACGGTTTACTTTATAGGCCTGTAATGAAGGTACGTTATTCCTTGGGTTTGCTTATCCATTTCCGGACGTTGCAGCCTTGATGGACTGTCTATAAACAGCTCTCTCTTTTGTTTGCCAGTCGCCGCACTCGCCAGACGTCTGCTCCCATCCATTCGCCTATGTCCTTCTCCCATTGTCTCCTAGCTCTTCCTCTGCTTCTGCAGCCTTTCACATTTCCTTCCATTATTAGTCGTTTCACATGGCCGAAATAACTTAGTTTCTGTTTCTTTACAAAGTTCAATAAAGTCCGGGGAATAAAACCAAGTTCATCTGCGATGGATTCGTTAGTTCTACGTTATTAGAACAAAGAAAAACAAAGGTGCTCTACCGTGTATCTTCTCTTGAAGCCATCCCATCAAACTCGTCACTCGTGCGTAGACACCAAGATGCTTTCTGTCAGGGTAAAGAACAAAATCACGTCGTGTTTAAACAGTTTTCTGATTAACTAGTTTGGCCAACCCCGACATTTACGTATTCTGAAAGTTGATATGTACTTATATACATAGCCACTATAACTGGTATATGAAAGTTGACATGTACTTAAATACATAGCCACTATAACTGGTATATGAAAGTTGATATGTAGTTATATACATAGCCACTATAACTGGTATATGAAAGTTGACATGTACTTATATACATAGCCACTATAACTGGTATATGAAAGTTGATATGTACTTATATACATAGCCACTATAACTGGTATATGAAAGTTGACATGTACTTATATACATAGCCACTATAACTGGTATATGAAAGTTGACATGTACTTATATACATAGCCACTATAACTGGTATATGAAAGTTGATATGTACTTATATACATAGCCACTATAACTGGTATATGAAAGTTGACATGTACTTATATACATAGCCACTATAACTGATATATGAAAGTTTATATGTACTTATATACATAGCCACTATAACTGGTATATGAAAGTTGATATGTACTTATATACATAGCCACTATAACTGGTATATGAAAGTTGACATGTACTTATATACATAGCCACTATAACTGGTATATGAAAGTTGATATGTACTTATATACATAGCCACTATAACTGGTATATGAAAGTTGACATGTACTTATATACATAGCCACTATAACTGGTATATGAAAGTTGATATGTACTTATATACATAGCCACTATAACTGGTATATGAAAGTTGACATGTACTTATATACATAGCCACTATAACTGGTATATGAAAGTTGATATGTACTTATATACATAGCCACTATAACTGGTATATGAAAGTTGATATGTACTTGTATACATAGCCACTATAACTGTTATATGAAAGTTGATATGTACTTATATACATAGCCACTATAACTGTTATATGAAAGTTGATATGTACTTATATACATAGCCACTATAACTGGTATATGAAAGTTGATATGTACTTGTATACATAGCCACTATAACTGGTATATGAAAGTTGATATGTACTTATATACATAGCCACTATAACTGGTATATGAAAGTTGACATGTACTTATATACATAGCCACTATAACTGGTATATGAAAGTTGATATGTACTTATATACATAGCCACTATAACTGGTATATGAAAGTTGACATGTACTTATATACATAGCCACTATAACTGGTATATGAAAGTTGACATGTACTTATATACATAGCCACTATAACTGGTATATGAAAGTTGACATGTACTTATATACATAGCCACTATAACTGGTATATGAAAGTTTATATGTACTTATATACATAGCCACTATAACTGGTATATGAAAGTTGATATGTACTTATATACATAGCCACTATAACTGGTATATGAAAGTTGATATGTACTTATATACATAGCCACTATAACTGGTATATGAAAGTTGACATGTACTTATATACATAGCCACTATAACTGGTATATGAAAGTTGATATGTACTTATATACATAGCCACTATAACTGGTATATGAAAGTTGATATGTACTTATATACATAGCCACTATAACTGGTATATGAAAGTTGATATGTACTTATATACATAGCCACTATAACTGGTATATGAAAGTTGACATGTACTTATATACATAGCCACTATAACTGGTATATGAAAGTTGATATGTACTTATATACATAGCCACTATAACTGGTATATGAAAGTTGACATGTACTTATATACATAGCCACTATAACTGGTATATGAAAGTTGATATGTACTTATATACATAGCCACTATAACTGGTATATGAAAGTTGACATGTACTTATATACATAGCCACTATAACTGGTATATGAAAGTTGATATGTACTTATATACATAGCCACTATAACTGGTATATGAAAGTTGACATGTACTTATATACATAGCCACTATAACTGGTATATGAAAGTTGATATGTACTTATATACATAGCCACTATAACTGGTATATGAAAGTTGATATGTACTTATATACATAGCCACTATAACTGGTATATGAAAGTTGACATGTACTTATATACATAGCCACTATAACTGGTATATGAAAGTTGACATGTACTTATATACATAGCCACTATAACTGGTATATGAAAGTTGATATGTACTTATATACATAGCCACTATAACTGGTATATGAAAGTTGATATGTACTTATATACATAGCCACTATAACTGGTATATGAAAGTTGATATGTACTTATATACATAGCCACTATAACTGGTATATGAAAGTTGACATGTACTTGTATACATAGCCACTATAACTGGTATATGAAAGTTGATATGTACTTATATACATAGCCACTATAACTGGTATATGAAAGTTGATATGTACTTATATACATAGCCACTATAACTGGTATATGAAAGTTGATATGTACTTATATACATAGCCACTATAACTGGTATATGAAAGTTGACATGTACTTATATACATAGCCACTATAACTGGTATATGAAAGTTGACATGTACTTATATACACAGCCACTATAACTGGTATATGAAAGTTGACATGTACTTATATACATAGCCACTATAACTGGTATATGAAAGTTGACATGTACTTATATACATAGCCACTATAACTGGTATATGAAAGTTGATATGTACTTATATACATAGCCACTATAACTGGTATATGAAAGTTGACATGTACTTATATACATAGCCACTATAACTGGTATATGAAAGTTGACATGTACTTATATACATAGCCACTATAACTGGTATATGAAAGTTGACATGTACTTATATACATAGCCACTATAACTGGTATATGAAAGTTGATATGTACTTATATACATAGCCACTATAACTGGTATATGAAAGTTGACATGTACTTATATACATAGCCACTATAACTGGTATATGAAAGTTTATATGTACTTATATACATAGCCACTATAACTGGTATATGAAAGTTGACATGTACTTATATACATAGCCACTATAACTGGTATATGAAAGTTGACATGTACTTATATACATAGCCACTATAACTGGTATATGAAAGTTGACATGTACTTATATACATAGCCACTATAAATGGTATATTCTATAATCATAAGATCAGAAAGTCCAGAAAACCTGTAACATTACGTATTGGTGGGCGATTTGGTCATCACCACGGTTCGCAAAAACAAATCAATTCATCCATTGGTATTAATGCAAGTCGCTGACATTTTGGATACATCAAGCCATGTCTGATGTGTAATCATGTATCGTCAATTAAATCATATTGATCTGACCATTAATGTTTATATTGTGGTTATATGTTACTGTACAAACCACATAGAATACTTGTTTTAATTCTCTCGAACCACTCGGGTGGTTTTGTACATTCAGTTCCTTGCACCAAGGACCAACTGTTTTTATTTCAAAACGGGTTTGCATGTTATATTATAACATGCATAAAGCAGATACCGCATACAAGTCAAAAACTGTTCAATTCAAATTGTTAAAACTGGTGATACATTTGATCTATTAACAATGAAAATGCACTCGGTGAGTAATCCAACAAAACCTGCCTCGTGAACTAGAATGGGTATGTGTATGTCTAACTGCTATAGTGCATGACATACGGCACATATATAATATGTTATCCATACCTTAAATTTGTACTATTGCAATTGGCACTACCCCAACTAGTTATGCCGTACAACGTCCATGGTCCGCCGTTAACTCGGCACACAAGAGGTCCTCCCGAGTCTCCCTGCAACACAGGTAATGTAAAGGTCAAGTAATAATAATAATAATTTTAATGATAATAACAGCAACAACAACTTCTTTAAAAAAGCTTCATATGCGTATATATAAAGTAAATGGTAACCTCTTATATAGCGCAATATCCAGTCCTCAGGACTTCTCAAAGCGCTTTACCCTTTACTCCCTGGCAGACCTGCTTAATCGAACACCATCTCGACTTCTCCGGGAAACAGCCAGCCATGCTGCAATTATTGCGCGAAGACTAGTCGTACACAAATATCCGCCACTATGTAATAACCATATACTCATTCATACACCTGAGTGAACTGGAGAAACGTAGAGAGAACGAATTTGCCCAAGGTTCGACACAGCAGCATATGATTCGAACAAGGGTTCTCTCGGTCGAAAGTCCGAAGCTCTAGCCACTGCAAAACTACGCTTCCCTTCATACACCGAAACCCTCATAAACCTAACCCAGGGGCGCGTCAACACAACATATTTATTAAATCTCAGTGAAACAGTGAAATATGATTATACAAGATGCTAGTACATCACAGGATAAAAAATATCCGTGAAATTGTGTTACATGTCTGAATGATCTAAACAGTAAGTTGGACCTAATTCCACATAGTTGGCACAGGTAGCGAGGAATGTGTAGTCCTAACGCTAGTTGCAAGGTATAACTATAAGTACAGCACATACACAAGAAAGCGATCTTTGAAGTAGTTTTGTGTAGCGATCACTGCCACAGTTGGGTGGATTTTGCATTGTTCGGCTGTGGGAAGTCATGGGCAGAAACCAAGGAGGAGGAATTCAACTTTCAGTGCATGGGGTGTTGGAAGGTGGAGTGTCTGCAGAAGGAAATAGTTAGGTTGACAGATATTGTGAAAGGGATGGAGATGAGAATTAGCAAGGAGACAGGGGGAATGGAGAGAGGGGGCTAGGATAGAACATGTGACTGAAAGGGTAGAGAAGGTATATGGGTATGGCAAGGGAGGGTCTATACTAGTACATGTACGAACACATAATGCAGACATGGAGGGAACAACTGGGATACTACAGAAGTATAGACAGTCAGTGAGGAAGCTAAAGAAGACAAGAGTTTAACCAGATTTAACAAGATTTAACAAGATTGCCATCCAGAGATTTAACTCTAGATGGCAGGTGGACAAGGAAGCCCTTTGGCTTATCGAGAGTCCAACCCTTTTATCTACATATATATTGAACAGATTATTCTCTCAGGAATGTTACCAGTAATGGGAAGAAGGGGGGGCAACATATAAAAACTGCAAGAGGATGGCGATCAACGCGCTAGTTGAGCAGATGTGTGAAAAAGAGGGTGTGGGATTCACAGATTTATGGGGATATTTTGTTGGGAGGGAAGATATGTACATGAAAGATGGCCTCCATCTTAGTGGAAAGGGGGCAGCAGTTTTCTCAGAGAACCTGCTGCGATCTGTTTACAGTGGGACAGGTTGCATCTATTTAAACTAGATTCGCAGGGGGCACTCACAGAGAAGCCTGAAACTGGAGGCATAGATAAAGACAGCACAAATAAATAAGCAAAGAACAGTCTGGAAAACTCTTCTGAAGCTGGATATAAATGTGTTTGTTTAAATGCAATGAGTATAGTAAACAAAAGAAATTAACTAAACAATATGGTAGAAAATATTGACCCTCACATAGTAGGTATAACCGATTCATTGACCACCACCGATATATTAGATGCCGAATTGGGAATGACAGGATAAGTAATGTTTAGGAAAGAAAGAATAGGAAGAAAAGGAGGTGGAGTTATTTTATATATTAAAGAATCTATCCAGGCTTACGAAATAAAATTAGAAAGAGAAGCAGATTGCGAAGAAGCAGTATGGTGAAACATAGTTACATGAAACTCAACGTTAACAGTTGGGTTAGTTTATTGAAGTCCAAACATAAGCATAGAAGAGAATGAAAAAATACAAAACGCTATAAAGGAAGTATACAAACGGGACTGTATTATTGTGGTTTTTTTTAAACCATGGGGATATACAATGGAAATCTCTACAGAGTATGGGGAGTGAGCACCAACAGTTTTTAGTTTTAATACAAGATACTTTACTTTCTCAACATGTGCTAGAACCAACCAGAGTTGACAATGTGTTAGACATAGTTTTGTCCTCACAGAATGAATTAGTTGACAATGTCAAGATATGTGAGCCACTGGGGAGTAGTGATCACAACCAGATACATTTTATCATCAAAGTAAAATCAGAAAGAAATAGTAAAAAGCAATATAGGAAAAAATTCCACAGAGGAAGGTATAAGGACATGAGGAAATATTTAGCAAAGATAGACTGGAATAACACACTGAAGCATAATACAGCAACAGAATGCTGGAATATCTTAAAGAGTGAAATTAAGTGCATAATCGATAAATTTGTACCCTTAAAAACAAGGGAAACGGTCCAAAAAGAAGCACTTATCGAAAGTAGCCAATAGACAAATTAAATATAAACAAATGATGTGTAAGTCATATAGATGTACTGGAAATGATGAAGACTACAACATTTATAAAGAAGCACTAAACCAAGCTACAGCTGAAATTAGAAATTCAAAGAGAAGCTAGTAATATAAATCATGACAACAAGAGTTGTTATGCATATGTTCGAAGCAAACAGATAGTTCAGGATCAGGTCGGTCCTCTAGAAGATAATGCAGGAAATATTATATCACAGGGATTCTTAATGGCAGAAGAACTGAATGAGTATTTTAGTTCAGTGTTTACCAGGGAAGATATTAGTTCACTGCCAGTACCACAGACTAAGTTCAAGGGGGCAGATTCAGACTATTTAGGACAGTTAATTGTAACCCCGGAAATGGTAGCTAAGAACATTAGGGCTACGAAGGATATTAAATCACCTGGAGTCGATGGGATTCCACCCAAACTACTATTGGAAATTGTAGAACAAATAAGCGTACCGCTAACTACAGTTTTCAATTTGTCATTAGAAGAGGGAGTAGTTCCTTTAGAATGGAAAGAGGCAAACATTATACCGTTATTTAAAAAAGGTTCGAGAAACAAGTCAGAGAACTATAGACCAGTGAGTTTAACATCAGTGATTTGCAAATTATTAGAACGAATAATTAAATATCACATGGTGGATTTTCTTGTTAAACATAACTTAATAAACCATCATCATTAAGAGGTAATGCTTAACAAATATGTTATGTTTTTTGGAAGAGTAAGTGGGTAGATGAGGGATCATCAGTAGATATCATGTACTTAGATTTTCAAAAACCTTTCGACAAAGTACCACTTCAAAGATTACTGCTGAAACTAAAGGCCCATGGCATAGGAAATGGTATAATAAACTGGATAGAAAAATGGCTGATTGACAGAAGACAACGTGTAGTAGTTGATGGGGAGGCTTCAAACTGGAAATCAATATTGACTGGGGTACCACAGGGATCAGTACTGGGTCCTATATTATTCTTAATATATATCAATGATTTGGATGATGATATAACAAGCAAGGTGGATGATACAAAAGTGTTTAGAAGGATTAAAAATGATGGAGATAGACAACATTTACAAGATGATCTTGACAGGTTGATCAAATGGTCTGAAAAATAGCAAGTGCTGTTAAATTTTGGGAAATGTAAATGTCTGCACACAGGACATGGGAACGAAGATGTAGAATATACAATGGGGGGTACTGTACTAAGTATTACTGTAAAAGAAAAGGACTTAGCGTTAACGATTAGTGCTGATATGAAGGTTTCAGACCAGTGCGAAGTTGCAGGGAAATCAAATCCTTGGATTAATTAGGCGAAATATAGCGTATCAGGAAACAGAACTAATAATACCGCTGTACAAAACAATAGTGAGGCCTCATTTAGAATATTGTATATAAGCGTGGAGGCCATATCGCAAGAAGGACATAGATATGCTAGAAAGATTACAGAGGATAGCGACTAAAACTATACAAAAACTGAGGGATCTTAGTTATGAAATTCGCCTAATAGAATGTTCTCGAACAAAACTATAGACCAGGAGATTGAGAGGAGATCAGATAGAAGTGTTTAAAATGCTGAATAGTTATGAAAATATTGATATAAATATTGTTTTCTCAGTTAAGAAAGAGAGAAGGACTAGAGGACATAAAGTCACATTAGCAAAGGAGCAGTATAGATTAGATATAAGAAAGTTCTCATTTTCACAAAATACTTTAAATGAATGGAACAAGTTATCTGCTGACTGTGTGGGTGCTAGTAGCGTGAATATGTTTAAACATAAAATCGACACATACCTCTGAAGGGCGGGATACACATAAATAAAAGGGTTGGACACTAGGTAAGCCAAAGTGCTTCCTTGTCCACCTGCCACCTAGAGTTAATTAAATATTGTTAAAGGAAGTTACGCGGTAGTTAGCCATGAATGTAAATATAACGGTTAAAGGTAAAGCCTGATTGAACTATTACAGATCTGAAACAGTGTACGATATGCTTCAAAACCAACGAGTACATTTCATACGTGGCAGTGAGTGAGCCACAGGTGAATTGGGATTACATACACTTGCTAAACAATCTTACTATGTTGTAATAACCCTTAGCAAAATATTATAACAACAATAATTGCAGTACGTTTTGACAATACGGATGTTGGTACTAAAGAGCTTGATTCCTATACGAAATGCTGATGAAATGAGTCAATGATGAAGAGGTTTGGAAAACGTTGGTACAGTCGCATAACACAATCAACGTATATCACCATAGATGAAAGTCGTAAAGATAATACTAATTCGTAATATTGTCTCCATTTGCCCTCCTATGTTTAATCTCCATTTATCCGTTCTCTTCAATACTATAGTTTCTGTTTTCAAATATTCGTCCTGAATGCGTCCCTGTTTCCGAAGTTAACTAAATAATTTCACTATCTTTCTCACTTTCTCTCTCTCTCTCTCTCTCTCTCTCTCTCTCTCTCTCTCTCTCTCACTCACTCATTCCCTCTCTCTGTCCCTCATTTTTGTTTTGCCGTACCACCATCCAAAGCTGTTGCACATGGAAGTAGCTATAATCGGCAGCTGAACTTGGCGTAGCACAGTTCTATCACCCGTTGCTGGAAAAACAGCAACATTATGTTCAGTTCTATTAAAGGATAAGCTGAGCCTAATACAAAATTACACGTCAATGCATCGTGTACATCAATATTTTGGCTAACGAGTTAAAAACTGTAATAGAGAATACATGTCCATTGATATCCGAAATTACAATGACAGTATTTAAGCATTATGTAAAAATGCCGAGGGAAAATAGTTTAGAACAGCAGCCATATAATAGTGAAAGAATTAAGAAGCTGAATTTCTCAACATAGCATTACATTAAGGTAAATCCAAATTGTATGTACTGCGGACATATGTTGAAGCTTGGCTTTGGCCGAATATTGTCATACCCACCTCGAGTGCGACCCCATCCAGTCGAGACGCACTGGGCACCGGGCAATACCTCTTTCTTGGGCAGACACACTGATGCAACCTCGCGGCGGTATTCGAGACTGCCCTTAAGTCTGATAAGGGCGATGTCATTGTTACGCCCGTTACAGTCTGGATGTTTAAAGATGCGGTCGATGGCCCAGATGGATTATGTTCCTTCTGGCTTTGAGAGATTGTGTTCACCAACAACAATTCGCATTTTGGACGCACCAATGCTGACGTCCTTACTACAATGGTACAACCATTAACGTTAACAGAATATATGCCACTTCGCATGAATGTCCATTTCACCAGTGTTGGGGAAATTTTCCCGATGAAGTAGTAAGTACAAATAAAAGTAGGTCTCATAAACTACTTATATAAAAAGTAAATGTATATAAAAGTAATTGAAGTAAAATTTGTACAAACGTAGCCGGCTGCTGCAATCCCAAACGAACCTATACACGAAGCATATGTTTTTCTTACACAAACGCCACTAGTTATTTAATCGACGGATAAACAAATAATCTCAATAATATACAACATGATAACAATAACCACATGTTTTATAATTATATATATAGGCACAATATTAATTTGTTATAAAATGAAGCTGAGCAACGGGATTAAGATCAAACTATGACTATGTCTATATCAAATGTACCATTGAATATACTCTATAATAGCTTTCTATAATAAACGATTCATTAATTCATTCATTCAAACGTTACACGACAATTCATGCCAGTGAATAAATGGGAAGCCTGTGAGCCACATCCGCTAAGTTGTGTGTGTATATATGTGTGTGTATGTGTGTGTGTGTGCGTGTGTGAGTGAGTGAGTGAGTGAATGAATGTGTGTGTGTATGTGAAAGTGTGTGTGTGTGTGTGTGTGTGTGTGTGTGTGTGTGTGTGTGTGTGTGTGTGTGTGTGTGTGTGTGTGTGTGTGTGTGTGTGTGTGTGTGTGTGTGTGTGTGTGTGTGTGTGTGTGTGTATGTGTGTGTGTGTGTGTGTGTGTGTGTGTGTGTGTGTGTGTGTGTGTGTGTGTGTGTGTGTGTGTGTGTGTGTGTGTGTGTGTGTGTGTGTGTGTGTGTGTGTGTGTGTGTGTGTGTGTGTGTGTGTGTGTGTGTGTGTGACATGTGGTTTATCACCAGATTAAATATTGCGACGCTCATTTATATTTGATATTAGGTAGGCCAAAGAAAGAAGCAGGCACAAGTCCGCAGTCGACTTCTAAAGGCGACACCAACCAACCAACCAACCAACCAATCAACCACCCAACTAACCAGGCCTAATATGTTGTCCTACCAGTGTCCAGAACAATAGTACCGTTGCATGTGTCTAATACATATGTATCAATATATAACTTACACGCAGTGGGCTGCAGTGACGATCCAACGTTTATTGATAATGCTTCCACCACAGTTGTGCCCATACCCCTCTACTGTGATGCTAATCTGCCACGGCCACGAATGCTCCACAGCCTCCGAACCACCAACAATACGAGGGATATGTTGTGGTATTTTAGGCATTCCGCATTTGTCAGAAACTAAAAAATCGAGATGGATAATATTTTATGATAACATCGATCATAGCAGTACAAATTTTGCCAGCATACTGTATTCACATAAAAACTGCAATATCGTGAAAGCTATTCAAAATTGTTTCGCGCGTCCAGCGACATATTTTGTAGATGGCATTATTGTCTGAACGTAATATCGCACTATTCACACAATATGACAATTAGTCAAAATAATTGCTTACATTTAAATGAAGGCAGTCCGTTCCTCTATCCGGAATTAGTGGGCGTAGATATATGTAAAACGAAGTCAGCTATGTTGAACGTTGGAAATTGGGACATCGTTGAACATAAAATGGTATTGAGATTAAATCATCCCGGCTCCGCAATATTGCGAATAAAACGTGTTTTGAAGCATTATGTTTTGTTAACCATTTGACCATGTATCGGGTTGGAAACTTTCAAATTGCAAACAATCTCACGGGCTTACTAAATCATATAAAGACCATTTGGCGAACAGTATACCGTTAAATGTAGTGTTAAGAACATTATGCTGATTAATGAAAACAAGGAACAGACTTCCTCCTTTTTAAACCAATCAGGTTGCTATTCCATCTCGTGGCAGATTGGCAGAACAGTGCACATATGCAAACACTTCTACCAATTATAATTGGGTTGTATGTAGTGTATTGGATGCCTCACTGTCCAGCGACCTAGTTTGTATATGGCATTATTGTCTGAATGAATGACATAGCATTTTCGTTGAACCCACCAAGATCCCAACACTCCTCCTGGAGAATGTTTTCTTATTTAAAAAGTATAAACCTCAAACATACGAAACTAAAGGTGATGTAGTCGGACATTTGAACATACACATACCCACAATCTGATTTATAACAATACTCATAGATGGTGTGTAATTTGTGGATATGGTCTATATGTATGAGTAGATGCTTTCAGGAATACATACCAGGAATTACTTTCCTAGATGTGTACGTGACCATAAATCCGCTCCTCGGAGAATTGTAGTTATAGTAGCTTGTGTTGAAGACAATTGATAGTTTGTTGGTTGAAGATGTCACGTCGCCAGGGATATCTTGTCCACACAGCGTGTGAAATCGGTGTCCTGTGACGCCATCAGTTATGACAAGGCTGTCCCGAGAACAGTTGTTGGACGATTCCAAGTCGAATCGCTCAAAGTGCAGGTGTACTCGCTGCAAAGAATACGTTTGTATTAACAAAGGGTAGAAATATACCAAAAGGCAAAAATTGGTGCACTGGAAATGTTTTTCATCCGAAGCACCGACGTTCACTCGCCTCTTTCAATGTACGTTCGCTGCTCTCAACCATTGACCTAAGATCTTCCGATGGGTGTACGCAAGGAAAAACACATGTAGTTATTTAGAGTTATTTACTTTTTTAGAAAACAAAATTGTGTGGTGAGATATCCCCCGAGGGCGCAGTTGTTACGAACTCTAGAACAGTATGCTGTAATAAAGATAACAATTCCCCGTGGTTGCTCCATGGGCACGTGTCAGCTACAGAGGTATATGTGTGTAATAATGATAATAGTTCCCCGTTGTTGCTCCATTGGCAGGTGTCGACTACAGATGTAGATGTGTGTAATAATTATAATAGTTTCCCGTTGTTTGCTCCATGGGCACGTGACAGCTACAGAGGTAGATGTGTGTAATAATGATAATAGTTCCCCGTGGTTGCTCCATTGGCAGGTGTCGGCTACAGAGGTAGATGTGTGTAATAATTATAACAGTTCCCCGTGGTTTCTCCATGGGCACGTGTCAGCTACGTAGGTAGATGTGTGTAATAATGATAATAGTTCCCCTTGGATGCTCCATGGTCAGATGTCAGCTACAGTGGTAGATGCGTGTAATAATGATAAGAGTTCCCCGTGGTTGCTCCATGGGCAGGTGCAGCTAGAGATGTAGATATATGTACCTAAAAATGTGCACCCATAACCAGACTTCTTTGCTATGCATGAGACATTTTGAATTACATTACATACAAATATAGGAAAGAAGGCTAGGTCTGCGAGAAATGCTTCACAAGGAAAACTGGCACATAAGACTACATTGTGGTTATCAGCTCAAACCATGTCAGACTGTATCATATCGTCTTTCTGAAGGAACACGAGGGAACAGAGGATCTGTAAACAGTACTGGGGACAGAAGAGTCCACAGTCAGTGTTGGAACAAGCAAACTTCGAACCCAGACATCACCATAAGCAAGGCGAGACATTGCGTTAGATGTAATACTTGACAATCAACTAAAAACTAATCTTACGTTTCCATCTTCTACCGTGATGAGCCACTGGCAGTGCATGTTAGCTCTGTACTGGGATCTGCTGAGCCAGAACTCTCCTGATTTCCCGTTAAGTTCTGCAGCCGTACCGTTGCATGGTGCAGGATCTGAAAGAACATACATCATCTACAACTTATACAAACGTACCATCATTGTCCCACGTATGTGTTTGCTCCTACACAAAAAATTTACGAAGACTATTGTAATTGTTCGTCACTCTTTATTGGAAGTTAAACATTTATTCTTCCTACATTACTGTATGCAAGTTTGTGGAATTACTGATAAACTATCAACATAATATCGTAAATCGTTTGTTGGGGAAAACAAACTATATTTCTGCTAAAGATAGACATATTTCGTCTATTCATCTATATATATATTAATACGCTGACACGGAGTTGCTGTGTGTGTATATCCACCCACGTGATTATATTCACTAGCCGCTTTCTATGTTAATTTGTTTCCTATGACCATTGGCTTCTGATCTACGAACTGGCAATCCACTTAAAAAACGCAACGTTATAGGTAGTTATGTATTATAGTTCCTGCTGTGGTATTGCTAACTGCTACATTTGGTTCACAGCTCCATTGGAGGATTTATACTAGATTCTTGTAATGAGTCAATATACATTATTGGTTGCTGAAGAAGAAGAAGACGAATTTTCTTTTATTTGACCCAGACATTTCAAATAATACATACAATACATCCATGTCAAAAAAATTAAATTTTACAAATATATAACCTTTTGGTAAACATGGTATAATGTATGATAAATAACGAAAAGTAGGGTCAGGAGACTCCTCTAAGACTATGGTAGTCGCTATCGAGGAGCCACCTTTTCCAATAAAACTTTAACTGAATCAATATATCACCTAATAAAATTCTTCCAGAAAAAGAAGAAGAAAAAAACAAATAACAAAAAAACATAATATGTATGCATGTGTGTAGTGTGAGCAAGCTTACATGATTGTTGTGTTTGTCGTTTAGGCACTGTTTTGTATTGTATCAAGTTGACAGGTGGTTGTCAGTTCTTAATTTTGCATACATATGTAGCAGTTTTGCCTGGTGCATGTTACTTGATAGTTTTGTAAAAAATAAAGTTTAACATACTTGGCAAATCCTTGTGAACTGTGTGTACTAAGCTTTTCTTTGACAATATCAGGAATGTTATTTAGTAAAAGTGGCAAATTATGCCTAAGACATTTCTTAGCAAATTCATGTTTAATTTTATAAGTGTATATTTTATTCCTGACTCTTGTATCATGATTATGTACCTCATAGTTAAACATTATCCTCCAGTTTTGTAAATAAACTGGTAAGTCATTGTGTAAATATTTATAGTAAAATTTTAATTGTTGTAATTTAAGGATGTCATCTACTTTTAACAAGTTGAGTTTTTTGTGAAGTGGTTCTGTGTGGGAAGTATAATTACTTAAGGTAATAATTCTCATGGCTTTTTTTTGAAGTTTTATTATTCTATTTGATTGAAAGCCCCACGCCATGATGCAATAATTAATGTGTGGCACTATTAAAGAATTATATAATATTATTTTAATATGAAGAGGTAACACATGTTTCAATTTATTTAATACGCCAATTTTTTTAGAACAAGCATTTGCAATTTTTTCAGTGTGCTTTTTCCAGTTTAAATTTGTATCTATAATTAAACCCAAAAAATTAAATTCTTTGACTTGTTCAATATTTACATTGTCTATCTTCAGAGTAAGTGCCTGTATATTTTTCTTTGCTTTTTGAAATGTCATGTATTTCGATTTTGCTATGTTTAGCGATAATTTATTTATTTTGAGCCATTCATTTATTTCTAAAAGTTCTTCATTTATTAAAGATTCTAAATTTTCGTCATGTATGTTATCGCTGAAAGGGTTTAGTGTACTTGATAGAGTTGTATCATCGGCATAAATTATGAAATTAAACATTTTACTGACTTGTGCAAAATCATTGATATATATGATGAATAACAGGGGTCCTAAGATTGAACCTTGTGGTACACCTGTTGTTATTGATAACATTTTTGATTTTGTATTGTCAATTTCCGTATATTGTTTACGATTTTTTAGGTAACTGCTGAATAAGTTCAGATGTGTTCCATGTACAGTGTATACCATAATATTTCAATTTGTCAATTAAAATTAAATGGTCAATGGTATCAAAGGCTTTGGAAAGATCTAGGTAAATATTAATGGGTATTTCATCCTTATCCAGTTTGGTTATTATTCTATCTATTAATTCTAGTGCTGCGTATTCAGTTGAATGTTTAGGTCGGAATCCATACTGATGGTCAAACAAAAGCTTAGAGTCTTTTAAATAAGATAATAATTGGTCAAAAATAATTTTTTCAAGTACTTTTGAAATAGCTGGTAGAAGAGATATGGGTCTATAATTATTGAATACTGCTGGCTCACCTTTTTTATAAATTGGAATTACCTTAGCAATTTTTAATTTATCAGGGAATATTCCCGTGATTAATACTTGATTTATTAATAAAGTTAAAGATTTGGTTAGTGCATTTTTAGCAGTTTGGCTGAGAGACCATCACATCCACAGCTACTTTTGTTGGGTAGATTAATTATTGTTTTCTTTATGGTATCTTCTTCAACGTATTTAAATGTAAAATTACAGTTTACTATATTATTTAGATAATATGAATGATCATGAATGCCTTTGTATTTAATATCATTAGCCAGGTTACTACCTATATTGGTAAATAATGTATTGAATGTATTTGCAATTTCTAGTTTGTCTGCCACAATAGAATCGGATTCTTTAAAATATTTTGGAAATTATTTATTAATTTTATGTTTAGACAGGATTTCATTTATGGTTTTCCAAGTGTTTTTTATATCAAATTTAAATTGATTAAAACATTTGTCAAAATATGATTGCTTTGCTTTGCGAAAACTTCTTTTCAAAATACTATTGTATGTTTTCAGATTAATCAATAATACGCCATATTCAGAAGATTCAGGGTTTGTGATTTTTAATTGTTTGTAAAGTTTGTCTCTGTATCGTATTGAGGTTAGCAAGCCTTGAGTTATCCATGTAGATTTTTCATGTTTATATTTATTAAATTTCACTAATTTGCTAGTCATATATTTATTTTTAGCTTGATTTATTTCATTAATAATAATGTTATAATTATGGTTTGGATCAGCATTTGAACTTGTATCTAATTGTTTATGTATTTCAGAAGAGATTATATCATTTCTGACTTTTAACATAGCCTCTGTATTTTGTACATTAACTCGTATAAATTTTGTAGTATGTTCCTCTTTTAATGCAGTGTTCATAATCATAAAGTATGGTTGATGATCAGAATTTTTTTAAATTAATATTCCTGCTGTACTTTGCAAAATATGCTTTGTTAAATTACAAAAAAAATTATCAATAAGTGTACCAGTATATGTTGTGAACCTCGTAGGAAGAGTAATTTGGGGGAAGAGACTAAATGAGGTTAACATGTCAAAGAAAGTGCTACAGTGTTGTTGTTCGTTTATTTTTAACATATTTATATTGTAGTCCCCTGCAAGAATAAGGTTGTTGTTTTGATGATGTTGCATAGATGATATGACCATTGTAAATTCATTTATAAATTCGTTATAGTTTTCAGTTAAAGGCCTTGGAGGTCGGTATATATTTCCTATAGTGACTGTCTGCGATAAGCCTCCTCCATTTATTTGTATTATTTGTCCCTCCCATTGCTCATACATATTTAATTTCATCTTTACTTCATAACTAAAGTGTTTATCTACATACATTAATAATCCCCCTTTGGTGCTGCAACTTTTTCCTTGGGATATACAGTCATATCCATTTAATTGAATTAGTGATAAGTCATCATTATCAGATATCCAGCTCTCTTGGAGACATATTATGCTAAATTTTTAATTTAAGGAAGACAGGTCATTTACAAATGCCTCGAGCTCACTAAACTTTGCATTAATGGACTGTATATTTGAGCTTAGGATACTGAAATGTTTATTATTGTTTTGAACTAACAAATGAAATTTTTCAAAATCATAATATGACGATCGGCGTATTGTTGGCAATTCATTATTTTCATCAACAGTATTACTGATGTTTAGAATATTATTTAGACAATTATTTGTAATACCACCTGTAAATTGGAGAAAAGTTTCGTCAGTGATCATTTCAGTATATTTTTAAATTGTAATAAGATCAACATATTTTCAGTGTGTAGTAATGTTTCAGTACGAGTGTGTGCCTTTAGTGTTTGAGTTACTAGATTTTGTTTAATGATATTTGTATTTTGTTCATGTAAAGGTAAAGCGGTGCATGATAAGTAGCTACATAAAGTGTCAGAAATAGATAAAAAACAGATTATGTTTAGAAAAAAATACAATGAAAAAAAGGCGATGTAATAAAAAAAAGTCAGGACCATTTGACAAGATGGTCCGAGAAAAAAACCAATAAGAATAAAACTGTATTTCTAGTGGTAGGAGCTAATGCATTCTAATGGATTCTAACCAACACATTTCCAACATATATAAATGCAAAAAATGCAAAAAGGTTATTATATTATAACAAATAAAAAGTCATGTGTGGAACATAAATAAACATTAAACAGAAAACGAATCACAAGTCACGACACAAGTGAGTGACAATTGCACTAAGAGATATAAAAATTAAAAAATTATATAAAGAATACTGCAAATAGCAAAACAAGATATTGAAAGTAAACGTACGTTAATACAAAAGCAAGGCACCCTTTAACCAACTTGTTTACATACATATAGTTCCTATAGCAGACATTGCAAATGCTAATGCAATCTAATGCATTTTAACAAACACATTTCCAATATATATAAATGTATAGGTTACCATATTATAACAAATAGAAAGTCGTGTGGAAAATAAGGAAGCATTAAACAGAAAACGGATCACAAGTCACAACACAAGTGAGTAATAAACTGCACCAAGATATATTCAAAACAGTTGATTTAGGGAGCACTGCAAATAGCAAAACAAGATATTGAAGAAGAAAAAAAAATACAGTTCATATAGCAGACATTGCCAATCGCAGAACTAGATTTCGTGTCAGTCAGAAATGTCACGTGAGCAACAACTAATTATTCACATCATTATCAACGACATTTGGTGCTATATCTGACATTAGATACATACCGAAGTCTACAGCTGTGTATTTGATCTTGAAACCATTCCCCTGCCTTGAGGAGCCAGATTTGAAATACACATACAAGTTGTTGTTTGCAGATACGACATCACCCGGCAACATGCGTCCGCAGAATGTGCCCAAAAGTGGAGCCAAACTGCTTGAACCGTCAAAGACGCTGACTCTCTCATAGTTACAACCGATGCGGGGCTTAATGTCCAAGCTCAGAAAGTCCAGCTTAACGATCTGCACAACGAATACACATATATATACATATTGCGAATTTTTTTTTAATTTGAATTTCTTCGATTAAAAAAAATCGTGTTTGGTTCATACTTCATGTTTTGAGGTATTGCAAAACGTAATATCGCACTATCCACACAATGTGACAATTAGTCAAAATAATTGCTTACATTTAAATGAAGGCAGTCCGTTCCTCTATCCGGAATTAGTGGGCGTAGATATATGTAACACGAAGTCAGCTATGTTGAACGTTGGAAAATGGGACATCGTTGAACATAAAATGGTATTGAGATTAAATCATCCCGGCTCCGCAATATTGCGAATAAAACGTGTTTTGAAGCATTATGTTTTGTTAACCATTTGACCATGTATCGGGTTGGAAACTTTCAAATTGCAAACAGTCTCATGGGCTTACTAAAGCATCTGAAGACAATTTGGTGAACAGTATACCGTTATATGTAGTGTTAAGAACATTATGTTGATTAATGAAAACTAGGAACAGACTTCTTCCTTTTTAAACCAATCAGGTTGCTATTCCATCTCGTGGAAGATTGGCGGAACAGTGCACATAGGCAAACACTTCTACCAATTGTAATTAGGTTATATGTAGTGTATTGGATGCCTCACTGTACGTCACATACCTTGGTTGGTTCTACCCGAATCCTCCATCGACACCTCATATTGCTGACATAATGGGCGGCATCGACACCAAATATTCCTTCCGATCCATCCAGAAGAGCCGCGGTACCGCTACATGCTTGAGTGCATGATATCACAGTTCATGATTGACATATTCTACATCCTTGAGTGCATGATATCACAGTTCATGAATGACATATTCTACATCCTTGAGTGCATGATATCATAGTTCATGAATGACATATTCTACATCCTTGAGTGCATGATATCACAGTTCATGAATGACATATTCTACATCCTTGAGTGCATGATATCACAGTTCATGAATGACATATTCTACATCCTTGAGTGCATATTCTACATCCTTGAGTGCATGATATCACAGTTCATGAATGACATATTCTACATCCTTGAGTGAATGATATCACAGTTCATGAATGACATATTCTACATCCTTGAGTGCATGATATCACAGTTCATGAATGACATATTCTACATCCTTGAGTGCATGATATCACAGTTCATGAATGACATATTCTACATTCTTGAGTGCATGATATCACAGTTCATGAATGACATATTCTACATCCTTGAATGCATGATATCATTGTTCATGAATGACATATTCTACATCCTTGAGTGCATGATATCACAGTTCATGAATGACATATTCTACATCCTTGAGTGCATGATATCATAGTTCATGAATGACATATTCTACATCCTTGAGTGCATGATATCACAGTTCATGAATGACATATTCTACATCCTTGAGTGCATGATATCACAGTTCATGAATGACATATTCTACATCCTTGAATGCATGATATCATTGTTCATGAATGACATATTCTAATTCCTTGAGTGCATGATATCACAGTTCATGAATGACATATTCTACATCCTTGAGTGCATGATATCATAGTTCGTGAATGACATATTCTACATCCTTGAGTGCATGATATCACAGTTTATGAATGACATATTCTACATCCTTGAGTGCATGATATCACAGTTCGTGAATGACATATTCTACATCCTCGAGTGCATGATATCACAGTTCATGATTAACATATTCTACATCCTTGAGTGCATGATATCACAGTTCATGAATGACATATTCTACATCCTTGAGTGCATGATATCATAGTTCATGAATGACATATTCTACATCCTTGAGTGCATGATATCACAGTTCATGATTGACATATTCTACATCCTTGAGTGCATGATATCACAGTTCATGAATGACATATTCTACATCCTTGAGTGCATGATATCACAGTTCATGAATGACATATTCTACATCCTTGAGTGCATGAGTGCATGATATCACAGTTCATGAATGACATATTCTACATCCTTGAGTGCATGATATCACAGTTCATGAATGACATATTCTACATCCTTGAGTGCATGATATCACAGTTCATGAATGACATATTCTACATCCTTGAGTGCATGATATCACAGTTCATGAATGACATATTCTACATTCTTGAGTGCATGATATCACAGTTCATGAATGACATATTCTACATCCTTGAATGCATGATATCATTGTTCATGAATGACATATTCTACATCCTTGAGTGCATGATATCACAGTTCATGAATGACATATTCTACATCCTTGAGTGCATGATATCATAGTTCATGAATGACATATTCTACATCCTTGAGTGCATGATATCACAGTTCAGGAATGACATATTCTACATCCTTGAGTGCATGATATCACAGTTCATGAATGACATATTCTACATCCTTGAGTGCATGATATCACAGTTCATGAATGACATATTCTACATCCTTGAGTGCATGATATCACAGTTCATGAATGACATATTCTACATCCTTGAGTGCATGATATCACAGTTCATGAATGACATATTCTACATCCTTGAGTGCATGATATCACAGTTCATGAATGACATATTCTACATCCTTGAATGCATGATATCATTGTTCATGAATGACATATTCTACATCCTTGAGTGCATGATATCATAGTTCGTGAATGACATATTCTACATCCTTGAGTGCATGATATCACAGTTTATGAATGACATATTCTACATCCTTGAGTGCATGATATCACAGTTCGAATGACATATTCTACATCCTTGAGTGCATGATATCACAGTTCATGAATGACATATTCTACATCCTTGAATGCATGATATCATTGTTCATGAATGACATATTCTAATTCCTTGAGTGCATGATATCACAGTTCATGAATGACATATTCTACATCCTTGAGTGCATGATATCATAGTTCGTGAATGACATATTCTACATCCTTGAGTGCATGATATCACAGTTCATGAATGACATATTCTACATCCTTGAGTGCATGATATCACAGTTCATGAATGACATATTCTACATCCTTGAGTGCATGATATCACAGTTCATGAATGACATATTCTACATCCTTGAATGCATGATATCATTGTTCATGAATGACATATTCTAATTCCTTGAGTGCATGATATCACAGTTCATGAATGACATATTCTACATCCTTGAGTGCATGATATCATAGTTCGTGAATGACATATTCTCCATCCTTGAGTGCATGATATCACAGTTTATGAATGACATATTCTACATCCTTGAGTGCATGATATCACAGTTCGTGAATGACATATTCTACATCCTTGAGTGCATGATATCACAGTTCATGATTGACATATTCTACATCCTTGAGTGCATGATATCACAGTTCATGAATGACATATTCTACATCCTTGAGTGCATGATATCATAGTTCATGAATGACATATTCTACATCCTTGAGTGCATGATATCACAGTTCATGATTGACATATTCTACATCCTTGAGTGCATGATATCACAGTTCATGAATGACATATTCTACATCCTTGAGTGCATGATATCACAGTTCATGAATGACATATTCTACATCCTTGAGTGCATAATATCACAGTTCATGAATGACATATTCTACATCCTTGAGTGCATGATATCACAGTTCATGAATGACATATTCTACATCCTTGAGTGCATGATATCACAGTTCATGAATGACATATTCTACATCCTTGAGTGCATGATATCACAGTTCATGAATGACATATTCTACATTCTTGAGTGCATGATATCACAGTTCATGAATGACATATTCTACATCCTTGAATGCATGATATCATTGTTCATGAATGACATATTCTACATCCTTGAGTGCATGATATCACAGTTCATGAATGACATATTCTACATCCTTGAGTGCATGATATCATAGTTCATGAATGACATATTCTACATCCTTGAGTGCATGATATCACAGTTCATGAATGACATATTCTACATCCTTGAGTGCATGATATCACAGTTCACGAATGACATATTCTACATCCTTGAGTGCATGATATCACAGTTCATGAATGACATATTCTACATCCTTGAATGCATGATATCATTGTTCATGAATGACATATTCTACATCCTTGAGTGCATGATATCATAGTTCGTGAATGACATATTCTACATCCTTGAGTGCATGATATCACAGTTTATGAATGACATATTCTACATCCTTGAGTGCATGATATCACAGTTCGTGAATGACATATTCAACATCCTTGAGTGCATGATATCACAGTTCATGAATGACATATTCTACATCCTTGAGTGCATGATATCATAGTTCATGAATGACATATTCTACATCCTTGAATGCATGATATCATAGTTCATGAATGACATATTCTACATCCTTGAGTGTATGACATCATAGTTCGTGAATGACATATTCTACATCCTTGAGTGCATGATATCATAGTTTATGAATGACATATTCTACATCCTTGAGTGTATGACATCATAATTCGTGAATGACATATTCTACATCCTTGAGTGCATGATATCACAGTTCATGAATGACATATTCTACATCTTTGAGTGCATGATATCACAGTTCATGAATGACATATTCTACATCCTTGAGTGCATGATATCACAGTTCATGAATGACATATTCTACATCCTTGAATGCATGATATCTTAGTTCATGAATGACATATTCTACATCCTTGAATGCATGATATCATAGTTCATGAATGACATATTCTACATCCTTGAGTGCATGATATCATAGTTCATGAATGACATATTTACATCCTTAAGTGCATGATATCACAGTTCATGAAAGACATATTCTACATCCTTGAGTGCATGATATCACAGTTCATGAATGACATATTCTACATCCTTGAGTGCATGATATCACAGTTCATGAATGACATATTCTACATCCTTGAATGCATGATATCATAGTTCATGAATGACATATTCTACATCCTTGAGTGCATGATATCATAGTTCATGAATGACATATTCTACATCCTTACGTGCATGATATCATAGTTCATGAATGACATATTCTACATCCTAGAGTGCATGATATCATAATTCATGAATGATATATTCTATATCCTTGAGTGCATGATATCATAGTTCATGAATGACATATTCTACATCCTTGAATGCATGATATCACAGTTCATGAATGACATATTCTACATCCTTATGTGCATGATATCATAGTTCATGAATGACATATTCTACATCCTTGAGTGCATGATATCATAGTTCATGAATGACATATTCTACATCCTTGAGTGTATGATATCATAGTTCATGAATGACATATTCTACATCCTTGAGTGCATGATATCATAGTTCATGAATGACATATTCTACATCCTTAAGTGCATGATATCACAGTTCATGAATGACATATTCTACATCCTTGAGTGCATAATATCACAGTTCACGAATGACATATTCTACATCCTTGAGTGCATGATATCACAGTTCATGAATGACATATTCTACATCCTTGAGTGCATGATATCACAGTTCATGAATGACATATTCTACATCCTTGAGTGCATGATATCATAGTTCATGAATGACATATTCTACATCCTTGAGTGCATGATATCACAGTTCATGAATGACATATTCTACATCCTTGAGTGCATGATATCACAGTTCATGAATGACATATTCTACATCCTTGAGTGCATGATATCACAGTTCATGAATGACATATTCTACATCCTTGAGTGCATGATATCATAGTTCATGAATGACATATTCTACATCCTTGAGTGCATGATATCACAGTTCATGAATGACATATTCTACATCCTTGAGTGCATGATATCATAGTTCATGAATGACATATTCTACATCCTTGAGTGCATGATATCATAGTTCATGAATGACATATTCTACATCCTTGAGTGCATGATATCACAGTTCATGAATGACATATTCTACATCCTTGAGTGCATTATATCACAGTTCATGAATGACATATTCTACATCCTTGAGTGCATGATATCACAGTTCATGAATGACATATTCTACATCCTTGAGTGCATGATATCACAGTTCATGAATGACATATTCTACATCCTTGAGTGCATGATATCACAGTTCATGAATTACATATTCTACATCCTTGAGTGCATAATATCACAGTTCATGAATGACATATTCTACATCCTTGAATGCATGACATATTCTCAACCATGATTATTACTAGAGCAATTCTAGTGTAGATTAAGCCCATATCATCCTGTCTTGCAATTACAAATACATTGTACATAAAAAACCAAACGAGTGTTGTATATACAATAGATATATAAATAAATATATATATATATATATATATATATACAAGTACATTTTGACGCATGAAATGTGGTTTAATAATATCAGCATTGTGTTGAAATAGGTAAATAACAGAATATCATCGTATGAATTTACTTCATAAACCATCGCTTCCAGGGTCAATAACAAACTCTTCTGCATTTCTCCATCTTCTTCTTCGACATACATTTAGGAAAATTCATATATGTTTGTGTGTTAACCACTGAAATAACTCAATCGTTCGCCATTACCTTTAAGCGTGGTTGTATAATGGATCCTGAAGCCGTAACTATTGATTGTGTCATCAGACGTGAATGACACAAACGCAATGTTCCCGCTGGCTGTAATATAACTGGGTCGAATACCGCCACAAAGCGTGCGCATCAATGGCGCAGTGTCGTCACTTCCGTCGTAGATGTTCACTCTATCGTATTCACAATTGGTGGATTGCTCGAGTCGGAACCACAGGAAGTGCAGGTGCACTTGCTGAAAAACAAAATCGACTGACTCTATTACGGACAATTATTTGTTATATCAGGTTATTGTACATCCTGTACGAAACATAGTTTTTGGAAACAGCTATTTGATGAGGCCTTTAAAGCATATATTTGTATTCGAGGGTGCTATTACTTCATTAGACCGGCTAGGAGAAATGCATACTGGCATCATCATTCTCTCCATGTTCCAAGTTCATGGGGAAAGTATCATATGCTTTCAAATTCAAGTTGTGGTTCCGTTATATTTAGAAACTTCGAATGCAACTATATTGATTGATCGACAGTTTTATTTCTACTCGGTGACATACATAGTTTTCACTATTTTCGATAAACAATAATAATAAATAGAATACATGAAATAAAAATAAAAAGATAAAGTATATAAAGTAGTCATAACATACAAGAAGCAGATAAAAACAAAGTACATTTAAAATAGTGGCGTAGCACTAAGATATTTGTGTAGGGTCCTTCTGAAGGTTGGAACAGAATGACTGTTTTGAATTTCAATTGGTAGTTTATTCCATAATGTCAAACCGGACACACTGAAACTGCGTTGATAGTAGGCAGTTCTGGGTTTGGGTGGTTTCAGCTGAGAGGCATTTCTGGTATTGTAAGAATGACTATTTGATGTAAACATATCACACAAATATTGTGGTGTTAGACCATTTACACACTTGTACATAAGAACACATTTATTAAAATCCCTTCTTTGCTGTAGTGATAACCAGCCTAGTGTTTTAAACATAGTGTTTTTATTTCGTCTAGGACTAGACCCAGATATGAGTCTAGCAGCTCTGGTCTGTAGTTTGTGTAATCTAGTTTTGGTTGATGCTGAGGCTGAATCATAGATTACATCTCCATAATCGAAATGTGGTTGAACTATTGCATTATATAATTGCCTAAAAATGTCGATTGATACTATTTTACGTAGAGATCTTAGGATGCCTATTTTGGATGGAATTTTAGGAATCATGCTGTTAATGTGGTCGTCCCATTTTAGGTTTGAGTCGATATACATACCAAGGTACTTGGCTACCGATACATGTTTAAGTGGTTCATTGTTGATATGAATTCTAACATCAGCCATCTTGGCAATGGACTGGTGAGTGCCAATTAGCATAAATTGACATTTCTGTACATTAATACTACAATACAATACAATACGAATTTATTGTCGAGTAGTAGTATATACATCGGAAATTTGTCTTCTGCTTGCTGAGCATAAAGAGGATGCAAGGTATTGTTAGTAAACATAGTGCATACATGAATTAAGTTTATAATAATAATACAAACGTGAGAGTAGTTAGTGCATACTTTATATATGTTAACGGTCGGATTGCATGTGGTGGTTTGTTTACTCAAAGTTTGTTTAGGTAACTTATGGCCTGGGGAACGAAACTGTTTTTAACCTGTTTTTTGTACATCTTGGACATCTGTATCGTCTTTAAGATGGAAGAAGGTCAAACTCTGTGTACAGTGGGTGGGCAGGGTCATTGGCAATTGCACGTGCTTTTCTTATCAACGTGCGTTCACACAGCTGAGAGTCAGACAGTGTTAATATCAAAATACTGTTTGACTTTGCATAAATCACTGTTGATATTGGATTCTAATTGAGCCGAACACCCTGGTTTTGCAGCTGAATAAAGTTCAGTGTCGTCTGCAAACAGGTTTATATTGCAGGATTCGGTGACTGTGGGCAGATCATTTAGGTATAGCGGAACAGCACGAAGCCCAAGATTGACCCTTGGGGAACCCCAATATTCACAGGCAAAGGATCAGACAGATGGCCATCCACCGAAACTGACTGTGATCTACCAGTGAGGTAGCTCGAGGACCACTTGTGTGCAATGTGTGTAACCGCAAATCCTTTAAGTTTAGCCAGCAGAATATCAGTGTCCACGGAATTAATGGCCTTCCGGAGATCAATGAACACTACTCCCGTCACAAGTCCTTTATCAATGTTTTAACCATCGATTTGTAACATTTAGCAATGAACTGAGTGAAGTAACAGTGGAAAGCAATCTTCTGAAACCTAATTGGGCATTCGTGAGAAGGTTATGCTCTTCCAAATAATATGTAAAAGAACTATGAAAAAACGTTCAAGTAGTTTAGACAAAATGGGTAGAATTGAGATCGGTCTGTAGTTGTTAGTTTCCATTGATGGACCTGATTTATAAAGTGGTAGCACCTTTGCAAATTTCCATTCTGTGATAAACTTGCCAGATGTCAGAGAGAGATTTAGAATGAAAGCGAGTGGCTGTGATATGACTGGTGCTGCTACGCGTAGTAGTCTGCCAGGCAGTCTGTCCTGACCAATAGATTTTTTTCGGGCATATTCCTTGGTTATTGTTCAATAAAATCAGGTGTGACAGTAAGGAAAGTAAAAGCAGGTATTTCAGGTGATTTAGGTGGAATGAATGAAACAGCTGGTGAAAGCCTACTTGCCAATTCTTGACCAATGGATAGGGCTGGACTAAGATTTTCCTGGCAGGAGTTCTTTTAGGCATTTCCACATTAATTTTGGTTTCTTCTTATTTTCCAGATAAGACCAGTGTACTAGTCCCGCTTTGCAGTCTTGCGAGAATTCGAAACGACATTTCTGAAGTGCCTATACATTTGCCAAATATTTGTAATCCTTTAGAATGCGTTTTTTTTTCTCAAAATAATGTTTCACTTTAATATCATCTTTAATTTCCTCAGTTAACCACGGAAGAAATGATTTCCTGACTCGTCTAGTAACAAATGGGCAGTGTTTGTCACATACATGTGTAAAGAGATCCTTAAATCTATTGTAAGCCTCATCCACGTCCTCAAACTGCTCAACAGAACTCCAGTCACACATGTCTAATTCATTACAAAAGTCATTTTTATCAAAGTTTTGTTTATAATTTCGCATTTCTACTGCTCTATGAGTCTGTGTATGTGCATGGGATTTATAAGAGCTGACACAGTAGACAAGATAGTGGTCTGCAATTCCACCAGATGTGACCTCATGCTTCACTATCTTATCAGGCTCAGTAGTTATAATAACATCAACCAAGATACCACTTGTGGATGTTACTCTGGTGGGTTTATTAACAAGCTGAGTTAACTGATGTGACATGCATGTGTGTACAAAGTGTTTAGCGTGGTTTCTAACGGTTGTTTTAATAAATCAGAGTTAAGATCACCATTGATGATGAACTCCAGCTTAGTATAATTAAAGTTATTTAGTAGCTGATCCATTTTATCAAACCAGTTAATCTTTTCATTTGGAGATCTGTATATGCTTGGAATGATAATCTTATGTTTATATTTGAATATAACTATTTCACAAATGCCTTCCAGATCTTGTGGTATCAAATCTGGTTTTTCTTCAAAGTTTACGTTGTCTCTAATATAAAGAGCACAGCCTCCTCCTGACTTTTCACCCACTTTCTTCCTATCAGCTCGGAATAATTCATATCCATCAATGTTTAACTTGCTAGTGGGCATATCATTTGTCAGTTTTGTTTCAATAATGCCAATAATGTCGAAAGGCTTTTGTTGGAAAAGATGTCTCATTTAATCTATCCGTCCCTCGACACCAATACCGTTTTCATTAATATGAGCAAAAGATACACCAGCGAAAGTGGGAGGGTCTAGTATTGTTTGTATGTTTCCATCCACGTCAATATTTCAGAATATATCATTAACACAACTGGGGTGCAATCAAACATCACAAGTGTCACATTGTAGACCATGTTGTGAGTCCACTGTCTTACTGCAAACATGACAACCATTCTCTGTAGGTCCCGAGTTTAGCTGAATGTTTCCTGCTTTTAATATCATATAGTTCAGGTAGGATATGTGAGGTGTTTGCTCCTCTATGCGTGGGTTTGGGATTGCTGTTTCACCCCAAGTGACTCCCGAGGCGTCATTCGTCTGTGTGGCGGTGTTTGTTGCTGGGTGACTGGACCAGGGCTTGGCTCAATGCCTCCCACGAGCAACAACAACGCCAGCATCAGAACTACGTGAAGGCAGAGCAGGGCGGTGAGGGGGCAGCATGGCCCCATCCACCCGACGATCGATTTCGCATGGTTCGCCTTCGCAAGGCTCTGCCAGGGCGGCCATTTATTCGATGTAGCGCACCAGCATGGAAAGAGCCAATACGGACTCTCCAGGTCTCCGTGGAGATACCCATTATAAGCGAGCGATTCGAGCATGACCGTTTTGATTGACGACTTCTTACAGTTGCTGCCAGTTCTACATATACACACTAATACGGCAGTATTTATTGCTAGCGGCACACGGACACGGGCGTTGGTGTTGACGACAGCAACGATCTTTCATCAGATTGTACGTCCAGTATACAAGTGAATTTTAAGGATTGTGATGATTACGCTTGACCGTGCACAGGTTGTGTCAAATTGTCCTGGGCAACGAAGATGCGATTAAGTCCACATGTCAATTGGCATTGACATCTCCGGTCATGCATGACGTGCAGGAAACGACCTAACTATTGAGTTCACGCATGGCGGAATCACGGCTTGTGTCACACAGGTGCACCCTGATATTAAAACTTATTACATCATAAAAAGTCGCTTCCACTTACTCAAATCACGAAATCCGATAGAATCTTGGTGCATTCCTGGAGTTGTGTACGAAAATGTATAATTTGTTGTATAATTGTATCGGTTAAGACTCGTATAATTTACACTATTTTCACAGAGCAAGGCAATCGCAACGCCTTCTGCGACACGCTGCCTATACTCGTGCATATCTTACGAAACAGGATTTATTACAAGTTGGATCTCGGCGTTGTCAGTGGCGAGTTGGAATGGTGGCTGGCAGAGCTAAGTGAAGTCGCCGTAGCAAAAGTGTATTATTTGAATAATAACGTGTCGTTGCAACATTTCCAAGTGGACTGACCCACACAAGTGTTGTGTTGTCGCTGGATTGATTTGACCAAGCGGTTTTCATTAGACATCTAATATTTTGTATGTATCAAAGTATTATGAAACACTAGGAACAGAGAAAAGACGACTCGTCTTTTCGACGATATACATTCAATAACCAGTGTTCACCTGTCCCTCGGCGACTTGGACCTTCCATTGACACTCCTCGTTGGCGTTATACTTGTTTCCTTCCGTGCCAAACTCTCCGGACGACCCCGTCAACAAGGCAGACTGGTTGCTGCACGAACCTATGTGAATAAACAGTGAAGTATTTAATTTCAAGCACAACGTTTTCCGTAGTAACGACTATTTAGAAAAATGGTAAGATACTACGGTCGCTCACATACTAAACATTGTCGTACTAATGAAATGCAAGTTTTAAAGGTTTTATGCTGTTTATAATTATATGTTACCTTCATTGATATTGCCTTAAATAGCTATGTATTTCAAAAAAGAAAGTTTGACAACTAAATCCGTGTTCTACAATTGCATTCCTTGACAAACTTTTTATATTTTGACATGTTTTCAGTCTCGGAATAGCAGCAGCACATGACATCAATATTCTGTATAGGTAGCATTGACATGTATGAATTTGCACAGAACGAAACAAGCTGTTTGGAATAACAATATATCTTGTTAATAATCCATATTATAACATTGTCGATTATGTCACAATGAATATATAAACTATGAAATATGTAATATCCAATTGTTAGCGAATCTACGTGCACAGTACATGATTAAACACAAAACAGGAACGCGTCATTAAGACACGTATGGCATAGATTGAAACTATACCTTTGGTCGAGATTGTTCCATTCATTGTCTTCCCCATCCACGACACGAATCTCTTCACTCCAGTGTAGACAACAAACGATGGTGCACTGGTGTCACGCGGTTGGGACGGTGTGGTAGAACTTGTCGTATATATTTGTGTCACATATCTATAGTCATGATAGACGACGCTCCTACTCGAGATGCCGTGCAGCCTCCACGCCCCGTCTTGCAGGCATTGCAGTGACCAGCTCGTGTTTCCCTGCAGCGATAGAATTATCCCAACATTACAAAAGTAACGTAATGGTAAGTTCTTATATAACGTAGTGTCCAGTCCTCAGAACTGCTCAAAGCGCTTTACACTTTCCTCCCTGGTAGACCTGTCCAACCGAACATCAACTCAACTTCTGGGAAACATCCAGCCACGCTGCAATTAATGCGCGAAGACTATTCATATACAAATATTCACCACTGTCTGTATTCGGGTACTCAGTCATACAGCTGAGTAAACTGGAGCAACGTAGAATGAAAGAACGTTCGACACCGCAGCACAAGATTCGAACCCGAGTTCTCTCGGTCGAGAGTCCGAAGTTCCAACCACTGCACCACTACGTTCCACAACATTATATCAGGACGATATATTGCTCTTCTTCTCCTTATTTACGACGCACCTATGAACGTCATGACGCTACGTAAATCGTAGTAATAAAAAATAATAATAATAATTAATGAAGTATAACATAACATGATGTGTTAAGTAGATAATTTGATGATTCGTTTAAAACAAACAAACAGTTAATCTCGTCACACATGTGACTATGTCAAACCGTATTTATTGTCGCTACTTACCGAACACGAAGTATTGTCACCCCGTTCACACGGGACTGACATCGTCGCATTGTTGAAGTGTCGGCCGAATGAAGTATCGTTGGTCGGCAATCGAATCTGCTGCAGCAACACGCCGTGCTCTACTCCTGTAATTATCAGGAACACGTGACGTCATTATGCAAATTTATTTTATTCATAGCAGTATACACAGTGGATGGGAAACTAAAAAGAATAAAGAAGCCTCCTTTAAGAGTGTGGATGAAGCTTGAATGAAAGGAATTGACCATAAAAATAAAAGGTCGGCCAAAGTGGAACAACATATGCAAGAAGAGATGTAGCCTGGTAAAGCGGGTTCACGGAGATCAACTTTAAAATATTATACAAACGTATCTATGCATCAATACACTAACTCTGGAGCCTTGTAAATATGTCTCCTCCCAGACGTCGAGAACACTCGCCTCTTTCTGTATGCATTCATTTGATTGGACCGTGATTGAACTCTGATCTACCCATTGACGACGTATTTGTACGACGTATTTGTACGACGTATTTGTACACGACACAACAACACTGATTTCGACTTAATTTATAATTTACTTTTTTCAATGGATAAATCAAGTTTTCAGTCATTTCAAGGTAGCATCTATGTGGGTTCATATTACTATATGCCGCATGCAATGCCGCAATTGCCGAGAGCAGAAATTAAATGTCGTGGGAGAGAGCCTAAGTTCAATATATTGTATTAGTGACAGCGCTTGTCCTTGCTGTGTTGCTCCACGGGTGGCCGCAGATCAGCACACGTTATTTGTGAGTGGTTAAAAAGTCAGCTACCTGTACGTTATATGTGAAGAAATTACTCTGGCTGGATGGTAAAAATATGTATTTATTTTACAGACTGGGGTGAACTTAAAAACTATTACAGAGAGTAAATAACGACCACTCTTACGCTGAAGGTAATGACAATGTGACAAGTGACAAACTCACCGTGATTCTGTCTCCACCCCGTCACCACACACGTTGTACCATTCGATATTCCAGTCTCCGGTAGACACACTGGCGACACCTCGTGACGGAACTCAAGACTACCCTTCAGTTTGACGAGGGCAATGTCGTTGTCATTGTTTCGTCTTAGCATATACTCTGGGTGGATGAATATGCTCTCGACCATCCACGTCGATTCTGTTCCCTCCGACAATGACAGATTGTGCTCGCCGACAATGACTCGCAACTGTGACTTCTTGTACTGGTCTCTGCAACACGACTGTCGTATAAATGACTAGCATTTCTGACTAGGATCGGGATCAAGTACACTTGATCAAATACAATTCCAATTACATGTATGTTAGGTTAAGGACAAGTACTTCGAAACATACACTTATCTTGATAGACAATCCAAGGCACAAATACATAAGTTCATGTACAAGTCGAAGTGCATTTCAGTCATAATAATCAACAACAACAACAACAAGAGCAGGAATAACAACAACAACAATAACAATAATAATAACATACAGGCGCTATTTATTAACTATTTTGAAAATATATAATATTAATTGCAGATATAGTCATGATAAATATTCAATGTTGTATTATTTTGTATTTCAGATGCACACCAGTTATGTGGTTGCCTGTCTTGACATGTAGCCTACTAATAGGTATCACCTGACAGGGCTAGCAAACCATATGGTTTAATTTGAATTATTATGACTCATAATTAACCCAGTAGTAGTACAATTACAGTTATATTGTAATGTGTTTTATAATTGCATGATACTCGTTTTATATGTGCAATTTTCCTAATTGGTTGTTTCTTGACGTAAAATGAGTTCCGTCAATCAAATCGGTCAACAAAATGTTTCTACGTAGCACTGCAGTCTTATTTTCCAAGCCAGTGTTAGTGTATCAGTGTATGTAAGAACAAATATCCTCACACTCTGAGAATCAATAATTACAGGCTGCCACAGCGCTTCCTACAAAACATATCCACGGTAATCAAGGGTTCCACTAGGATTAAACAGAGGTAAGACAGAAACGTCATACGTACACGCAGTGCGCAGATGTGACAATCCACTGATGATCCAGAACACTTCCACTGCAGATGTGACCATAGCGCAACAAGATTAGGCTGATTTGCCACGGCCAAGAATGCTCCTTTGCTTCGGAGCCACGAGAACGTTCGGGGATCTCTGACGGAATTGCGGGTTGTCCACATGCATCAGGAACTGCGTGGGAAGGAACGGGTATGTCACAGCAAACAATTAATGCACGCTGCACAAATACGCGCAGGCCTATGCACGCTTCGATATACACTGCGTTCTCTCGCAAACAACACCATTATTTCGCGAATCTATGTATGGAAAGCATGTTTTTGAGATGATTACACGAGTTTATGCGTTTATATTGACCTAATTCAAAAAGGAAGTGAATGCCTGACTTCACCTATAGATCACTTGACCTGTTGCCTAGCAAAAGCTCCTCCAAGCCATCAATAATGGATGCCGAACGCGTGGTACGTTCATGTATTTCGTCGTATATATAGTTGAAATTCAGGCTACAAAAATGTTTCTTTGAGACTAAAACACAAGCAAAGTGTACAAGGTGACCACGGTATTCGAGTATGTTTGATTTATGAGATGTCATGCAACAATAATAATGCAATTCATGTATATAACCGTTGACAACATTGCTGGCAATGGTAAAACTTGACGGAGGTCACGCGCATATTTGTTATTGTGACTTTGGCAAACTGCGACTTACTGAATACATAAATTAGTGCAGCAACAGAGAAAATATGTGTTTGAACCCCGGGAACAAAACGTAGATTACAGCGAGATGAGCGAAGTTGTCTAGGCTGTCTTGTAGCAGGCAGCAGTGAAGTTAAATGTTCCTGTTACTTATAGATTAAAGGACCTGATGAGTAATAGTACAGCTCTTTAAAATAAGGCGACATAAGTTGTCACAGGAAGCCATAGCAACCAATTTAGAAGTGGCAGTGAAATAAATAAATGAGAACAACAAGTAATGACAATGGCCAAACAATGTTATAATTGAAGTGTTTTAATTTTTTAAATAGCAATACTGTGAAAATAGTGAATAGTCTGGCAAGAGCAGTTGCAGTGTTTTTTGCAACGGTGATATTGGCGTTGATTAAACTTATAATTAAAACATCAGTGACTTGTTAGGGAAATATACTATATAAAATTGAAATTATATCAAGGAGAACTGCTGTAATGGAGTTCCTGGTGTAAAGTTGTGGCCTAGGTTAGGTTTACAAGAAACTTATTTTTTCATGATGCTTCTGTGTACTACTTCTATATCCATGGATCTTTAATATGTTTCCGGTCTTCCAATGGGAAACATCACTATCAAATGCCCCATACCATGCGTTACAGTGCGTGCCGTATATGTGATCACAAAACCGCTCCTTGTCATTGAGCCGTCAGTCTTGAAGACGACCGACAGACCATTGCCAGATGACGTCACATCGCCAGGTAGATTGTCTCCACACAAAGTGTAAGTCACATTTCCAGCTCCACTGTCCGTGATGACGAGGCTGTCGTTAGCACAATCGCTCGCGACTTGAACATCAAACCGCTCGAAGTGAAGGTGCACTCGCTGAAACAATGTGTGGTTATGAGAAGACGGCAAGGGTCTACTTGGTAGTATGATTTTGATGTCCTGCATTTATGGTGTGTTTATTCTACGTGAATAGCTGTATAATATTACGACACAAACGAACAGTATTTACGTTTCTTAAATAACTACAAGATGGTGTTATTTACCAATGCCTAATCACTCATTACTCACTGGAGAAATAAACGTTGGATACGTATTTATTACTTACTTAGATTTAGTGGTTCTCTCTCGTTCTCGCTCGTGCTCTCTCTCGCTCTTTCTCTCTTTCTCTCTCCCCCCCTCTCTCTCTATATGTATATATATACATATACATATACATATATATGTGTGTATGTATGTATTATGACAATGCGTGATTATATGTTATTTAACGTCTTCCCCATTACAGTGAACGGCAGCTAACTTAATACAAGGTGTACGTTACCTTTATAACGTCAACGTTGATCTGCCACCGACAGTTCACGTTGTTTTGATACTGGGCCCTCGTGATCCAAATCTGACCGTTCTCTCCGCCTAATTGTTTTGGGGTGACGCCACAGGACTCTGAAAATACGTTTCCCCAAATGTGTGTGGAAGGTGTCGTTCTAATAAACATTGTTCAATATAGTTAAATGCAACATACACGTTTATAAATGTTTCTCATTTACTGTTACTCTGTAGGGCAAATTGAGAAAAACGGAAATAGGCCATGTGACTCGGTACCTGTAGAGAAGTGGAGAAAGACAGTGATGCAAAAAGATGAATTGAAAGACCTGTGGTTGAGACGGCAGTGTCGAATAAAATAAAATGCAGAGGACCAGTATATCGAGCCAATCACACGTTGAGCTTTTGGAAGAAAGGGGAGGACAATATTATCATTTGTTGATGGTACCTTTAGAATAATGTGTATATTGAAACGTAATTACAGGAGTGGCTGTAAAGATTACAGGAAACAGTGTCAAAATGTTGCAATTGAAATTGTTACTGCTCGGTTTAGTTGTTGTCAAATTAACTTGTTTCTGCTGCAAATAAACAAAACGCCACCAGTTCTTACCGTCTTCTTCTATTGCTGAATAGTTTATCTCAAAGCCACTGGCAGTTACTGATGTGTCGGATTCAAAGGTTACGAACAGGGAACTACTGCTGGAGATGACGTCACCCGGAACCATGCTTCCGCAAAAGATACCCAATAGCGGTGCAGAACTGTTGGCTCCATCATAAACGTTGACCTTATCGTAGCTACACGAAGCATTGTGATGGTCGTCAATGTCAAACTGGACGTCGAATCTGGTGAACTCCAGTCGAATAATCTGAAGAAGAAATTATCAAGAATGGTTGTGGGTAGATCCAAAATTGCATCGTTTATAGATTAATTCTATATTTAAGCACTATTAAGAAGGTCATATTTAGATAAGATAACAGTCATGTGGAGGTGGCGGTGAAGGTGGATGTGGTGGTGGTGGTGATGGTGGTGGCGGTGGAGATGGTGGTGATGGTGGTGGTGGTGGTAGTGGTGGTGGTGGTGGAGGTAGTGGTGGTGGTAGTGGTAGTGGTCGTAGTAGTAGTCGTTGTAGTAGCAGTAGTAGTAGTAGTAGTAGTAGTAGTAGTAGTAGTAGCAGTAGTAGTAGTAGTAGTAGTAGTAGTAGTAGTAGTAGTGATATTGTATTTACGTTAATAGTTTCGACTTGAATGCTCCAACTACAGTTCATGTAGTTGTAGTATTGTCCCTGGCTGATACCAAAGCGTCCTGCTGTGCCATTCAATGAAGCTGGTTTGTCGCCGCATCCTGGAACAACCAGGCATTTGCATCGCGTGAGGCTCGATATAACAAGCAAGCAAGTAATTTCATCTTACAAACATATTCTAAAATGTTCATAGAATAAAACAATTTGTAGTACATGCTTGCCTCGAACTCTCGTTGACATAGGGTTCAAATTACTACCAAATGTATATCACACTAAACTTCAGGGGAACTTCCGGTGGTGAATTGGTTTGAATTTGGTGCAGTAAACTTGCGACAATATAAGGATATTTTATCAAGATAAGTGATATTATTGAGTGTATAGCATACATAACGTAATTATAGATATATACTAAGCAATATTTTTTGTTAAATGTTAGCTAGAGGGAGTAATCTAGGGTATATTAAAAGTAGGCGATTTGCGAGCGATAATTGGGAGCGTTAATGTAATCGGAACATTGTTTACAAAGTAGGTCACTGGCGAAGTTAACGTAACGTGAACGACAATATAATAGCGTTATTTGAGATAATCGATGTAGTTAGATGAGTAATTAAAACCTGAAATGACAACCTTTTAAAGTGTATATCAGTACACAGGAAACAGTCTTTGTAAAGACTACCTTGTATCTACGCCTAACTTGAATACATTGTCATCTACATCGTAACTAGGTAAGCCGTAAGGCACGGTGTGTCACTGTGTTAACAAATATAACTAACTATAACCTAAACAATCTGGTGTAAATTGTACACAGAAAAGTCTTTTAAAAGACTATATAAAAAATATTTTGAACATAAATAAATTCTGATATGGCACCTTGCAAGCGGCAACTCAGAGCAAAACGACACTTAGTTTGCAAAGACTGCCAGAGCTGGGTGGATTTTGTGTTGTCTGGCTGTCCAAAATCATGGGCAGAGACCAAAGATGACGGATTCACCTTTCGGTGTATGGGGTGTTTGAGGGTGGAATGTCTGATGAAGGAGGTATGTAAGTTGATGGATATAGTGAAGAAGATGGAGGTGAGACTCAACATAGAAATAGATGGAGCAGAGAGGGATGACGCGGAGAGAGTTGGGAATTCTACAACACAGAAGGAGCAGAGTTGTGACACGGAGACTGAAGAAAGGAGACTGAGAGGAGGGAAGGTGACCGGTGTGAAGGAACAAGAAATTGAGAAGACAGGGGGACGGAGGAAAAGTGTTCGGCAGAGAAAAAGAAAACGGGTCAGTGGGGATAGATCAACAGGTAGTCAGACTGTAGAGAGACGCGACAGCGATACAGGTGGTGAAGAGGTAGATACCACAGAGGCAGTTGGTAAGACTGTGAAACAGAAGATTGATGGAAGAAGAAGAATGTTCAGCAAAAAACAGAAAACATGACAGGCGTGAAGGTTACAGGGGAGAAAGTGACCGTAGTGAAGGAGGTAGCCGGAGAAAAGGGATGGGAGAGGAGAGAAGAAAGTGTGATGGGAGGAAAGATGAAGGGACGAAAGGAAGTGAGAGTAAATGTGCTAGAAGAAAAGATGACAGAAGGAAAGGGGACAAGAGAAAACGCGACAGGAAAGAAGGGAATGGAAGAGAATGTGACATATGATGAATTTATGTTCAAGAGAAGCTTTGAACATAAATTAGCTTGTAATATTAAACATGACACCAAGAGTTGTTATGTGTATGTTCGAAGCAAACAGAAAGTTCAGGATAAGGTCGGTCCTCTAGAAGATAGTGCTGGAAATATAATAACAGAATGAGTATTTTAGTTCAGTGTTTACCAGAGAAGACACTAGTTCACTGCCAGTACCAGAGGCTAAGTTCAAGGGGGCAGAATCAGTCTATTTAAGACAGTTAATTGTGACCCCAGAAATGGTAGCTAAGAAAATTGGGGCTATGAAGGATAGTAAATCACCTTGAGTGGATGGTATTCCACCCAAACTACTATTGGAAATTGTAGAACAAATTAGTATACCGCTTGCAACAGTTTTCAACTTGTCATTAGAAGAGGGAGTGGTTCTTTTAGAATGGAAAGAAGCAAACATTATACCGTTATTTAAAAAAGGTTCGAGAAACAAGTCAAATAATTATAGACCAGTTAGTTTAACATCGGTGATTTGTAAATTATTAGAAAGACTAATTAAAGATCACATTGTGGATTTTCTTGTTAAACATAACTTGATAAACTCATCTCAACATGGCTTTCTAAAAGCGGGGTCATGCTTAACAAATATGTTATGTTTTTTTGAAGATATCACTAAGTGGGTAGATGATGGATCACCAGTAGATATCATCTACTTAGATTTTCAAAAAGCTTTCGACAAAGTGCCACATCAAAGATTTCTGCTTAAACTAAAGGTCCATGGCATAGGAAATGGTATAATTAACTGGATAGAAAAATGGCTGATTGACAGAAGACAACGGGTAGTTGTTGACAGGGAGGTTTCAAACTGGAAATCAGTTTTAAGTGGGGTTCCACAGGGATCAGTACTGGGACCTATATTATTCTTAATATATATGTAAACGATTTGGACGATGATATAGCTAGCAAGGTGTTGAAATTTGCAGATGATACAAAAGTGTTTAGAAGGATTAAAAGTGATGGAGATGGGGAATTGTACTAAGTACTACTGTAAAAGAAAAAGACTTAGGGCTGACAATTAGTGCTGACATGAAGGTTTCAGAGCAGTGTGGAATTGCAGCTTCAAAAGGAAATCAAATCCTTGGATTGATTAGGTGAAATATAGCATATAAAGAAAAGGAACTAATAATACCGTTGTACAAAACAATAGTTAGGCCTCATTTAGAATATTGTATACAAGCGTGGAGGCCATACCGCAAGAAGGACATAGATATGCTAGAAAGAGTACAGAGGAGAGCGACAAAAATGATACCAAAACTGAGGGATCTTAGTTATGAAAAACGCCTAAAAGAATGTGGTTTAACAACACTAGAGACCAGGAGATTGAGAGGAGATCAGATAGAAGTGTTTAAAATATTGAATAGTTATGATAAAAATATTGATAGAAATATGTTTTTTTCAGTTAAGAAAGATAGAAAGACTAGAGGACATGAACTTACATTAGTAAAGGAGCAGTGTAGATTAGACGTAAGAAAATTCTCATTTTCACAAAGGACTGTGAATGAATGGAACAGATTTTCTGATGATTGTATGGGTGCTAGTAGTGTGAATATGTTTAAAAATAAAATCGACACATACCTCAGAAGGGCTGGATATATGTAGATAAAAGGGTTGGACTCTCGATAAGCCAAAAGGCTTCCTTGTCCACCTGCCATCTAGAGTTAATTCTCTGGATGGCAATCTTGTTAAATCTTGTTAAATAATTTGATGGTGCCATTCTACCTACATAATATGGCTACGATGCTGGAACTTTAAAACTGAAAGAATGAATATTTTAAAGGTGCGAACATCTGGTTAATGTAGAATATGTTACATGTCAAATGAGCATAAACTATTCCGTGAGGTGGAACAATTTCATATCACTACGCCACTTCGCACCACTAGAATAGGGTTGTACAGTAAGCATTACAACTACAATCTGCCACTAGAATAGGGTTGTACCATAAGCATTACAACTACAATCTGCCACTAAAATAGGGTTGTACCGTAAGCATTACAACTACAAGCTGCCACTAGAATAGGGTTGTACCGTAAGCATTACAACTATAAGCTGGATATAATTTTTGTACAACTATTTCAATTCTTTTTTACTGATTTATATTTTTTCGTAATTATAATTTAAAAACGTTTTCAACTTCAACGTTTTTCCGATGTAGCGCTACCTGAAATGGAAGTATCAGCATTCATATCCTTATTACGTCTTACCTTCAGGAGGAACAAATGTTGTGTATTGGATCCTAAAACCAGCGCCTCTTCTATAGGAATCTGATTTGAACTGAACGAATGCGATATTCTTTCTGGTCGTGATATCGGCAGGTAAGGCATAACCACAGAGCGAGCTTATTACTGGCGCCGTCGCGTCTCTTCCGTCGTATATCGTGACGTTATCGCAGGAACAATACGACTGCAGACTGAATCGGACGAAGTGGAGACGCACTTGCTGTAAATAATAACAATAATAATATACTTTATTTTGATACACATCCAGAGTAAAAACTCTGTTCAGGGATGTTGTCAATACAATGTTAAATTTAAAAATTAAAAATAAATTTACTAAAAACTTCATTAAACAAATTTGTACTAAGCAAGCCTAAGTTAAACCTATGAAAAATACACGTACAAAGGCATACATCTATAATTACCGCCGAGTAGATAATATAAAGTAAAATATTAATTAATTAATAATTAAATAGTTAAAATGATATTCGTATTATAATTTAATGGTACACAATTACTATAGTAGTTATACTAAATATTGTGATACTGGGAAGTGAAGCAGATATGTACATATTTTATGCTCATTTGACATTTGAAATAGACATTAAAAGCAAGTATGAAATAACAAGTCTTAAGACGACAATACGTTTTATCGTGTAATTAAGCAAGTTGACTATATCGTAACTGTAACATACTCGACTGTTCCAGTTTTGCTATCTAGATAACCAGTCCAGTTGTATTACACAAGATTAAAAACATCACTATTGAAATATGAATGCAAATTATTCTACACAATGCTCTAATAGACATTTCCGTACACTACAAAATAAAAATGCATATCATATTTAAGCAATTAAAACGGTATGGCATGCACTTGTAAAACGAACACTCCAGAGTAACAATAAAAGAAGTAGAATCAACTAACATGGTTACAAAACACACTAGCATGAATATAACGCACGTCATTAAATATTAACTTCCTCCAAAACTTCATTCCTATAATATAAAAGAGTATGACCTAGTACTGTCTTAGCTGGACTATTGTTGTGTTCAAACAATAACATTGAGGAGGGACATCATACCTGGCCTTCTTCGACCTCAATTCGCCATTGACAGTTCTCGTTGTTGGCGTAGTTTCTCCCGACCGTTCCGAATTCGCCCTCCGATTCCGTCAACACGGCCGTATCCCCATTGCATGCTCCTACGGCGAACGGTGTTAGATTTGGTATTTTAAGGCGCGGTTGTATGTTCATTCTACATTGTAATATAAAATATAAGTTGTTAAATGGGTCATGCCATAGTTAGATTTCCTGTTTCGTTACAAAAAGGGCAGTGTATTTTTGAGAAATATTTTTTTACAAAATTCACATGCTTTCACATAAGTACATTTGAGTAGTCAGATTTGCAGGTGTTATTGTAGAAGAGCTGTTGACAGGAAAAGTGTGTATTTGTAGCTGACTTTATTGAGCGTAAGGATATTTGGCAGCAGTTGGGCTATTTGACCCTTTAGCCGGAAAACAGCCTGCCTCCATTCATAAATATTGGCGGGTGTCATATATACAGGCATTTTACGAGAGCTAGAAAGATTACGTTTTAACTAAACTCAACCAGCATGCCAGTAATATGATGACAACAGCAGGTAAGAAGTTTAAGAATTTTTGTAGATCACGTTTTCTTATAATCATATAAAACGTTAGCAAGGCAGCCAGTGGGATAGCTAACTGTAGACTGACCCCTTATATAGCGCAGTATCCAGTCCTTATGACTGCTAAAAGCTCTTTACACTTTACTCCCTGGCAGGCCTGTTCAATCGAACACCATCTCGACTTCTCTCCGAAGCAACCCGCCACGCTGCAATTAACGAGCGAAGCTATTCGTATACAAATATCCACCAGAGTCTATGGCCAGATACTCATTCATACAGCTGAGTGAACTGTAGCAACGTAGAGTGAACGAACTTGCCCACGGTTCGACCCTTCAGCACAGGATTCGAACCCGGGTTCTCTCGGTCGAGAGTCTGAACCTCTAACCACTGCACCATTCACCTCCACAACATGTAGTGATATTCATGACGAAATGTAACGTAGTGTAAGTGGACGTTAACGGTTGATTGTATAGGCCTGTAATGTAGGTACGTTATTAGAGCAACAAAAAAGACAAAGGTGCTCTACCGTGCATCTTCTCTTGAAGCCATCCCATCAAACTGGTCACTCGTGCATAGACACCGGGATGCTTTCTGTCAGGGTAGAGAATAAAATCACGTCGTGTTTAAAAAAGTGTTTTGACTAACTAGTTTGGCCAAGCCCGACGGTTATGTATTCTGAAAGTTCATTGATATGTACTTATATACATACTTATACACTATAACTGGTATATTCTATAATCATAAGATCAGAAAGTCCAGAAAATCGGTAGCTTTATGTATTGGTGGGCGACTTGGTTATCACCACAGTTCGCAAAAACAAATCAATTCATCCAGTGGTATTAATGCATGTCGCTGACGTTTTGGATACATCAAGGCATGTCTGATGTGTAATCATGTCTCGTCAATTAAATCATATTGATCTGACCATTAATGTTTGTATTGTGGTTATATGTTACTGTAGAAACCACATAGAGCATGTGTTTCAATTCTCTTGAACCACTCGGGTGGTTTTGTACATACAGTTTCTTGCACCAAGGACCAACTGTTTGAGGCTTCCCTCTTTCCATGGCGACAACTTAAGTATTTCAAAACGGGTTTGTTTGTTATGTTATAACGTGCATTAAGCAGATACCGCATACAAGTCAAAAACTGTCCTATTCAAATTGTGAAAACTGGTGATACATTTCATATGTTAGCAATGAAAATGCATCATAATTCATAGTATATTGTAAATTATTTAAGATGCTCTGTGAGTAATCCAACAAAACGTGCCTCGTGAACTAAAATAGGTATTTATATGTTTGTTGTATGTCATGCACTATAGCAGTTAGACACACAATCTTTTATCCATACCTGAAATTTGTACTGTTGCAATAGGCACCACCCCAACTAACTATGCCGTACAACGTCCATGGTCCGCCGTTAACTCGACACACAAGAGGACCACCCGAGTCTCCCTGCAACACAGGTAACATACACTTAAGTAATAATAATAATTTTTATGATAATAACAACAACAACTTCTTTAAAAAAGTTCATATATATATATATATATACTCATAGCCGGAAGTTAGATTGATCAGACGTGTTTTACGAGCTCCGCAACAAACTGTGTTTTTGTCCAGTTGTACGCGTGCGATTAATATAAAGATTGAGTTTTGTGCAGGCGAGTAAGTGAATCTTCACATATGTGAAGAAATTCACAAATTGTACAGCCAAAACAAGTGAACATTTATATATTTACTTCGGATATTGTACTGTTGCACTGGGAATATCGCCCATCTGAACGGTACGGCGCGGGAAATTTCACCTTCGCTGACACGGAATCATAGCATTCACCTGGACACATTGACGACGAACAATAGCCGCTGAAGTGGTGTCCACTCAAGTGCGTTAACGGTAAGCCATTGTTTGTGGCTAAGCGTCTGACACTCGCAAACCGTGATGGCTAAGGCTAAGGCAAAGCCGCCCAAGACCGGAGCGGGCGTAAGTGGTGCCAACGAGGCCCCCCCCCCTGCTGCCGACATCCACCTAGAAGTAAGCGCTGACGCGGACGAAAGCCAGACCTTCGTTGAGAAGCTCCTGAAAATACAAAAAGATGCGTACCAAGCGTGCCTGCAAAGCGCGATAGCTGAAATCAACAGGAGGGTGGACAGCTTTATGCGTGAGACAACCACCGCGCTGACCGAACTCCGAGTCAGCTTGCAGTACACGCAAACCCAAGTCGGGGAGATCAAAGAGAAGCAGTCGAAGGAAAACATTGACGATCTGTCGAAAAAGATGATCGAATTTGAAGAAATGATCAAGAAAGTCGAGCACGCGATCGACTACCAAGAAAACCAGTCAAGACGCTGTAATCTACGTTTCGACGGCGTTGCTGAGGTCGACGGCGAGACGTGGGAGCAGACGGAGAAGAGCGTGTGCAGGGCTATGACAACAGCCCTAGAACTCCCCGAAGCCCAAGTGCGCGCCATCAACATCGGTCGCGCGCACCGAACTGGCGGCACGGGGACGAGAGCCCGGACCATCGTGGTCAAGTTCGAGTCGTTCAAGGACCGCGAGCTGGTACTGCAGGCGGCGAAGAAGAAACGGCCTCGTGGCATCTATGTGAACGAGGACTATTCGCAGAGGGTCATGGCGAGGCGGAAAGAACTGCTACCAAAAATGATTAAGGCCAGGGAAAAGGGCAAAGTCGCATATTTGTCATTTGACAAACTGGTGGTAAGAGAGCGACATGATGTCGCAAACCGTGGTTAAACAACCAAGTACCTGTTGACTATCCTGGCAAACGTTTTTTGTGATGACTTAACCATGGCGTCAACTACACAACAAAATGACGAGTTAACGCCTCCGTATGATACACCGTTTGATTATAATGAACACTGTTACGAACACGATATTGATACTGATTGTTTGTTGTATAACGATTTGCCCACGCAATGTAAATACTACACCTCAGCACAATTTTCAACAAACTTTAGCAGTGTTGGCAAAAACCAGCCAATCAAACTGAGTATGATACACTTTAATGCTCGGAGTTTAAAAGCTAACTTACCCAAGATTAAAGATACTATCCAAAGCATGGAGTATAAATTTCATATAATTGCTATATCAGAAACGTGGCTTAAAGAAAACAGTTGGGACGGAAGTGAAGTAAACTGTAACGATGTTGTATTTTCGGGTTACAAACTGTACTGTAATTCCAGAAGAAAAAAAAACACGGTGGCGGCGTTGCTATATATGTGTGTGAATCTGTACTTAACAATTGCCAGTCTACTGATATTTGTTTAAGGAATATATCGTATGTTGTTGATGACTGTTTTGAAAGCATCTTTATTGAGATACAAATTAGTAAACACGAAAAAATCAATGTCGGTTGTATGTATAGAGCACCGAATACCAGTATCAGCAAATTTAATGACAATCTCTCATTCATATTGGGAAATCTCACCAGCAAAATCGTGTATATATGTGGTGATTACAATATAGACCTATTGCATTGCGAAGAGCAAGCTGAATCAAAATATTTCATTGATCAAATGTTCAGCTCTGGATTATATCCCTTGATCACCAGGCCCACACGAATAACAAGCACGACTGCTAGTATAATAGATAACATTTTCTGTTCTGAACTGTGTAGAAACAAAATGTGCGGCATTGTTTTAAGCGATGCTACAGACCATATGCAAATTTTCGTCCTGTGTGACAACAGCTCTTATGCGGTTATTAACGATGATCCAACATATAAATATAACAGAACGTTAGATGAGGACTCATTAAACAAATTTAAGCACGATTTAAATTATGCAAACTGGGACACTGTAATGAACGAGTCAAACCCTGATTTAGCATTCTCGCGCTTTATGCAAATACTAAGTAATACTTATAACGATACCTGTCCTGTAAAAATTACAACGTATTCAGGAGAGACAAAAAAGAATGATAAACCTTGGTTATCAAGAGAGCTAAAAAACGCTTGCATAAAGAAGAATAACATGTACTTAGCGTTTCTAAAGAATAGGACAGAATTAACAGAAATCCGCTACAAAAATTAAAAAAATAAGTTAACAAAATTATTACGTCTAGAAAAGAAAAAATATTACAGAAAAAAACTCGACGATTGTAAGACTAATATAAGAGCAACTTGGAAAACTCTTAACAGCATAATAGGTAAAAGAAAATCTGATACCACATATTTGAACAAGTTTCATGTTGATGAAAACATAGTAGTATTAGAAAATAAAGAAATAGCTAATCATTTTAACAATTTCTTCGTCGATATAGGTACTAAATTATCCAACCTCATAGAACTCTGCCCGGGAACAAAGCCAACCGACTTTGTAAAACGTACTGTATCACAATCAATGTATATGTCCCCCGTTACTGAGCAAGAAGTACTCGAAATTGTGTCTGGGTGCAAAAGTAAAACTTCATACGGACACGATGAAATCAGCATGAAAACAGTTAAGCATGTAATAAAGCAAATTGTACAACCGCTAATCTACATTTTTAACAGATCTTTGATTAGCGGATCATTTCCAAATTATATGAAATTAGCAAAAGTCATTCCTATATTTAAGTCAGGAGATCGTTTTCAATTTTCTAATTATAGACCTATATCTCTCTTATCCCAATTTTCAAAAATACTTGAAAAAATATTCAACAAAAGGCTAAGGTCCTTCATTGAAACACAACACATATTGACAGATGGACAGTATGGCTTCAGAAGTAATCACTCAACTTCACTAGCTTTAACAGAATTTGTGGAAAAGATTACTTCCGCAATGGATAAATGCCAAAGCACGATTGGGGTCTTTGTCGACCTAAAAAAAGCCTTTGACACTGTTGACCACAACATACTGCTAAGTAAATTGCAATGCTACGGAATAAGGGGTCAGGCACTGGTCTGGATAAAAAGCTACTTAACCAACCGTAGACAATATGTATGCTATAACAACAGTAACTCAGAACAAAAGGAAATCAAGTGTGGAGTCCCGCAAGGTTCAATCTTTGGTCCGTTATTATTTATTCTGTACATAAATGACATGTGTGAAGTCTAAAAATTGATTGATATTATTTTGTTTGCTGATGATACAAACATTTTTTATTCCGCTAATAACACAGATGAAGTAAGCACTGTTATTAACAACGAACTAAAAAAAACTAGACTTGTGGTTTCGAGCGAACAAATTATCGCTTAATGTGAACAAAACACATTTTATAATGTTTAACAATGAAAAGCAACCTAGAACAGATGTGAATATAGTTTTGAATGGGAAAAACATTGAGCAGGTATCATATACAAAATTCCTTGGAGTAACCATTGACGAAAACGTAACATGGAGAGAACACATAAAAATGGTTGAATCAAAAGTATCAAAAAGCATAGCAGTTTTGTATAAAACTAGGCATGTTCTTGATTGTCAAGCGTTACACACATTATATAATTCACTTGTTGAACCACATATGTCATATTGCTGTGAGATCTGGGGAAATACTTATCAATCTAGACTCAGAAAACTATTTATGTTACAGAAAAAAGCTATACGGATTATTTATAACCTTAATTACCATGATCATACATCTGTATTTTTCCATCTCTCAAACATGCTTAAATTTCATGATTTAGTTAAATATAAGACTATGATCATACTTTATAAAGCAAACAACCATTCTTTAAATGGTCGTGTTCAAGCATTATTTGAACCAACCGCAGCTATACACATACATGATACCAGACAGAGCAAATTGTTCTATATTAAAAAGACAAACACACCCTCCGACTGCTGTCAATCACAGTCAAGGGTATAAAAACGTGGAACAATTTACCAAATAAATTGACTCAGCTTCCAAGTTTAACACAATTTAAAAAAGCAATCAAGTTGTCATTACTTTCTACATATTTGTGAATTGTTAATTGAAGGTGACGTTTTGTTAAACCTATGTAATAGTAACACAAGAACTATAGTAAAAAGTTTATGTATGAGTTGTGTATATTATTTTGTGATTTATTTATAATTCCTGTTGTATTTATTCAGTTTTCTTAGTTCGAGTAGGGCATAGCAACACATAAGTCTATGACTTCAGCTATGTCCTTTCAGCAGCAGCAGCAGCAGCAGCAGCAGCAGCAGCAGCAGCAGCAGCAGCAGCAGCAAACCATACTGTGCATGTATTATGTTGTTGTTGTTGAAAAAACGTTCATTCATTCATATATACAGCCTGTATATATATAATATATATACGCATTTGAAATAAATGGTAACTTCTTATATATATAGTATCCAGTCCTCAGGACTTCTCAAAGCTTTACACTTTATTCCTGCTTAATCATACACCATGTCGACTTCTCCGGGAAGCAGCCAGCCATGCTGCAATTGAGTGGGCCACAGGTGAAGTGCGATTACACACTTGCCAAATAGTCTTACCATGTTGTAATAACTCTTAAAAAAATATTATAACAACAATAATTGCAATACGTTTTGACAATACGGATGTTGGTACTAAAGAGCTTGATTCCTGTACGAAATGCTGATGAAATGAGTCAATGATGAAGAGGTTTGGAAAACGTTGGTGCAGTGGCATAACACAATCAACGTATATCACCATAGATGATAGTCGTAAAGATAATACTAATTCGTAATATTGTCTCCATTTGACCTCCTATATTTATTCAACAATTATCCGTTCTCATCAATACTATAGTTTGTATTTTCAAATATTCGTCCTGAATGCGTCTCTCTTACCGAAGTTAACTAAATAATTTCACAATCTTTCTCCTTCTCCTCCCACCTCTCTCTATCTATCTAGCTATCTAATTATCTATATTTCTCTCTTTCTCTCTCTCTCTCTCTATATATATATATATATATGTATATATATATATATATATATATATATATATATATGTATATATATATATATACATATATATATTTATATATATATATATAGAGAGAAGAAAGAAGAAGAGAGAGGAGAGAGGGAGAGGGAGAGAGGGAGAGAGGGAGAGAGGGAGACAGGGGAGACAGGGAGAAAGAGGGAGACAGAGAGAGAGAGAGAGGGGGAGGGAGAGATAGATAGAGATAGATAAATAGATAGACAGACAGACAGACAGACAGACAGATAGATAGAGAGAGAAAGGGGTAAGAGAGAAAGAAGAGAGAGAGGGAGTGAGTTAACGAGATAGAGAGGAAGAGAGGTGGAGAGAGCGGGGGCATATATATATATATATATAGCGAAAGAGGTAAGAGAGAAAGAAAGAGAGAGAGAGAGAGAGAGAGAGAGGAGAGAGAGAGGAGAGGGAGAGAGGAGGAGAAGGGAGAGAGAGGGAGAGAGAGATAGATAGAGATAGATAAATAGACAGACAGACATATGGACAGACAGACAGATAGATAGATAAGAGAGAGAGAAGAGTGAGTAGAGAAGAGAGGGAGAGAGAGAGAGAGGAGAGAGGGGGCATATATATATATATGTCTCCTCTCTCCTCTCCTATCTCTCTCTCTCTCTCTCTCTCTCATTAACTCACTCCCTCTCTTTTTCTCTCTTACCCCTTTCTCTATCTCTCTATCTATCTGTCTGTCTGTCTGTCTGTCTGTCTGTCTGTCAGTCTGTCTGTCTGTCTGTCTGTCCTCTCTCTCTATTTCTGTCTCCTCCCCTTCTCCCTCTCCCTCTCTTCCCTCTCTCTCCTCTCTCCTCTCTCCCTCTCTTCTTTCTCTTACCTCTTTCCTTTCCCGTCTCTGTGTCTATCTATCTCTCTCTCTCTCTCTGTCTATCTATCTCTTTCTCTCTCTCTCTCTCTCTCTCTCTCTCTCTCTCTCTCTCAATCGCTCTCTCAGTTTATTTAAGTCTATTTCCTATTTATTTACCGGAAAAAACATGTATTATGCCCACCTTACAGACGTCTTTCATGTTATCTTCATAGCCGGCACATATCATGGCATCGGTGATTTTGCCGTACCACCATCCAGAGCTGTTGCACGTGGAAGTAGCAATAATCGGCAGCAGAACTTGGCGTAGCACATTTCTATCACCCGTTGCTGAAAAAAAAAAAAAATTCCCAACAAAAGGATTTTTAAATAATAAAAGCCTCATAAAAAATTACACGTCAACGCATCGTATACTTCAATATTTTGGCGAAAAAAATACGAGTTAAAAACTGTAATACAGATACATATCCATTGATATCCGAAATTCCAATGACAGTATTTAAACATTATATAAAACCGCTGAGGGAAAATAGCTTAGAACAGTATACATATAACAGTGAATCAATTAAGAAGCTGGATTTCTCAACATAGCATTACATTTAGGAAAATCTAAATAGCAAGGTGAAACAAACGCACGTTCCTGTTGAACAAGTTATCGGCGAAATGGCCATTAATTGCATTGTATGTACTGCGATCACATGTTGGAGCTTGGCTTTAGCCGACTATTGTTATACCCACCTCGAGTGCGACCCCATCCAGTCGAGACGCACTGGGTACCGGGCGATACCTCTTCCTTGGGTATACACACTGGCGCAACCTCGCGGCGGTATTCGAGACTGCCCTTAAGTCTGATAAGGGCGATGTCATTGTTAAGCCCGTTATAGTCTGGATGTTTAAAGATGCGGTCGATGGCCCAGATGGATTCTGTTCCTTCTGGCTTTGAGAGATTGTGTTCACCAACAACAATTCGAATTTCGGATGCACCAATGCTGACGTCCTTACTACAATGATACAACCATTAACGTTAACAGAATATATGACACTTCGCATGAATGTCCACTTCTCCAGTGCTGGGAAAAGTTTTCCGATGAAGTAGTAAATAAAAGTAAAAGTAGATCTCAGAAACTACTTATGTAAAACGTAAATGTATATAAAGGTAATTGAAATAACATTTTTACAAACGTACGCATAGGTTTTTCTTAGGTAAACACCACTACTTATCTAATCGACGGATAAACAAATAATCTCAATATTATACAACATGCAAGAATGACCACATGTATATATATATATATATATTATAATATTACATATTATATATATACAGAGAGGAATTCTCTACAAACAGGAAAACAGGCTGTTTGATTCATGACAAATGCATCAGGATGTTTTTAACACCTTTAGGGGAAATACGGTCAATAGCGTGCAAGCAGGCAACGGTATTGAGCAACGGTATTAAGATAAAATTGTGACTACGTCTATATTAAATGTACCATTGATTATACTCTGTCATAGCTTTCTATAATAAACGATTCATTCATTCATTCAAACGTTACACGACAATTCATGTCAGTCAATGAACGGGAAGCCTGTGAGCCATATCCCCTAAGTGAGAGAGTGAGTGAGTGAGTGAGTGAGAGAGTGAGTGAGTGAGTGAGTGAGTGAGTGAGTGAGTGAGTGAGTGAGTGAGTGAGTGAGTGAGTGAGTGAGTGAGTGAGTGAGTGAGTGAGTGAGTGAGTGAGTGAGTGAGTGAGTGAGTGAGTGAGTGAGTGAGTGAGTGAGTGAGTGAGTGAGTGAGTGAGTGAGTGAGTGAGTGAGTGTGTGTAAGATTTAAGGCAAATCGTTTGAATGAGGTTGATCAACAGTTTAAATATTGCGACGCTCTTTTATATTTCATATTAATAGGCCAACGAAAGATGCAGGCACAAGTCCGCGGTCGACTTCTAAAGGCGACACCAACCAACCAATCAACCAACCAACAACTCAACCAAGCAGGCCTAACATGTTGTCCAACCAGTGTCTAGAACAATAGTACCGATGCATGTATCTAATACATATGTATCAATATGCAACTTACACGCAGTGAGCTGCGGTAACGATCCAACGTTTGTCGATAATGCTTCCGCCACAGTTGTGCCCATACGCCTCTACTGTGATGCTAATCTGCCACGGCCACGAATGCTCCACAGCCTCCGAACCACCAACAATACGAGGGATCTGGTGTGGAATTTTAGGCATTCCGCATTCGTCAGAAACTACAAAATCAAAATATTTTATGATAATGTCGTTCATAGCAGTAAAAATTTTGCCAGCATACTGCATTCACTTCAAAAGTGCAATGTCGTGAAAACTATTCAAAATTCCAGCGCGCGTCCAGCGACCTGTTTTGTAGATGGCATAATTGTCTGAATGAATCACATAGCGTTTTTGTTGAACTTACCAAAATCCCAACACCTCCAGAAGCTCCTGTTGAATTTTTTTAATTTTTTTTTTAAATATCAACCTCAAACATACGAAACTGAAGGTGACGTATTCGGACATTTGAACATACACATATCCACAATCTGATTTATAACAATATAATTGATGGCGCGTAATGTGTGGATATGGTCTATATATATGAGTAGATGCTTTCAGGAATACATACCAGGAATTACTTTCCTAGATGTGTACGTGACGACAAATCCGCTCTTCAAAGACCAATAGTAGTCGTAGTAATAGCTTGTGTTGAAGACAATTGATAGTTTGTTGCTTGGAGATGTGATGTCGCCGGGGATATCTTGTCCACACAGCTTGTGAAATTGGTGTCTTGTGACGCCATCAATTATAACAAGGCTGTCCCGAGAACAGTTGTTGGACGTTTCCAAGTCGAATCGCTCAAAGTGCAGGTGTACTCGCTGCAATGAATACTTTTTTAAAGGCAATCATTGGAGCATTGGAAAAGTTTTTCATCCGGGGCACCGAGGTTCATTCGCCTCTTTCAATGTACATTCGCTTCCTTGAACCATTGACCTAAGATCTTCCGATTGGTGTGCGTAAGGAAAAACGAAAGTAGTTATTTAGAGATATTTACTTTTTCAGAGGACAAATTGTGTAGTGAGATATTCCCAGAGGGCCCTGCTGTTACGAACTCAAGATCAGTATGCTGTAATAATAATACTAGTTCCCCGTGGTTGCTCCATGGGGAGGTGTGTCAGCTAGAGAGGTAGATGTGTGTGTAATAAAGATAATAGTTCCCCGTGGTTGCTCCAATGGCAGGTGTCAGCTAGAAAGGCAGATGTGTGTAATAATGATAATAGTTCCCCGTGGTTGCTCCATGGGAAGGTGTCAGCTAGAGAGTTAGATATGTGTATCTTAAAACGTTCAACCATTACCCGACTTCGGTACTATGCAAAATACATTTGGAGTTACATTAATGCAATGTAGGAAAGAAGGCTACGTCAGCGAGCATTGCTGCACAAGGAAAACTGGCATATAAAACTGCCTTTTGGCTACCAAGTTCAAGCCCCATCAGACATTGATCGATTCTCTGTAGGAACATGTTGGAATAGAAACAGATGAGCTGCAAACAGTACTGGGAATGGAAGAATCCAGAGTCAGATTTGGAACAAACAAACGTCGAACCCAGACATCACCATAAGCAAGAGGAGACATTACGTTAGATGTAATACTTGACAACCAATTAAAATACTAATCTTACGTTTCCATCTTCTACCGTGATGAGCCACTGGCAGTGCATGTAAGCTCTGTACTGGGATCTGCTGATCCAGAACTCTCCTGATTTCCCGTTAAGTTCTGCAGCCGTGCCGTTGCATGGTGCAGGATCTGAAAGAACATACATCATCTACGTACCATCATTGTCCCACGTATGTGTTTGCTCCTAAAAAAAAAATTGACGAAGACTATTGTAATTGTTCGTCACTCTTTATTGGACGTTAAACGTTTATTCTTCCTACATTACTGTATGCAAGCTGCGTGGACCGATTCACATTGCGGAATTATTTATAAACTATCAACATAATGGCATATGTGGAATGTTGGGAAAGACAAATTCCATTACTGCTAAGGACAGACAGATTTAATCTATTCACCCATCTATATATTAATACGCTGACACGGAGCCACAGTGTGTGTATCTCCACCCACGTGCTCATATCTAATTGGCTTCCTTTGACCATTGGCCTTTGATCTACCAACTGGCAATACACTTCAAAAACGCTATGTTGTGGGTAGTTATTTATTATAGTTACTGCTGTGGTATTGATAACTGCTACCTTTGGTTTATAGCTCCATGGGAGGGTGTATACTAGATTCTTATAATGAGTCAATATTCAATAATGCGTGCTGACATTAGATACGTACCGGAGTCTACAGCTGTGTATTTGATCTTCAAGCCATTCCCCTGCCTTGAGGAGCCAGATTTGAAATACACATACAAGATGTTGTTTGCAGATACGATATCACCCGGCAACATGTGTCCGCAAAATGTGCCCAATAGTGGTGCCCAACTACCTGAACCATCATACACGCTGACTCTGTCGTCGCTACATTCGATGCGGGGCTTAATGTCCAAGCTCAGAAAGTCCAGCTTAACGATCTGCACAATGAACACAAACAAATTTACAATCTATTGCGATTTTTTGTTTAATTTGAATTTCTTCAATTAAATAAAACGTGTTTGGTTCATTCTTCATGTTTTGAGGTATTGCAATACGTAATATCGCACTATCCACAGATTGTGACAACTAGTCAAAATAATTGTTTACATTTAAATAGAGGCAGTCCCGTTCCTTCATCCGGAATTAGCTGGCGTAGAAATATGTAACACGAAATCTGCTCTGTCGAATGGTGGAAAATGAGACATCGTTGAACTTCAAATGGTTTTGAGGTTAACTCATCCCGGCTCCCCAATATTGCCAATGAATCTTGTTTTATAACTTGATGTTTAGTTAACCATTTGAACATGTTTCGGGTTGGAAACGTCCAACGTGCAAACAGTCTCACGGGCTTACTAAAATACCTAAACACAATTTGCGAACATATTTATATGTAGTCTTAAGAACATTACATTGATTAATGAAAACTAGGAACAGACTGCCTCCTTTTTAAACCAATCAGCTATTTAATCTCGTGGAAGATTGGCGGAACAGTGCACATATGCAAACACTTCTACCAATTGTAATTGGGTTGTATGTAGTGTATTGGATGCCTCACTGTACGTCACATACCTTGGTTGGTTCTACCCGAATCTTCCATTTACACCTCATATTGCTGACATAATGGGCGGCATCGACACCAAATATTCCTTCCGATCCATCCAGAAGAGCCGCGGTACGGCTACATCCTTGAGTGCATGATATCACAGTTCATGAATGACATATTCTACATCCTTGAGTGCATGATATCGCAGTTCATGAATGACATATTCTACATCCTTGAGTGCATGATATCATAGTTCATGAATGACATATTCTACATCCTTGAGTGCATGATATCACAGTTCATGAATGACATATTCTGCATCCTTGAGTGCATGATATGACAGTTCGTGAATGACATATTCTCTACCATTAATGTTACTAGAGCAATTTTAGTGTCGCTTAAGCCCTTTTCACCATATGCTTTACAACTACAAACACACTGTAACTGATGGTAGATTCTCATTTTAATTGTACATAATATATATATATATATATACACGTACATTTGGCCCTACAAATATGGGTGTATAATAACAGCAAGCTGTTGAAATATCATGGTATGAATTGGCTGTATAAACCTACGCTTCCCATGTCAATAACAAACTCTTCTGCATTTTTTTATCTTCTTCTTCTACATTCATTTAGGAAAATTCACATATGTTTGTGTGTTAACTAATGAAATAACTGAATCGTTCACCATTACCTTTAAGCGCAGTTTTATACTGGATCCTGAAGCCGTACGTATTGATTGTGTCATCAGAGGTGAATGATACAAACACAACGTTCCCGCTGGCTGTGATATTCCCGGGTTGAGCACCGCCACAGAGCTTGCGCATCAATGGCGCAGTGTCGTCACTTCCGTCATAGATTTTCACACTGTCGTATTCACAATTAGTGGATTGCTCGAGTCGGAGCCTGAGGAAGTGCAGCTGCACTTGCTGAATAATAAAACCGACTGACTCTGTTACGGACAATTAGTTATTATATCAGTTTATTATACATAATGTACGAAGCATAGCTTTGGGAAACATGTGTAGTGGCCACTTAAAGCATGGTGTATATTTTGTACGAGGGTGCTATTATTTCATTGGACCGGCTAGAAGAAACGATCATGCATGTGTCCGCATACTGGCATCATCATTCTCTCCATGTTCCAAATTTATAGGGAAATTAATAACTACTTTCAAATTGTGGTTCCGTTATATTGAGAAACTATGCTTATGCATATGTTACGAAACAATATTTAGATGGCGTATTTTAATTAGTTCTACGGTAGATGGAGAGGACAGACGACAGAAGTTCAGGCTGAAGCAAATTACATGAGAATATGTTATGCAACAAGCCAAGGGCGGTGGCTAAAAATAGACTGGGCGTGGCCAGGAGTTGACTGGGGGATACATACAGACAGTGGCAGTGACAAGTTAGAACTCGGCGTTGTCAGTGGGAATTTTGAGTGGTGGCTGGCAGAGCTAAGTGAAATCGCCGTAGCAAAAGTGTATTAGTTGAATAATAATGTGTCGTTGCCACATTCCGAAGTGGACTGACCCACACAAGTGTTGTGTTGTCGCTTGATCGATTTGTGCGAGCGATTTTCATTAGACATATAATATTTTGAATGTATCAACGTATTATGAAACACCAGGAAAATAGAAAAGACGACTCGTCTTTTCGGGAGACATACATTCAATAACCACTGTTCACCTGTCCGTCGTCGACTTGGATCTTCCACTGACACTCCTCGTTGGCGCTATACCTGTCCCCTTCCGTGCCAAACTCTCCGGACGGCCCCGTCAACACGGCAGACTGTTTGTTGCACGAACCTATGTGATTAAAGAGTGAATTATTTAATTTCAAGCACAGCGATTTACTTATTGACGACTATTGAGCAAAATGATAAGATACTAAGATCCCTCTCATACTAAACATTGTCGTAGTAATGAAATGCAATTTTAAAGGATTTATGCCGTTTATAATTATAGGTTACCTTAATTAATATTGCCTTCAATAGCTATGTATTTCAAAAAAGAAAGTATGACAACTAAATCCGTGTTCTATGATTGTATTCCTTGACAAAATGTTTATGTTTTGACACGTTTTCAGTCTCGGAGAAGCAGCAGCACATGTCATCAATATTCTGAATAGATAACCTTTACATGGATGAAATCGCACGTAAACTATGCAATATGTAATCTATAATTGTTAGCGAATCTACGTGTACAGTACAATGATTGAACACAAAACAGGAACGCGTCATTAAGACACGTATGGCAGAGATTGAAATTGCACCTTTGGTCGACATTGTTCCATTCATTGTCTTCCCCATCCACGACACGAATCTCTTCACTCCAGTGTAGACAACAAACGATGGTGCACTGGTGTCACGCGGTTGGGACGGTGTGGTAGAACTTGTCGTATACATTTGTGTCACATATCTATAGTCATGATAGACGACGCTCCTACTCGAGATGCCGTGCAGCCTCCACGCCCCGTCTTGCAGGCATTGCAGTGACTAGCTCGTGTTTCCCTGCAGCAATAGAATTATCCCAACATTACAAAAGTAAAGTAAAGGTAAGTTCTTATATAGCGCTGTGTCCAGTCCTCAGAACTGCTCTAAGCGCTTTACACTTTACTCCCTGGCAGACATGTCCAGCCGAACACCAATTCGACTTATGGGAAACATCCAGCCACGCTGCAATTAATGCGCGAAGACTATTCGTATACAAATTATCAACACTGTCTGTAGTCAGGTACTCATTCATACAGCTGAGCAACGTAGAGTGAAAAAACTTGGTCCCGGTTCGACACCGCAGCACAACATTCGAACCCGGGTTCTCTCAGTCGATAGTCGGAAACTCCAATCACTGCACCACCGCGCTCCACAACATTACATCATAACAATGTAGTGTCCTTCTTCTCCTTATCCACGACTCCCATTTCACAATAGACTTGCTTTGATATTCAATCAACACTATGAAACTCTTTGCCAGAAAACATGCGTGAAAAACACATTCTAGTTAAGTTCAAAACATTATTTAAGCAGCTTATTTCCAATGATGAATTGTGCTTGAGGTAATTTGTCATGAACATTTATATTATGAACTGATCTACGTAATTATTATACAATACGCATTAACTTTAATGTATTATAACTATATATTAATTATTTTAATATTTGGTAAATTATGTCATGCATTTAGTTATATAATAGTTATAGTATTTTATATAATATATATTATATATATACTATTATATATATATGCATCTATATAATTATATATATGTACGTACCTATGGACGTCATGACGTTACATAAATCTTAGTAATAAACAAAAATAATAATAATTAACGAAGTATAACATAACATGATGTATTGAGTTGATGATGATACGCTTAAACCAAATAAACAGTTCATCTCGTCACATATGTGACTACGTCAAACCGTATTTATTGTTGCTACTTACCGAACACGAAGTATTGTCACCCCGTTCACATGGGACTGACATCGTCGCGTTGTTGAAGTGTCGGCCGAATGAAGCATCATTGATCGGCAATCGAATCTGCTGCAGCACCACGCCGTGCTCTACTCCTGTAATTATCGGAACACGTGTTGTTATCATGCAAATTTATTTTATACGTAGCAGTAGACACGGTGGATGGGAAACTAGAAAGACCAAAGAAGCCACCTTTATTATAGTGGATGAAGCTTGAATTAAATAAATATATCATGAAAATAAAAGCTCGGTCAAAGTGGAACAAACGCAAGAAGACATGTAGCCTGCTAAAGCGGGTTCACTGAGATCACCTTAAAAATATTGAACAAACATATCTACGTGTTAATACGATAACTTTGGAGCCTTATAAATATATTTCCTCACAGGCGCCGAGAACCACTCGGCTCTTTCTAAATGTATTCACTTTCTTGCACCATGGTTCACCTATGATCTATCAATTGGCGAAGTATTTGAGAAAAAAAAACGACAACGACACTTATTTCGCTGCATGCAATGCTGCAATAGGCGAGAGCAGAAATTAAATGTCATTGGAGAGAGGCTAAGTTCAAGATACTGTATTGGCGACAGCGCATTTCCTTGCTGTGTTGCTCCACGGGTGGGCGTAGATCAGCACACGTTATTTGTGAGTGTTTAAAAAGTCAGCTACTTGTACGTTATATGTGAGGTGATTACTCGGGCTGGATGTAAAAATGTGTATTTATTTTACAGACTGGGGTGAACTCTTGGGAAGTTATTACGTAGAGTAAATAACGACCACTCTTACGCTGAAGGCAATGGCAATCTGACAAGTGACACACTCACCGTGATTCTGTCTCCACCCCGTCACCACACACGTTGTACCATTCGATATTCCAGTCTCTGGCAGACACACCGGCGACACCTCGTGACGGAACTCAAGACTGCCCTTCAGTTTGACGAGGGCAATGTCGTTGTCATCGTTTCGTCTTAGCATATACTCTGGGTGGATGAATATGCTCTCGACCATCGACGTCGATTCTGTTCCCTCCGACAATAACAGATTGTGCTCGCCGACAATGACTCGCAACTGTGACTTCTTGTACTGATCCCTGCAATACGACCTTCGTATTGGTGACAAGCACTTTGGACAGCCTTATATAAAATACATCTTCTCGATCTATGATGACTATATAAAAATGCCCAATTGTAATGACTAGTTGATAGCAGTTTCAATTTGCAAAAAAAGCAATGTCATGAAATGCATCCTGATGCATATATTTGCATAATATATTAAATGAAATGCCACAAAGCATTAATGTTAAGATCCTTATAAATGTGCATCATAATTAAACGGATAACATTCAGATAACAACCACAGACGGACAATCCACATTTGTTTACTATTATTTTTATTAAAAACCATTATAAATTGCCTGCTGAAACACCTGCTGAAATGCACTAAAATAACTCATATATTAGCAATATACGTTAAAGGGAACGTAAGCATCTTAAATGGAATAGTAAATAAAAACAAAAAACTTGAGAGTAGCATTAATACGTCAGTCGAAATAAACAATATATAAATGTATCGAAGAAAGAAGAATGAATTAAACGATTTGACACGTTAATTAGCTAAATTATGAACTGTGTCAATTAACTAAATGTAAAGACCGAATAAGTTCATTTAAGATTAAATCATGGATACATAAATCAAACTTCTTAAAATGTCACTGCTGCAAAGTTGCGCGAAGGATGTATGTGGCAACGCAGTTTGCATTCTGTGCTGTGTATGTTCGTCAGAAGCATGATTGTACCGTTTAAAATTATGCTTACACGCAGTGCGCCGCTGTGACAATCCACCCATGATCCAGAATACTTCCACTGCAGACGTGACCATAGCGCAACAAGATTAGGCTGATCTGCCACGGCCAGGAATGTCCCTTTGCTCCAGAGCCACAAGAACCTTCGGGGATCTCTGGTGGAATTGTGGGTCGTCCACACACATCAGGAACTGCGTGGGAAGGAATGATATTATGTAACCAGTAGTGCCCGACGCACCCTCGTTTCTTCTCGCTGCGTGCTATACCATCGTACACTGACGCATATCTACAATCCTCGTGAAAAATTTGAATTTGGTATACCAAAATGAAATACTCTAAATACAATTCCCTTTCTGTTTTACCTGCTTCTATTAAAACCAAATTTGACCAGGACACATTCATTAATCATCTCCATCGTGTGTTTGTTTGTGTTTGTGTTATTGTGTGTGTATTTTGTGTATGTGTGTGTGTGTGTGGGTGTGTGTGTGTGTGTGTGTGTGTGTGTGCGCGTGTGCGTGTATGCGTGTGTGCATGCGTGCGTGCGTGCATGACAGGGAGTGAGTGTGTGTGAGTGTGTGCGTGAGTGTATTTGTGCGTGCGTATGCGCGTGTGTACGTGTGTGCGTGTGAATGTATTATATATGCGTGTATGCACGCATGCACACATTACCTTGGATTCCTGTTGTATTTGTCATGTTTGACTGTGGTGACGATTCCGTCGTCATCCATGGTAAATCTGTTCACGATGCACCAGTAGATGTTTCTGGTTCTGGTTCTGGTTCGGCTACTGGCGTTGTCGTAATTGCTTCTGTATACGTCACAAGAAGCTCTGCTGTGGTCGCCGCCATTGTTGTCGTATATTCTGCTGTCGATGTTGAAGTGGTTGGACGAAGGGTTGACACATCAATCGTTTCGTGTGGTGCCGCTGTCGAGGACACAATGGGCCTTTCTCGTTGTTCAGTAGTTGTTTTTGCTGTTGCTGTTGTTGATGTTGTTGTTGTTGCTGTTGTTGATGTTGTTGCTGTTGTTGTTGTTGCTGTTGTTGCTGTTTTTGTTGGTACTGTTGTTGGTGGTACTGTTGTTGTTGGTACTTTTGTTGTTGGTACTGTTGTTGTTGATGTTGTTGCTGTTGTTATTGTTGGTATTGTTGTTGTTGCTCTTTCTGTTGATGATGTTGTTGTTGTTGTTGTTGGTGATGTTGATGATGTTGTTGATGTTGTTGTTGGTATTGTTGTTGCTGATGTTGTGCTTGTCGTAGATGTCGTCTCTACAATGTTTGTTGTTGTCTCGCTCACTCCACCTCCTGTAGTCCTCTGACTTGCCTCCACAGTCGTTTCGGTCGGCGCTGTTGTTGCTGATGTTGACGCGTCTGCGGTTGTTGTTGTTGTTGTTAGATCCGTTATTGTTGTTGTGCGGGGAGCCTTCGTTGTTGTCGTTGTGGTTGACGGAGTGGACTTCGTCGACGCAATAACGAGGATTTCCACGGGTCCTGGCTTGTTCAGAAACTTTCGAAACATCCCCGTCTCCTTTTTGGTCTCCTCAGATAGAAATTCAATTATCTGTTACTCCAGTTCTTCTGTCGACTTTAGCGGAAGTCCGTGTTTTTGCTTATTACGCTGCAGTAGAATGAGTTCGAAGTGTGCAATTAGACTGCCTTTGCTGTAAACAGACAACGACGTGTCAGTATCACTGTTGTTAAAAATTAAATTAAAACGGAATTTACAGAACAGATGGACGATTCATATCGCAAACATGAAAGTAAATAATTCTTAGTAACTATCGTTTCTGAAATATACCGCCAATAATTGGTGCACCACATTTGTTGTATTAATACTATAGATGGCCTGTTGTAAGAATCATGTTTCCAAAAACTCCAACTGTTGGCGCCACTTTGCTTTATGTGACTTTCCGACTTCGCCGCTCGACCTCTGAACAATATGCCAGCCACCACAATCTACGAGTTTTATGTCATATCCCTAGTAAACTTGATATTCGTGACTGTAGTTTCAAATGGTTAGATTTTATAACTCTTGTAAGTGTATAAAATTAACAACGTCATTTTGGCTTCCATTTAATGTTATCAACAGATGGATGAAAGCGGACTACTGAGTACTTTATATGGACTTCGCTTAGTAATGAGACGAACCCTAAGCTATTCAGACTTTCATGCCGGAGCGAGCAATGGGTGTTGGTTTGTTACCTGCGTAGCTAAATATGCCTAATTGGTAACTGGAGAGTTACACGTCTTTAACATACTGCGATATGGTACAGCAACAGTTTACAAGACACAAGATACAAGGTATTTATTCACAGACTACATTCAGTTAAAAGTGTAGTGGGGAGTTTAAAAGTAGCACCAGACGAGAGACGTGAGCATAATTACCACGAAGTCAAACAGTTGCATTCTAGAGATTAAGAAATCACTGATAATCAAATAAATATTTAAAAGTAAGTTTTAAACCGATTACCTGAATCGAGTGACTTTGCATTTCTGCACAGCTTCACCCATGTCGGTTTGTGTTAACGTTGTCATTATCTGGAAAACAAACAAATGGATGAATTGGCGAAGCCGTAATAAAAAACATATAATATTACAACACTGAACAGTGTGAGTCATATATTTGTATATACTATTTAAACAAAGTACATCATTTAACTGGATTAATAGCCACCTTGATTATAGCAACTCACCGCTAAAAGCATAAATAATCATACTTTCTTGTCTAACGGGTCCACAATTTTTGTATATATGTGTTGCACTGAGACAGCAACGTTTTTAATAATTTGGATTACGAATATGAATATAAAAAACCCACATGCAATTGCTACATATAAATAAAATACATAGGTTTAAAAAAAACATAAGTTAGACATGTAAATAGATTTAAATTTTTTTTTATAAATAACGAATAAATTAAATAGTTAAATAAATATATGTTAAAAGATACAAAAATATATTTTAAAAATAAATATGTAAAACATGATATAAAATCACCGTTTCATATTATACAGAAATATGTCCCAGCTAGACCACATTGGCCCATTAACAATGTACGTACAATTGTACATACACTTTATCAAATCAATGTTGAGAATCCGTTTTCTAAAACCGGAAACAAGCTTACGCAATAGGACGTCAAAACTATCGATAGCATTATTAACAAACACTATGATCGGGCACTTGCTTTGACAATTACACTAATATCTTAGTTCAACTACCACAAAACACTGTTTTTGTTCCTTGAACAAAGGTTAACCTAGGCAGATGTGACTTCACAAATGGCGCGCCTAGAACCTGGAATGAACTGTCCATTACTCTACAAGGATTCGACACTTTAGACACCAA
>CM034543.1:53021780-53052593 GCA_020002185.1 Paraescarpia echinospica
GCCAGCGAGAGCTGCATATCATCATGTTTGTCTGGTTACAATACGAATAGCCAGAGAGAGCCGCACATCATCATGTCTGTCTGGTTACAATAAGAATAGCCAGAGAGAGCTGCACATCATCATGTTTGTCTGGTTACATTAAGAATAGCCAGAGAGAGCTGCACATCATCATGTTTGTCTGGTTACAATAAGAATAGCCAGAGAGAGCTGCACATCATCATGTTTGTCTAGTTACATTAAGAATAGCCAGAGACAGCTGCACATCATCATGTTTGTCTAGTTACATTAAGAATAGCCAGAGAGAGATGTACATCATCATGTTTGTCTAGTTACAATAAGAATAGCCAGAGATAGCTGCATATCATCATGTTTATCTGGTTACAATAAGAATAGCCAGATAGAGCTGCACATCATCATGTTTGTCTGGTTACAATAAGAATAGCCAGAGAGAGCTGCACATCATCATGTTTGTCTGGTTACAATAAGAATAGCCAGAGAGAGCTGCATATCATCATGTTTGTCTGATTACAAAACGAATAGCCAGAGAGAGCTGCATATCATCATGTTTGTCTGGTTACAATACGAATAGCCAGAGAGAGCTGCACATCATCATGTCTGTCTGGTTACAATAAGAATAGCCAGAGAGAGCTGCACATCATCATGTTTGTCTGGTTACAATAAGAATAGATAGAGAGAGCTGCACATCATCATGTCTGTCTGGTTACAATAAGAATAGATAGAGAGAGCTGCACATCATCATGTCTGTCTGGTTACAATAAGAATAGCCAGAGAGAGCTGCACATCATCATGTTTGTCTGGTTACAATAAGAATAGCCAGAGAGAGCTGCATATCATCATGTTTGCCTGGTTACAATACGAATAGCCAGAGAGAGCTGCACATCATCATGTGTGTCTTGTTACAGTAAGCCAGATAGAGCTGCACATCATCATGTTTGTCTAGTTACAATAAGAATAGCCAGAGAGAGCTGCACATCATCATATTTGTCTAGTTACAATAAGAATAGCCAGAGAGAGCTGCACATCATCATGTTTGTCTGGTTACAATAAGAATAGCCAGAGAGAGCTGCATATCATCATGTTTGCCTGGTTACAATACGAATAGCCAGAGAGAGCTGCACATCATCATGTCTGTCTGGTTACAATAAGAATAGATAGAGAGAGCTGCACATCATCATGTCTGTCTGGTTACAATAAGAATAGCCAGAGAGAGCTGCACATCATCATGTTTGTCTGGTTACATTAAGAATAGCCAGAGAGAGCTGCACATCATCATGTTTGTCTGGTTACAATAAGAATAGCCAGAGAGAGCTGCATATCATCATGTTTGCCTGGTTACAATACGAATAGCCAGAGAGAGCTGCACATCATCATGTTTGTCTAGTTACAATAAGAATAGCCAGAGAGAGCTGCACATCATCATATTTGTCTGGTTACTTTAAGAATAGCCAGAGAGAGCTGCATATCATCATGTATGTCTGGTTACAATAAGAATAGCCAGAGAGAGCTGCATATCATCATGTTTGTCTGGTTACAATACGAATAGCCAGAGAGAGCTGCACATCATCATGTCTGTCTGGTTACAATAAGAATAGCCAGCGAGAGCTGCATATCATCATGTTTGTCTGGTTACAATACGAATAGCCAGAGAGAGCCGCACATCATCATGTCTGTCTGGTTACAATAAGAATAGCCAGAGAGAGCTGCACATCATCATGTTTGTCTGGTTACATTAAGAATAGCCAGAGAGAGCTGCACATCATCATGTTTGTCTGGTTACAATAAGAATAGCCAGAGAGAGCTGCACATCATCATGTTTGTCTAGTTACATTAAGAATAGCCAGAGACAGCTGCACATCATCATGTTTGTCTAGTTACATTAAGAATAGCCAGAGAGAGATGTACATCATCATGTTTGTCTAGTTACAATAAGAATAGCCAGAGATAGCTGCATATCATCATGTTTATCTGGTTACAATAAGAATAGCCAGATAGAGCTGCACATCATCATGTTTGTCTGGTTACAATAAGAATAGCCAGAGAGAGCTGCACATCATCATGTTTGTCTGGTTACAATAAGAATAGCCAGAGAGAGCTGCATATCATCATGTTTGTCTGATTACAAAACGAATAGCCAGAGAGAGCTGCATATCATCATGTTTGTCTGGTTACAATACGAATAGCCAGAGAGAGCTGCACATCATCATGTCTGTCTGGTTACAATAAGAATAGCCAGAGAGAGCTGCACATCATCATGTTTGTCTGGTTACATTAAGAATAGCCAGAGAGAGCTGCACATCATCATGTTTGTCTGGTTACAATAAGAATAGCCAGAGAGAGCTGCACATCATCATGTTTGTCTAGTTACATTAAGAATAGCCAGAGAGAGCTGCACATCATCATGTTTGTCTAGTTACATTAAGAATAGCCAGAGAGAGATGTACATCATCATGTTTGTCTAGTTACAATAAGAATAGCCAGAGATAGCTGCATATCATCATGTTTGTCTGGTTACAATAAGAATAGCCAGATAGAGCTGCACATCATCATGTTTGTCTGGTTACAATAAGAATAGCCAGAGAGAGCTGCACATCATCATGTTTGTCTGGTTACAATAAGAATAGCCAGAGAGAGCTGCATATCATCATGTTTGTCTGGTTACAAAACGAATAGCCAGAGAGAGCTACACATCATCATGTGTGTCTTGTTACAGTAAGCCAGAGAGAGCTGCACATGATCATGTTTGTCTGGTTACATTAAGAATAGCCAGAGAGAGCTGCACATCATCATGTTTGTCTGGTTACAATATGAATAGCCAGAGAGAGCTGCGCATCATCATGTTTGTCTGGTTACAATAAGAATAGCCAGAGAGAGCTGCACATCATCATGTTTGTCTGGTTACAATGCGGGTGCAACAGAAACAAAAGACGCGGTAAGCTGTTCACCTTATCATTTGATCAATACAATTACACAACAGCGTCTTTATAAATGTGATACTATATACTGTAGCCACGGGAAACTGAGATAAATGAAGCGAATATATAGACCATAGAAATAGTATTGTAGTAGTGGTATAAATGTATAGGTTGCATGCAAAGTATAAGAACAATATCAAACTATATAAATTATACAATTCCAAATGTCCACTTCAGGGCGTTTTGCCACATAGGGGGCTTCTTACCCCACGAAAAGACTTCCGCTAAAATGATTACAACTTTTTTCAAAAACTAGACTCGTTAAAAATGTTAACACAAGGAACATACCTAAGAAACCGAACTAGATTGTCCATAACACGAAGACAATAATATACTTAAAGGAATGTTTTCTCCTGAAAACTGAGCGTTATGTCCGGAACATGATATGACTTGCACACATGTATATGAAGACTGACGAAGAGAGGCATAAGTGGATAGGTTGTGTACATACATGCGGGTACATCATTGACAAAACAGCGGATCTCTGAAACAGTTTGGTTGGGAATAACGCAACGCCATGCAGTCCGTACTTATCTATAACGTGTTAAGTGGAACATTTGTGAGTAGTATAGAGGTCCTGTACGACCACAAAACCCTACTTATAAAAATCGTTTTAATGACCACTAAACGTTTTCGGGAACCTACTTATAAAAAAAAGATCAAAGGCTTTTTTTTGACACTAATCGTTTTCGGAACCTACTTATAAGAAACGTGATGGATTACCCCTTTGACACTAATTGGTTTTGGACACCTACTTATAAAAAACGTGATTGATTACCCCGAGATGCCACCTAGCGGTGAGCGCAGAGACCCTTTTAGTTCGTCCCCTAGCGATCAACGCCGTACCTAGAGCGTGCTGACGTAAGCAATAATGCGTTTATCGCGCGAATATATAACCACGATAAAACCACTGTGTGCAGATTCCCCCCGTCAGCCCTATGTGAATGTCCCACGGTACCCTATGTTTACAGCAGTGCTGACATAAGCAATATATGGCGCAACTATATAACCGCGATAAAACCACTGTGTACAGATTTCCCCCGTCAGCCCTATGTGAATGGCCCACTGTACCCTATGTTGACAGCAGCGATAAGCGCTGCTGCTGCTGGAGTGGACTATGACCCCTGCATGACAGCATAGCTGGCTAACGGTGAACGTTCTGAACGAAACCAATGCGTTGTGCGTTTAAATAACTAAATACATATAGTTGTGCGATTATAACGAAACCAAATGCATAAATACGCTAACGTTCAGTTGGTGACACTGTACGTAGGGTGTTTATGCACTGGATACAGACGCGTGGAAACGTGAGTAGTAGAGATGACTGGAGAATTTATTGAGTATGAAATTGCAACAGTCGTGCGCGACCAACGGCTCTCATATTGGGGGAGTGAAACCCACGGCGTTGATAGAGTTCGGTGGCCGGAATGGGTGTACGCCACAACCCATCGGTTCCTTTTATGAGGAACACCGACGCGAGATCGGGGGTGCCATCATCATCATCATCGGAGTAGTTGTGGCTGCTAGGTGTCGGTGGTATCGGCGTTAATGAGCGAACCATAGGTACGACCTTGCACGTTGGTTTAGTGGATTCGGTGGTGGTGGTGGTAGGCAGTTGGATCTTTCTATGAAATAAAACCACAATACATGTTTAAACAAAGGGTGACAATGAGAACCATGCATGCATGCATGCAGCGTACTGACAAATGTTTAAATGGTAAAATAAAATGAGAACCATGCATGTATGCATGCGTAATTACAACTGTTTAAATAATAAAATAAAATGCATGCATGCATGCATAAAAGCAGACTTACCTTTAAATGGTAAAATAAAATGAGAACCATGCATTCGTAAAATAAAATGAGAACCATGCATGCATGCATACTTACAACTGTTTAAATGGTAAAATAAAATGAGAACCATGCATGCGTAAAATAAAATGCGAACCATGCATGCATGCATGCGTACTTACAACTGTTTAAATGGTAAAATAAAATGAGAACCATGCATGCATGCATACTTACAACTGTTTAAATGGTAAAATATAATGAGAACCATGCATGCGTAACATAAAATGCGAACCATGCATGCATGCATGCGTACTTACAACTGTTTAAATGGTAAAATAAAATGAGAACCATGCATGCACGTACACATGCATGCATGCATGCGTACTTACAACTGTTTAAATGGTAAAATAAAATGAGAACCATGCATGCATGCATGCATGCATGTATGTATGTATGCGTAAAAACAGACTTACCGCTGTGTTGGCTTATGAGGGGACGTTGTTGATGTTGTGTCTATTGTTGAAAGTGCGGAACGATGAAATCTAATGTCGATTGCGCGTGAGTTCATAAGTGTGTATGAAATATGCAATGCGCGCACCGTCAAACACAGCGGTGGCGCATGATACTACGGCTTATCGTGATCGGAATGTGAACGGAGAACAATGGATTTTTAAAAACAATAAACGAAAAGTTAAAAGCATGAAAATTAACGTTGTACTCGATCGGTGTGGGGGCAGGAATCGTGTGGGGCAGTGATATTAGAGAAATTAGATGTAAAGAGACATTTAACGATAAATGTACTAACGTGACCGGTAACTTTTTTCCTAAAACAAATTCCTCGGTAGACTAGGCAGAATGCGTTAAGTGCACATGCACGTAAATGTGAAATATGTTGCGCGTGACTTATCGCGATTGGAATGTGAACGGAGAACAATGGATTTTTAAAAACAATAAACGAAATGTTAAAAGCATGAAAATAAACGTTGTATACGATCGGTGTGGGGTAGGGAATTACGCGGTAAAGTGATATTAGAGAAATTCGATGTAAAGAGAGATTTAACGATGAATGCACTGACGTGACCGGAAACTTTTTTCCGAAAACAAATGCCTGGGATGTATGAAGTATGCATGCGCGTAATTGAGTAAGATAAGGTATTAGTGTTAAGTGCGCATGCGCGTTATGTTGTAGACAATGACATTTCAAAAACAATAAACTATCAGTTAAAAGCATGAAAGTAACCGTTGTACACGGTGAGTTTGGGCTCTGGAATCGAGTGGTGTGACAATATTAGAGAAATTCGATGTAAAAGTCACATTTGACGATGGATGTACTGACGTGACAGCTAACTTTTTTCCTAAAACAAATTCCTCGGTATCAGCGTCGTTTGCGTTAAGTACGCATGCGCGAGATTTGTAAGATAACTGTAGACTGTTAAGTGCGCATGCGCGTTATTTTGAAAAGTATAAAACGGTTGAGAAAATGCTATGTTGTATGTCGCCGGAGTTCTAACGTGTATTGTTTCTACAGCAGCAGCAGCAAGCAGCAGACGTTCTTCCGCGAAAACATGGCAGATGAGATTCCACCAAAAAAGACCAAGGCACCGCGCAAGCAGTCACTGAAGGCGGCCAGCGGTCAACAGCAGCAACCTTCGCCGGTGGTAGCAGCGCTGTCAACGGCAGCGGCACCTGTTAAGCGGCCCGTCGTGCTCATTGCGCCACCGTTGGCTGCTACTGTCGGGCGAAAGCGAAGCGCCGAAGAGGCGTCCTTGGGCACCGTCGAGACGGCTGAGGGACACCCACCCCTGACGCGGAGCGCATCACTGGAGCGTGAATGCGAATCGTCGGCGTCGACGCGCGCCACATTGGTGAGTCTGAGGCACCCGAAGTGTGCTGCCAACGGTGTGTATAAACTTCTGTTGCCCGTTATGATCGACGCTGTGTCGTACAAAGAGGTTGGCGCCTATTTGGGATGTTCCCGTTGTCGCCGGAAATTGCAGAAAAGCAAAGGCGGGGAACTGATATGCCGAACACACGGTGGAGTGTTGGTGCCGAAATATTACTTCGCGTTGCGTGTGATGGTGAAGGACGGCGAGGAGGAGGAAGACGAGCTTTGGCTTACGTTGTTTGACAGCCAAATGTCTAATCTCGTCGAGTACACGGCCGAGTACTTGGTGGAGTTGAGCGAGGAGGATCTCCGCGATACTGTGCTTGAGTTAACCGGCATGAAAGTGGAGATCAGTGTGCGTAAGACGACTTGGAACGGGGAGCCCTCGTATACCGTGCGCACACTGAAGAGATACGACGACGATGACTAATGTGTTGTGTTGTGTTGTTTGTAGGAAGGATGGCCGATACTGGTAGATTTGTTGACACACGCGAACGTGCAACAACGAATGAGAGAGCGTCGTAGTCGTGAAATAACCGAGGAGGCCTTTCAACTATTAACCGAGACGGCCGAGAATTACATAAGGGCGTTTTGGCTAGCTTACGAAGCGAACTTATTTTCTATTCCGTAACTAACAGTTGTGCTTGTATGCTGTAGGAAGTGCGCCGCATACTGCAAAATATGCTGGCAAACAACGAAAGGATCCGTGCTCAGAACGACGAGGTTGCCACGTTCGTAAGAACGTTGTTGGAACGCGAAGTGGAGGGGTCAATAAAGAGGGAGGAGGAGGATGTCAAGAAGGAAGGTCAAAAGCTGGCGGACTAATCATAATAATGTGTTTGTAGGAGGCGCTGATGCAACACACCAGGCGTGAATGTATGTGCGACTCCCTACACGCATTCCTGACGGTGATTCGTAAAGAGTAGAACATGATGCTTTGTGCTGTAGGGTGGAAGCGGAGTGCGGGACGCCCACGTATTGGACGCGATCATCGAAGAGGCACTCGGTGGATCGGATGCGAGCCGAACGCGTCCTCCTCCACCGACGTATAACGAAAGCGTGTACACGTCGCTGGGGACGATGGGACCGACGTGCGTTCCGTGCTGGAGACTATCGGAGGAGGTTGCGTCCCAACGTCAAATCGTCGTGCCGAGCAGGGCCCAGTTGGTCTGCCGTTATGAACGGCTCGCAATGGACCTCGTCGCCGAGACCCTCGGTGAAATGATTCTGGAGCGGGCACGGGATCATTGCGGGTTATGCGAGCCAAATGAAGGCTGCCCATATGTACACATGCCCGGCTATCGTGCGGGACGGCCAAACCGTGTATACATGCAGCGTTTCGACAACACGAGCTGTATCGTAACGCGATATTTCAACAGCGTCATGGAAACGTTCCTGCGTCGGTCGCATATCCCCTGTTTCACGCGACTCGTGCAAATTCTACACGAAACTACGGTGTCAACTTCCGGTGGTCAGCAGCCGCAAACGGGTCGTGCGGGAGAATTGTATTTGGTGCAGTTTGTGTCGGACTGGCTGTTAGGAACGAACTGGCGCGATTACATGAACCGTGTGCAGCTGGAGTCGGCCGTGCACACGTACGTGCAGCGCCGGAGCGGATTGGAATGAAGAACGAACAATAGAATAAAGAACACTGCTTGTTTTGCTAATATTTGCTTGCTATTGAAACAAAGGCTTCAACGCTGTGTTTGAATGTTGTAAGCTACTGAATAAAACGTTGAAAATGTACTTTCAGTTTCCGAGTTATATTATCCAAAACAAGTCACCGCTAGGGTTACCTAAAACATTCCGAGTTAGTTATAAAAATTACCGCTAGTCCAAAACCATCACTCGTTACCGCAAACACATTCCTTCCACTATCGTTCAGAGTTACCCGCATTACCTACAACCACATTCCCCACCGCTAGGGATACCTAAAGCATTCCGAGTTAGTTATAAAAATTTCCGCTAGTTCGCAACCACCATCACTTGTTACCGCAAAAAACATTCCTTCCACTATCGTTCCTAGTTACCCTCATTACCTAAAACCACATTCCCCCGGTAGGGTGTACTTACCACCACCACCACCACCACAGCCACCACTGTTATAAATATCGGTGCTCGAAAAAATATAAGCACATTAGAGAATGCCACCACCACCATCTCTTCCTACTAGATGGCAATGTCCGAAATGTGGGGGTTATTTCGCGAAACAATCGACGTTAGAACGACACGCGAAGAGTTCAAAAAGATGCGGCAACGACGCGCTATGCGTAAAACGTCGAGAGTGTCCAAAATGTGGCGCGACGTTCACTATGCGCTACGCTATGCTACAACACCTGAAGCTGCGGTGTGGCCGTAAGACGTCGCCACCGCCTGGTAGTAGTAATGAACCATCGGTGGAGGCGGCAGCCGCTAGGGCGCCGTCACCCGACGATCTACAGCGTGTCGTGGACGAGCACCGGCGTAGCATAGAGACGTCGGTAGCGCGCGGTGCCGTGCAGTCCCGTTACAACTATCGCATGACCGCCTGTACGAGTACGCGGGTGCTCGAACCGCGTCTGAGGGAAATGTTTCGCGAACAAAAGAATGCATTTTAAATTAACGTAAGCTACGGTTTCGTATTACGCCACAAGGTGTCGGGTCGGTACCGATATTTTCATTCTTCCTGTAACTGTTGCGGTCGCCTCCTCGAAACACCCGCCCTAGTTACCGATAGCCGTTCGTTCGAACGATTCCTCGACGCCGTGCGCACGACCGACGTACTGCAGTACGCCATCGCGCAGCGCCCCGACTCGGGGTGGATCGTCGAGCTCGTAACGAACGCCACCTACTTCGTGAACGCCATCATCGCCCATCCTATCGGGTGCGTTGGCGTGACGCTTCCCGCCTACGTGCGCCTCAACAGGTCCATCGTGTCGTTGACGAAAGATCATCGAGGCACGCCCTACGACGACCATCTATGCCTCTTCCGATGCATCGGCCTCCACCTACAAGGTCACCGACGAGGCGAAAGTATCCGCCAAATCGATCCGACCCGTTTAACGAAAGTCGCTAAACGACTGCACGCGCAGTACTGTCGCAACACGCGCACGTCGGCCTCGAACGGTGTCCGCCTGAACGAACTGGATCGCGTGGAGACGGTTTTTAGCATCAACGTCGTCGTCTATCGACTGACGAATGACGTCGCCGAACTAGTCCGTCGATCGCGCGAAGCGCACCCCACGACCCTGAACGTCAACCTGTACGAGACGCACTTCTCGTACATAAGCGACCCGCGCGCGTACACCAAAACGTACAAGTGCGGAAAATGTGGCAACTCCCTCTGGCGGAACGCGCACGATTTACGACTTCACGAAGCGACGTGCGAAGGTGGCGTTCGTCACGTGTTCCCCGGCGGAATCTACCGACCGTCGCCGTCCGTATTTGAGCGGCTCGACGACGAAGGCATCGACGTCGGCGACGACGACGTGCGCTACTACCCGTTCCGCGCGACGTTTGATTTTGATTACTATTTCGCCGATAACGATCTGCCGACGGATAGCGACAAATGCCGGTGGATGGCGCGACACGAACTGCTCAGCGTGAGCGTCGCGTCGAACGTGCCCGGCCACGAAGCGGCGCGTGGTTACGTCACGACCGGCGATTCGGCGGAACTCGCGCGTCGCCTCATCGACGACCTGGAAGCGGTGAGCGCGACGGCGTGCGCAATTCTACGCCCCCGCTATGACACGACCTTCGAGGCGCTCGACGCGCTCGACGCCGACTGGCGGCGACGGTGCAACGACGACGACGCCGACGCGTCACCGTACGCCGCAGTCGCCGACCGCCTGTGGACGCACCTTCGTCAAATGCCCGTACTGGGATTCAATTCGGGTAAGTACGATCTCAGTGTCGTCAAGAAGTACTTGACACCCCTGCTCATAACCGGCGACGCGCAGCACACGTCGTCGGCGTTTACCATTAAACGTCAGAACAATTACATGTGCCTGTCGACGACGAAGTTGAAGTTCCTGGATATAACGAATTACCTCGCGCCCTCCGTTAGCTACGATCGCTTTCTGAAAGCGTACGGTTGCTCGGCAACGAAGGGGTACTTTCAGTACGAACATATCGACGCGTTGACGCTTCTGGACGAAACAGTCCTGCCGCCGCGCGAAACTTTCTACAGCCACTTGAAACGCGAGTGAATCTCCGCGGAGGAGTACGAGATTTGCGCGACGGCGTGGCGTGACGAGGGCATGACGTCGATGCTCGATTTTCTGATGTGGTATAACAATCGAGACGTGGCGCCGTTTCTCGAGGCCGTCGATCGCCAGTTCGCCTTCTATCGGCGCCAACGTATCGACATGTTCAAGGACGCCATCAGCGTATCGGGGTTGACGTTGTTGTATCAGTTCAACGACCTGCCGACGTCGATCCATTTCTCGCTTTTCAACGAGCCGAACAAAGATCTGCACCGTCTGCTGCAGTCGCAGATTGTCGGCGGCCCGTCCATCATCTTCGCGCGCCACCACGAGGCCGGCGTGACGGCGATTCGAGGCGGCGACGCGCCGTGTCGTTCGTTAGTCGGTTTCGACGCAAACGGCCTCTATCTATGGGCGATAATGCAGGATATGCCGACGGGCTGGTACATGCGCCGGCGCGCGGAGAACGCCTTTCGAGCGGAACGCGTGCAACGCTACGGTCGTATGGCCGTGGAGTGGTTGACGTGGGTGGAGGAGCAAACCAGCGCGCTCATACGTCACCAGTTGAACGGACGCGAGAAGCGCATCGGAAAGCACCAAGTCGACGGCTGGTGCGCCGCCACGCGAACGGCGTATCAATTTCACGGCTGCTATTTTCACGGCTGCCCGACGTGTCAGGCGCACGTGACGACGAACGCCGTCAACGGACAACCGATGACGACGCTCTACACCGCGACGGTCGCCGTGAGCACCTACCTGAGCCGTTTCGTCGACGACGTCGTCGAAATGTGGGAGTGCCAGTGGCACGCCGTGCGACCACCCACGGCGCCGGCGCCGCCGTCGTCTACGGCCTGCCGATACATATCGGCTATTTCGTCTTGCAGTACGCAAAATTGAGGATGCTGGAATTTTATTTCGATTTCGTCGATGCCTACATCCCCCGTCCGCTCTTCCAGTACCTGCGCTATGGACACGGACTCGGCGTACATCGCCCTCGCCGGACGTGACGTCGACGCGCTCGTACCGGAAGAACGTCGCGAACACTATTTCCGGAATCGATCGCTCTGATTTCCGGCCGAATGCTGCGACGCGCACGTGGACGCGTACGTACGACGGCGCGTCGCCGGACTAGCGTGGGAGGACGTGCCGGCCTGCTGCGCGCGCCGACGTCTGTTCGATCGTCGAACGCCGGGTCTCTTCAAAGAAGAGTGGCGCGGCGACGGAATCGTGGCGCTGTGCAGCAAGACCTACTACTGCTACGGCGGCAATAACGGACCGAAGTACAGTACGAAGGGACTGAGTAAGCGTCAGAACGACATCGACGAGCACACCTTCCTCGCCGTACTGTTCGACCGACGCAACGGCTTCGGCTGGAACCGCGGTTTCCAGGTGAAAGTCTCGTCCGTGTTGACGTACGTTCAAGAGCGCGCGGCGTTGAGCTACTTCTACGCTAAACGCCGCGTGCTCGACGACGGCGTCACCACGGCGCCGATACTCGTCTAACTCGTATAACTCGTCTAACTCGTCTAACCTAAGGAATGCCCCACCCCCTAGGGGTAGTTTCTGTATGTATGTATGTAGGTAGGGTAATAATAAACAACAATACAATTGTGTAAATCATCGTTTGTTTTTTATTTCTACTATACACGTAAAAGCGAAATTAATGCGGTTTTAACAAATCGAATACGAGACAGTCATTGGTCACCCGATTGGTGCCGAATAGGCTCTGGAACGTCGTCAACGGCATACCGCGACATCGGAGGAGAAGGTAGGTGACGCAATATTGTCCGCACACGTTAGAGGCGACGCTCTGCAGCCGCTTGTCGTTGTACGTCCACGCGTCGCCGCAGTTGCGGTGCAGGAACGCGCGGAAGTCGGCGTGCAGCGGCGGCAGACCGTACGAATCGAAGTACTCGCCTCGCCGGTCGGCGTCCACGTAGATGGCCACCCAGTGCTGCCCCGGTTCGCCGCCGTCGTCGGTGTTGCACACGAAGACCGTCGGGTAAACGGTGGTGGTGGTGGTAAGTAGCGCATCTTTAGGCACGACGCCGACGACGATACGTTTAGCGTACGTATCGTGTTCCAGGCGACGCATCAGTTGGAACGTATCCATAGTTACTACCAGTCGTACACGACGTTCCGGTTACTGTCGATCTCCAGCACCGTCTCGAATTCCGCGTACACGACGACGTTCACCGGATGTGGTAGCGGCGTCCCGATGTGCATTTCGGCGCCCACGGTCCCCTGACGCACGACGTTGAAATGCTCACCGTCGCAACAGTCGGGGGTCAGGTCGAAACCGAAGATGGTGTAGCCGGCGCCGAAGTCCGTACGCGATACGTCGTTCCCCTCGTCCTCTTACGCCTTTCCGGTCGCCTCGAAGAGATTCATGTAGTTTCCCACGTACCGGTTGTGCGGGAAGTCCGGCTGCAGCGGTTTGCTCGGCACCTGACGTCCGTCGACGACGAGCGTGAGGAAGTTTATGTCGTTGTGCCGCGCGTAGAACGGATTACTAGGGTAGTTGCCGTTGTAGGCGACGTTATCGATCATCATCAGGAAGATGCGTTTCGGAATCGTACCCGTGTACAAGTTCTCGTGCGTGTGAGATAGCGAACCCGCCTTATCGAGAACGATTTGCAGTCGATGCGGCGCATCGGGAACATAGCAGTTCCCAACGTCCACGCTTTGATATGTCCCATCTGGACGTCCGGGTTCAACTTCACCTTTCGCACGTGCAGGCGAATCGCGTGCAGCACGACGCGCCACCCCGGTACGGCTTGCGCGCCCATGAGTGCGAAGGCGTCCTTCGAGCGCACCATGCGTATTTTCGTGTCGACGCCGTTCGGCATGAGCCTGTTTAGCATAAACGCGTCGACGTGCACGCGTCCCGTCATCTCCACCTCGGCGCTATCGGCCGTCATGACGCGCCGTGCCTCGAACCCGACGTTGTTGTTACCGAGCGTGTCCATCTGTCCGGCGGTGTCTTTGTACCACAACGACCCCGTGAGATGCGACCGTTTCGCGTCGCTACCGAAACTCAGCAGCGTCTCGAGGTAGGCCCGGTACGCGTACGTATTGGTCGACGGCGTCACGAGGGTGCCGTTCAGCGACACGTCGATTTGACTGAACATCGAATGCAGGAAATTGTTGACCGGCGCCACGTTGGCGCCGGGCGCCAGATTGGTACCGTCCCCCTGAATCAATTTGAAGCGCATGTACACTTGAAGGCTCGACAGGTCCGTATAGTTGTCGCCCGAACCCGGGATGAGGAAATCGATAGGGCCGCCAGCGTCGAGAGTCGTCAGCGGCTGGTAGACGGTCCACTGACTGCTCTCGATGCTCGTCTGCGTCACCGGCCCGGTGAACAGCTCCAGTTCTGCCTTCACGCCCTCGCACGATGCGCCGTTCACGAACGCCATCATTACTCGTCGAATATGTCGTGATCCGTTCGACGCCGTCTCTTCCGCCTACTGACGGCCGTCGCCGCTAGGCGCGGTCTCTTTATGCCACCGCCGCCGCCGCGGGGGCGCTGCTGCTGCGTTTTTTTCTTCCTCTTCTTCTGCGGTGGCTGCGGTGCCTGCGAATTCAATAGGCCGTCGAGAAGATCGGTGCCGGCCTCCTTCGCGCGTCGTTTTATCGACTGTTTCAGATTGCCGCCGGCGACGACGTCGCGCGCAACGTGCATGCCGGTGTTGAGCGCACGTTTTCCCAACACCAACGCGCCTCTCTTGATAAGCGGCATGGCGCTTCGAAACAGGCTCCCGAAGAGATTGCCCAGACCGTGACCTCGTTGCCCCCGAGCACCGACGAAGACCGGCAGCTGACCACCGACCTGACGAACGTAGTAGTCCACGTACGGGTTCTTCGACGACGGCATGTTAAAACAATTTCGATTTACAGCGTCTGAAGTGAAGCGTCGTCACCATCTTCCCCTGCTCGAATAGTATCGGTTGGCCGATATCGTCTCTTATATCGACTTCGATCGAATCGAATTGATTCCGCAGCAGCTTCACGTATTGCACGCGGTCGAACGTTTCCGAAATAATGTCACCGTTCGTACCGCGGACGGCGATGTTTCGAAGGAGTGGCGTGTACACGTCACCGACGACGCGCGGTTCCACGAGATCCGTGTACACGTACAGGGTCTCGATGCCCGCCGATATATCCACCGTATCGCGACCTTCGTACTCGTACGTGTACGCGACGGGCATGGTGTCGATGACGACTGCCGGCGTGGGGCCAAACATAGGGCCACTCAGGATCGTGTTGCTATGGAAACCGAGTACGTCCTTCAGACGACTCGTATGAGGTATGATAAATTCGACACCCGGCGACATACGTAGCGTAAATCGGTTAGAAACGTTGCTGTACTCTAGCATGACCTTGACCTTATTGGTGCATAATTTCTCTAGCGCCTCGTTGATCTTGTGCAACAACGTATAAACGTTGTTGTAGAAACCGTGAGGAATCGAGGTCTGACGGTATATCAGGGTGGTCATGCCGAATTCGTCTACCTGCGAGTAAATACCCGGATCGCCCGACGCGCAAGTCAGGTAGAAGTAGGCGTCCTTCTTTCTCACGTTGTACCACGTGTGCGGATACTGTACCGCCACCGCTCCACATTCCCACTCCCCCGACAGGTCGAAACGTCGCGGCAACGTCGTGACGTAGTGCGTGAACGTATTTTTCGGGTGACACTTCATAGACGCGTTGCTCGGTAGCGTCAGGTAAAAGTCAGACGAGACCGCCATCGTGTTGTTGTTGTTGTTGTTGACGTCGACGTTCGCCGCCAAAACTCATAGACGGACGCGGGAGCAGGTAACCGAGACAGCTGCTCAACAGCGCCGTCCACAGGTTGGAGTCACCTTGACCTTTCGTCAGATTGTATATACTAACGGCGATGACGAAGTACAGGACGACGACCTGACAGAGGAATACGATTTCGCCCTTAGGGCATTCGTTGCCGCATATTCGCCATGGAACGGGTTCGGCGGTGGTTGTGGTGGTAGCGTCGATGGAGTCCGCGTGCTCGTCGACGGAGTCTGCGTGCTCGGCGCCGGCTTTCGTTCGACGATCGCCACTTGAGGTAGTTTCGTCGTCGTCGCTCATCGTCGCGCCACTGCGCGCTGTCGATACAGCAGGGACCTTTATACGGTAAGAACGAAGATCCGTTGCATATTCCCGCCTCGTGCAGTCGCCAGAACCCCGTGTGGCGCATCCAACGATTCATTCTCATCGTCACCTCCTCACTAGTAGTAGTAGTCTTTTTATAGGTCCACGAGCGACTCGGCGTCGATCCAGCTGTTGAAGGAGGCCGGATATCCGCTCCATTTTACGAGTGCCTCCGACTCTCCGTCGCCGCCGCGACGCCGACGACGCTGTAGAACAGCCTACACGCGATACAGTTTGTCGTTCGGAACGACTACGCGTTGTAGTTCCGGTTCGTAGAAGGCGCCCTCTACAGGCGTCCCGGCGTCGTCCTTCAGGCAATAAACGGGCGGATCGGACGGGTGCACCTCTACGACGGTGAAGAGCTCCTCGCTCCAGTTAGCCATGTATCCTTTTTTGAATTGACCCCTCGTCTTGCTGATACGTACGCGATCTCCCTCGCGTAGTTTCGGTTTTCGCCGTTGTCCGCAGTCGTCTCCACCCCCGTACAGTCGTTGCCATACGGCCTCCTGATTCGTCGCGTCGACACTCGCCGGCGTCCTACCGATGCTTCGGTGGTAGGCGTTGTTGTACGATCGCACAAAATCCGGTAACGCCTCTACGTAGCGCAGCGTCTCGTGTTTCGTAAAATAGCGCCACATACGCGTCTTCAAAGTCCGATTAAACCGTTCCACGACGCTCGCTTTAGTCTCCTCGTTATGCGTCACGAAATGATGAACGCCGCGACTCTTTAGCAACGCTTGCAGGGGTCGGTTCAAAAACTCGGTCCCCTTATCGGTCTGCAGCGAGTTCGGCGTCTCGTCGCCGTCGCCACCGCTCAGCACGCGCTCGAAGGCCACGACGAGCGACGGGCCGGACTTACTCTTCAACGGAACGCACCACGCCCACTTCGAAAACACATCGATCACCGTCAATAGGAATGTTATACCGTCGTTGTGCGTTTTCAGTCTAGTCAAGTCGACCAGATCGGCTTGCCACTGCTGGTTTCGACCACCCACGATGACGCGACGTCGTTTGAAATGACGTTTAACCGGTTTGTATAGGGTATAGGCGTCCTGCGACGCTAGCCACCTCTCGACGGCCGGACGTCGGAGCTTCGACGCCCGGTGCAACGCGTCGACACCTCCGTAACTTCCCACCCGTTTCGGATCGAAGTAGACGCTATTCAGGTCGTCGTCGTCGTCGTTGTCGTTTCGTTGCTGTCGAGGCTTTCGTTTTGACCGACGTCGACGACGACTCCACCCGGACACCATGGCGACGACGACGATGATGATGATAAATGTACGATGATTATTATATACGTATAGAGAGCGATAAGCGCGATGGTGAAGACGACGACGATGGCCGTTATCGTGCGTCGTGACGGCATCACAACGTGTTCCACGCCGCGACGCCCAACGAAGGGGATCGTTGTCTCCGTTTAGTCTCGCGTCGCATCCGACGTCTCCACTCCGGCGTCGCTGATGAACTAGTCGTCGGCGTCATCAACGTCGACTCTTCTAGTACGCGCTTCTGTCGTCGCTCCATGTACGACCGATAGCGCGGGTTGCCCACGAATTCCATAGGGATATTCATATCCTTCATGCGCAACCCGAACTCTCGCCATCCTACAGGCGCTGTCGTCTTCGATCTCGTTCGCATGAGATCGTTCACTAGATCGACCATGTTACTCCCCGCAATCGTTTTAGCGTCGTACAGGAATTCGCCGCGCTCGTTCCATCGACACAACAGATCGGTTTTCATTTTTTCGATAGGCAGTCCCGTCTTCCCTTTCAGCGTTTTCGGCATACTGGCTATGATTTCGCGCTCTACGACCTCCGACGATGGTAGCGCCACCGTCGTCGCCCCCACCGCAGGCGTCTCGCCGCTGCTGTTGACCACCGACACGCGTACCGGTTGCGCCGCTCGAGCCGCCTCTATCGTGTTGTACCGACTCGGCAGATGATTGTACGACGCCACCTTATGGCGTTCGGATAAATCCGAACGTTCTAGAATGTCCTTCATGTCGCTATCCAGGCTACTCAGCACACGTGATCGGGGCGTGCTCGGCGGCTGATCGACACGTGGTAGGAGGCTATCCACCAATCGCATGTCGACCAACGCCATCTTCTTCGCGTACTGCATCAATCACCCGCTGCCGATCACCTGTCTGAGCAGCGGAAGGAGAACGGTGCTCGCTAACGGCGCTAGCAGGGCCGTCAGAAAACCACCCGCACCCTTTTGCAAGATGGCACGCTTCTTTTTAAGCGCAACGTGTTTGTCCGTGAGTTTACGCAGGTGATTCCGGTATTTTGACAACACGCGTTTCTGTTTCGGCGACAACTTCACGTTCCCTTTCAGAATGTTGTACGCGCAATCGCACAGACTACAAATGAGACCGGCGTCCGCCTGGCCGATCACGGCTTTTCGCAGATCGATGTTCCGCCTATGTCTCTCCAACAGCTGCAGGGCGATAATGTGTCTCTTCACTTGGTTCGTCGGCCCCGCCACCTTCGGTCGTCGCTTCGCTACCACCGCACGCCCCGTCATAGCGACTAATAAACCTACGCCCCGTCGTCCCTCTCTTCTTATAGGATGCCGCCGGCACCACCACCACCGCCACCACCCTTCCGTACGTACACGTACTGAAGGCGATCGTCCGGAAATATGCACGCACGCAGGCGCATGTCCTCTTCCGTTTCCTGTTTCAGATCCACGAATAGATAGCCGTACGCCGACGACGTCGCATCTTTGAAAGCCTCTATCATGTAGTTGACCTTTCCCGGGTACATCTGTTTCGCTAGGTGACCTACTTGACCGGCATCTCGGGGGCTCTTGAATAGCACTATGTATTGAGCGTTCAGGCTGATTGTACGGTTTTCTTTCCCTTTCGGAAACATGTTCTGTCGCAATTGTACGACCGACGTATTACAATGATGACTTTTTTTAGTAAATAGTACCGTCACCCGGCTATCGGTTTCCTCCATGAGGTCGTCGAGTACTAGAAGCGTTCTCGCTTTACCGTCTAAACGTTTCGGATCCGGCAGACCGTCTACGGACTCTATTTTCGAAGACATAGACGCGTAGCCGCTCTGCCACTGTCCATAGCACCACAGGATTTTCTCCGGCGGCGGATCGATCATAGCGTCGTGACGTATCAGACGCTCGACGAACGTCGTCTTACCGCTCCCCGTAGGACCGGCTACTATACACGTAAAAGGATGCTTCAACGACGGTCCGCTCATTTTTCACGACTGAACGATGAACACTTTTTTATGCATCTTTATAAGCATCGCGTACCTCCATCAACAGTTTACCGAGCATGTTCTTCCCCGCAACGTCCCCGATCCTGGTACCCCAGAAACCCTCCCTACTCGGTACCCATTCCAGCAATTCGGCGTCCCCAGTTGCCAACAGTTCGGCCTTCAACTCGGACGACCCGCCAAACTTTCTCATCAACAACCCCTTCATACATCCGACCCTAACGTCGTTTCATTTGGCTCCCGTTCTCTTTTTTTCGAATTTCGTAACCGCGTCGTTTCGCTTCATAAGGCGATCGCGCTCTTTTGATACGTTCGGCACATTCCACGTTGTCGTTGAACATTGCTTTCCTATACTGATAGGCGTGCTCGACGGATTGAAAGCCCCGTCCCCACACCGTCATTCGACACGAATACATATTCGACAAGAACGACCGCGATCCACCAAACCTTATAGGTGACGACATCATACCGACTATCAATAACCCGCTACCGCCACCGCTTATATACTGTCATCACCACCACCACCGCTAGATAGAGGAACTAAAAAGTTGCGACTAGGGTTCAAACCCGGAATCTTTTGATACCTAGGCGAACGCTCTCCTAAGAGAGCTGTACCGTCGCCAACGATTATGCAGTGGTTTTACCCCGGTTATATTATAGGGAACAATGATCTCTGCGCTCACCGCTAGGTGGCATCTCACATACAACGAATCTAAAAAGGGTCGACGAACGGACTCGGACCGGGAATCTTTCGATCCCTAGTCGAACACTCTCCCAGGAGAGCTAATCCGTCGTCGACGTTTATACAGTCGTTTTATCGTGGTTATATATTCGCGCGATAAACGCATTATTGCTTACGTCAGCACGCGCTAAGTACGGCGTTGATCGCTAGGGGACGAACTAAAAGGGTCTCTGCACTCACCGCTAGGTGGCATCTCGGGGTAATCAATCACCTTTTTTATAAGTAGGTGTCCAAAACCAATTAGTGTCAAACAAAGCCTTTGATCTTTTTTTATAAGTAGGTTCCCGAAACTAATTAGTGTCAAAAAAAAAGCTTTTGATCTTTTTTTATAAGTAGATGGCCGAAAACGTTTAGTGGTCATTAAAAGTTTTTTATAAGTAGGGTTTTGAGGTCGTACAGCGCCTCTATACTACTGGTGTGCGTGTGTGCGTGTGTGCGTGTGTGCGTGTGTGCGTGTGTGCGTGTGTGCGCGTGTGCGCGTGTGCGCGTGTGCGCGTGTGCGCGTGTGTGTATGTGTGTGTGTGTGTGTGTGTGTGTGTGTGTGTGTGTGTGTGTGTGTGTGTGTGTGTGTGTGTGTGTGTGTGTGTGTGTGTGTGTGTGTGTTTGTGTGTGTGTGTGTGTGTGTGTGTGTGTGTGTGTGTGTTAACTGTATTTACGTGTGCTGATGCGTGTGTGCGTGTGTACAGCGCCATCAGGAAAATTTATTTTTACTAGTTTAATGAAGTATACCCGCTATGCTAGCGAATTACATTCTGTGGAGAAAACAGGTGGATATGGCTCTGCACTAATGACACTATCGTGAGAGTGAGTAATATGAGCGCTACTGTTCAGGTAAATCACACACTGAGAAAAACGTTGTGTAAGTAAGCTTGTCAAGATGGGGAGTACTAAGTATCATTATGTGTGTACATGCTAAAAAACTATGCATGTCGGGTTGTCTACCTGGTGACTGGTGACATAGTTCCATACAGTGAATGATTTTTGAGAGACTGTGAACTTGGGACGTCAGTTGCATACGCCAGTAACGGGTTAATCCGATGCTTAGGTTAAGCAAGCCAGTAGCTTAGCGGTTAGACCATCGGATTCTCAAACCAGAACATCCGGGTTAGAATCGTGTTGCTGCCGTTCCATACCTTTGGCAATTTCGTTCAATCCACGTTACTCTAGTTCAGTCAGCTGTATGAATGAGTACTTGGCCGTAGACACTGATCTACTTGTCTGTGCCAAAAGTTTGTTTGCGCTGTAATAGCAGCGTGACTGAATGTTTCCCAGATAAATCGACATGATGTTCGATTGAACATGTCTGGCAAGGAACAAAGTGTAAAAGGCTTTGAGCAGTCGTTAGGAACGGATACCTCGCCGCCGTATCAGAAGATATGGCGCCATATTAAATAAACTATATTATTATTATTATTAATTAAGACAAGGGACAACGGATCGCCAGACCGATAACGATACAACAACTATACCAGACCCGTCTCCATCAGATGTTGCACTTTGATTTCACACACAGCGCCTCTTCTGAGATCTTTGCACTGCCTTCCTGTCCGATATTGATCACTTTTAAGATTTGTACCATTACCTACAAGGCACTTTCATGTATGCAACCATCATATTTATGTTCACTGCTTACTCTTGTAAGAGAGGCTGTCCAGCTTCGATCATCTAGTTCTGATTTAAGCTAGGATTCCGCATGCACGGAAAGGAGTACGGAAACGCATGCGGAATGGGGAATAGCTCTGTAGTGACGTCACTACTGGGAATTTCCTATCCGATTTGTGTATGGAATCCTAACTTTACTTTATGTTCATAGAGTTAATATTAATATTGAAACTATGGCATTTTTCTGTTGCTGCAACAACTCTTTGGAATATGCTCCCTCTTAGTGTTGGATCAGTTGAATATATTACTCAATTTCGCCGTCATCTAAAAACGTACCTTTATAACTTTGCATATCTACCTTGGCTTCCTGGCGTATCGATCCATCTGTTAACGAGTCTAATACGTCTTGTTCATTGTGATATTGACCAACCCGTTTATATAGATGTGCCTCTGAGCTTGGTGTCCGAGGATTTAAGCGCAATCGAGGTTACCTTATCATTATTATTATTATTATTACATTATTATTATTATTTTCATGGGACTCGACACCCCGATTGGCTATAACCTTGACTTAATTTGACTTAAATGTCTAGGCTAATTTGCCCCCTCGCTGACCTCCTGGATGTCATACCCCTCCATTTCGTCCTGTCTAGAGCACACTCCTTTGCTGCTAACAGCGGGAGTTTACTGTCATGCACAATTTGGTTACTCCACCTCTTCCGCGGCCTTCCTCGTTTTCTTTATCCTTTAAAGTCTTCATTGAAAGATGTTTTAATGAGGTTTTCGTTTGGCATACGGTAAACATGTCCAAACCACCAGGAGTCTGTTATATCTGGTGAAATAGAAAAGTAATTAGCTTGGTCAAAGACAGTCGTTGTATGTGGTGAATTAGAAAAGGAATTATCTAGGTCAAAGAGAGTCGTTCACGAGTGATTATATCTCAGATGCCATCAGACTATAACAGGGGAGATCCAGAAAGCGCGTCTGGGAGGCACAAAAACCTCCACTGGCGGCCCAACGAAATGGTGTAGAAAAATCTACGCTTGTACACTAAGCACGGGCTTGCATATCCTGGTACAAGTCTGTTCGCATATTAGAAACATTATAATGACAACACTGTGCCCTGAGCATGTAACCAACACCATCGTATCACGGAACACTCGGAAAATAACACGCGCTTCTTTATACAGACCTGAATATCGCTAGTTGGAACTGGTACAAGTTGCCAATGACTTTAACGTTGCAACAACAACAATACCCGTCTACTAACATATAGCAGTGACACATTGCAACAACAACAATACCCGTCTACTCACATATAGCAGTGACACATTGCACCAACAACAATACCCGTCTACTCACATATAGCAGTGACACATTGCAACAACAACAATACCCGTCTACTCACATATAGCAGTGACACATTGCAACAACAACAATACCCGTCTACTCACATATAGCAGTGACACATTGCAACAACAACAATACCCGTCTACTCGTATATAGCAGTGACACATTGCAACAACAACAATACCCGTCTACTCGTATATAGCAGTGACACATTGCAACAACAACAATACCCGTCTACTCGTATATAGCAGTGACACATTGCAACAACAACAATACCCGTCTACTCGTATATAGCAGTGACACATTGCAACAACAACAATACCCGTCTACTCGTATATAGCAGTGACACATTGCAACAACAACAATACCCGTCTACTCGTATATAGCAGTGACACATTGCAACAACAACAATACCCGTCTACTCGTATATAGCAGTGACACATTGCAACAACAACAATACCCGTCTACTCGTATATAGCAGTGACACATTGCAACAACAACAATACCCGTCTACTCGTATATAGCAGTGACACATTGCAACAACAACAATACCCGTCTACTCATATATAGCAGTGACACATTGCAACAACAACAATACCCGTCTACTCGTATATAGCAGTGACACATTGCAACAACAACAATACCCGTCTACTCGTATATAGCAGTGACACATTGCAACAACAACAATACCCGTCTACTCGTATATAGCAGTGACACATTGCAACAACAACAATACCCGTCTACTCATATATAGCAGTGACACATTGCAACAACAACAATACCCGTCTACTCATATATAGCAGTGACACATTGCAACAACAACAATACCCGTCTACTCATATATAGCAGTGACACATTGCAACAACAACAATACCCGTCTACTCATATATAGCAGTGACACATTGCAACAACAACAATACCCGTCTACTCGTATATAGCAGTGACACATTGCAACAACAACAATACCCGTCTACTCGTATATAGCAGTGACACATTGCAACAACAACAATACCCGTCTACTCGTATATAGCAGTGACACATTGCAACAACAACAATACCCGTCTACTCGTATATAGCAGTGACACATTGCAACAACAACAATACCCGTCTACTCGTATATAGCAGTGACACATTGCAACAACAACAATACCCGTCTACTCGTATATAGCAGTGACACATTGCAACAACAACAATACCCGTCTACTCGTATATAGCAGTGACACATTGCAACAACAACAATACCCGTCTACTCATATATACCAGTGACACATTGCAACAACAACAATACCCGTCTACTCGTATATAACAGTGACACATTGTAACAACAACAATACCCGTCTACTCATATATAGCAGTGACACATTGCAACAACAACAATACCCGTCTACTCATATATAGCAGTGACACATTGCAACAACAACAATACCCGTCTACTCATATATAGCAGTGACACATTGCAACAACAACAATACCCGTCTACTCATATATAGCAGTGACAAATTGCAACAACAACTATACCCGTCTACTCATATATAGCAGTGACACATTGCAACAACAGCAATACCCGTCTACTCATATATAGCAGTGACACATTGCAACAACAACAATACCCGTCTACTCATATATAGCAGTGACACATTGCAACAACAACAATACCCGTCTACTCGTATATAGCAGTGACACATTGCAACAACAACAATACCCGTCTACTCATATATAGCAGTGACACATTGCAACAACAACAATACCCGTCTACTCGTATATAGCAGTGACACATTGCAACAACAACAATACCCGTCTACTCGTATATAGCAGTGACACATTGCAACAACAACAATACCCGTCTACTCGTATATAGCAGTGACACATTGCAACAACAACAATACCCGTCTACTCATATATAGCAGTGACACATTGCAACAACAACAATACCCGTCTACTCGTATATAACAGTACATTGTAACAACAACAATACCGATCTACTCATATATAACAGTGACACATTACAGCAACAGCAATGCCGTACTCATATATAGCAGTGACATTGCAGCAACAACAATACCCGTCTACTCATATATGTGGTGACACATTGCAGCAACAACATGCCGATCTACTCATATAGCGGTGACACATTGCAGCAACAACCAATGCCGTCTGCTCATATGTAAAAATAATCCGTCATCGGCAACAACTATGCCAGTCTGCTCTTATAGCGGTGACACATTGCAACAACAACAATACCCGTCTACTCGTATATAGCAGTGACACATTGCAACAACAACAATACCCGTCTACTCATATATAGCAGTGACACATTGCAACAACAACAATACCCGTCTACTCGTATATAGCAGTGACACATTGCAACAACAACAATACCCGTCTACTCGTATATAGCAGTGACACATTGCAACAACAACAATACCCGTCTACTCATATATAGCAGTGACACATTGCAACAACAACAATACCCGTCTACTCATATATAGCAGTGACACATTGCAACAACAACAATACCCGTCTACTCATATATAGCAGTGACAAATTGCAACAACAACTATACCCGTCTACTCATATATAGCAGTGACACATTGCAACAACAGCAATACCCGTCTACTCATATATAGCAGTGACATATTGCAACAACAACAATACCCGTCTACTCATATATAGCAGTGACACATTGCAACAACAACAATACCCGTCTACTCTTATATAGCAGTGACACATTGCAACAACAACAATACCCGTCTACTCATATATAGCAGTGACACATTGCAACAACAACAATACCCGTCTACTCATATATAGCAGTGACACATTGCAACAACAACAACACCCGTCTACTCATTGACACCCCAACGGCGCTGATTGTTCAGAGTACAATTTCCGCGTGGTATTTTTTTTCTCGAAAATCGGCGCTTTTATTTCGCTTCCGACGGTATTCCGTCGAGCAGTTTTACCGTCTAACGGATTATCCCCGTGTGTGTGCTTGACCCTGTCTTATTCCAATTAGAGCGATTTGTTTTATTTTACTGTTTTCGTCGAGGTTTACCGTTACCGTTACCGTCGATATGTGAACTAGACCATTTAAGCATCTTATTGATTCTAGCTGTTTATATTGTTTGATATTTTAACCTAAATTATATTTGCAGGGTTTACCTAACATATTTTATGCAACTTATTTATGCTACTTTTATTTATCTAATTTTGTTTGCTATTCTTTTTTATGTTCCAGTTCATTTCAGTGTATTAATCTTATATTTGTATAACTGTTAGCGCATTTGAACAGGTGTTTCACGCGAAAACACGACGCGTTACAAATTAGTAATAATAATAATAATAAAATAATAACAATATTACTTATAATAATAAAACAACAACGCTACTAATATTAATACTACTATTACTACTACTAATACTAATAATAATAATAATAACAATCATATTAATAAAAAACAATAAACACTTACCTGACAGGTAGATAGCGGCGCCGACGAGGGACGCGGTGCCGATCGTGAGAATGACGGACAGCAAGATCACTCCGCGATATCTTCGCAACCACCTCCGTCGTCGTCGTGCGGATGAAGTGCTCGAGGCAGAGGAAACAACGCGCTCGGCTCTTGGGTGGGGCAACGTGTGAGGCGAGGAAGGAAAGAGCGACTTGGGAGCAGGCAGCTGATTGGTGATGGGCCACGCTTGCCATCCCGGGGTCATATGAGTAGCCATCGGTTGCAAATCCTGCGCCATTCGGGCGTGATATGACGCAACCGGCTACCAAATAATAATAATAATAATAAACGTCTATGGCGCCTATATTCCCAGGAATCTGAGCTCAAAGGCGTAACATACAAGAATCATTGGGCAAAATCGCGAACAGGGACAAGCAAGAGTCATCATTAAAGCACGGGACCGCCGAAGCTTAGGGGATGCAATTTCAAATAAATATATCTTGAGTATTTTTACGAAAGGTAGCTATAGTTTCAGATGATTTTAAAGTGTCAGGGAGTTGATTCCAGATGTTGGGTGCAGCTGCAGAAAAAGCACGTTTGCCAATGTTAGGCTTGGTTTTCGGAACAAAAAGTTGTTGTAAACAATTCTGATATATGGGTGGGAAAAGATTGCATGACACCCATTATTCCGATTGTTACACCGTTCAACACGATGCACATCTATCGACAGAGAAAATGTTTTATAATCAAAATGGCAAACCAATTGCTCATCATTAACATTGTGGTGATATTTGAGATTGTGTTTGGGGGTTATATCACCGATCGACTGCACCCACACGGAGAACAGATGATCGCTGATCCTTACGGAACCTTGGTTTGTAAAGGCCAAAGCGTCGATGCCAACGATCGAAGAGTTTCGAGTGAACTGAGTCCCCTAATATTTTTGGTGTGGGGGGCTGGAGAGAGGATTTGCCCGTTAATATTTACAGGGGCAAGGGGGTTATTTGTGAGCCTCTGAGGGGGTGCAATTGGAGGTTTTTGGAGTCTCAGCCCCAAATACTCACCACGTTCCTACGCCAACGAATTCTCTTCGAGAGTTGAGAAAAATGACTGACATTCAGTCTAATCTCTACCACTCCTTCAGTTAAGACGCCGGAACGAATTTATTATTGTGTGGGCTGAGCCGGAGCTTCAGCACTACACCGCTGTCGGATCATGACCGGAGTTGTTGAATATTTTTCAAGGCGATGTTCAACATTTTTGGAGCTCTCCAGAAACCACCACCAACTTGTAGCTCGCAAGAATTCCCACCTTGAGGCTCTACAAAACTTCGACTTACACTCTCCCCTGAGGCTTGCCAAAAAAACTCACTTTGAAATTATCAAAAAACCTCGATTTGTACCCCCCCCCTGAAGCTCGCCCAAAATCTCACCTTCAGGCTCTCCGAAACCATCCAATTGCATCCCCCTTGAAACGCGCAACAAAAACACCTTTATGCTCGCCAAATTGTTCCTAAACATGCATACCTTCCTTAAATATTGGGGTGCTAATCCTATCTCCAGCCGCCCTCCAATATTTTGGTGGGGGCTCAGCACCCTCACCCCTCCCACACGGTTCCGGCACATATGCACTGAATCAACACTTTGTCAATTTGGGCAAATATATCGCTCCAGTTTGTCAGATTTAGATGATTTTCTCTCGTGACGCACAACAAATAGATAATTGTGAACAGGTAAAAACGTGAAATAATACAAAAAACTAAAAGATCTATACAATTTCGTCTTCTTACCGGAAACATAATCACACGTCAACATTTCGCGACCGGTATCACGTGGGACATGTTTGTATGATAGTTTCTGAGGTAATGTTTAAAACACTGTTACTCGAATGACAACATGTTGACGACATGTAATTTTGTTTGTTAAAAAAATGTAAAGAAAAGTTTAGTTTCTTAAATCCTGTTCATACGTTAGCGGGAGCGTTCCTAGTAGTTCAGTGTAATGTGTTATCATGTGATTATTATCAATATATATATTAGCAGAACAATAGTTGCATGGGATTGTGTCGCCATGCCATTGGCGACATGCAACTTCTGTAGTGGGGATATCAGCGTCGGCCGTATTTTTGATTGTTTGGACGTGAACATTTTCAAAAGACATAAACATCCAATGATAACAGAGACATATAGATGTATATAGCATGCATAATTAAAATATATAAGTATATTCTATGCTCTAAAAATGAGTATTGGGGACACAATTTTTTCAAATTTTGTCAAATATTGACCCATGTGTGTGTGTGTGTGTGTGTGTGTGTGTGTGTGTGTGTGTGTGTGTGTGTGTGTGTGTGTGTGTGTGTGTGTGTGTGTGTGTGTGTGTGTGTGTGTGTGCATACGGAGATCTGATAATATTTCAGGTAACTGTATTCAAGATATATCACGACGAGGTTTGAATCATATCCTCTTCAGTCAAGTACACTTGGTGAGAGCAGAAGAGGTACAACTGAAGTTAGAATTGTCACACTCGATGTAAATCTCCCTAATGTATAGGGTTAGAATTAAGAGGCATAGTCGCTAGAAACTATGTTCTTACTGAATAATCACTGCAGGTGCATGCAGGAACAGAGAGCACTCCAAGAAGAAGCGTTAGTGACAGCGGAACGCACATCATTTGAACGGAGGGCGATTAAATCTGGTCACGCGCGGAATGAACAATACAAAGTCAAACAACATAAAGCATCACCTGTAAGCCCATTTTACATACCTTCCCGGGTTTGTTGTAGACATCGTAGTTAGTAGATCTGCGATCTGGTTCCCGAGTAAACTGCGGCATTATAATCGAGGTATTCACAGGTGTGTGCACCTGAGTTGTCGCCTCGACTGGTGCCTCCGACTCGTTGCGTGATATAGTCCGGCTTATAACCACTCGTGTGGAACCGTCACATTCACAACCAATCATATATAAGTTGTTGACAACCTGCAGCAAACAACATCCTGGTTGCCAGCGTAATTCATTGGCTGGTATTCTCATGAGAGTTCGTGGAATCGCTGCTTTACGTCATCTACCCGCTGTAAACAGTCATAAAGCATACATACAAAAGCAGTCTATAAGCTAAAATTTTCGACAGTTATACTAATATATTGCATTAATAAATAAATACACATACACTATTAATGAATAGATAATTTTAAAAATATTAGGATAATAGTAGACAATAACAATAATATAAATAATAAGTATTATGATATCGTGGTGCAGAGGAGGTGTTAGCGCTTTAAATGTATTCATGCACTCGGTCAGTCACGGGTGGTCGGGTAGCGCATTCCACAGAGTCGGCTCCGCTGGACAGAACGAACTGCTGCCGTATCGCTCATGACCGAGACAGTCAAAGCTACTAGACGGGGTCGGGTCCAGAGAGGATAGTCTAAAGGGAAGGGCACAAAGACCTCCAGTGGCGGCCGAAGCAAATTTATGGTGTAGAACATTTTTTGCCGCGGCGCCACCGTAACTTATTTATTATCTTCTCGTTGTTTCGCGCTGTCTCAGCTCGACTGATTTAACAAGATTTAACAAGATTGCCATCCAGAGAATTAACTCTAGATGGCAGGTGGACAAGGAAGCCCTTTGGCTTATCGAGAGTCCAACCCTTTTATCTACATATATCCAGCCCTTCTGAGGTATGTGTCGATTTTATTTTTAAACATATTCACACTACTAGCACCCACACAATCATCAGATAATCTGTTCCATTCATTCACAGTCCTTTGTGAAAATGAGAACTTTCTCACGTCTAATCTACACTGCTCCTTTATTAATGTAACTTCATGTCCTCTAGTCTTTCTATCTTTCTTAACTGAAAAAAACATATTTCTATCAATATTTTCATAACCATTCAATATTTTAAACACTTCTATCTGATCTCCTCTCAATCTCCTGGTCTCTAGTGTTGTTAAACCACATTCTTTTAGGCGTTTTTCATAACTAAGATCCCTCAAGTCTTTTTCTTTTACAGTAGTACTTAGTACAGTTCCCCCCATTGTATATTCTACATATTCGTTCCCATGTCCTGTGTGGAGGCATTTACATTTCCCAAAATTGAACAACATTTGCCACTCTTCAGACCATTTGATCAACCTGTCAAGATCATCTTGTAAATGCTGTCTATCACCATCACTTTCAATCCTTCTAAACACTTTTGTATCATCTGCAAATTTCAACACCTTGCTAGCTATATCATCGTCCAAATCGTTTATATATATTAAGAATAATATAGGTCCCAGTACTGATCCCTGTGGAACCCCACTCAAAACTGATTTCCAGTTTGAAGCCTCCCCATCAACAACTACCCGTTGTCTTCTGTCAATCAGCCATTTTTCTATCCAGTTAATTATACCATTTCTCTAT
>CM034543.1:53053593-53072773 GCA_020002185.1 Paraescarpia echinospica
AACGATACGACATGGCATGGTATTTTGCCAGGAAGCCGGTCCTCGTTTCGACGACATCGGATTGAAAAAGTACAAATATTGAGTTATTGCTGGAAATGACGTAATCCGGCAAAATACGTCCGCAGTAAGTGCCCATACGTGGCGCTGCTGTGCTCTCGCCGTCATAAATCGTAACTTTGTTGTAACATCTTCCACCGTCTTCAATGTCAAAGTACAGGAACTCTAATCGGATCACCTAAAAAGGACGAACAGGAGCGATTTAATTCAGTATGTATCTTTAACAAGTTGATGAAAGTCGGTGAATTATTACCACTAGAATTCTAGAACCCGCCTCCCCGATTATTAAATTTCCATTTTGACACACAAGTGGATTAAAATAAAGAGTTTTGCCACTATGTACATACGATAGTAATATGAAATGTAACCATTTACAACGATTATTTTAAAGCGACATAGTCTGTTCGTCTACTAGGAAATAGCGGGCATAGGAATTTGTAACATGAAGAAGTATGCTGTACTGAATGTAGGAGACTTGAACATCAAAGGGTATTGCAATTAACTCAGCCCGACTCGGCCGTATTGCCAATATTGCTTGCTTTGAAACTGGATGTTTTGTTTACTATTTTAACATGTTCCCGTGGTAGTATCTTAAATTGCGATCGTTGTTACGGGCTTACTAAACATAATTTGGCCGGCCGGATACCTTCAACATAGCTAGTATAATCTTAAGAACATTATATAATTTAATAAATGAAAACCTAGGAATATACTACCTCCTTTTAAGGAAAGTGTACTGACTTTGTGGCCTTACCATGGATGTTTCCACTTCTATTTTCCAACCGCACCGCATTTCGTTGTCATATTGGGATTTGTCAATGCCAAATGTTCCTTCCGTTCCGCCCAACGTAACCGGAGTCCCACCACAGCCTGCAACAAACAAGGACAGTCACTAAACGGACTCGCCGATGAATTGCCCAATATTATAATAGAGCCACTGTCACACGACAGCAGTCACCGTGCAATGAAAGCAAGCTAACGTAAGTCGTGGAAATAAAAGGTATAAGTTTGCAGCATAGTACGGAACATTTTTCTACTGTGTTGTGTCAAACATATAATTGAGATTGATACGACCCGTAAACTACAGGTACGATCCACGATGCTACTTTATCGGTTGAGAATCAACGAAACAACGTGGGATTGTGGTTTTTTAAAGGCTGAATGAGGTAGGGAGCGCGGCTAATGCAGTTGTTAGCACATATCCGCCTGGCATGCCAGAGTTCTGAGTTCGAAACCCGGACCGGGCAGGCATGATATTTGGTGTAAAAACCTGGCTCTCAACATTGGGGACTCGGAGATCACGTATTGTCGGCCCCGTCTCAATTTGGGACGTAAAAGAACCACTGAGGACGACAGGCACCCTGGCAATGACCACCATGTCAGCATATAAAGGTCGGTTTGGCGTTAAAGTTCTAAAGAAAGGCTGACTAGTTGAATGAGTTCTCATAAGACCATTACATTGTAAACACAATAATACAGACTAGTCAGTTAATAGATCGTTGCCGAGCACTGGAAACAACAACTAGAAACTACAAAGGTATTGACAGACCTCCATATTGTGTATTTTTGAGTGGTAATTTGTTTAACATTAGCTGTGAATTACCCCATGCCGATAAAAGGAGTGCCCAAAGACCTTATCAGTGACCCCCCCGCCCCGTCGACGAACTCTCCGACTTTGTAGCAATACTGTGTCGACAGGAGTGGTTGCGCTGTTGTTGCTACACACTGAAGTCTTTGAAAGCGTTCTGTAACCTAACACTGCTAGGCACACCCGATACACGATTTATTGACAGCACGCATTCAGAGCTATCAGACCGTCTATACAACTCTACTCAGCAATGGCATCGGCGCATACCGAGATAATCTATTACTCATGGCCCTGCGCTGCGGGATGTGTCAAGCCAGGTGTAGTAATGTTAGATTAAACACTTCGTTGAGTTGCTGTCATTCCGGTGGAATGTTTTTTGACGACTGAGTAGTAAAGTTGCATTTTTAATAAGAATGATATTTAACTAAAGATTTCGTTTTACGAGCAGAGCAAGAGTTTAACAGTATGAGTTATAGTACTGATTTTATCTCAACTGGCGCGTAACAGACTAGAGTAACGTGACCACGCGCAGAATGACGTCACTCCTCGGGCGACAATACAATGTTATAGTCAGCAGAATTCTGCTAGTGTACATTTCTCTACTGCTTGAGTGGGAACCGATGATGCATTACCGAGTTTGAACGGTGTTCTATATGTCAGTACAAAATATAACTATAATCAAGCAAGCGTATGCATGCGTGTGTGTATTTGTATCTGTAAGTGTACGTGTGTGTTTGTTTGTGTGTGTGCGTGTGTGCGTGTGTGCGTGTGTGCGTGTGTGCGTGTGTGCGTGTGTGCGTGTGTGCGTGTGTGCGTGTGTGCGTGCGTGCTTGCGTGCGTGCGTGCGTGCGCCTGCGTTTGTGTGTGTGTGTGTGTGTGTGTGTGTGTGTGTGTACGTGCGTGCGTGCGTGCGTGCGTGCGTACTTGCGTGCCGTGCGTGCCAGTGAGTGAGTGTGAGTGTGTGCGTGAGTGTACTTATGCGTGTGTGCGTGTGAATGTATTGTATATGCGTGTATGCACCCGTGTACACATTACCTGGGACTCCTGTTGTATTTGTCATATTTGACTGTGGTGACGATTCCGTCGTCATCCATGGTAAATCTGTCCACGGTGTAGATGTAGATGTTTCTGGTCCTGGTGTTTGTTCTGGTTCTGGTCCTGGTGTTTGTTCTGGTTCTGGTCCTGGTGTTTGTTCTGGTTCTGGTTCTGGTTCTGGTGTTTGTTCTGGTTCTGGGTCGGCAGTTGTCGTTGTCGTCTTCTGAGTTGCTTCTGTAGACGTCACAAGAGGCTCTGCTGTGGTCGCCGCCATTGTTGTCGTTGATTCTGCCGTCGATGTTACAGTGGCTGGACGAAGGGTTGACACATCAATCGTTTCGTGCGGTGCCGCTGTCGAGGACACAATGGGCCTTTCTCGCTGTTCAGTTGTTGTTGGTATTGCTGTATTTGCTGGTGTTACTGTTGTTGTTGCTGCTGCTGCTGTTGGTGGTGGTGCTGTTGCTGTTGTTGGTGGTGCTGTTGCTGATGCTGTCGCTGCTGTTGCTGTTGTTATTGCTGCTGTTGTTGTTGCTGTTGTTTGTATTGTTGCTGCTGTTGTTGCTGTTGATGTTGTTGTTGCTGCTGTTGCTGCTGTTGTTGTTGTTGTTGTTGATGTTGCTGTTGTAGCTGTTGTTGTTGTTGCTGTTGGCATTGTTGTTCTTTTTGTCGCTGCTGCTGTTGCTGTTGTTGTTGTAGCTGCTGCTGTTGTTGCTGTTGTTGTCTTTGCTGTTGTAGTTGATGTTGTGCTTGCCGTAGGTGTAGTATGTATAATATTTGTTGTTGTCTCGCCCACTCCACCTCCTGTAGTCGTCTGACTTGCCTCCACAGTCGTTTCGGTCGGCGCTGTTGTTGCTGATGTTGACGCTTCTGTTGTTGTTGTTAGGTAAGTTTTTGTTGTTTTGTGGGGAGCCTTGGTTGTTGTCGTTGTGGTTGACGGAGTGGACTTCGTCGACGCAATAACGAGGATTTCCACCGGTCCTGGCTTTTTCAGAAACTTGCGAAACGTCCCCGTCTCCTTTTTGGTCTCCTCAGATAGAAATTCAGTTATCTGTTGCTCCAGTTCTTCTGTCGACTTAAGCGGAAGTCCGTGTTTTTGCTTACTAAGCTGTTGTAGAATGAGTTCGAAGTGTGCTATTAGACTGCCTTTGCTGTAAACAGACAACGTGTCAGTATCACTGTTGTTACAAATACAATTAAAACGGAATTTACAGAACAGATGGACGATTCATATCGCAAACATAAAAGTAAATAACTCTAAGTAACTATCGTCTCTGAAATACACCGCCAATAATTGATGCACCACATTTAGCGATTTAATACTATGCATGGCCTGTTGTAATAATCATGTTTCCAAAAACTCCAACTGGTGGCGCCACTTTGCTGTATATGGCTTTCCGGCTTCGCCGCTCGCCAGACCCCTGAACAATATGCCAGCCACCACAATCTACGAATTTTATATATCATATCCCTAGCACACGTGATATTCTCGACTGTAGTTGTAAATGGTTAGTTTCTTTAACTCTTGTAAGTGTATAAGATTAACATGTGTGAAAGCGGGCTACTGAGTACTTTGTATGGACATTGCTTAATAATGAGACAGTCCCTAAGCTATTCAGAATTTCATGCCGGATCGCGCATTGGGTGTTGGTTTGTTACATGCTTAGCTAAATATGTCTAATAGGTAAATGGAGAGCTACACGTCTTTAAAATACTGCAATATCGTACAGAAACACTTTAGAAGTAGCACCAAACGAGAGACAAAATTACCACGAACAGAAACAGTTGCATTCTAGAGATTAAAAAAACACTGATAATCAAATACATTTCCAAGTAAGTTTTAAACCGATTACCTGAATCCAGTGACTTTGCATTTCTGCACATCTTCATCCATGTCGGTTTGTGTTAACGTAGCAATTATCTGGTAAACAAACAAATGGGTGATTTGGCGAAGCCGTAATAAAAATGTAATCTAATATTTCATCACTGAACAGTGGGAGTCACAGATTTGGGTATACTGTCCATTACTCTACAATGATTCGACACTTTAGATACCAATAGATTAAGGAAAATGTGTTCGAAATTACATTCCCACACTCAACCTATATATTGATATATATATATATATATATATATATATGTGTGTGTGTGTGTGTGTGTGTGTGTGTGTGTGTGTGTGTGTGTGTGTGTGTGTGTGTGTGTGTGTGTGTGTGTGTGTGTGTGTGTGTGTGTGTTCGTGCGTGTATGTATATATATATATATCATTATAATATTCGTGCATGAATGTATATATATATACATAATATATATATATATATATATATATGATGGCATACGGCGCGGAAACATGGGCACTCACCACCCAGGCAAAGAACAAGCTAGCAGCCGCACAAACAAAGATGGAAAGAAGTATGTTAAACATCACATATCGGGAGAGAAAAACAAACATCTGGTAAGACAGAAGACAAAGGTCTTAGACGTGATAGAACAAATCAGAAGACAGAAATGGACCTGGGCTTGGCACATCAGCAGACTACGAGATAACCGATGGACATCACGTATCACAACCTGGAGATCTTACGAAGGGAAACGATCTAGAGGAAGACCGGCGAGACGGTGGAGAGACGAACTAGACGAGTACTGGAAGGGCAGCATCTGGGAGAGGTTAGCGCAAGACAGGCAGATTTGGAAACGACATGCTGAGGCCTTCGCCCAACCACGGGACACTACGGTTGCACAATGATGATGATGATGATGACATGCATGCACGCACGCACGAACACAGACACACATGTGTGTGCGTGCGTGTGTGCGCGCGTGCGTATGTGCGTATATTTGTTGAAGCGTGGTAATATGTAACATAAGAAGTAAACATGCAACGACAATGGTTGAGTGAACTCGTTGAACTCATTGAACTCGTTGAACTCATTGAACTCGTTGAACTCTTTACACTCATTGTACTCTTTAACTTATTTAAATCATTTGACTCATTTAACTCACGCTGGAGCAGAAGTCTCCCGCGAGTTGTTTGTACTCAGGCGAATTAGGATTGCCGTACGTCTTCTCGTCGTAGTCCAACTTGTCCAATCTCATTTGAGCGACAAACGTCTCTGAAATATGACCAATTGTCAAAATCATGTTGAAATTAGGATGGTGAAGGTGGCGACTATAGTAGGAGGGAGAAAATCCCCTCTGGAGCGAAAAGCCTTGAAAATAAGAATAGCCAGCGAGAGCTGCAAATCATCATGTCTGTCTGGTTACAATATGAGTGCAACAGAAACAAAATACCAACAAAATTACACAAAAACGTCCTTATAAATCTTCTTACCCCACGAAAAGACTTCCGCTAAAATGATTACAACTATTTTTTCAAAAACTACTCTCTTTAAACATGTTAACACAAGGAACCTAAGAATCCGAACTAGATTATCCATAACACGAAGACGATAATATATTTAACGGAATCTTTCCTCCCCTTCCGATATCCTGAAAACTGAACGTTATGTCCGGACTTACTCTAGTAGTACGAAAGATGAAATGAGCGGTTGAGCGAACAGTAACAAGAAAGAAGATGTACACGGAAAATAATATGACTTGCACACCCATGTATATGAAGACTGACGGAGAGAGGCATAAGTGGATAGGTTGTGTACATACATGCGTGTACATCGTTGACACAACAACGGATCTCTGATACAGTTTGGTTGGGAATAACGCAACGCCATGCAGTCCGCATTTATCTATAACGTGTTCAGTGGAACATTTCTGTTAGAACGCAAGTTTCCCAGTTAGGTAACTGGCTTACCTGGTTTAGGAGGCGGGGTAGGTTTGGAGCCTGAAACACAAGAACATGCAATAATAATGACTAGTTTGGACAGATTATGACGAAGACTTTGCTTTGCCTCATGTAATTATTTTGTACCCGATGGTTTCGTGAGCAACCTAGGTATTACAGGGGCATATCTAGGATTGACATTTTGTAAGTTTCCAAACGGATATCACTCCGTATGTTGCAGGTCCGGGGTATTTAGGGACAGATAATTTTTTTGGGGAATTCTGTCAAATGTAAAGGTCCCAGCCGAAGCCTCGGCTCCTGTCTCTCGGATTTTGCATCGGAAGACGGCAAGGAAGAGGAGTGCTGTGGGTAATTTTTCGCGATATTCAACATTTTGCCGGAGTCGCACTCGACGCTTGGATGCTGTCGGACATAAAACCGGAAGACGGGGAGGGGTAACGTTAGAGACCATTTGATTGATTGTTTTGTATATACTAAATATTCTGGCGTCGGAACGTGGCGAATACTGGGGGGCTGAGGGGCTCAAAAACACCTAATTGCACCCCGCCCTTGAGGCTTGCCAAAACCCACCTTGACTCTCTCCAAAACATCGATTGTCACCCCCCCCCGAGACTCACCAAACAACCCCTCCTTCGTGTTCACATTACCATTTTACCAATACAATTACACAAAAGCGTCTTTATAAATGTATTGTAATAGTGGTATAAATGTATAGACCATGGATATATTATTGTAGTAGTGGTATAAATGTATAGAACATGGAGATAGTATTGTAGTAGTGGTATAAATGTATAGAACATGGAGATAGTATTGTAGTAGTGGTATAAATGTATAGAACATGGAGATAGTATTGTGGTAGTGGTATAAATGTATAGAACATGGAGATAGTATTGTAGTAGTGGTATAAATGTATAGAACATGGAGATAGTATTGTGGTAGTGGTATAAATGTATACAACATGGAAATAGTATTGTAGTAGTGGCATAAATGTATAGAACATGGAAATAGTATTGTAGTAGTGGTATAAATGTATAGACCATGGAGATAGTATTGTAGTAGTGGTATAAATGTATAGGTTAGATGCAAAATATAAGAACAATATAAAAATAAATAAATTATACAATTCCAAATGTCCACCCCAGGGCGTTTTATCACATAGCGGGCTTCTTACCCCACGAAAAGGCTTCCGCTAAATTATTACAACTTTAAAAAAAACTAGTTAAAATGTCAACACAAGGAACATACCTAAGAAACCGAACTAGATTATCCATAACACGAAGACGATAATATAATTAACGGAGTCTTTCCTCCGCTTCCGATATCCTGAAAACCGAGCGTTATGTCCGGACTTAGTCTAGTAGTACGAAGGATGAAATGAGCGGTTGAGCGAACAGTAACAAGAAAGAAGATGTATACGGAACATGATATGACTTGCACACCCATGTATATGAAGACTGACGGAGAGAGGCATAAGTGGGTAGGTGGTGAACATACATGCATGTACATCGTTGACACAACAGCGGATCTCTGAAACAGTTTGGTTGGGAATAACGCAACGCCACGGAGTCCGCATTTATTTATAATGTGTTCAGTGGAACATTTCTGTTAGAACGCAAGTTTCCCAGTTAGGTAACTGGCTTACCTGGTTTAGGAGGCGGGGTAGGTTTGGAGCCTGAAACACAAGAACATGCATTAATAATGACTAGTTTGGACAGGTTATGGCAAAGACTTTGGTTTGCCTCACTTATGTACGTTTACTTAATTATTTTGTATCCGATGGTTTCGTGAGCTACCTAGGTATTACAGGGGTGGACACAGGATTGACGTGGTGTGAGTTTCCAAACGGACATCACTACGTATGTTGCAGGTCCGGTGGTATTTAGGGACATATAACATTTTTGGGGGAATTCTATCAAATGTAAAGATCCCAGCCGAAACCTCGGTTCCTGTCTCTCGGACTTGTCATCGGAAGACGGTAACAGAAAGGAGCGCTATGGATCATTGTTCGCGATGATGTTCAACATTTTTCTGGAGTCGCAGTCAACGCGTGAATGCTGTCGGACATAAAACCGGAAGACGGGGAGGGGTAATGTTATAGACCATTTGATTCAATATTTTGCCGGAGTCGCACGCAACACTTGGATGCTGTCGGACATAACACCGGGAGACGGGAGAGGGATGTTAGAGACGATTTGCGGTGACGCTCCAGACTTTTTGTCAGATTCGCACTGAACTCTTGGGTACTATCGGTCATAGCATCAGAAGGCGGCTGTGATGGTGGGATTGTTGTGTATTTTGGTATTGATCGACAAACAACTGGGTACGCCTGTATATTATGGGTCTACTAATAGTTCCCCGTTATCCGGCAGATGGAGCACCTGTAACTATTCTCGTTAAATACCTACAACTCACCGTGAGCGACAGTCTTTCTTGAAAGACCGCATTGTTTGTTCAAAAGGAGTGGTCGACCAAGATATGTACTATATAGTTAAGTACGACAATTTCGCCGTACGTTATAAGTCGCCGAACTAACTTCTTGCGGTGGTAGGCTGGCAGCCTATATTTACCATTGAAACAACGAAACCGAGGCGCGTGAAGGGAGCGCTCTGTTGTGAAGACTTTGCCTAACAGAACGTTTTTTTTTTTTAAACTCAGCTATGAATAATCTGGTTGGTAAAATATATGTCATTAATAATACAATATGGAACATTTGCAGGATGAGTTACAGAAATAAAAACGAACGATACATGCCTAACATACGTATAGCGACTACTTGCGCTAGCTTGTCTTCGCGGCAACCTAATTTCGCGTTTTAAAATTATACGTATTTCACTTAAAACAACTTTTCAAACAATTTGTTTGGACAAATGTGATCAGATAAACGGTTGTGATTTAAAATATAACTGTCTTATTCAGATTCAGACTGTTTATTACCAAGTAGCATTTCAAATGTACGAGGAATTCTTGGCGTTGTGGCGTCAACATACATGCACGCTTGTCTCACCTGCCCCCCATCATGCACACGCAAAATCAGATCAGAATCAGAAAATAAAACTAGTATAAATTTAAACCAAGGCCAACTGCCAACATATTTTAATCAGTCGTACATCTATTGACATAAAGTGAACTTGATAACATAATATTAATACCGTCTGAACGTTACCTAAAAAGTTAAAAAGTATGTATGTTGTTAAATAAATAATAAATAAATGTATAAATAATTAGCTGACGGTATAAAAACTAAGCTGACAGTTAAAAAGTATGTACATACACGTAGTCAACTTAATAAATAATAAATAAATAAATAATATGAAAAAAAAATTTTTTTTTTAGCATGGCGACATAAAATCTTAACCGACTGAAAACAGTATCATGGCATCTCGCGGTTCAAGTGACTCACAACCTGCGGATAAAAACTATTTATAAATCTAGTGGTCCTTGTCTTAATACTTCTATAGCGCTTGCCAAAGGGAAGAAGTTCAAAGAGATGGTTGGCTGGGTGGGTAGTATCCCGTACAATGCTCTTAGATTTTCGCGCACAGCGAGCATGGTAAATAGATTCAATGGATGGCAACTCGCGCCCAATGATTCTAGATGCGCCCTTCACGATACCTTCTAGCCGTTGTTTCTCCTCCTGACTGGCGCGGCCTAACCACACTACAATCGAGAAAGTGAGGATACTTTCAATGATTGTGCGGTAGAATCGTATCATAATCTCCTGAGCAATGCCGAATCTCCTGAGCTGCCTCAGGAAGAACATGCGTTGTTGTGCCTTTTTTTGTAATGCCCAGTGTGTTTGTGCACCAGCTGAGATCGTTTGAAATTGTTGTTCCAAGGAATCTAAAAGATTCAACCTGTTCGACCTCCACGCCAATTATCGAAAGAGGGTGGATGGGAGTCTTCTTTTTACGAAAATCAACAATCATTTCTTTAGTCTTTAAAACGTTCAATTCGAGATTGTTATCCGCACATCAGCCAACCATTCTCTGAACTTCCTCCCTGCATGGCGTCTCATTCGCATTCTCAATGCAGCCCTCCACAGTAGTGTCATCGGAAAACTTGATCACAAGGACCGATTGGTCCACGGAGACACAGTCATTTGTGAAGATAGTAAACAGGAAGGGGGATAGCACACAACCTTGTGGGGCACCTGTATTTAGGATAAGAGGTCTGGAGATAGAGTTGTTGACTCTGACAGATTGAGGCCTGTTAAGTAGAAAGCTAAGGACCCAGTGACACAAGGCAGGATGTACATTCAGCAATGAAAGTTTATCGAACAGCCTGAATGGGATGATAGTGTTAAATGCTGAGCTGAAGTCAATGAACAAGATCCTGGCATAGGTTCCTGGCCTCTCTAGGTGCTTCAGAATGTGATGCAGACCTAAAGCTACCGCATCGTCTACTGATCTGTTTGCTTGATATGCAAAACTGGTGCGAGTCCAGGAGGCCGTCGGTGACCGACTTCAGGTACTTGAGTACTATGCGCTCGAACACTTTCATTGCGACTGAGGTCAATGCCCCTGGACGGTAGTCGTTCAACCCGGTGATATTAGACTTCTTGGGAATGGTTATGATAGTGGAAGTTTTGAAGCAGACTGGAACTCTGCACTGCTGGAGAGAGAAGTTGTAGATGTCCGTAAACACGGCAGAGAGTTGGTCGGTGCAGTTCTTCAGGGTAGATGCGGATATGGTGTCTGGACCCGAAGCCTTCCGCGTGCTCTGTCTGCTGAACAGTTTCCTCACCTCAGTTTCCTGGACTATGAAGGGCGGAGACAGAGAGGTACCTGCTGGAAGTGGGCGCTGCTCTGGTGAATAGATAAGCTTGTCAAATCTGCTGTAAAAGTCGTTGAGCTGATCAGGGAATGACGGTCACTGCTGTTGGTGGCCGCTGCGTGTTCCTTGTACTGCGTAATCTGCCGCAGGCCATACCAGACAGATCTGGTGTTGTTGGAAGCGAACTGGTCCTCAAGTTTGCGTTTGTATACGGATTTGGCCTTCTTGACCGCCTTCTGCGCCTCGCACTTAGCTCTCCTGAATTCTTCCCTGCTGCCGCTGATGAACGCCGCGTTCTTCGCCACCAGTTTCTGCTTGGTGTCCCTTGTGAACCAAGGTTTGTCGTTGCCATACAGGGTGACAGTCTTTGTCTCCGTGCACAGCTCCTCACAACGGTTGATGTAGGATGTCACGGTGTCAGCATACACGTCCAGGTGAGGACATGCCTCTTTAAACATGTCCCAATCTGTGCACTCCAGGCATTCACGAAGAGCTGCAGTCGACTCGTCGGTCCGCTTCTTGACAGTCTTCTTTGATTGCTTCAAAGTTTTCAGTTTCTGTCGGTTCTGCTGCCGCCACCTGAGCAGCCAACTGGCTGACTGCCTTGGTAACACTGGCATCAGCGGGGATGTAAACACCCAACAGCACGATCGAAGAGAACTCTCTCGGGGAATAGACCGGCTTGCAATTGATAGGTAGAGTTTCCAGTTCACAAGAACACGAAGAAGAGACAAGCTGAGTGTCATTACACCACCGCCGATTCACAAGAAAGCACACGCCACCATCCCGCTGCTTGTCCGTCAGTTCGCTCGATCGGTCCGCTCTAAACAGAGCATGATCAAGGGGTGTCACTGCCGCGTCAGGGGTCGTGGCATCTAACCACGTTTCCGTAAAACACAGTATAGAGGCGTCTCTTATTTCTCGTTTGTAAGTCAACAGGTGAAAAAGTTCGTCTGTTTTGTTCCTCAATGATCGCACATTTGCCAGAACGATAGCAGGGAGTGGTGGTCGAAGGCTGCGCCGGCGAAATCTACAGAGTGCGCCCCCTCGTCTACCCCACGTCAACACAAAACGTGTCCTCCAATGTGAAGTTTGGTTTGTATTCACAGTTCATGGATTCCCTGATTCTCAGTAGATCTTCACGATCATACTTATATACACATATAGACTTAAACATTAGAACAATCATCGAAAACGTACACACAATCATCCATCGCCACAACGTGTCGCCATGCACCGGGGCCATCATGCAATATATGAAAGAGTTTGTCCAGATTTGTTGTTAAAACGATGTTTTCCTATCGTCTACGCACTCTCCGATGACATTCGGGACATCCAGTGTACCTCGAATGACTCGTGACCCGAGCTGATAGTTTATAGGTGTTGAGTTTTTAACGCCGTAATTTCATCAATTTATTATTCAAGCAAAATGTTTGTTCCGCAAAAATATATATATATATATATATATATATACATATATACATACACACACACACACACACACACACACACACACACACACACACACACACACACACACACACACACACACACACACACACACACACACACACACACACACACACACACACACACACACACACACACACACACACACACACACACACACACACACACACACACACACACAGGTGCTGTAACATGGTGAATTTTGAGGACTGACGCTCCAAAACCTCTATACCAAAAACTACTTTCGATTTGCCCCCCCGAGGATCACCAAAACCCACCTCCAGTCTCTAAATATTGGGGGCTAAGCTATCACCAGCTCGCCAGCTCAAATAATATGGGGCTGAACCCACCTTGCCCCCTTCGGTACCTACGACTATGAAATAGCATTCTTGAAAAATATAACTTTCTTTGATTTTTGACTTGTTGGTGACGCATCATGGCTGATACTTTCCCGCCATGCAGGCCCCGGCATGTGCATTTGTAATGAGGCATTAATCATTCGCCAACCGTGCAGTCATTCACAAAGCAGGGCTGCGTCAGTCTTATGTTACAAAATGGACTGCGCGGTATTTTCTTTGCACGAATAAAAGACCCGACCACTGCGAAGATTGTACATGGGCAATCTGCCATTTATTAATATTACATAAGCATGACGTTTAAAACACACGCCCCATAACAAAATAAATCATCCGCACTATGAGCCATAATTACAATAATCATTATGTAAAATTATCAACCGAACATATCGAAAACTCCTGTTTTACATATGCATGATCCTGACAGATATAATACTAAAGCGACATTTTACGTTCGTTTATGTAATAAAATCATGTTATTCAATATAAACTATACTAGCCACAAAAAGAAACTGTGCATAGGAAGAAAGGCACCGAAATGTTATGCAATGGATTGATTTTGCTCAATGTCGATTAACATGAAACAGGGACAAGTAGACTATACCATAACTTGACTTTCACTGGAAAGTTACACAATGCAAGGTCAGGCAAGGCCATTGTGTGAAAACAAAGGAAATGCTCCTGTAGAGTCTTACGTAACAGGCATGCATGGTTACATAAGGCAGACGTTTGGAGAGCTGCTGGTACACCCATCTGGAAAAACACAAGAAGCACAAGCCTGAAATTCCACAAAGGTTCCATACGCACATTTCATCAACGAGGCGCCGATGCACTGCAGTGATCAACGCAGATGGAGGACTCACCCGTTATTAAACTTGTGACGTTCAAGTTTGCCGCTGAAACTTTGATCCTAAAGACTAGGCATCAACGTTAAACCCATCGTGTTATTGTAACGTGAAAATGATGGCATACATGTTACACTTACATAACACTTTTGTGTAGACAGATTAAACCACGTTTTAACAATATAATGACATTTGTACCATGCACATTTTGTTTTTGTGGCTAGTATATATATATATATAGAACTTGGACGAATTACTCTTGTCTCACAACATATCACTCGTAACCTCACACGTATGTCACTTGAGCACAAGAACACTAATGTCTTCAGCGAGTTGGTCACGTCTTACAATAGATCACCCTTGACGTCACACGTGTTTCAATCAAGCACAGCAGCATTCTGGCTCGGACCTTACACTAGATCACGCGTGCTTCACTTGAGGATATGGAATATCAATTATCGCATGAAAACTAACACGCAGAAGAAATGTGTGTTTAGGTGGTAAAAAGTTGGAACCACCAAAAGTGATGATTTTTGAACAGAAATTGTGTATATAGACATTTGATGTGAAAATTCGTCTTGTTGATAAAGCTAGTGCAACAAAATCGGTAACAATAGGGCACAGGACACACGTCTGACGCCGATTTTTGCCCGCAAAACATGCGTGTTCTGATCAAACATATAATTGAGATTGATACGACCCGTAAACTACAGGTACGCTCCACGACGCTACTTTATCGGTTGAGAATCAACGAAACAACGTGGGATTGTGGTTTTTTAAAGGCTGAATGAGGTAGGGAGCGCGGCTAATGCAGTTGTTAGCACATATCCGCCTGGCATGCCAGAGTTCTGAGTTCGAAACCCGGACCGGGCAGGCATGATATTTAGTGTAAAAACCTGGCTCTCAACATTGGGGACTCGGAGATCACGTATTGTCGGCCCCGTCTCAATTTGGGACGTAAAAGAACCACTGAGGACGACAGGCACCCTGGCAATGACCACCATGTCAGCATATAAAGGTCGGTTTGGCGTTAAAGTTCTAAAGAAAGGCTGACTAGTTGAATGAGTTCTCATAAGACCATTACATTGTAAACACAATAATACAGACAAGTCAGTTAATAGACCGTTGCCGAGCACTGGAAACAACAACTAGAAACTACAAAGGTATTGACAGACCTCCATATTGTGTATTTTTGAGTGGTAATTTGTTTAACATTAGCTGTGGATTACCTCATGCCGATAAAAGGAGTACCCAAAGACCTTATCAGTGACCCCCCCCCGCCCCGTCGACGAACTCTCCGACTTTGTAGCAATACTGTGTCGACAGGAGTGGTTGCGCTGTTGTTGCTACACACTGAAGTCTTTGAAAGCGTTCTGTAACCTAACACTGCTAGGCGCACCCGATACACGATTTATTGACAGCACGCATTCAGAGCTATCAGACCGTCTATACAACTCTACTCAGCAATGGCATCGGCGCATACCGAGATAATCTATTACTCATGGCCCTGCGCTGCGGGATGTGTCAAGCCAGGTGTAGTAATGTTAGATTAAACACTTCGTTGAGTTGCTGTCATTCCGGTGGAATGTTTTTTGACGACTGAGTAGTAAAGTTGCATTTTTAATAAGAATGATATTTAACTAAAGATTTCGTTTTACGAGCAGAGCAAGAGTTTAACAGTATGAGTTATAGTACTGATTTTATCTCAACTGGCGCGTAACAGACTAGAGTAACGTGACCACGCGCAGAATGACGTCACTCCTCGGGCGACAATACAATGTTATAGTCAGCAGAATTCTGCTAGTGTACATTTCTCTACTGCTTGAGTGGGAACCGATGATGCATTACCGAGTTTGAACGGTGTTCTATATGTCAGTACAAAATATAACTATAATCAAGCAAGCGTATGCATGCGTGTGTGTATTTGTATCTGTAAGTGTACGTGTGTGTTTGTTTGTGTGTGCGTGTGTGCGTGCGTGCGTGCTTGCGTGCGTGCGTGCGTGCGTGCGCCTGCGTTTGTGTGTGTGTGTGTGTGTGTGTGTGTGTGTGTGTGTGTGTGTGTGTGTGTGTGTGTGTGTGTGTGTGTGTGTGTGTGTGTGTGTGTGTGTGTGTGTGGGTGTTAACTGTATTTACGTGTGCTGATGCGTGTGTACGTGTGTACAACGCCACCAGGAAGATGGCTTTTTACTAGTTTAATGAAGTACACCCGCTATGGTAGCGAATGACATTCTGCGAAGTAAACAGATGGAGATGACGCTGCACCAATGACGCTATCGTGAGAGTGAGTAATAAGAGCGCTACAGTGTTCATGTAAATCACACACTGAGAAAAACGTTGTGTAAGTAGGCTTTTCGAGGTGCGAAATACTAATTATCATTATGTTGTATGTACATGCTAGAAAACTACGAATGTCGGGTTGTCTACCTGGTGACTGGTGACATAGTTCCATACAGTGAGTGATTTCTGATAGACGGTGAACCGGCATACGCCAGTAACGGGTTAATCCGATGCTTACGCCAAACAGGCCAGTAGCGTAGCGGTTAGACCATCGGATTCTCAAACCAGAACATCCGGGTTAGAATCGTCTTGCTGCCGTTCCATTCCTTGGGCAATTTCGTTCAATCCATGTTACTCTAGTTCAGTCAGCTGTATGAATGAGTACTTGGCTGTAGACAGTGATCTACTTGTATGTGCCAATAGTTTGTTTGCGCAAAAATAACAGCGTGGTTGAATGCTTCCCAGATAAATCGAGATGATGTTCGATTGAACAGGTCTGCCAGGGAACAAAGTGTAAAAGTCTTTGAGCAGTCATAAGGAACGAATACCTCACCGTATAAGAACATACCCTTACATACCATAAAACACGAAACTATTTATTGAACGTCTTTATAAGATCCTCAGATCTCGATAGGTTTCAAAGCAGTCACAAAGAAATGACTGAATACGGTCAGCCCGTTCTTTACATCAGCCACGAATTACATTTAGTGGTATTCCAGGCACTCGAATCAATATGAATATGCAATGGGATAACCGACAGAAATTGATCCGCCTTATAAGGTTTGCACAAGTACTTGTGGAACGCTTTACCTAACTTTGTTCAAACCTGTGACCCTCTTGCTAGCTTCAAATGTCAACGGAAGACATTTATTTTGGATTGCATATATAAGAGTATATACTAGATGAACATTGTCCACTACATCATTTCTACTTATTCCTGATAGCTAACGTTATTATAAAACTATTTTATCACTGAAACTATGTAATAAAAATTGTTTTACTAACTTGTTAAATTATGTATTATTAAGCATATATATATTTATGTATATGTATATATACATATATATTATATATATATATATATACATATAAATGTATATATATATATATATATATACATTTATTTGTTATCAGTGTTATTACTATGTAATTGTTGTGCTGCATTATTGTTTTAATCATTCTTATTACTAGCATATAATACACGCCATTTTATTTTTGTATTTATTTAAAATTATTAGTAGTAGTAGTATTTAATGCCTCATTATTTTATTATTATACTAATTATTATTTTAACTCTACGTTATTTTGTATATTTTAATATGTTGTGAAGCACCACGGACAAATATGGATCTGGCGCTATATCAAATAAAATACATTATTATTATTAATAATTAAGACAAGGGACAACGGATCGTCAGCCGATGACGATACAACAGTGACGTCAGACCTGTTGCCCGTCTACGTCTCCATCATATGTTGCACTTTGATTTTCTCACTCAGTGCCTCTTCTGAGATCTTTGCACTGGCTTCTTGTCCGATATTGTATCAGGTTTAAGATATGTACCATTACCTACCAGGCACTTTCATGTAAGCAACCAGCATATTTACATTCATTGCTTACTCCTGTAAGAAAGTATATCCGCCTTCGATCATCTTCGATTTAAGCTAGGATTCCATATGCACGGAAAGACGTACGGATATACATGCGGATTGGGGAATAGCTCTGTAGTGACGTCACAACTGGGAATTTCCTATCCGATTCGTGTATGGAATCTTAGCTTTACTTTATCTTCATAGAGTTAATACTAATATTGGAACTAGGGCATTTTTCTGTTGCTGCAACAACTCTTTGGAATATGCTCCCTCTTAGTGTTAGATCAGTTGAATATATTACATTATTTCGCCGTCATTTGCATATCTACATCTTCCTGGCGTATCGATCCACCTGTTGAAGAGTTTAATTCGTCTTGCTGATTCTGATATTGACTAACCCTTTTGTATTGATGCGCCTCTGAGGTTGGTTTCCGAGGATTTAGTCGCAATCGTGGTTACCTTATTATTGTTATATATTCATGAGCCTCGACACCCCGATTGGCTATAACCTTGACTTAACTTGACTTAAATGCCTAGGCTAATTTGCCCCCTCGCTGACCTCCTGGATGTCATACCCCTCCATTTCGTCCTGTCTAGAGCACATCCCTTTGCTGCTAACAGCGGGAGTATAATGTCATGTATAGTTTGGTCACTCCACCTCTTCCGCGGTCTTCCTCGTTTTCTTTCCCATTTAAAGTCTTCATTGAAAGATATTTTAATGAAGTTTTCATTTGGCATACGGCAAACATGTCCAATCCACGGAGTATGTTATATCTGGTGAAATAGAAAAGGAACTAGCTGGGTCAAAGAGAGTCGTTATATGTGGTGAAATACAAAAGGAATTAGCTAGGTCAAAGAGAGTCGTTCACGAATGATTCCTTCTCAGATGTCATCAGATTATAACAGGGGCGATCCAGAAAGCGCGTCTGGGAGCCACAAAAACCTCCACTGGCTGCCCAATGAAATGGTGTAGAAAGGTTTACGTTTGTACCCTACGCACGGCCTTGAATATCCTGGTACAAGTCTGTTCGCATATCAGTAAGATTATAATGACAGCAATGTGCCCTGCGCGTGTAAGCAACACCAGCACGCGCTTCTTTACACAGACCTGAATATCAGTAAGATTATAATGATAGCTCGATGCCCTGCGCGTGTAACCAACATCATTGTATCACGGAACACTGTCGGAAAATAACACGCGCTTCTTTACACAGACTTGAATACGGCTACTATGAACTGGTACAAGTTGTCACTGACCCGTATAGCGTTTAACGTTGCAACAACAACAGTACCCGTCTACTCATATATAGCAGTGACACATTGCACCAACAACAATACCCGTCTACTCATATATAGCAGTGACACATTGCATAAATCTGCAACATCACTAGAA
>CM034543.1:53073773-53093773 GCA_020002185.1 Paraescarpia echinospica
GTTCATGTAGTTGGAGTATTGTGCCTGACTGATTCCAAAGCGTCCCGCTGTGCTATTCAATGAAGCTGGTTTGTAGAGGCATCCTGGAACAACCGGACATTTGCATCGTGTTAGGCTCGATATAACAAGCAAGCAAATCATTTCATCTTACAAACATATTCTAATATGATCACAGAACAAAATAATTTGTAGTACATGCTTGCCTCGAACTTTCGATGACATAGTGTTCAAATTACAACCAAGTGTATATCAAATCATTTGATGGTGCCGTTCTACCTACATAATATGGCTACGATGCTGGAACTTTAAAACTGAAGCATGCATGTTTTAAAGGTGCGAAGATATGATTAATGTGGAATATACTAAATGTCAAAAGAGCATAAAATATTCCGTGAGGTGAAATAATTTCATATCACTACGCCACAGAGCGCCACTAGAATAAGGCACGCAAGTCTCGTCTGCTGCCATATTGGTTTTATGCTATTTTGTCCTTTTTGGTGCCCAGCGACGCGAACGAGCCATGTACTGTTTTGCTTACGGCTGTAATTGCCACAACAGAAACCTCCGTTGTAGATTTTATAGGTTTATCGAGAAGGTGGGAACTATTATGCAGGCAAGTTATGATTTTCAAATTGGTTGCATATCGCAGTAATTTTGACTTTGAATAATGGTTATACCGGAACGACGAATTTGTGTCATTGTCAGTCGTGGCACGCGAAATGTGGTGGCCTCCAGGCGTGTACGATCTCGTTAACAATCGCATCAAAACGGACCGGAAACGAGAATCACTTGCGTCCCCTATAGGGTAGTACCGTAAGCATTTCAACTACAAGCTGTATATTTTTACTACAACTATTTTAACTCTTTTCTTTTTAATTGATTCATATTTTTTTAAACGTGTTAAATTTTTTCCGATGTAGAGCTACATGCATTAATACGTTAAATGGAAGTATCAACAGTCGTATTCTTAGTACGTCTTACCTTCAGCAGGAACAAATGTTGTGTATTGGATCGTAAAACCAGCGCCTCTTCCATAGGAATCTGATTTGAATTGGATGAATACGATATTCCCTCTGGTCATGATATCGGCGGGTAAGGCATAACCACAAAGCGAGCTTATTACTGGGGCCGTCGTGTCTCTTCCATCGTATATCGTGACGTTATCGCAGGAACAACACGACTGTAGGCTGAATCGGACGAAGTGCAGACGCACTTGCTGTGAATAATAAAAATAATAATTTACTTTATTTTGACACACGTATCCAGAGTAAAAACTCTGTTCAGGGGTGTTAACAATACACAATGTTAAATAAAAAAAAAAAAAATTAATTTACTAAAAACGTCATTAAACATATCTGTACTAAGCAAGCCTAAGCTAAACCTATGAAACATACACGTGCAAAGACATACATCTATAATTAGAGTCGAATAAATAAATATAAAATAAATTATTAATTAATAAATAATTAAACATTTGATATAAAATGATATTCGTATTCTTGTATAATGGTACACAATTACTAAACAAGCTATACTAAATATTGTGATACGGGAAGTTAACCAGACGTCTAAGGGTCATATTGATGTAGACATTAAAAGCAAGTATGAAATAATAAGTCTTAAGACGACAACACGTTTTTTAGTGTAATTAAGCAAGTTGACTATATCGTAGCTGTAACATGCTCGACTGTTCCAGTTTTGCTATCTAGATAACCAGTCCAGTTGTATTAGACAAGGTAAAAACATCATTATTGAGATACATGAATGTAAATTATAAAAAAAATGCCCTACTAGTCCGACATTTCCATACACTAGAAAATTAAAATGCATATCATATAAGCAATTAAAACGGCATTGCATGCACATGTAAAACGAATACTCCAGAGTAACAACGAAGGAAGTAGAATCAACTAATATGGTTATAAAACACACATGCATGAATATAACGCACATCATTAAATAATAACTTCCTACAAAACGTGAACAATAGAGTTGAAGACGAATTTATTACTATTTACAAATAGCAATGGTGCTACGAAAATGAAAGATACATCATTTGTATCATGTAAACGAGCATGACTTAGTACTGTCTTAGCTGGAATATTGTTGTGTTCTAACAACAATGTTGAGGAGGGACATCATACCTGGCCTTCTTCGACCTCAATCCGCCATTGACAGTTCTCGTTGTTGTCATAGTTTCTCCCGACCGTTCCGAATTCGCCCTCCGATTCCGTCAACACGGCCGTATCCCCACTGCATGCTCCTATGGCGGACGGTGTTAGATTTGGTATTTTAAGGCGAGGTTGTATGTTCATTCTACATTATAATATCAAATGTAAGTTGTTAAGTGGTTCATGCCCCAGTTAGACTTCCTATTTCATTACAAAAAAGCAGTGTATTTTTGAGAAATATTTGTTTATAAAATTGACATGTTCTGATACAAGTATATTTGAGTAGTCAGATTTGCAGGTGTGGTTGTAGAAGCTGTTGACAGGAAGATGGTGTATTTGTAGCTGATTTTATTGAGCGGAAGAATATTTGGCAGCAGTTAGGCTATTTGACCCTTTAGTCGGAGAACTGCCTGCCTCCATTCGTAAATATTGACGGGTGTCATACATACAGGCCTTTTATGAGAGCTACAAATATTAGATGTTGACTAAACTCGACCAGCATGCCAAAGATATGATGACAGCAGCAGGTAATACGTTTAAAAAATGTGTAGATCACACTTTCATATAATCATATAAAACATTAGTATGGTAACCAATGGGAAAACAAACTGCCCCTTATATAGCGCAGTATCCAGTCCTCATGACTGTTCAAAGCGCTTTACACTTTACTCCCTGGCAGGCGTGTTCAAGCGAACACCATCTCGACTTCTCTGGGAAGCATCCATCCATGCTGCAATTAATGCACAAAGAATATTCGTACACAACTATTCACCAGTGTCTATAGCCAGGTATTCATTCATACAGCTGAGTGAACTGTAGCCAAGTAGAGTGAACGAACTTGCCCACGGTTCAACTCTGCAGCACATGATTATAACCCAGGTTCTGTCGGTCGAGAGTCTGAAGCTCTGGCCACTGCACCATTTAGCTCCACTACATCTAATAATACTCATGACGAAACGTAATGTACTGTAAGTGCACGTAGTGTACTGTAAGTGCGCGTTAGCGGTTTATTGCCTGTAATGAAGCTACGTTATTACAACAAAAAGAAGAAGACAAAGGTGCTCTACCGTGCATCGTCTCTTGAAGCCATCCCATCAAACTGGTCACTCGTGCGTAGACACCAGGATGCTTTCTGTCAGGGTGGAGAACAAAATCACGTCGGGTTTATACAGTATTCTGACTAACTAGTTTGGTCAACACCGACGGTTATGTATTCTGAAAGTTCAACGATATGTACTTATATACATATATAATTGGTATATTCTACAATTATAAGATCAGAAAGTCCAGTAAAAAATATAGCATTACGTATTGGTGGGCGATTAAGTCATCACCATGGTTCGCAAAAACAAATCAATTCATCCAGTGGTAATAATGCATGTCGCTGACGTTTTGGATACATCAGGCGTATCTGATGTGTAATCATGTCTCATCAATTAAGTTATATTGATCTGACTAACCATTAATGTTTGTATTGTTGTTTATAATATTATGATACTGTACAAACCACATAGAATACGTGTTTCAATTCTCTCGAACCACTCGGGTGGTTTTGTACATTCAGTTCCTTGCACCAAGGACCAACTGTTTGAGGCTTCCCTCTTTCCATGACGACAACTTCAGTATTTCAAAACGGGTTTGCTTGTTATGTTATGACATGCATTAAGCAGATACCGCATACAAGTCAAAAACTTTTCAATTCAAATTATTAAAACGTGTGATACATTTCATCTGTTAACAATGAAAATGCATCATAATTTATAGTATATTGTAAAGTATTTAAATTGCTCGGTGAGTAATCAAAAAAACGTGCCTCGTGAACTAGAATATGTATTTATATGTGTGACGTATGTGCACTATAGCAGTTAGACATACAATCTTTTATGCATACCTGAAACTTATACTATTGCAGTAGGCACTACCCCAACTAGTTATGCCGTACAACGTCCATGGTCCGCCGTTAACTCGGCACACAAGAGGACCACCCGAGTCTCCCTGCAACACAGGTAACGTATACTTCAAGTAATAATAATAATAATAAGTTTAATAATAACAACAACAACAACAACTTCTTTAAAAAAAGTTCATATGTATATATATATATACAAAACAATTTTAACTTCTTATAAAGTGCAGTATCCAGTCCTCAGGTCTTCTCAAAGCGCTATACACTTTCCTCCCTGGCAGACCTGTTTAATCAAATACCATCTCGACTTCTCTGGGAAGCAGCCAGCCATGCTGCAATTAATGCGAGAAGACTAGTCGTACACAAATATCCGCCACTATCTATAGCCAGATACTCATTCATACAGTTGAGTGAACTGGAGGAACGTAGAGTGAACGAACTTGCCCAAGGTTCGACACAGCAGCACATGATTCGAACAAGGGTTCTCTCGGTCGAGAGTCCGAAGCTCCAGCCACTACACAACTGCGCTTTCCTTCTTACACTCAAGTCCTCGTAAACCTAACCCAGAGGCGCGTCAACAGTACATATTTATTCAATCTCGAAAACAGTGAAATATGATATACAAGATGCTATTAGATCACAGGATATAAAGTATCTGTGAAATTGTGTTAAATGTCTGAATTATCTAAACACTAAGTTGGACCTAATTCCACATAGTTGATACAGGTAGCGAGGAATATGTAGTCCTAACGCTAGTTGTAAGGTTTAACTATAAGTACAACACATACACAAGACATCGATGATCGAGGCTGTGTAGGATGTTTCGCGGTAGTTAGCCGTGAATGTAAATATAACGGTTAAAGGTAAAGTCTGATTGAACTATTACAGATCTCAAGCCGTATACGATGAACTTCAAAACCAATGAGTACATTTCAAACGTGGCAGTGAATGAGCCACAGGTGAAGTGCGAGTGCACACACTTGCCAAAAATGTTTACCATGTTGTAATTACCCTTACCAAAATATTATAACAACAATAATTGCAATAAGTTTTGACAATACGGACGTTGGTATTAAAGAGCTTAATTCCTGTATGAAACGCTGATGAAAGGAGTCAATGATGAAGACGTTTGGAAAAAGTTGGTACAATGGCATAATACAAACGTATATCACCATAGACGATAGTCGTAAAGGTAATACTAATTCGTAATATTGTCTCCATTAGCCCTCCTATATTTAATCTCTAATTCGTTCTCTTCAATACTATAGTTTCTGTTTTCAAATATTCGTCCTGAATGCGTCCCTGTTCCCGAAGTTAAATACATAATTTCACTATTCTCTCTCTCTGTCTCGCTCTCGCTCTCTCTCTCTCTCCCTCTCTCTCTCTCTCCCTCTCTCCCTCTCTTCCTCTCCCTCCCTCTATCCCTCTCCCCCTCTCTCCCTCTCTCCCTCTCTCCCTCTCTCCCTCTCTCGCCTCTCTTTCCCTCGCTCTCTCTCAATCTTTCTCTACGTATATTTTCTATTTACCGGAACACCATGAATTATTCGCACCTTACAGACATCTTTCATGTTATCTTCGTAGCCGGCACATATCATGGCATCGGTGATTTTGCCGTACCACCATCCAGCGCTGTTACATGTGGAAGTAGCAATAATCGGCACCTGAACTTGGCGTAGCACAGTTCTATCACCCGTTGCTGAAAAAACAACATTTTCCCAACAAAAGGATTTAGTCTACTAAAAAAAGTACAAGTCAACGCATCGTATACATCAATATTTTGGCGAGCAAAATACGAGTTAAAAACTGTAATACACAATACATATCCATTGATATCCGAAATTTCAATGACAGTATTTAAACATTATATAAAAACGCCGAGGGAAAATAGCTTAGAACAGTATACATATAATAGTGAATCAATTAAGAAGCTGAATTTCTCAACATTGCATTACATTTAGGAAAATCGAACTAGGAAGGAGAAAAAACGCACGTTCCTGTTCAAGAAGTTATCGGCCAAATGGTCATTAATTGCATTGTATGTACTGCGGACACATGTTGGAGCTTGGCTTTGGCCGACTATTGTTATACCCACCTCGAGTGCGACCCCATCCAGTCGAGACGCACTGGGTACCGGGCGATACCTCTTTCTTGGGCAGACACACTGGCGCTACCTCGCGGCGGTATTCGAGACTGCCTTTAAGTCTGATAAGGGCGATGTCATTGTTACGCCCGTTATAGTCTGGATGTTTAAAGATGCGGTCGATGGCCCATATCGATTCTGTTCCTTCTGGCTTTGAGAGATTGTGTTCACCAACAACAATTCGCATTTGGGACGCACCAATGCTGTCGTACTTACTACAATGGTACAACCATTTACGTTAACAGAATATATGCCACTCCGCATGAATGTCCATTTCACCAGTGTTGGGAAAAGTTTTCCGATGAAGTAATAAGTAAAAGTAGGTCTCAGAAACTACTTGTGTAAAACGTAAATGTATATAAAAGTAAATGAAGTAAACATGATAAGAATGGCCACATGTGTATATGTATGTATGTATGTATGTATATATATATATATATATATATATATATATAACACTACACTAGAACCGGCACACACATATATCATATTATATATAATATTATATATGATATTTAATATTATAATATATATATATATATAATATTATGTATGTGTATGCGGGTTATAGAGTAGTTATCTACAAACAGGAACACAGTCTGATTGATTCATGGCAAATGCATCAGGATGTTTTTCACACCTTTAGTAGTAATACGGTCAATAGCGTGCAAACAGGCACAATATTAATGTGTTATAAAATGAAGCTGAGCAACGGGATAAAGTTCAAACTGTGACTTTGTCGATATCAAATGTACCATTGGATATACTCTCTCGTAGCTTTCTATAATAAACGATTAATTAATTCATTAATTCATTCAAACGTTACACGACAATTCGTGTCAGTGAATGAATGGGAAACCTGTGAGCCATATCCCCTAAGTGTGTTTGTGTGTGTGTGTGTGTGTGTGTGTGTGTGTGTGTGTGTGTGTGTGTGTGTGTGTGTGTGTGTGAGAGAGAGAGAGAGAGAGAGAGAGAGATAGAGATGAGAGTGAGTGAGTGAGTGAGTGAGTGAGTGAGTGAGTGAGTGAGTGAGTGAGTGAGTGAGTGAGTGAGTGAGTGAGTGAGTGAGTGAGTGAGTGTGTGTGTCCAGAACAATAGTACCGTAGCACGTGTCTAATACATATGTATCAACATGTGACTTACACGCAGTGGGCTGCAGTAACGATCCAACGTTTGTCGATAATGCTTCCGCCACAGTTGTGTCCATACGCCTCTACAGAGATGCTAATCTGCCACGGCCATGAATGCTCCTCAGACTCTGAACCACCAATAATACGAGGGATCTGGTGTGGTATTCTAGGCATTCCGCATTCGTCAGAAACTACAAAATCGAGATGGATAATAGTTTATGATAATATCGATCATAGCAGTAAAAATTCTGCCAGCATACTGCATTCACATCAAAACTGCAATATCGTGAAAACTATTCAACATAGCGGCGCGCGTCCAGCGACCTATTTTGTAGATGGCATTATTGTCTGAATAAATGACATTGAATGTTTGTTAAATCCACCAAGATCCCGACACCGCCAGAACCTCCTGGTGAATTTTTATTTTTATTTTTAAAATATCAACCTCAAACATACGAAACTGAAGGTGATGTAGTCGAACATTTGAACTTACACATACCCACAATCTGATTTATAACAATATAATAGTTGGTGTGTAATGTGTGTATAAGGTCTATATGTGTGAGTAGATGCTTTCAGGAATACACACCATTAATTACTTTCCTTGATGTATACGTGACGACAAATCCGCTCCTTGAAGAGGAATAGTAGTTGTAGTAGCTTGTGTTGAAGACAATTGATAGTTTGTTGCTTGAAGATGTCACGTCGCCGGGGGTATCTTGTCCACACAGCGTGTGAAATCGGTGTCCTGTGACGCCATCAGCTATGACAAGGCTGTCCCGAGAACAGTTCTTGGACGGTTCCAAGTCGAATCGCTCAAAGTGCAGGTGTACTCGCTGCAGAGAATACATTTTGTATTAACAATAGGAACACATTGATTAAAAGGCAAACATTAGAGCATTGGAAATGTTCTTCATCCGAGGCACCGAAATTCACTCGCCTCTTACAATGTCCATTCGCTTCTCTCAACCATTGGCCTATGACCTTCCGATTGGTGTACGTAAGGAAAAACGAAGGTAATTATTTAGAGATATTTACTTTTTTTAGAGTACAAATTGTATGGTATGATATTCCCAGAGGGCGCTGCTGTTCTGTGGTTGCTCCACGGGCACATGTCAGCTAGAGAGGTAGATGTGTGTACCTTAAAGCGTGCAACCATTACACGACTTATTTGCTATGCATAAGACATTTGGAATTACATTAGTGCAATAAGAAAAAAGGCTAGGTCTGCAAAAATTGCTGCGTAAGGAAAACTGGCATATAAGATCACCATCAGCAAGAAGAGATATTATGTTAGATGTAATACTTGACAATCAACTAAAATTATAATCTTACTTCTCCATCTTCTACCGTGATGAGCCACTGGCAGTGCATGTTAGCTCTGTACTGGGATCTGCTGATCCAGAATTCTCCTGATTTCCCGTTAAGTTCTGCAGCCGTGCCGTTGCATGGCGCAGGATCTGAAAGAACATACATCATCTACGACTTATACAAACGTACCATCATTGTCCCATGTATGTATTTGTTCCTACACAAGAAACATTGACAAATACTATTGTAATTGTTCATCACTCTTTATTTCTGAGTAAAAATATTACTATTCCTACATTAGTGTATGCAAGCTGCGTGGACAGATTCACATTGTGGAATTATTGATAAACTATCAACATAATATCATACATTGTATGTTGGGGAAGGGCAAATTCCATTACTGCTAAAGACAGGCAAATTTCATATATTCATCCATCTATATATTAATACGCTGACCCGAGCCACAGTGTGTGTATCTCCTCCCAGGTGCTCATATCTACCAGCCTCTTTCGACGTTACTTCGCTTCCTTTCACCATTAGCCTCTGATCTACCAACTGGCAATGCTCATCAAAAATTATGTTATAGGTAGTTATTTACTATAGTTACTGTATGATACTATTGATAACTGCTACCTTTGGTTCATAGCTCCATGGGAGGGTGTATACTAGATTCTTACAATTAGTTAATATTCATTAATGCATGCTGACTTTAGATACGTACCGGAGTCTACAGCTGTGTATTTTATCTTGAAGGCATTCCCTTGACTTGAGGAGCCATATTTGAAATACACGTACAAGCTGTTGTTGGCAGATACGACATCACCCGGCAACATGCGTCCGCAGAATGTGCCCAAAAGTGGAGCCCAACTGCCTGAACCGTCATACACGCTGACTCTGTCATAGTTACAACCGATGCGGGGCTTAATGTCCAAGCTTAGAAAGTCCAGCTTAACGATCTGCACAATGAACACACATAAATTGACAATCAATTGCGTATTTTTTTGTTTAATTTGAATTTCTTCAATTCACTAAAACGTGTTTGGTTCATACTTCATGTTTTGAGTGATTGCAAAACGTAATATCGCACAGATTGTGACAACTAGTCAAAATAATTGTTTAACTTTAAATACAGGCAGTCCGTTCCTCCATCCGGAATTAGCGAGCGTATGAATATGTAACACTAAGCCTGCTGTGTCGAACGGTGTAAAATGAGACGTCGTTGAACTTCAAATGGTATTGAGGTTAATTCATTTCGGCTCCACAATATGCCAATAATACTTGTTTTGAAACATGATGTTCTGTTAACCATTTGAACATGTTTCGGGTTGGAAACTTCCAAATTGCAAACAGTCTCACGGGCTTACTAAAATACCTAAGCACAATTTGGCGAACATATTTATAAATAGTTTTAAGAACATTATAACGATTAACTAACAAAAATGGGAAGAGACTCCCTCCTTTTAAACCGATCAGGTTGCTATTCCGTCTCATGGCAGATTGGCGGAACAGTGCACATATGCAAACACATCTACCAATTATAATTAGGTTATATGTAGTGTACAGTGGATGCTTAACAGTACGTCACATACCTTGGTTGGTTCTACCCGAATCCTCCATTGACACCTCATATTGCTGACATATTGGGCAGCATCGACACCAAATATTCCTTCCGATCCATCCAGAAGAGCCGCGGTACCACTACATCCTTGAGTGCATGATATCACAGTTCATGAATGACATATTCTCTACCATTAATGTTACTAGAGCAATATAAATATGGGTGTATAATATCAGCAAGCTGTTGAAATATCATGGTATGAATTTACTGTATAAACCATCGGTTCCCGGGTCAATCACAAAATCTTCTGTAATTATTCATCTTCTTCTTCAACATTCTTTTAGGAAAATTCACATATGTTTGTGTCTTAACCAATGAAATAACTAAATCGTTCATCATTACCTTTAAGCGCGGTTGTATACCGGATCCTGAAACCGTAACTGTTGATTGTGTCATCAGATGTGAAAGACACAAACACAACGTTTCCGCTGGCTGTGATATCCCCGGGTCGAATACCGCCACAGAGCATGCGCATCAATGGCGCATTGTCGTCACTTCCGTCGTAGATTTTCACTCTATCGTATTCACAATTAGTGGATTGCTCGAGTCCGAACCAGTGGAAGTGCAGCTGCACTTGCTGAGAAACAAAACCGACTGACTCTATTGCGGATAATGAGGTATTACATCAGTTTATTACACATCCTGTACGAAACATAGCTATGTGATTTGGCCATTTAAAGCATGGTGTATATTTTTGTACGAGGGTGCTATTACTTCATTGGACCGGCTAAGAGAAACGATCATGCACGTGCCCGCATACTGCCATCATCATTCTCTGCATGTTCCAAGTTTATGGGGAAATTATCAACTGCTTTCAAGTTGTGGTTCCGATATATTGAGAAATGTCGTGCAACTATGTTTATGTATGTTATATATGCATGTCTATGTGGTGGACTATGTGTATAGTGATGCGTAGTGATACACATTGTAGTTGAGAACTATGCTTATGTATATGTTACGAAACAAGATTTAGATTGCGAGTTTTAATTAGTTCTACGGTAGATGCAGGGGACAGACTACAGAAGGTCAGGCTGGAGCAAATGACATAACGAGATGTTAAGCAACAAGCCAGGTGTGGTGGCTAAAAATGGCGTTGACTGGGAGACATATACAGTGGCAGTGACAAGTTGGAATTCGGCGCTGACAGTTGGGTGTTGGAGTGGTGTCAGACAAAGCTAAGTGAAGTCGCCGTAGCAAGAGTGGATTAGTTGAAAAATAACGTGTCGTTGCAACATTCCGAAGTGGCGTTACCCACACAAGTGTTGTGTTGTCGCTGGATTGATTTGACCGAGCGGTTTTCATTAGACATCTAATATTTGGTATGTATCAAAGTATTATGAAACACTAGGAACAGAGAAAAGACGACTCGTCTTTTCGGAGATATACATTCAATAACCAGTGTTCACCTGTCCGTCGTCGACTTGGATCTTCCACTGACACTCCTCGTTGGCGCTGTACTTGTCCCCTTCCGTGCCAAACTCTCCGGAAGACCCCGTCAACAAGGCAGACTGGTTGCTGCACGAACCTATGTGAATAAACAGTGAAGTATTTAATTTCAAGCACGTTTTCCGTAGTAACGACTATTTAGCAAAATGGTAAGATACTAAGGTCCCTCTCATACTAAACATTGTCGTACTAATGAAATGCAAGTTTTAAAGGATTTATGCTGTTTATAATTATATGTTACCTTCATTGATATTGCCTTAAATAGCTATGTATTTTAAAAAAGAAAGTTTGACAACTAAATTCGTGTTCTACAATTGCATTCCTTGACAAACTGTTTATATTTTGACATGTTCGGAATAGCAGCAGCACATGACATCAATATTCTGAATAGATAGCATTGACATGGATGAATTTGCACAGAACGAAACAAGCTGTTTGGAATAACAATATATCTTGTTAATAATCCATATTATAACATTGTCGATTATGTCACAATGAATATATAAACTATGAAATATGTAATCTCCAATTGTTAGCGAATCTACGTGCACAGTACAACGATTGAACGCAAAACAGGAACGCGTCGTTAAGACACGTATGGCAGAGATTTAAACTATACCTTTGGTCGAGATTGTTCCATTCATTGTCTTCCCCATCCACGACACGAATCTGTTCACGCCAGTGTAGACAACAAATGATGGTGCACTGGTGTCACGCAGTTGGGACGGTGTGGTAGAACTTGTCGTATACATTTGTGTCACATATCTATAGTCATGATAGACGACTCTCCTACTCGAGATGCCGTGCAGCCTCCACGCCCCGTCTTGCAGGCATTGCAGTGACCAGCTCGTGTTCCCCTGCAGCGATATAATTATCCCAACATTACAAAAGTAACGTAATGGTAAGTTCTTATATAGCGTAGTGTCCAGTCCTCAGAACTGCTCAAAGCGCTTTACACTTTACTCTCTGGCAGACCTGTCCAATCGAATACCTACTCGACTTCTGAGAAACATCCAGCCACGCTGCGATTAATGCGCGAAGACTGTTCGTACAAAAGCATTCACCACTGTCTGTAGTCAGGTACTCATTCATTCAGCTGAGTGAACTGGAGCAACGTAGAGTGAAAGAACTTGCCCACGGATCGAAACCGCAGCGTAGGATTCAAGCCCGGATTCTCTCTGTCGATAGTCGGAAGCTCCGATCACTGCACCACCGCGCTCCACAAAGTTACATCATAACAATATATTGCCCTTCTTCTCCTTATCCACGACTTCCATTTCACAATAGACTCCCCACCCTCAAGCGATATTACATCAACACTTTGAAACTCTTTGCCAGAAAACTGGCGTCAAATAGGCATTCTAGCTAAGTTCAATATCCTCCTCAAAACTCGTTTTTACGCAGCTTATTTCCAATGATGAATTGTGCTTGAGTTAACTTGTCATGAACCTGTATATTATGAATTGATCTATGTAATTATTATACAATATGCATTAACTTTAATGTATTATAACTATGTATTACTTATTTTAATAGTTTGTAAATTATGTTATGCATTTAGTTGTATAATAGTTCTAGTCTTATATATAATATATTATATATATATATATATATATAATATATACCTATATATATATATATATATAATTATATAGATGCATATATGTATAATAGTAAATATATAATATTATATATATACTATTACACATATATGTATATGTATATAATTATATATATTTATACGCACCTATGAACGTCATGACGTTACATAAATCTTAGTAATAAACATAATAATAATAATTAACTTAGTATAACATAACATGATGTATTGAGTTGTTAATATGATGATTCGTTTAAAATAAATAAACAGTTAATCTCGTGACGTATGTGACTATCTCGAAACGTATTTGTGTTTCTTCTTACCGAACACGAAGTATTGTCACCCCGTTCACATGAGACTGACATCGTCGCGTTGGTGAAGTGTCGGTCGAATGAAGTATCGTTGGTCGGCAATCGAATCTGCTGCAGCACCACGCCGTGCTCTACTCCTGTAATTAACAGGAACATGTCACGTCATTATGCAAATTTATTTTATACGTGACAGTAGACACAGTGGATGGGAAACTAAAAAGAGTAACTAAGTGACCTTTAAGAACGTGGATGAAGCTTGAGTTGCTCATGAAAATAAAAGTGGAACAACATATGCAAGAAGAGATGTAGTCTACTAAAGTGGGTTCACTGAGATCACTTTTAAAATATTGCACAAACGTATCTACGTATCAATACGCTAACTATGGAGCATTGTAAATATATCTTCACCCAGGCGCCGAGATCCACTCGCCTCGTACTATATGCATTCATTTTCTTGAACCATGATTGACCTCTCATCTACCAACTGGCGACGTATTTCAAAAAAACCACAACGACACATATTTGTTAATCCATCTCTTCCCAGGCGCCGAGAATCACTCGCCTCTTTGTAAATTTATTCACTTTCTTGTACCATGATTGAACTCTGATCTACCAATTGGCGACGTATTTGAAAAGAAAAAAAAACAATGACACTTATTTCGATGCATGCAATGCCGCAATTGGCGAGAGCAGAAATTAAATGTCATGGGAGAGAGCTTAAGTTCAAGATATTGTATTGGCGACAGCGCTTGTCCTTGCGGTGTGATTTTACAGACTGGGGTGAACTCTTGGGAAGTTATTACGTAGAGTAAATAACGACCACTCTTACGCTGAAGGCAATGGCAATCGACAAGTGACACACTCACCGTGATTTTGTCTCCATCCCGTCACCACACACGTTGTACCATTCGATATTCCAGTCTCCGGCAGACACACTGGCGACACCTCGTGACGGAACTCAAGACTGCCCTTCAGTTTGACGAGGGCAATGTCGTTGTTATCGTTTCGTCTTAGCATATACTCTGGGTGGATGAATATGCTCTCGACCATCCACGTCGATTCAGTTCCCTCCGACAATGACAGATTGTGCTCGCCGACAGTGACTCGCAACTGTGACTTCTTGTACTGATCCCTGCAATACGACCTTCGTATTTGTGACTAGCACTTTGGACAGCCTTATAAAAAATAAATCTTCTCGACCTGTGATCACTATATAAAAATGGCCAATTGTAATGACTAGTTGATAGCAGTTTCAATTTTAAAAAATAGCAATGTCATGAAATGCATCCTGATGCATATATTTGCATAACATATTCAATGAAATGCCACAAAGCATTAATGGTAAGATCATTATAAATGGGCATCATAATTAATCGGATCACTTCAGATTATTTTTATTATTATTAATTAAAACCTTTCTACGTTGCCGGATGAAACACCTGCTGAAATTTACTAAAATAACGCATATATAAGCAATATACTTTAAAATGAACTTAATCATCTTAAAATGGAATAGCAAATAAAGACAGCAAAACTCGAGAGTTGCATCAATACGTCACTCGAAATAAACAATATATAAATATGTTGAAGAATGAATTAAACGAGTTGACACGTTAAACAGCAAAATTATGAACTGATTCAATTAACTCAATATAAAGACCGAATAAGTTAATTTAAGATTAAATCATGAATACATAAATCAAACTTCTTAAAATGTCACTGCTGCAAAATTGCGCGAAGGATGTATGTGGCAACGCAGTTTGCATTCTATACTGTATATGTTCGTCAGATGCATGATCATACTGTTTAAAAGTAGGCTTACACGCAGTGCGCCGCTGTGACAATCCACTCATGATCAAGAACACTTCCGCTGCAGACGTGACCATAGCGCAACAAGATTAGGCTGATCTGCCACGGCCAAGAATGCTCCTTTGCTTCAGAGCCACGTTCGGGGATCTCTGGCGGAATTGCGGGTTGTCCACACACATCACGAACTACGTGGAAAGGAATTATCTTATGTAACCTGTAGTGCCCGATGCACCCTCGGTTTTTATAGCTGCATGCAAAACCCTCGTACAATGACGCATATCGACAATCAAAAAATGTTAATATGCTATACCAAAATGAAATACTCTAAATACAAATCCCAAAACCAGTCTTGACCAGGACACTTTCATTAAGCATCTTAATCGTGTGTTTGTGTGTGTGTGTATGTGTGTGTGTGTGTGTGTGTGTGTGTGTGTGTGTGTGCATGCGTGTTTGTAGTGTGTGTAGTGTGTGTAGTGTGTGTAGTGGGTGTAGTGTGTGTAGTGTGTGTAGTGTGTGTAGTGTGTGTAGTTTGTGTAGTGTGTGTAGTGTGTGTAGTGTGTGTAGTGTGTGTAGTGTGTGTAGTGTGTGTAGTGTGTGTAGTGTGTGTAGTGTGTGTAGTGTGTGTAGTGTGTGTAGTGTGTGTAGTGTGTGTAGTGTGTGTGTGTGTAGAGTGTGTTGTGTGTGTAGTTTGTATGTAGTGTGTGTGTAGTGTGTATGTAGAGTGTGTGTAGTGTTTGTAGTGTGTATGTAGTGTGTGTGTGTAGTGTGTGTGTGTGTGTGTTTGTAGTGTGTGTGTAGTGTGTATAGAGTGTGTGTAGCGTGTGTAGTGTGCGTACTGTGTCTAGTGTGTGTGTAGTGTGTATAGTATGTTTATGTAGTGTGTGTGTAGTGTGTGTGTAGTGTGTAGTGTGTGTGTGTGTGTGTGTGTAGTGTGTGTAGTGTGTGTAGTGGGTGTACTGTGTGTAGTGTGTGTAGTGTGTGTAGTGTGTGTAGTGTGTGTGTGCGTGCGCGTTTGTGGATAATCATGTAGGCATACAGGCATAAAGACATTGTATGCGGTCATGTACACATGCATACACCAGAACCAAATATATCATTTATGGAGAAACATGCTGCATTCTGTCGCTTTCTGGGAGCGGAGTGTCGTGTTCCATTTCTGATATAAAGACTACATCATCGAACAATGCACGTGATAGCACACTCGCCTGCAAGCAAGCCCGGATGCCCTGCATCAGTTTTATTTACGTGTGCATGTATCCTTGCATACGTGCACATTTGCGTCGTGCAACAGCATAGTGCATACGTGGTACTGTGTCTACTGATAGTCAGTTACACCGCAGATAACATATTATACCATGCCACCTACCATATTCTACAGTGCGTGCCGTATACGTGATTACAAAGCCGCCCCTTGTAACTGAGCCGTCAGTCTTGAAAACGACCGACAGTCCGTTGCCCGATGAAGTCACATCGCCAGGTAGGTTGTCTCCACATAAAGTGTAAGTCACATTTCCAGCTCCACTGTCCGTGATGACGAGGCTGTCGTTGGCACAATCGCTGGCGTCTTGAACGTCAAACTTCTCGAAATGAAGATGGACGCGCTGCAAGGATATAGATACCCAAATAATCTTGCTTAATCCTGTTATATTTGCAATATGATTAATATATTTCGTTTCGTTCCTTACGTATTCTTTAAGCTACCATTGTTTGACTACACCCTGCTACTCGATGTGCACATGTGGAAGCCATTGTAGAACCCAAGTCCCATTTGAATGGTGTCGTAGCTGTTTTCAGTGAAGCATACGTTCATAGCATTTTGTTATATATACCGCCATACACAGACGCGGGAATAGGGGGTTAAAGGGGGCAGCTGCCCACCTCCTTGAATTTCTCTGGGGGCAGACATACGGTTCTGCCTCCCCCTATTAAATGTGAGCGTGAATGTTTTTTTTTGTGGCGAGCCTCAATAGCGGGTGGAAATGAAAATTTGATGAGACAATTAATGTGTATTTTTGTTTTTGTTGACTGTGAAAGGTGTGTGTAAATGGAGGGTATACATTTTGTTTTCTGCCCCCCCCCCCAGTAATAGGCGGCGTGGTGGCGAATATGAGTTCAAAGCCGAGACAGCCGAGAAGCTGAAATTGCAGCGGCGCAATTTCAAACAGCACGGCGGCGGCGAAAATGTTTCAGTGGTAATGAAGCTCCGTTAGCCCCCCCCCCCCATATGAATTTAGTTCCCGCGTCACTACCGCCATAACAGATTAGTTGTCATAGTTCTGCAATTTCCATTGTCCTAAAGTGAACATCTGAACGTATCAATTCCCTGAAGTAATGTAACTTAACTTATACAATCATCAAACGAGTAAATGTTGAGTTACTATGTGCCTCGTAATAATATTGAGATTGTTATCAAGAACACTGTCGCACACTATTAACCGTCAACATAAAACATCACTTACCTTTCCGTTGTCAACGTTTATCCGCCACTGACAATGTAAGTTATTGTTATACTGACGATTCGTAATCCAAAACTGCCCCTCTGGCCCACTTAGTTGAGTTATGGCGCCATTGCAAGGCCCTGAAAACGAATGTTTTAATGATCTAAGACTTTAAGCTAAACTAGTAATAACAAAAACCTTTACTTCAAGTAACACAATAAACATCGTCAAGTGTGGAGTAGATACGTTTTCATGCACACGCTTAGACAAAAATCACCTTCATTTGATTCAAACTTAACATCATTACATCGAAGGATTATTTGCTTAACTAATAGTACGTGTATTATCTTGCATCTACTGAACTGTTAGTTCATTAAAATGTTTTTGTTATTATCATTAAAGTAAATGAAATAAATAAATATAATTATTATTACTGTTATTACTATTGCATTAGTAGCACGTGACGAAGTTAGAAAAACACAACATTCCGACTTGTGACCTTATATGTACAGCATAACGATTAAGTTCCTAACAAACTTCTGATTTGTGTTAGTAACACAGATAACAGTAGTATGTAAACACACACCCACACACATACCCACCCACACGCACACACACACACACACACACACACACACACACACACACACACACACACACACACACACACACACACACACACACACACACACACACACACACACACACACACACACACACACACACACACACACACATCATTAATGCAATAAATACAATAGAAATATTGGTTCGTCAACTCACCAGCCTGCGAATCAATGGCTTCGTATTTAATCTCGAAGCCACTTCCCGTTAATGAGTTGTCGGTTTCAAAAGACACGAACAGGGAACTGCTACCGGAAATGACATCACCCGGCAACGTGCTTCCGCAGTACGTGCCCAGCAGCGTTGAACCGTTGGCGCCGTCGTAAACTTTCACCTTGTCATAGCTGCATCTTGCATTGAACTGGACGTCGAAGTGGATAAACTCCAGTCGAATTATCTACACGACATGGAACCAAGGCGTTACGTGCCGCTATTCACATTAAATACACCAACAACATTACTACCTATAATTTAATGAAAAAAATAGACTAGCTGATGCCGAAGTGAAAAGATCGTAATCCGAGTGAAACCGGAAAGGCCCGAAGGTACTTTGAAATGGTCCAATTGGCGACTGGTTAGATGGATAGATTACGTCATGAATAACAAACAACTTGTAACTCAAAAATGGCGACGACGAATGTTCCACTTCAGAAAATGAACTACACAAAATGTAGAAGAATCATGGTATTAGTACAGAAACATATTTATGCCCATATCAGATGGCATTGTATGTAGTGATATTATAACACATGACCTGCCACAAGTACAGTACTCAGAATGAAAAACTGTATGGTCCCCTCCAGCCACATTCCATTAAATACGTCACCAAGTCCACCGTCGGGTTCCAAATGGCATTTTGACACTTTAAGTTCTATCGTCAACACAGACGGAGACTTATACAGATGTGGTGATATATATATATATATATATATATATATATATATATATATATATATATATATATATATATATATATAATGAGTGTGACTGCCAATGGGTTTTGCGAAATCCAAGTGCTATTGTAGTGAAAACTGTTTTACATAAATTGGCGACGGTTAATGTAAAGCGCTTCAACGGCGACACCGCTGATTGGCTGCCTAATGGTGCCACGGGATGTCAACCGAGGTCATAGATTTCCCGAAGTTCTCCGAGAGATTCTGATACCCGATTAGCACGCCTATTGTTTTAATTATATGAATGTATAATCCTAATCTGAGTTATATTTTGAACATACCTGAGCTCTTACTACGAACATGTACTACGTTGTTGTGTACTGGAATACATTATAATTACAAAATAATTCATATATGACGGTAACATTTGTTAGCAATTTTATACAAGATTAATTTCGCCAAATAATTGTTTTTGTATATTACATATGAATAAATCTGCAAATTATAACAGACGTCTTGCTAGAGTGTAACGAAACTGAAAATGCACAAAATGCAAATCCTACTATTGCATGGTACATTCACGTCTACATTACAGCAGCAAAA
>CM034543.1:53098773-53220092 GCA_020002185.1 Paraescarpia echinospica
CTCAATTATAGTTAGGTGCGGCGGTCATCGAGTCATATCAATATCCCAACTCAGCAATTACTTCAGTTCGCTTAGCTGTATAAACGAGCATCTAACTAGAGGCATGATTTAATTAATGCAGTTTTTGTTCTATGGGACACTAAGATACTGGTTTCACACATCAAGTGGAGTAGAGCGAGACATACGTTTCCATTTAATAACGTGCTACATTGATACACAACAGGAGACCATGTATACCATGTTAGCACAGGATAATTACTGGCGTATCGACTACAACAAGTTGCGATGTCCATGTAGTTAGGGTCAACAACGCAATGGGAAAGAGGTAATATCATACCATTGATGGTCGCTGTACCATTCATCGTCGATTCAATCCAAGAGAGAAACGGGGTCACACGAGTGTATATCGCGGGATACGTACTGTTGGGGAAATACACACAATAACATAAACGCGTAATAAACTAAATTACACGGATATGGCCACATAACATTCAAACAAAATAATTTATAAAATAAATCATGACTAACACATCGTACGGATCAGTTGTATGTTTTAAAAAGATATGGTCACGATATGTTAGATTTATCTCAAAAAATTACCAGTCAGATAAACGAGTTATCTAGCACTATATCAAAGTAGATGAATTGATGCAAATATTTTGTTCAGGCAATTCGCACCAGTGAACACACAACACACATATATGTATGTGTGTGTTGTGTGTTTTCTGTGTGTGTGTATATATATTTATACACACACACACACACACACACACACACACACACACACACACACACACACACACACACACACACACACACACACACACACACACACACACATATATATATACAGTATATCTACGTGTGCAATCAACCGTATCCACTCACGCACGCACGTACGCACACAGACACACCACATACACACACACACACAAACACACACAAACACACACAAACACACACAAACACACACAAACACACACACACATACACACACACACACACACACACACACACCAGACACACCAAACCCCCATTATGATGCACATCAGCACCCACTCTCACTTCTACTACACCCACAATAGCCCAATACACAAACCAAATCAAACAACAGAAACTCCTCCATACCTCCAATCACAATCTGCGTTAGACATTATTCCATACAGCGACCAGGTCTCCCCGGAACGTTGACAAACAAGAGGCGCGCCAGAGTTTTCGTAATGCTGCAATCACAAAAACTCACCGTCAAAACCTCAGTAAGTCGTAATATATATTCCATCATTAAAACTCATATCATATTATCAGTGAAAATGTGTATGGAGACCGGAGCGTTGACGTATTAATACATAATATTCTTAATAAAATGATAATATAATAATGCACATTTACACGATAGCATACTTCCGACATATTATGCCGAAGGTATACCGCCAATTGTGTTTAACTGTTAACTTGTGTTTAATATATATCTATAGCATTTTTCTCAATTGCATTTAATAACACAATTTAAAAGTGAATTGTGGAAACACAATGACAAACGGAATATTTACAAACAATTGTTGACGAATGACCATTTTCCATGGAAGCTATGACTTTAGTTGACAGATATTGACATTTACCAGCTCCGCTTTTTCGGTCGCGACCTTCCTGAAAATACCGAGATAGTCACTTAACAAAGCATTGATTTTTGTTTACATCGAACGCACATCGTATTTTTAAGATGGCATGTGATACGCACGTGACATGAATCATTGCCCTGCAGTATGAACCCTTCAGCACAGAGATGGCCGTCCGTAACGCTATAATACCCAGTTCTGTTACGACAAGTCTCCAGGTCAACGACCCTCATCTGAACCTGGTGTAGTACGGTGTTATCGAACGGTCCTGAAACACACAACAAGCACTCAGAAAGCTCACAAGCAACTGTGCGATAACAATATATGTCGTTTCTTGTCACAGTATTGTTCAACTCAACATACTACTTGTACTTACCAGACTAGTTGTCAAGTGCTGAACATGAAAGTTAACAACTACACCGTATAACTGTGTTTTGCCATCAAGAACAAAATACAGATGGTAAGTAGACAACGTAGTCTTTGGGTTATTGACAATCCAACAAATGTTGTTATCTATGACAATCCGCTCTTCATATATATTTATTAATGTTCGTTTAAACACATTCGCGCTGCTACCATTTGTTCTATCAGTAGATATTGATCCATTCATTTATAGCCAACAGTGAGAATTAATAATTTATATATATAATAATCACTACCCCTTCAATATTCACATCCTGTTGTTTTTTATGTTTCGAAAGACAATGTCCCTTAATCAATATGGCGTTCAAGCTTGCATGCAATTTCTTAAATTAGGCCTAACTGTTGCCTTTATAGTTGCAGATATATAATTATGGATAAATAATTTGATATCTGCAATTCTGCACGACTCTATAATATTCATGCCAAAATTAATATTGTCACTCCTAGGTGTCTTTATTTATAGTACGATTTAGAACAGTATCGCAATTTTCTATCCATTTGATTTTGTCACCAATTATGCAGTTGGATTTTAGTTTGAAACCTTTCATCAAAACTCAAACGAGGAAACGTTGCGGGTCAACATCTACGCAGAAATATCTTGAGGTATTGCCCATTGAAACGTTCACACAATAGTTTGTACGTTTTCATGCGATTCGAGGTTGCCCAACAAATCGGGGAAAACATCGCACGTCTAAACAGGCCAGTGGGATAATTTGAAACAGGTTTTTATTCACCTGACATAAATCCCCACCCGGTGGTCGTACACACTGTGCCCGGCATCACATCAGTCTCGGGTAAGCACACGGGAGACACCTCGCGGCGGTAGACAATACTATCCTTGAGTCTCACGAGACCAATGTTGTTGTTGTATTTGTCGCCGTCGCCAAACATGGGATGCAAGAAGACGTCGTCGACGGCGAAGGTCGACTCAGCACCTTCCCTCGTCGACCGGTCGTGTTCGCCAACGACTATGCGCAACTGCGAGTGTTTCCACAATGTGCTACAACAGAATCAGTCTTCCGTGAACCGCGCGGAGATGTGTACTATGCGTTTCTTTTATTCAAGAACTGCAATCACAGGACCACGTATTGTATGCTCAGATATTTACAAAACTAAGGTAGCAATATGGTAGACGTATATCACAAATGACCAGTCAGACAAACGCGTTAGCTAGCACAATGTCAAAGTAAATTAACTGAACATGGAAGCATTCAGCCACGCGGCAATTAATGCGTGAAGATTATACAAACATCTACCACTATCTACTGCAATACATTTATTCTTACAGCTGACTGAACTGGAGCGTCGTGAAGTGAATGACCATGCCCCAGGTTCGAAACGACAGCAAGAGGATCCGAATGAGGAACCTCTCGATTGAGAGTCTGATGCTCCTACTACTATTCTATCACTCCTCACTAAGAATGATGATGGAGACTTACAGGCAGTAAGCAGTCGTGAGCACCCATCGCTTCCCAATGACACTCCCGCTGCATACGTGATAACGGCCACTGACTTGGACGCTCACTTGCCATGGCCATGAATGATTCTTTGCCTCGAAGTTGGGTAATGTATTTGCCGTTTGTGGTGTTATCATAGGTTTTCCACACTCGTCGAACACTGCTCGGTCAAACAGAACATCATTATGTTTTCGTCAGCTCTAAGTGTAGAGGTGGCATGTAGTAATTCCTGATTTAGAACATGGCGCCACACAAATAAATAACACACACACACACACACACACACACACACACACACACACACACACACACACACACACACACACACACACACACACACACACACACACACACACACACACACACACACACACACACACACACACACACACACACACACACACACACACACACACACACACACACACACACACACACACACACACACACACACACACACACACACACTATTAATATTGATTTGAATCGATTCGTGTAGGCCACTCAGTGAGTCGACGACAAGTTACACGTTCACCTGCTCTTTACAAAGTATTGCTTCCTTTAAACAGAATATATAAAATAACTACGACTTTTGTGATATTCACAATAGGCAAATACGTTAAAGTTACTTCCCCATACACCAGGTCGTAGACAAGTAGGCAAGTTGTATCCGACGTTTTAGAAGTACCTGGGATGGCCGCCGACATTGACGTAGAAATTATTTCCACTACACGAGGCAAGCACCTAACCATTGAACCACCATGTCAATTATATTTCGCAACAGTTTGACTTATCCAACTAAAGTCTGCCCATGCAGTTACGAACATACACCTACGCTTCTATTGGCCAACATTGCCTGTGAATCTACATGTGCCTCCGTGAACGTATATGCATGCATTGACTGGCTACCTAACTTATTCAATCCGAACTGCAGGCTAACAAGCATGCACGTTCACCACCCAGAGTACATACCAGGAATGAATGTCATTGCCGTGAATCGGATCATAAAACCACTCCGTGTAACAAAACTGTCGGTCCTAAAGACGACCCGCAGACTATTGCCTGGTGACGTCACATCGCTCGGTGTGTAGTTTCCACACAGCGTGTGCAGCTCGTCTCCAGTCGCGGTGTCTGTGATGATCAGACTGTCTCGGGAACAGTTGACACCCTCTTCCACATCGAACCTCTCAAAGTGCAAGTGTACTCTCTGCAAGTTGGGAGACCGCAATGGGAACGACAGCAAGCTTATTACTTTTCGACAATCGTACAGTTATCCACCGTAACATAGGGCTCCATATAGTGCTGCATTGAATTGCACCAGCAACCGACCGTCACATATGCAGTTTGTGGAAAATATAATTTAAGGGATGAACTTGTCTCAAAACGTATTACTGAACAAATAAAACAAGTCATACACGAGGGTGTTGTGCTTAATTTAATTTTTTTAAATGAGAATACCTGTGAGAAGTTAAACACTTTTCAGATCTTTACCACAATATTTTCGGTTGGACATTAATGAAACAGTTCTCAACTCAACTAGTTTGTGGATTGTTTTAATCATGCAGCAGGTTATTGTGATGGCCACACAATATATTCCACTTTGCTATAATGCTGTCCATAATAAAACTTGTTATCAACAACTTTATACAGTCCTCAACTTGGCGGACAGAGCTTACCTTTCCCGTCTCCACGTCAACCTGCCACTGGCAGAAGATATCATTTCTATATTGGTAGTTAGTGATCCCAAACAGCCCTTCATCGCCATTAAGTCGTTCCACATTTCCATCGCACGCCGCTGAAAGTATTCCAATTGTACAACCCACTGACAGGTATCTCGTCAGTCAATTCCACTTTGTTCTAACCGTCTCGATAATCTCAGGGTCATTTTGTCATTAAGATATTCTTTCAGGGTCAAGTTTCAGCGAAAAAGTGAAAACAATAATCCGATCATTTATTATTACATAAGTTGCTCGATCTAACGGGCAAACCTGTTTTTCTTCGATTATTGTACGCACTCTTTTTAAAACCATCTGCGCATCTCATTTTGTTCACGCACATATCAGCTTCCCTACCATCGCTACGACAGCCGAAGCCAGCACAAGACAAAAACAGGAGCACAAACTACGAACACTACCAGCCCAGGTGTTTAATTTTACACTGCGCGACAACATCAGACCTAATTTCATTAATGTGAGTACACTAGAAACAATGAAATGCCGAAATCAGTACTTACCAGAACGATACGACATGGCATGGTATTTTGCCAGGAAGCCGGTCCTCGTTTCGACGACATCGGATTGAAAAAGTACAAATATTGAGTTATTGCTGGAAATGACGTAATCCGGCAAAATACGTCCGCAGTAAGTGCCCATACGTGGCGCTGCTGTGCTCTCGCCGTCATAAATCGTAACTTTGTCGTAACATCTTCTACCGTCTTCAATGTCAAAGTACAGGAACTCTAATCGGATCACCTAAAAAGGACGAACAGGAGCGATTTAATTCAGTATGTATCTTTAACAAGTTGGTTAAAGTCGGTGAATTATTACCACTAGAATTCTAGAACCCGCCTCCCCGATTATTAAATTTCCATTTTGACACACAAGTGGATTAAAATAAAGAGTTTTGCCATTAATTATGTACATACGATAGTAATATGAAATGTAACCATTTACAACGATTATTTTAAAGCGACATAGTCTGTTCGTCTACTAGGAAATAGCGGGCCTAGGAATTTGTAACATGAAGAAGTATGCTGTACTGAATGTGGGAGACTTGAACATCAAAGGGTATTGCAATTAACTCAGCCCGACTCGGCCGTATTGCCAATATTGCTTGCTTTGAAACTGGATGTTTTGTTTACTATTTTATTATTATTTATTATTTACTATTATTTAAATTGCGATCGTTGTTACGGGCTTACTAAACATAATTTGGCCGGCCGGATACCTTCAACATAGCTAGTATAATCTTAAGAACATTATATCATTTAATAAATGAAAAACTAGGAATATACTACCTCCTTTTAAGGAAAGTGTACTGACTTTGTGGCCTTACCATGGTTGTTTCCACTTCTATTTTCCAACCGCACCGCATTTCGTTGTCATATTGGGATTTGTCAATGCCAAATGTTCCTTCCGTTCCGCCCAACGTAACCGGAGTCCCACCACAGCCTGCAACAAACAAGGACAGTCACTAAATGGACTAGTCGATGAATTGCCCTATATTATAATAGCCACTGTCACACGACAGCAGTCACCGTGCAATGAAAGCAAGCAAAGATAAGTCGTGGAAATAAAAGGTATATGTTTGCAGCATAGTACGGAAAATTTTTCTACTGTGTTGTGTTGTGTTGTGTTGTGTGTGTGTGTGTGTGTGTGTGCGTGCGTGTGTGCGTGCGTGTCAGTGAGTGCGTGCGTGTGTGTGAGTGTGTGCGTGAGTGTATTTGAGCGTGTGTGCGTGTGAATGTATTGTATATGCGTGTATGCACCCATGTACACATTACCTGGGACTCCTGTTGTATTTGTCATGTTTGACTGTGGTGACGATTCCGTCGTCAGCCACGGTACATCTGTCCACGGTGCACCAGTGGATGTTTCTGGTTTTGGTTCTGGTGTTTGTTCTGGTTTTGGTTCTGGTGTTTGTTCTGGTCCTGGTGTTTGTTCTGGTCCTGGTGTTTGTTCTGGTTTTGGTTCTGGTGTTTGTTCTGGTCCTGGTGTTTGTTCTGGTCCTGGTGTTTGTTCTGGTTCTGGTCCTGGTGTTTGTTCTGGTTCTGGGTCGGCAGTTGGCGTTGTCGTCTTCGGAGTTGCTTCTGTAGACGTCACAAGAGGCTCTGCTGTGGTCGCCGCCATTGTTGTCGTTGATTCTACTGTCGATGTTGCAGTGGCTGGACGAAGGGTTGACACATCAATCGTTTCGTGTGGTGCCGCTGTCGAGGACACAATGGGCGTTTCTCGTTGTTCAGTTGTTGTTGGTATTGCTGTATTTGCTGGTGTTACTGTTGTTGTTGCTGCTGCTGCTGTTGGTGGTGGTGCTGTTGCTGTTGTTGGTGGTGCTGTTGCTGTTGTTGTTGCTGCTGTTGCTGTTGGTGGTGGTGCTGTTGCTGTTGTTGGTGGTGCTGTTGCTGATGCTGTCGCTGCTGTTGCTGTTGTTATTGCTGCTGTTGTTGCTGCTGTTGTTTGTATTGTTGCTGCTGTTGTTGATGTTGATGTTGTTGTTGCTGCTGTTGCTCCTGTTGTTGTTGTTGTTGCTGTTGCTGTTGTAGCTGTTGTTGTTGTTGTTGCTGTTGGCATTGTTGTTCTTTTTGTCGCTGATTCTGTTGCTGTTGTTGTTGTAGCTGCTGCTGTTGTTGCTGTTGTTGTCTTTTCTGTTGTAGTTGATGTTGTGCTTGCCGTAGGTGTAGTCTGTATAATATTTGTTGTTGTCTCGCCCACTCCACCTCCTGTAGTCGTCTGACTTGCCTCCACAGTCGTTTCGGTCGGCGCTGTTGTTGCTGATGTTGACGCTTCTGTTGTTGTTGTTAGGTAAGTTTTTGTTGTTTTGTGGGGAGCCTTGGTTGTTGTCGTTGTGGTTGACGGAGTGGACTTCGTCGACGCAATAACGAGGATTTCCACCGGTCCTGGCTTTTTCAGAAACTTGCGAAACGTCCCCGTCTCCTTTTTGGTCTCCTCAGATAGAAATTCAGTTATCTGTTGCTCCAGTTCTTCTGTCGACTTAAGCGGAAGTCCGTGTTTTTGCTTACTAAGCTGTTGTAGAATGAGTTCGAAGTGTGCTATTAGACTGCCTTTGCTGTAAACAGACAACGTGTCAGTATCACTGTTGTTACAAATACAATTAAAACGGAATTTACAGAACAGATGGACGATTCATATCGCAAACATAAAAGTAAATAACTCTAAGTAACTATCGTCTCTGAAATACACCGCCAATAATTGATGCACCACATTTAGCGATTTAATACTATGCATGGCCTGTTGAAATAATCATGTTTCCAAAAACTCCAACTGGTGGCGCCACTTTGCTTTATATGGCTTTCCGACTTCGGCGCTCGCCAGACCCCTGAACAATATGCCAGCCACCACAATCTACGAATTTTATATATCATATACCTAGCACACGTGATATTATCGACTGTAGTTGTAAATGGTTAGTTTCTATAACTCTTGTAAGTGTATAAGATTAACAACGTCAATTTTGCTTCTATTTAATGTTACCAACAGATGGGTGAAAGCGGGCTACTGAGTACTTTGTATGGACTTCGCTTAGTAATGAGACGGTCCCTAAGCTATTCAGAATTTCATGCCGGATCGAGCATTGGGTGTTGGTTTGTTACCTGCTTAGCTAAATATGTCTAATATGTAAATGGAGAGCTACACGTCTTTACACTTTAGAAGTAGCACCAAACGAGAGACAAAATTACCACGAACAGAAACAGTTGCATTCTAGAGATTAAAAAAACACTGATAATCAAATACATTTCCAAGTAAGTTTTAAACCGATTACCTGAATCCAGTGACTTTGCATTTCTGCACATCCTCACCCATGTCGGTTTGTGTTAACGTAGCAATTATCTGGTAAATAAACAAATGGGTGATTTGGCGAAGCCGTAATAAAAATGTAATCTAATATTTCAACACTGAACAGTGGGAGTCACAGATTTGGGTATACTGTCCATTACTCTACAATGATTCGACACTTTAGACACCAATAGATTAAGGAAAATGTGTTCGAAATTACATTCCCACACTCAATCTATATATTAATATATATATATATATATATATATATATATATAAATGTGTGTGTGTGTGTGTTCGTGCGTGTATGTATATATATATATATCATTATAATATGCGTGAATGGATGTATATATATATATATACATAATATATATATATATATGCGATGGCATACGGCGCGGAAACATGGGCACTCACCATCCAGGCAAAGAACAAGCTAGCGGCCGCACAAACAAAGATGGAAAGAAGTATGTTAAACATCACATATCGGGAGAGAAAAACAAACAACTGGCTAAGACAGAAGACAAAGGTCTTAGACGTGATAGAACAAATCAGAAGACAGAAATGGACCTGGGCTTGGCACATCAGCAGACTACGAGATAACCGATGGACATCACGTATCACAACCTGGAGATCTTACGAAGGGAAACGATCTAGAGGAAGACCGGCGAGACGGTGGAGAGACGAACTAGACGAGTACTGGAAGGGCAGCATCTGACAGAGGTTAGCGTAAGACAGGCAGATTTGGAAACGACATGCTGAGGCCTTCGCCCAACCACGCGACACTACGGTTGCACAATGATGATGATGATGATGACATGCATGCACGCACGCACGAACACAGACACACATGTGTGTGCGTGCGTGTGTGCGCGCGTGCGTATGTGCGTATATTTGTTGAAGCGTGGTAATATGTAACGTAAGAAGTAAACATGCAACGACAATGGTTGAGTGAACTCGTTGAACTCATTGCACTTATTGAACTCATTGAACTCGTTGAACTCTTTACACTCATTGTACTCTTTAACTTATTTAAATAATTTGACTCATTTAACTCACGCTGGAGCAGAAGTCTCCCGCGAGTTGTTTGTACTCAGGCGAGTTAGGATTGCCGTACGTCTTCTCGACGTAGTCCAACTTGTCCAATCTCATTTGAGCGACAAACGTCTCTGAAATATGATCAGTTGACAAAATCATGTTGAAATTAGGATGGTGAAGGTGGCGACTATAGTAGGAGGGAGAAAATCCCGTCTGGAGCGAAAAGCCTTGACAATTAGAATAGTCAGCGAGAGCTACAAATAATCATATTTGTCTGGTTACAATACGGGAGCAACAAAAGCGTCTTTATAAATGTATTGTAGTAGTGGTATAAATGTATAGACCATGGAGATAGTATTGTAGTAGTGGTATAAATGTATAGACCATGGAGATAGTATTGTAGTAGTGGTATAAATGTATAGAACATGGAGATAGTATTGTAGTAGTGGTATAAATGTATAGAACATGGAGATAGTATTGTAGTAGTGGTATAAATGTATAGAACATGGAGATAGTATTGTATTAGTGGTATAAATGTATAGACCATGGAGATAGTATTGTAGTAGTGGTATAAATGAATAGAACATGGAGATAGTATTGTAGTAGTGGTATAAATGTATAGGAAATGGAGATAATATTGTGGTAGTGGTATAAATGTATAGAACGTGGAGGTAGTATTGTAGAAGTGGTATAAATGTATAGAACATGGAGATAGTATTGTAGTAGTGGTATAAATGTATAGAACATGGAGATAGTATTGCAGTAGTGGTATAAATGTATAGAACATAGAAATAGTATTGTAGTAGTGGTATAATTGTACAGAACATGGAAACAGTATTGTAGCAGTGGCAGAAATGTATAGAACATCGAAATAGTATTGTAATAGTGGCATAAATGTGTAGAATATGGAGATAGTATTGTAGTAGTGGTATAAATGTATAGAACGTGAAAATAGTATTGTAGTAGTGGTATAAATGTATAGAACATGAAGATAGCACTGTAATAGTGGAATAAATGTATAAACCATGGAGATAGCATTGTAATAGAGGAATAAATGTATACAACATGGAAATAGCATTGTAATAGTGGAATAAATGTATAGAACATGGAAATATTTTTATAGTAGTGGTATAAATGTATAGAACGTGGAGATAGAATTGTAATAGTGGTATACATGTATAGAACATAGAGATAGTATTATAATAGTGGTATACATGTATAGAACATGGAGATAGTATTGTAGTAGTGGTATACATGTACAGAACATGGAGATAGTATTGCAATAGTGGTATAAATGTATATAACATGGAGATAGTATCGTAGTAGTGGTATAAATGTATAGAACATGGCAATAGTATTGTAGTAGTGGTATAAATGTATAGAACATGGAGATGGAAAATATTGTAGAAGTGGTATATAAATATATAGGACATGGAAATAGTATTGTAGTAGTGGTATAAATGTATATAACATGGATATAGTATTGTAATAGTGGTATAAATGTATAGAACATGGAGATGGTATTGTAGTAGTGGTATATATATATGTATAGAACATGGTGATAGCATTGTAATAGTGGTATATATGTATAGAACATGGCAATAGTATTATAGTAGTGGTATAAATGTATAGAACATGGAAATAGTATTGTAGTAGTGGTATAAATGTACAGAACATGGAAATAGTATTGTAGTACTGGTATATATGTATAGAACATGGAAATAGTATTGTAGTAGTGGTATAAATGTATAGACCATGGAGATAGTATTGTAGTAATGGTATAAATGTATAGACCATGGAGATAGTATTGTAGTAGTGGTATAAATGTATAGGTTGGATGCAAAATATAAGAACAATATAAAAATAAATAAATTATACAATTCCAAATGTCCACCACAGGGCGTTTTATCACATAGCGGGCTTCTTACCCCACGACAAGACTTCCGCTAAATTACTACAACTTTTAAAAAAACTAGTTAAAATGTCAACACAAGGAACATACCTGAGAAACCGAACTAGATTATCCATAACACGAAGACGATAATATACTTAACGGAGTCTTTCCTCCGCTTCTGATATCCTGAAAACTGAGCGTTATGTCCGGACTTAGTCTAGTAGTACGAATGATGAAATGAGCGGTTGAGCGAACAGTAACAAGAAAGAAGATGTACACGGAACATGATATGACTTGCACACATGCATATGAAGACTGACGGAGAGAGGCATAAGTGGGTAGGTTGTGAACGTACATGCGTGTACATCGTTGACACAACAGCGGATCTCTGAAACAGTTTGGTTGGGAATAACGCAACGCCACGGAGTCCGCATTTATCTATAATATGTTCAGTGGAACATTTCTGTTAAAACGCAAATTTCCCAGTTAGGTAACTGGCTTACCTGGTTTAGGAAGCGGGGTAGGTTTGGAGCCTGAAACACAAGAACATGCATTAATAATGACTAGTTTGGACAGGTTATGGCAAAGACTTTGGTTTGCCTCACTTATGTACTTTTACTTAATTATTTTGTATCCGATGGTTTCGTGAGCTACCTAGGTATTACAGGGGTGGACACAGGATTGACGTGGTGTGAGTTTCTAAACGGACATCACTACGTATGTTGCAGGTCCGGTGGTATTTAGGGACATATAACACTTTTGGGGGAATTCTATCAAATGTAAAGATCCCAGCCGAAACCTCGGTTCCTGTCTCTCGGACTTGTCATCGGAAGACGGTAACAGAGAGGAGTGCTATGGATCATTGTTCGCGATGATGTTCAACATTTTTGCGGAGTCGCAGTCAACGCGTGAATGCTGTCGCACATAAAACCGGAAGACGGGGAGAGGTAATGTTATAGACCATTTGATTGATTGTTATGTATATACAAAATTATACTAAATACTCTGGCGCCGGAATGTGGTGAATATTGGGGGGCTAAGGCGCTTAAAACACCAAATTGCACCCCCCCTTCAGGCTTACCAAAACCCACCTTAACGCTCTCCACCTAATCTTGATTTTCATCCCCGAAGCTTACCAAACAACCCCTCCTTCAGGCTCTCCAAAAAACCTCGATTTGCACGGTGCACATTTTTCGCGGTGACGTTCAATATTTTGCCGGAGTCGCACGCAACACTTGGATGCTGTCGGACATAACACCGGAAGACGGGGGAGGGATGTTAGAGACGGTTTGCGGTGATACGCCAGACTTTTTGTCGGATTCGCACTGAACTCTTGGGTACTGTCGGTCATAGCATCAGAAGACGGCTGTGATGGTGGGGTTGTTGTATATTGTATTTTGGTATTGATCGTACAGTAGTGCGGGATTTCAGGACTTTCCGGGAAACTAGAAAAACAACTGGGTACGCCTCTATATTATGGGTATACTAATAGTACCCCGTTATCCAGTAGATGGAGCACCTGTAACTATTCTCGTTAAATACCTACAACTTACCGTGAGCGACAGTCTTTCTTGAAAGACCGCTTTGTTTGTTCAAAAGGAGTGGTCGACCAAGATATGTACTGTATAGTTAAGTACGACAATTTCGCCGTACGTTATAAGTCGCCGAACTAACTTCTTGCGGTGGTAGGCTGGCAGCCTATATTTACCATTGAAACAACGAAACCAAGGCGCGTGAAGGGAGCGCTCTGTGGTGAAGACTTTGCCTAACAGAACGTTGTTTTTTACAAACTCCGCTATGAATAATCTGGTTGGTAAAATATATGTAATTAATAATACAATATGGAACATTTGCAGGATGAGTTACAGAAATAAAAACGAACGATACATGCCTAACATACGTAAAGCGACCACTTGCGCTAGCTTGTTTTTGCGGCAACCTAATTTCGCGTTTTAAAATTATACGTATTTCACTTAAAACAACTTTTCAAACAATTTGTTTGGACAAATGTGATCAGTTGCGATTTAAAATATAAATGTCTTATTCAGATTCAGACTGTTTATTACCAAGTAGCATTTCAAATGTACGAGGAATTCTTGGCGTTGTGGCGTCAACATACATGCACGCTTGTCTCCCCTGCCCCCCATCATGCACACGCAAAATCAGATCAGAATCAGAAAATAAAACTAGTATAAATTTAAACCAAGGCCAACTGCCAACATATTTTAAGACAGTCGTACATCTATTGACATAAAGTGAACTTGATAACATAATATTAATACCGTCTGAACGTTACCTAAAAAGTTAAAAAGTATATATGTAGTTAAATCAATAATAAATAAATGTATAAATAATTAGCTGACGGTATAACAACTAAGCTGACAGTTAAAAAGTATGTACATACACATAGCCAAGTTAATAAATAATTAATAAATAATATTTTTTTTAAATCACTAAGAAAATAAATAAATAAATAATTTAGCATGGCGACATAAAATCTAAATCGACTGAAAACAGTATCATGGATCTCGCGGTTCAAATGACTCACAGCCTGCTGATAAAAACTATTTATAAATCTAGTGGTCCTTGTCTTAATACTTCTATAGCGCTTGCCAGAGGGAAGAAGTTCAAAGAGATGGTTGGCTGGGTGGGTAGTATCCCGTACAATGCTCTTGGATTTTCGCGCACAGCGAGCATGGTAAATAGATTCAATGGATGGCAACTCGCGCCCAATTATTCTAGATGCGCCCTTCACGATAACTTCTAGCCGTTGTTTCTCCTCCTGACTGGCGCGGCCAAACCAAACTACAATCGAGAAAGTGAGGATACTTTCAATGATTGCGCGGTAGAATCGTATCATAATCTCCTGAGCAATGACGAATCTCCTGAGCTGCCTCAGGAAGAACAGGCGTTGTTGTGCCTTTTTTGTAATGCACAGTGTGTTTGTGCACCAGCTGAGATCGTTTGAAATTGTTGTTCCAAGGAATCTAAAAGATTCAACCTGCTCGACCTCCACGCCATTTATCAAAAGAGGGTGGATGGGAGTCTTCTTTTTACGAAAATCAACAATCATTTCTTTAGTCTTTAAAACGTTCAATTCGAGATTGTTATCCGCACACCAGCCAACCATTCTCTGAACTTCCTCCCTGCATGGCGTCTCATTCGCATTCTCAATGCAGCCCTCCACAGTAGTGTCATCGGAAAACTTGATCACAAGGACCGATTGGTCCACGGAGACACAGTCATTTGTGAAGATAGTAAACAGGAAGGGGGATAGCACACAACCTTGTGGGGCACCTGTATTTAGGATAAGGGGTCTGGAGATAGAGTTGTTGACTTTGACAGATTGAGGCCTGTGAAGAAGAAAGTTAAGGACCCAGTGACACATGGTAGGATGTACATTCAGCAATGAAAGTTTATCGAACAGTTTGAATGGGATGATAGTGTTAAATGCTGAGCTGAAGTCAATGAACAGGATCCTGGCATAGGTTCCTGGCCTCTCTAGGTGCTTCAGAATGTGATGCAGACCTAAAGCTACCGCATCGTCTACTGATCTGTTTGCTTGATATGCAAACTGGTGCGAGTCCACGAGGCCGTCGGTGACCGACTTTAGGGACTTGAGTACTATGCGCTCGAACACTTTCATGGCGACTGAGGTCAGTGCCACTGGACGGTAGTCGTTCAACCCGGTGATGTTGGACTTCTTGGGAATGGGTATGATAGTGGAAGTTTTGAAGCAGACTGGAACTCTGCACTGCTGGAGAGAGGAGTTGTAGATGTCCGTAAACACCGCAGAGAGTTGGTCGGCGCAGTTCTTCAGGGTAGATGCGGATATGTTGTCTGGACCCGAAGCCTTCCGCGTGCTCTGTCACCTGAACAGTTTCCTCACCTCAGTTTCCTGGACTATGAAGGGTGAAGACAGAGAGGTACATGCTGGAAGTGGGCGCTGCTCTGGTGAATAGTTAAGCTTGTTAAATCTGCTGTAAAAGTCGTTGAGCTGATCAGGGAATGACGGGTCACTGCTGTTGGTGGCCGCTGCGTGTTCCTTGTACTGCGTAACCTGCCGCAGGCCATACCAGACAGATCTGGTGTTGTTGGAAGCGAACTGGTCCTCAAGTTTGCGTTTGTATACGGATTTGGCCTTCTTGACCGCCTTCTGCGCCTCGCATTTAGCTCTCCTGAATTCTTCCCTGCTGCCGCTGATGAACGCCCCGTTCTTCACCGCCAGTTTCTGCTTTATGTCCTTGGTGAACCAAGGTTTGTCGTTGCCATACAAGGTGACAGTCTTTGTCTCCGTGCACAGCTCCTCACACCAGTTGATGTAGGATGTCACGGTGTCAGCGTACACGTCTAGGTCAGGACATGCCTCTTTAAACATGTCCCAATCTGTGCACTCCAGGCATCCACGAAGAGCTGCAGTCGACTCGTCGGTCTGCTTCTTGAAGTCTTCTTTGATGGCTTCAAAGTTTTCAGTTTCTGTCGGTACGTGGGGGTGAGGACGACCGTTGCGTGATCGGACTCTCCGAGGGAAGCCCTGGTACGCATCCTTAAAGACTGTGTAGCAGTGATACAGGACGTTGCTATTGCGTGCGGCACAGTCTACGTGCTGCTTGTACCTGAGCAGTACCTTCTTCAAATTTGTGTGATTAAAGTCACCCAGAATGATGACTACGCTGTCAGGATAGGTCGATTCTGCTGCCACCACCTGAGCAGCCAACTGGCTGACTGCCTTGGTAGCACTGGCATCAGGGGGGATGTAAAACACCCAACAACACGACCGAAGAGAACTCTCTCGGGGAATAGATCGGCTTGCAATTGGTAGTTAGAGTTTCCAGTTCACGAGAACACGAAGAAGAGAAAATCTGAGTGTCATTACACCACCCCTGATTCAAAAAAAGCACACGTCACCACCCCGATGCTTGTCCGTCAGTTCGCTCGATCGGTCCGCTCTAAACAGAGCATGACCAAGGGGTGTTACTGCTGCGTCAGGGGTCGTGGCATCTAACCACGTTTCCGTAAAACAGAGGCGTCTCTTATTTCTCATTTGTAAGTCGACAGGTGAAAAAGTTCGTCTGTTTTGTTCCTCAGTGATCGCACATTTGCCAGAACGAAAGCAAGGAGTTGTGGTCGAAGGCTGCGCCGGCGAAATCTACAGAGTGCGCCCCCGCGTCTACACCGCTTGCGTGTGCGGCTTAAGGCGTTGTGTTGTGTATGACCCGTATTGTCAACAGAAAAAGTATCCTCCAAGGTGAAGTTTGGTTTGTACTCACAGTTCATGGATTCCCTGATTCTCAGTAGATCTTCACGATCATACTTATATACACATATAGACTTAAACATTAGAACAATCATCGAAAACGTACACACAATCATCCACCGCCACAACGGCGCCATCTTGCAATTTATGAAAGAGTTTGTCCAGATTTTTTGTTAAAACGATGTTTTCCTATTGTCTGCGCACTCTCCGATGACATTCGGAACATCCAGTGTACCTTGATTGATTTGTGACCCGAGCTGATAGTTTATAGGTGTTGAGGTTTTAACGCCGTAGTTTCATAAATTTATTATTCAAGCAAGATGTTTGTTCCGCAAAACACACACACACACACACACACACACACACACACACACACACACACACACACACACACACACACACACACACACACACACACACACACACACACACACACACACACACACACACACACACACACACACACACACACACACACACACACACAGGTGTCGTAACATGGTGAATTTTGAGGACTGACGCTCTCCAAAAACCGCTAGTTGTACCCTTCGTAAGGATCACCAAAACCCACCTCCAGTCTCTAAATATTGGGGGCTAAGCTATCACCAGCTCCCCAGCTCAAATAATATGGGGCTGAGCTCACCTTGCCCCCTTCGGTACCTACGACTATGAAATAGCATTCTTGAAAAATATAACTCTCTTTGATTGTTGACTTGTTGGTAACGCATCATGGGTGATACTTTTCCGCCATGCAGGCCCCGGCATGTACATTTGTAATGAGGCATTAATCATTCGCCAGCCGTGCAGCCGTTCACAAAGCAGGGCTGCGTCAGTCTTTTGTGTGTTCGTTGAATCTACACGTTATAAAATGGACTGCGCGGTATTTTCTTTGCACGAATAAACGACCCGACCACTGCGAAGATTGTATATGGGCAATCTGCCATTTATTGACATTACATAAGCATGACGAAAGTGATACATTACCTACAAATGGTGCACACACGGCGCCGTTTGTTATCAGTTCGAGGTATCAAAGGGAGGCCTTTGCAGGTTTAAAACACACGCCCCGTAACAACATAAATCATCCGCACTATGAGCCATAATTACAATAATCATTATGTAAAATTATCAACCGAACATATCGAAAACTCCTGTTTTACATATGCATGACCCTGACAGATATAATACTAAAGCTACATTTTACGTTCGTTTATGTAATAAAATCGTGTTATTCAATATAAACTATACTAGCCACAAAAAGAAACTGTGCATAGGAAGAAAGGCACCGAAATGTAATGCAATGGATTGATTTTGCTCAATGTCGATTAACATGAAACAGGGACAAGTAGACTATACCATAACTTGACTTTCACTGGAAAGTTACACAATGCAAGGTCAGGCAAGGCCATTGTGTGAAAATAAAGGAAATGCTCCTGTAGAGTCTTACGTAACAGGCATGCATGGTTACATAAGGCAGACGTTTGGAGAGCTGCTGGTACACCCAACTGGAAAAACACAAGAAGCACAAGAAGACACTCCACAAAGGTTCCATCACCACATTTCATCAACGAGGCGCCGATGCACTGCAGTGATCAACGCAGATGGAGGACTCACCCGTTATTAAACTTGTGACGTTCAAGTTTGCCGCTGAAACTTTGATCCTAAAGACTAGGCATCAACGTTAAAGCCATCGTGTTATTGTCACGTGAAAATGATGGCATACATGTTACACTTACATAACACTTTTGTGTGGACAGATTAAACCACGTTTTAATAATATAATGACATTTGTACCATGCACATTTTGTTTTTGTGGCTAGTATATATATATATATATATATATATATATAGAACTTGGACGGATTACTCTTGTCTCACAACATATCACTCGCTGCCTCACAGGTGCGTCACTTGAGCACAAGAACACTAATGTCTTCAGCGAGTTGGTCACGTCTTACAATAGATCACCCATGACGTCACACGTGTCTCAATCAAGCACAGCTGCATTCTGGCTCGGACCTTACACTATATCACGGGTGCTTCACTTGAGGATATGGAATATCAATTATCGCATGAAAACTAACACGCAGAAGAAACGGGTGTTTAGGTGGTAAATAGTTGGAACCACCAAAAAGTGATGATTTTTGTACAGAAATTGTGTATATAGACATTTGATGTGAAAATTCGTCTTGTTGATAAAGCTAGTGCAACAAAACCGGTAACAATAGGGCACAGGACACACGTCTGACGCCGATTTTTGCCCGCAAAACATGTGTGTTCTGATCAAACATATAATTGAGATTGATACGACCCGTAAACTACAGGTACGCTCCACGACGCTACTTTATCGGTTGAGAATCAACGAAACAACGTGGGATTGTGGTTTTTTAAAGGCTGAATGAGGTAGGGAGCGCGGCTAATGCAGTTGTTAGCACATATCCGCCTGGCATGCCAGAGTTCTGAGTTCGAAACCCGGACCGGGCAGGCATGATGTTTGGTGTAAAAACCTGGCTCTCAACATTGGGGACTCGGAGATCACGTATTGTCGGCCCCGTCTTAATTTGGGACGTAAAAGAACCACTTAGGACGAAAGGCACCCTGGCAATGACCACCCTCAGTGTCAGCATATAAAGGTCGGTTTGGCGTTAATGTTCTATAAAAAGGCTGACTAGTTGAATGAGACCTCATCAGACCATTACATTGTAAACACAATAATACAGACTAGTCAGTTAATAGACCGTTGCCGAGCGCTGGAAACAACAACTAGAAACTACAAAGGTATTGACAGACCTCCATATTGTGTATTTTTGAGTGGTAATTTGTTTAAAAATAGCTGTGAATAACCCGATGCCGATAAAAGGAGTGCCCAAAGACCTTATCAGTGACCCCCCCGCCCCGTCGACGAACTCTCCGACTTTGTAGCAATACTGCGTCGACAGGAGTGGTTGCGCTGTTGTTGCTACACACTGAAGTCTTTGAAAGCGTCCTGTAACCTAAACACTGCTGGGCACACCCGATACACGATTTATTGACAGCACGCATTCAGAGCTATCAGACCGTCTATACAACTTTACTCAACAATGGCATCGGCGCATACCGAGATAATCTATTACTCATGGCCCTGCGCTGCCGGATGTGTCAAGTCAGGTGTAGTAATGTTAGGTTAAACACTTCGTTGAGTTGCTGTCATTCCGGTGAATGTTTTTTGACGACTGAGTAGTAAAGTTGCATTTTTAATAAGAATGATATTTAACTAAAGATTTCGTTTTATGAGCAGAGCAGGAGTTTAACAGTAGGAGTTATCGTACTGATTGTATCTCAACTGGCGCGTAACAGACTAGAGTAACGTGACCACGCGCAGAATGACGTCATTCCTCGGGCGACAATACAATGTTATAGTCAGCAGAATTCTGCTAGTGTACATTTCTCTACTGCTTGAGTGGGAACCGATGATACATTACCGAGTTTGAACGGTGTTCTATATGTCAGTACAAAATATAACTATAATCGAGCAAGCGTATGCATGCGTGTGTGTATTTGTATCTGTAAGTGTACGTGTGTGTTTGTTTGTTTGTGTGTGTGCGTGTGTGCGTGTGTGCGTGTGTGCGTGTGTGCTTGTTGTGCGTGCGTGCTTACCCAGACTTGTCGACATGAGAATGCTGTGTCGTGATTTGTATGTGGTCAAAAAGGCCACAAAAGCAAACATCATACGAAAAGGGACTAGGTAAGCGGCCGAAATAACACGGCCATGCCATGTTCGGAATACGGAGCTTTCAATATTCGACCTATAATCACCCGTAGCCGTAGCATACCACAACATAGAACAACAGGTGTGAATGCAGACAATTTAGTCACGCTTGCGATCAATCCACGGTGGGGCTTACCAACGATTCTGAGTCTCAACGCTCGGTCACTAAGTATTGAGAAATCAGATGAATTGCTCGCGGTAGCACGCACGAACAACGTGGGTTGCGTGTGTGTCACAGAAACCTGGTTCAAGAGTTACATGTCAACGGAATCTGTCGGTTTGGCAGGCTTCAGTTGTGAACGGAAGGACCGCGTGGATAAAGGAGGCGGGGGAGTGGCGTGTTATGTGGCCGAGACCATTGCGTATGACCGGTTACATGATATTGAAGATGCTGAACACGAAGTGATGTGGATTAAAATGAAGCCTAAGAAACTACCAAGAAAATACTCGTGCATTATTTTAGCGTGCATCTACCACCCACCTGGTGCTTACAATGGCTCTATGCGAGAGTACCTGATAACTAGTCTGGACACAGTTTTGCGACGTAGCCCAGATTGTGGTGTCATTATCAGTGGTGATTTTAATCAATTCAAGGACACGTTTTTACGGACACATTATGGATACGAGCAGCTTGTTAAGACAGCCACGCGTAATTGTGCAATTTTGGATAAAATGTGGTCTAACATGTCACCTGTGTACGGCTATCCGACATCAACAATACCCGTCTACTCATATATAGCAGTGACACATTGCAACATCAACAATACCCGTCTACTCATATATAGCAGTGACACATTGCAACAACAACAATACCCGTCTACTCACATATAGCAGTGACACATTGCAACAACAACAATACCCGTCTACTCATATATAGCAGTGACACATTGCAACAACAACAATACCCGTCTACTCATATATAGCAGTGACACATTGCAACAACAACAATACCCGTCTACTCGTATATAGCAGTGACACATTGCAACAACAACAATACCCGTCTACTCATATATAGCAGTGACACATTGCATAAATCTGCGATATCACTAGAATGGCACGAAATCATTAAAGGCCCAGTTCAGTACGTATACATGTCGATGGTAGCGGTAAAACCCGGCGGAATGTGATATTTCGAGCGCTTTAGGCCTAATACCCATAACGTAGTAATCCTGACAGTATATGCAAATTGTGACACATTCCTAGTCACACGAACAGTTCGTGGACGGTGTAAAACATTCATTCACGAAAAACGCCGCATATTCAGCCGGCCGACTTTCATCTTGTTTCCAAGTAACTTGGTACTGGGCATATATATATATATATATATATATATATTATGTATATATATATATATATATAATTTGTAGACGGAACATAACGTTAGTAATTTTATTCAAAAATAGCAGTAAAATAAAAAAATCGCTCTAATTGGAGTACCACAGGGTCAAGCACACATACGGTGATAATCCATTAGACTCTAAAACTGCTCGACGGAATACCGATGAGAACCGAAAAAAAGCGCCGATTTTCGAGAAAAAAATACTACGCGGAAATTTTATTCTGATCAATCAGCGCTGTTGGGATGACAATGACAATTATAAATTGCAATTTTGACTTGACCTATCATTTGATTTTCAGGGAGTTAAGAAATTAAGTTAATTTGGTTTAATTATTTTGTTGTGACTACATTGTTTACTGAGTAGCTCAACTTTCAAATGTTGTTGGCTCTAAAAGTGTTGTAGACGGAACATAATATTAGTAATTTTATTCAAAAACAGCAATATATATATATTAACCTAAAATAGATTAGATATTTTAGCCTAAATTATATTTGCAGGGTTTACCTAACATATTTTATGCAACTTATTTATGCTACTTTTATTTATCTAATTTTTTTTACTATTCCATTTTTTATGTTCCAGTTAATTTTAATGTATTAATCTTATATTTGTATAACTGTTAGCGCGTTTGAACAGGTGTTTCACGCGAAAACACGACGCGTTACAAATTAGTAATACTAATAATAATAATAATAATAATAAAATAACAATAAAATAAAATAATAACAATACCAATACTAACACTACTATTACTACTACTGCTACTACTACTACTACTACTACTAATAATAATAATAACAATATTAACAAAACACAATAAACACTTACCTGACAGGTAGATGGCGGCGCCGACGAGGGACGCGATGCCGATCGTGAGAAGAACGGATAGTAAGATCATTCCGCGATAGCCGTGGAACCACCTCCGTCGTCGTCGTGCGGACGAAGTGCTCGAGGCAGAGGAAACAACGCGCTCGGCTCTAGGCTGGGACAACGTGTGGGGCGATGAAGGAAAGAGCGACTTGGGAGCAGGCAGCTGACTGGTGACGGGCCAGGCTTGCCATCCCGGGGTCATCCGAGTAGCTATCGGTTGCCAATACGGTGTCATTCGGGCGTAATATGACGCAACCGGCTACAACATAATAATAATAATAAACGTCTATAGCGCCTATATCCCCGGGAATCTGAGCTCAGAGGCGCAACATACAATAATCATTGGGCAAGATCGTGAACAGGGACAAGCAAGAGTCATCTTTAAAGCAAGGGGCCGCCGAAGCTTAGGGGATGCAATTTCAAATAAATAAGTCTTGAGTTTTTTGTGAAAGGTAGCTATAGTTTCAGATGATTTTAAAGTGATCGGAATTTGATTCCAGATTTTGGTTGCATAGGATTTGCTCATTAATATTTAGAGCGGCAAAGGGGATTATTGGTGCGCCTCAGAAGGAGTGCAATTGGAGGTTTTTGGAGAGACTCAATGTGGGTTTTGGCGAGCCTCAACTGGGGTGCAATTGGAGGGTTTTGGAGAGACTCAATGTGGGTTTTGGCGTGCCTCAACGGGGGTGCAACTGGAGGTTTTTGGAGAGACTCAAGGTGGGTTTTGGCGAGCCTCAACGGGGGCTCAATTAGAGGTTTTTTGAGAGTCTCAGCCCCAAATACTCACCACGTTCCTACGCCAACGAATTCTCTTCGACAGTTGAGATAAATAACTGGCAAGACTACAGTCTAATCTTTACCACTCTTTCAGTTAAGCAAGCGTTTGTTATGCTGATAACAGTGATAGAAAGTTGGTCACTGTTCTGGTTTACATTTTGTTCTGACGATCGCCGAGAAAGGATTACTCTAATGACATTAACGTGACGCTAATGAATTGTGATGCTAATTACTTTTGGGATGAGAGGTTGTCCACGACAGTGTAAAATTGCACATACTCATTTTCCTTACCTTCCCAGGCTTGTTGTAGACATCGTAGTTAGTAGGTCTGCGCTCTGGTTCCCGTGTAAACTGCGACATGATAATCGAGATATTCACAGGTGTGTGCACCTGAGTAGTCGTCTCGACTGGTGCCTTCGACTCGTGGAGTGATCGAGTTCGGCTCAAAACCACCCATGCGGAACGGTCACATTCACAGCCAATCAGGTACAAGTTGTTGACATCCTGCAACAAAAAACATCCTGGTTGCCGGCGTAATTTATTGGCTGGTATTCTCATGAGTGTTCGACGAATCGCTTCTTTACGTCAAATACCCACTGTAAATAGTCATAAAGCATACATACAAAAGGATTCTATAAGCTGACATTTTCGACAGTTATACTAAAATGTAAAATAATATAAAATGAATTAATAAATAAATACACATTTACAAAAATATTAATGAAAAGATAATAAAAAAAACAATAGGATAATAGTAGACAATAACAATAATAGTAATAATAAGTATTATAATATGGGGGTGAGTGTTAGCGCTTTAAATGTAATGTATTCATGCACTCGGTCAGTCAAAGGTGGTTATATATATATATATATATATATATTTTAATAGTGTTATCGCTATATAATTGTTGTGCTGTGTCACTTTAGTAACAGGGGCATATTGAAAAGGTCTAGGGGCATGCCACTGTAACTCAGGCATAGCGCGACCATATTCCAAACGTTTACGGGGACACGTGCCCCCCAACCCCTCTAGACACGCCTATGCTAACGATGGCATCGGTGTCACTGAAGGGTTTCTCGAGAGGCTGTCATGCAGAGGATCCGAATAAATCAACATAACTCAGGGGTACGGAGCAGTTGCTTTGGACATCAAGTTCATTTTCTTTACACTACTTCTTTCTGTTCCGACAACTTGGTAAAGACAAGTACATGGAAGAAGGAGCAGCAAAGTACAGTGAGATCAACAAGAAGATCAGAAAGGGAATGAAACAAGCCAAAGAAAAATGGATTGAAGCTGGGTATAAATGTGTTTGTTTAAATGCAAGGAGTATAGTAAACAAAAGAAATGAACTAAACATTATGGTAGAAGATATTGACCCTCACATAATAGGTATAACCGAATCATGGGCAACCACCGATATATCAGATGCCGAATTGGGACTGACAGGATATGTAATGTTTAGGAAAGATAGAATAGGAAGAAGGGGAGGTGGAGTTATTTTATATATTAAAGAATCTATCCAGGCTTATGAAATAAAATTAGACAGAGAAGCAGATTGCGAAGAAGCTGTTTGGTGTAACATAGTTACAGGAAACTCAACGTTAACGGTTGGATTAGTTTCTCGAAGTCCAAACATAAGCATAGAAGAGAATGAAAAAATACAAAACGCTATAAGGGAAGTGAGCAAACGGGACTGTGTTATTATGGGGGATTTTAACCATGGGCATATAAAATGGAAATATCTACAGAGTATGGGTAGTGAGGACCACAAGTTTTTAGTTTTAGTACAAGATAGTTTCCTTTCTCAACATGTGCTAGAACCAACCAGGGGAGAGAATGTGTTAGACTTAGTTTTGTCCTCACAGAATGAATTAGTTGACAATGTTAAATGATGTGAGCCTCTGGGAAGTAGTGATCACAGCCAGATACATTTTACCATCAAAGTAAAATCAGAAAGAAATAATAAAAAGCAGTTCTGGAGAAAGTTCCACAAAGGAAGATATAAGGAAATGAGGAAATATTTAGCAAAGATAGACTGGAATAATACACTGAAGAATAAGACAGCAACAGAATGCTGGAATATCTTAAAGAATGAAATAGAGTGCATCGTAGATAAATTTGTTCCCTTCAAAAAACAAGGGAAACGGACCAGAAAGAAATACTTATTGAAAGAAGCCATTAGAAAAATTAAGTATAAACAAATGATGTGGAAGTCATATAGACGTACTGGAAATGACGAAGACTACAACATTTATAAAGAAGCACTAAACCAAGCTACAGCTGAAATTAGAAATTCAAAGAGAAGCTATGAACATAAATTAGCTTGTAATATAAAACATGACAGCAAGAGTTTTTATGCGTATGTTCGAAGCAAACAGAAAGTTCAGGATAAGGTCGGTCCTCTAGAAGATAGTGCTGGAAATATAATATCTGAAGGATTCTTAATGGCAGAAGACCTAAATGAGTATTTTAGTTCAGTGTTTACCAGAGAAGACACTAGTTCACTGCCAGTACCAGAGGCTAAGTTCAAGGGGGCAGAATCAGACTATTTAAGACAGTTAATTGTAACCCCAGAAATGGTAGCTAAGAAAATTAGGGCTATGAAGGAAAATAAATCACCTGGAGTGGATGGTATTCCACCCAAACTACTAGTGGAAATTGTAGAACAAATTAGCATACCGCTTGCAACAGTTTTCAACTTGTCATTAGAAGAGGGAGTGGTTCCTTTAGAATGGAAAGAAGCAAACATTATACCGTTATTTAAAAAAGGTTCGAGAAACAAGTCAAATAATTATAGACCAGTTAGTTTAACATCGGTGATTTGTAAATTATTAGAAAGACTAATTAAAGATCACATGGTGGATTTTCTTGTTAAACAAAACTTGATAAACCCATCTCAACATGGGTTTCTAAAAGCGAGGTCATGCTTAACAAATATGTTATGTTTTTTGGAAGATATCACTAAGTGGGTAGATGATGGATCATCAGTAGATATCATCTACTTAGATTTTCAAAAAGCTTTCGACAAAGTGCCACATCAGAGATTACTGCTTAACCTAAAAGCCCATGGCATAGGAAATGGTATAATTAACTGGATAGAAAAATGGCTGATTGACAGAAGACAACGGGTAGTTGTTGATGGGGAGGCTTCAAACTGGAAATCAGTTTTGAGTGGGGTTCCACAGGGATCAGTACTCGGACCTATATTATTCTTAATATATATAAACGATTTGGACGATGATATAGCTATCAAGGTGTTGACATTTGCAGATGATACAAAAGTGTTTAGAAGGATTAAAAGTGATGGGGATAGACAGCATTTACAAGATGATCTAGACAGGTTGATCAAATGGTCTGAAAAGTGGCAAATGTTGTTCAATTTTGGGAAATGTAAATGCCTTCACACAGGACATGGGAACGAATATGTAGAATATACAATGGGGGGAACTGTACTAAGTACTACTGTAAAAGAAAAAGACTTAGGGCTGACAATTAGTGCTGACATGAAGGTTTCAGAGCAGTGTGGAATTGCAGCTTCAAAGGGAAATCAAATCCTTGGATTGATTAGGCGAAATATAGCATATAAAGAAAAAGAACTAATAATACCGCTGTACAAAACAATAGTGAGGCCTCATTTAGAATATGGTATACAAGCGTGGAGGCCATACCGCAAGAAGGACATAGATATGCTAGAAAGAGTACAGAGGAGAGCGACTAAAATGATACCAAAACTGAGGTATCTTAGTTATGAAAAACGCCTAAAAGAATGTGGTTTAACAACACTAGAGACCAGGAGACTGAGAGGAGATCAGATAGAAGTGTTTAAAATATTGAATGGTTATGAAAATATTGATAGAAATATGTTTTTTTCAGTTAAGAAAGATAGAAAGACTAGAGGACATGAAGTTACAATAGTAAAGGAGCAGTGTAGATTAGACGTGAGAAAGTTCTAATTTTCACAAAGGACTGTGAATGAATGGAACAGATTATCTGATGATTGTGTGGGTGCTAGTAGTGTGAATATGTTTAAAAATAAAATCGATACATACCTCAGAAGGGCTGGATATATGTAGATAAAAGGGTTGGACTCTCGATAAGCCAAAGGGCTTCCTTGTCCACCTGCCATGAGTTAATTCTCTGGATGGCAATCTTGTTAAAGAACGATGCACGGAAATTGAAGTCTGCTTCACCAACAACAACAGCAAAAGAGCGTAGCAAGTCGTGAAAGAACTGACAAAGCAAAGGCAGGAGAAAGTCAACACAATTCAAGACAAAGAAGGGAAATGCCTCACTGAAGAAAAAAACATTATCAACAGATGGACGGAATACTGTTCGGAGTTATACAACTTCCAGACCAACGGAGATCCAAGTGTTCTAGTCAGCCAAGAATTATCTAACAAGGACGACTTTCCAATTTTACGTGAAGACGTGGAGATCACTGCATGATCATTGAAGAAGGGGAAAGCTGCTGGATTTGACAACATCCCAGCAGAAATAATAATGAACGGAGGAGAAACGGTGATAAACATCCTCACCAACATCTGCCACAAAATCTGGCAGACTGGAGAATGGCCAACAACATGGACTCAACCACTGATAATTACACTCCCCGAGAAAGGCAACCTACAACAATATCAAAACTACCGAACCATCAGCCTCATTAGCCATGCGAGTAAAGTGATGCTGGGAGTCATCTTGAACGAACTACAATATTGGATGAAAACTAGTACACACCATCGAGCAGCTATACGCTAAAGCTAGCAGCGCAGTCCTGGTGCAAGGCGCTGTAGGTAAATGGTTCCACACATCAGTCGGAGTCCGTCAAGGATGCCTCTGTCACCTACATTATTCAACATATTCCTGAATCGAATAATGACAGATGCCCTGGAAGTTCACACTGGCACAGTCAACATTGGAGGACGCATCATCACCAACCTACGGTTCGCTGATGACATCGACGGGTTGGCTGAAGTGAAGAGGAACTTGCAAACCTTCTGAACCGACTGGACGAAACATCAGCCAGATATGGAATGGAAATTAGCACCGAAAAAAACCAAGTTAAGGACAAACAGCAAACAGGCAATGAGGTCCCGAATAACTGCCAATGGATGCGAACTGGAAACAGTAAGTCAGTTCAAGTACCTCGGAGCTCTCATCAATGACGAAGGTTTCAAAAAAGAAATCCTTGCAAAGTCTGCGCAAACATTAGCAGCACTGGCGAAATTGAAACTAGTTTGGAGAGGCAAGAACATCGCACTGAAATACAAACTTAAACTAGTACGTACACGGGTCCTTTCCATCTTTCTGTATGCATGCGAATCGTGGACCCTCACAACGGAACGGCAAAGAAGAATTGCCGCAGTGGAAATGAAATGCTACCGAAGAATCCTCGGTATTTCCTACAGTGACCACATCAAAACGACGAAATCAGAAAAAACCATCACTCAACATGTGGGACATTACGAAGACCTGCTGACCACAGTAAAAAATAGGAAATTGAGATAGTATGGTCATGTAATACGATCAACCGGGCTCACAAAAACAATTCGACAAGGAACAATGCCGGGGAAAAGAAGACAGGGAAGACAGAGGAAGCGATGGTCAGACAATATTGCAGAATGGACTGGGAAGACCTTCGCAGAAACTGAGACATTAGCATACAACCGCGAAGACTGGCGTCGACTGGTGAAACATTAAGCAGTGCAGCGCCCCTATGACCCAGGCGGGTTACGGGAGCAGTAAGTAAGTAAAAGACGTCTAAATAGTTATACCAAAATTAGACGCAATTTAGACTTTCACTAGCAACCTAAATTTGTTAACTTTTAAACGTCATTTAGACGTGCCTTTATGACGTCTACAACCTGTCTAAATATTTATATAACAAATTAGACGCAATTTATACTTTCACTGGCAACCTAAATTTGATATCTCTTAGACGTCTAAACATACGTCACTTAGAAATCTTTTCTATGACGTCTTTTAGACATATAAAAATGACGTTGTTTTGATGTATTTGCTATGACGTTTAAAAGACGTCTAAATATTTACATAAAAAATAGACGCAATTTACACTTTCACTGGCAACCTAAATTTGACGTCTTGTAGACGTTTAGACGTCTTTTCTATGACGTCGTTTAGATGTATTTTCTATGACGTCTAAAAGACATAAAATATTATACGAAATTTAGTGTTTCACTGGCTACCTGAATTCGACGTATTTAGGCGTCTAAAAAGACGTCGCTTAGACGTCAAAAAATACTACTTTTGCCAACTGGGATATAGTGGTAGTTGAGCAACAGGGTTCGACAGAACCTCTATAAGTCAAAACTGTGCGGACGTTGGACTTGGTAGTTATTTTCAAATGGCACGGTATCATAAACCGGTTCAGTTGGCTATGAGTTGAAACATATATAAAATAGGAGTCTCCGCGTCAGGGGGGGCTCCAATTTGTATTTTGCCTGCGGGCGCCTACAACCGTTACTACGCCACTGAACAAGTGGACTTGAGTTTGACCTGTGGGTGTGCTAGTAGCAGGATGGGTGGAATGACTAATCAATGTCGGGGCTGCCTTCGCATGTTAACGCCGGCGTGTCTTTGGAACTACACGTGTAGTTTATTACCACTCGTTCGGTACTTACTTATTTATGTCTGTCACCCCTACTGGGGCATAGGCCGCCAACAACTGCTCTCCAGCATTCCCTGTCCTGTGCCATTTTCTCTACTTGGTTCCAGTTGTAGCCCATCCTGCTGGTGTCTGCTTCAAGTTATCGGCGCCGGGTGTTACGTGGTCGACCTCTTTTCTTCTTTCCCTGCGGGTTCCAGGACAGCGCTTGTTTGGTGAGGTTTGTGTCTGGTTTCCTCGTTCATGCAGCGAGCAATAATTTAGTCTTTCGGCATCGTTTAATTATATAACCAGTCTTTCTCGTTATAAGCTCATCTACACATACGATGGCAAATGTAAGACGCACGCGGAAATTAGTCCCGTGGCCATCCGGTAAACAAACATTATCCCACTAGGGAAAACATGGGAACACAGGGAAATATCGTCGGCCATTTGCCTTTAATCTCAATTTATGTTTTCAGTAATGTTTCCTTGTCGCGATACTTACTATTAATATAACGCAACCGGGTGTGTCAAGGCCGGACACCGGCCGCTGACTTTGGAAGAGGAAGTTCACTAAATAAACTACGTCATATTCCATATGAATGTAACTATTCAGCGTCAATTAAATACCCTGAAACCACTCCTTCGAGTGCTACCATTGAGCAACTGTCAAGTTATATTGTCGTAGCGGTCCTCTCGCGCGCTACAACAACGTGGGGTACCGACTGTAAAACATTACTGACACCTGACTAACTAACGAACATCACTACGCAATTTTACTCTTTATTATTCCAGTACACACTCTACTCTGACCCATGCCAGTCCAGCCCAACTTACGACACCATGGCAGCTCAGCCTCACATCCCAGCCCAAGCTGGAGGAGAACCCCGAGCTACACACTCTGTACTCTGTGTGCGCCGGCCAACTCTCTCCATCCCTGTGTGACAACTACTGTATATCTATATGTCTCTGACTTCTGGTTATTTCAAACTAGCCAATGGCTATCTCTCATAATCGGGCCACTTCTCAACTATCCCCTTAAACCACTACCACATGTCCAACATTAACAATCAACTTTTCACTTCCATTGCGAGGCTTAATTCATCCAGGCTTAACTCTTGACAACCCTTTTTGCTATCATCTAAGGGAGTCCTATTATGCATGCAGCCTATGAATGACGCTGCCTTGCCATCTGTATATTATGTCACAATATAACATTCATTAATATAATATATATTATAATATTCATTAATATCATAATTTATAATAAGCCCTACCATAACTGTTGTAATACCCTATATATATATATATATATAGGTAGTTATGTATAGGAACTATATTTTGTAGCGCATTCATAATAAAAGACGTGAGTTGGCTGGACTGCCATCAACTGTGTGCTACGCGTACGTGTAAGTCTGTGTGCTTGAACAGCTGAATTAATCTAATATACACGAACTATCATTTCATGGTGGCAGCGATGCTGTGGCGGACTCACTCGTTGTCGAATGAAACGTCGACAGATGTGGCTGAATTGTACTGTGTGTATTTAATACGTGTTTTTGGGTGTTCAGTTACCTTCAAATAAAATTAGCTAAAACAAAAATTGGCGGCACACAACAGTACACGCAGCGCCTCGTACTAATACAAACGAAAAGTACGGTAGCCTACATTGGCCATAAACGTTCAGTAAAGCTATAGCATTTGGCCAAACACACTATTACAACACATGCACAGTTGTTAATATCTTACAATGGACTGGGTAGGCAACAATACAGCAGATACATTAATTAAACAGCGTATGAATTTCATGCTAACCGATGAGGGAGTGACCGACCCGGCAAGACAGGCCTTGAAAATACAGATAGCCGTCGGCAACGAGGGTCTGAAGCGCATCAAGTACTCGATACTGACTGAGGAAGAGAAGACAGATCCTGCAAAGTTGCACAAATTGTTTGAGGATCAAATAGACACCCGTTTGAATGTCCGCATCCACAGAATGGAATTAATGACGTTTCGGCAAGGTGTGCGCAAAATAACTGATGAATTCGTGAACAGAGCTCGCCAAAAAGGCAGCCTATGTGGCTCCAAAAAAAGAACGGGAAATAGATGAGAGAATCATAGAATTGATTGTAGCAAGTACACCTCATGAAGCCCTGCAGAAGCATCTTCTCGACCAGAAACAAGGCTACCAAGTCGAACTTGTATTGCAAGAAGCACGCAAATACGAGGCTAAGTCAGTCGGAAGAGAAATACTGTAGAGCCCCAGAAGCCCGCATCATACGGCTATCAACGAGATAAAACAAAGAAAGGTGTGCCAAAATTGTGCGCTCTCACAGCCACCGCGACAGTGTCCAGCCTACAAAGTCAAGTGCAACTAATATAACGCCATTGGACACTGGGCAAAATGCTGCCGAAAGAAAAAGAAAGACGATCCACAGAAGACAGATGATCGGCCGCATAGAGATCAAAGCAAGCAAACAAGGCAACATTGACGAAAAAGCCGAGGCCGACGTGACGGAAAACCACCAAAGCTAATACATGAATTGTCTGGTTACTGCACTAAGTCGTTCTGCGTAGTCACTGCGGCAGAATGACACAAAGACGCATCACGTAATGAAGCGTATGCCAACCTCAAAATGGTATGCATTGTCATGGAGGGTATCCATGAACTCACACTTAAAGTCGACACAGACGCATCAGGCAATACTCTACCCGTGCGGGTCGCAAAGCAGATGCATGGAGAACTGTGGCAATCCAAAGTAGAACCTATACCTCATACAAAGTTAACTGCTTACAACGGAGGCGAGATGAAATGCATCGGCGCACTGAAGATCCTCTGTCAATACAAGGACTGAAGATCCTATGCCAATACAAGAACTGTCAGTGGCGCAAGTATAAGTTCCACGTTGTTGACGTCCAAGGACCAGCAATCCTGGGCCTGAAGGCATGTGAACAGATGAGAATAGTGACAATACATGCCATCAAACGTGACGTCACACAGATCGCTGCAAATACCAACCTACAGAACGCAACAGTTAACTCCATCGTGGACCTCAAAAGGCACTTTCAAGATCAGTTTGTTCGCATCGGTAGTTTTAAAGACAAGGCTACTCTTTCGTTGAAGCCCGAAGCGAAACCCTCAATCGATGCCCCACGAAAGTGCAGCATACACCTGAAGACAAAGCTACAACAGGAGCTTGGTGCCATGCAGAACGGTGGCATAATCAGGAAGATTGAGCATCACACTGACTGGTGTTCATCAATCGCAACGAGCGCAAAGCGAGATGGGAGTCTAAGGGTATGTCTTGACCCCAAGCGTCAATGACTGTCTCAAGCACTGTCCACACAAGATTCCGATCCTAGAGAAACTCAACCCTGAGTTCGCCGTGGCATGTGTATTCTCGAAGATGGACGCCAGATCTGGATATTGGTCAATTCACCTTAAAGAGACCAGCCAAGAGATGACAAGCTTCCGAACACCTTTTTGGACGTACTGTTATAAACGACTCCCTTTTGGTCAACGCGTGTCACAGGCCCCTTTCAGCAGGCAATGGATAGAATCCTAGCCAGATGCAATGGGTGTGTTAGCATTGCAGACGACGTAGTCGTATACGGACGCAACCACGAAGAACACGACAAGAACCTGTTAGTGCTCATGCAGGTTGCCATATAGGAAGGTGTCATCTTCAGTTCCAAGTGAGATCACCTTCTTCGGGTCGGTGTAGGGCCAAGACGGTATCAGGCCTGACCGTGGCAAAATTGAGGACATACACAAGATACCTATACCGCAGGATAAGGAGGATATGCAGGGGTTCATTGGCCTAATGATCTATCTTGCAGCGTACGTACCTCACTTCGTACACAAAGTGGCACCTCTGAGAGAACTACACAAGAAGGACGTCCTGATCTTGTGGCAAGAAGATCATCAGCGCACCTACGAAGATCTCAAGAGATGCATCTACAGCGAGTCGTGTCTGTTGTACTACATCCCACAGATGGAGACAGTCCTATATGTTGAAGCTTTGCAGAGTGGCCTGGGTGCATGCCTTCTACGGGACAACAAACATGTGGCGTTTGCATCAAAGACACTTACACCGACAAAGTCAGCGTACTCGAACATAGAGCGTGAGACGTTGGCTATCGTGAGCGGGATCTAAAAGTTCCACACATACCTCTTCGGAAAGTCGTACGTCGTACCCGGGCGCCGACAACCGTTACTACGCCACTGAACCAGTTAACTTGAGTTTGACGTGTGAGCGTACTGGTCGCAGGGTGGGTGGAATGACTAATCACTGTCGGGGCTGCCTTCGTATGCTAACACCGGCGTGTATGTGGAACTACACGTGTAGTTTGTTACCACTCGTTCGTGCGGCGAGCAATATTTTAGTCTTTCGACATCGTTTAAATATAAAACCATCCTTTCTTGTTATAAGCTCATCTACATCTACGTTGGGAAATGTAAGAAGCACGCGGTATTAGTCCCGTGGCCATCCGGTGAACAAACATTATTACATTAGGGAAAACATGGGAACACAGGGAAATATCGTCGGCCATTTTCCATTAATCCCAAATTAGGTTTTCAGTGATGTTTTCTTTTCCCTATATTTACTATTAATATAATGACCATGTAAAGACGAGTGTCACACAATCATTCTGAGCAAGAGAACAATAAATACACGTCCTTTACCTGCCCATTATGTTAATTTCTACACATTCTTGCTGTCGACCTATTATTACCTGGCATGCATTTCAATGTGTCGTTTAGATTGTCTGATTTCAAACACATTTTAGGGGCCTTTAATCTACTCTACACAATAGACGTAACCTCTAGTCTTCTAAACATCCATTTCCCTGCAGTTTCTATAGTTAAACTATACCTGTAGTATTGTGTTGCATGGTTCGTAGAATCGGTTCATTACTCAGTGTAAATGCACGGAACTCGCAACCGGGTGTGACTAGGCCGGACATGGTCCGCTGACTTTGGAAGAGGAAGTTTACTAAGTAAACATACGTCAGAGTCTATATAAATGTGACCATTCAGCGTCAATTGAAATACCCTGATGCCACTCCTTCGAGTGCACCCAGCGGTTCTCACTGAGCAACAGTCAATTGAAATACCTTGGTACGACTCCTTCGAGTGCACCTAGCGGCTCTCATTGAGCAACAGTCAATTGAAATACCTTGATGCCACTCCTTCGAGTGCACCCAGCGGCTCTCATTGAGCAACAGTCAATTGAAATACCCTGATGCCACTCCTTCGAGTGCACCCAGTGGCTCTCATTGAGCAACAGTCAATTTAAATACCCTGGTACGACTCCTTCGAGTGCCCCCTCGGCTCTCATTGAGCAACAGTCAATTGAAATACCCTGGTACGACTCCTTCGAGTGCACCCGCGGCTCTCATTGAGCAACAGTCAGTTGATATGCCATATATTGGCATCATCGATACAAATACAAAACATAGATTTGTGTTGTTCGCTGTGTGCCCAAGGCTGCAGAAAGACGCACAACGAGACTCTTGTTCGCGGTGTTGACGTAAACTGGTTATCGACACTTCATCATAACTGCTGTCTTACATGATACGATTAGTTTATTCTGATAAACCACACAAAAACATAGGATACGATTTGTCTACGCTGAACTGGAGTATTGGTGTGTTGTCACATGTTAGCGCAGGTGGTGCACCAGGCGCCATTTAATAGCACTTGTATCCTATATGGATGAGTGCCACGGAAAGATTATAAGTTTTAGCCATTAACTAATTTTTTTTAGTTCCATGTTTATAGCAAATTCTTCGTTTCCATTTTTTTCACACGTTGGTAATGAGTCAAGAGTATTTAACAGGGTGGTGTCATCGGCAAACATTATGAAATTAAAATCTTGGTTGGCCTTGGCAAATTCATTAATATATAATATTATAATAAACAATAGTGGGACTAAAATCAATATAACTGGTGGCTCCCATTAGGGCGGATTTTTTTAAGCCTTAGTGGGTGTCTCCCTGACTCACACGTGATAATTTGTATGCCTGATCATACATAGTTTCTTTACCTGTGTCTTTTGTTCGCTATCATAACTGATAAAAAGAAACGATGAACTTCCTCGTGCACCGAATGGGAATTACCAACGGCGCCATTCAGGTCAAACTTAACCCGATAGTGCTACTAGTGTGGGTGTGGGTGTGTGTGAATGTTGGGGCGCGAGTAAGTGTTAGTAATAGTTCACTGGCTTTGTCTGAATGTGGCCATTATTCAATGGCAGCGGAAAAACACTGGTAGTTTTCCACCCGTTGAAATGGCAACTGTCGACTGGCAATGAAAAGGTAAAAGTCGAAGGCTGCTCCCCAGGAAGCTCCAGCCCACCGAGTTGATAAATGATGGCTGCTTACTTTACATTGCTTTTTAAAGTTAACGTCGGCGCTTTGGATAAAACAGATGCAACTCGGAAGAGTTGTTTCTTGGGAGCGTCTTTGAGCAATAAGTTTAGCAAATAGTCTGGCCATCTGCACACAAACACATAGGCTTACACGCTGCAATAACCTGAAAACTACTCAAAATGTCCGCGTACATCCAATAACATAGTTATTGACTGCACTACTTTAATTATTCACAATGACACCGAAATAAATTTAGTTTCAATCAGCCAACATTAAAATCCCAATGTTTTTTCAAACTGAAATAGCGTGAACAGTATTCAAACTTACTGCCTACATCCAACGACACTTTTGTAAATGGCATTATTATCTTTACGATGCAATCGAAAATAATAATAATAACAATAATAATAATAAAAATAATAATAACAATAATAATAATAACAACAATAAAAATACTAATAAAAAATACTAATCACAATACTAAAACAATATCAATAACAATAATAATGACAACAATAATAATAATAATAACAATAATAATAACAATACTAATAACAATATTAATAACAACAATAATAACAATAATAACAACAACTATAACAACAACTATAACAACAACAACAATAATAATAAAAAATAATAATAATAACAATAACAATAACAATAATAATAACAATAATAATAATAATAATAACAATAATAATAACAATAATAATAACAATACTACTACTAATAATAATAACAATAATAATAACAATACCTTTATTTCGTCCGTAAATTGAAATACATCATGCAGATAATATATACATCACATAGATGTATGTAATTATAATAATGACAAACTTCTATAGCGCCTAAATCCCCAGGAATCTGAGCTCAGAAGCGCAACATACAAGAATAGTTGGGCAAAATCGTTCACATGGACAAGCAAGAGTCGTTATTAGAGCAAGGGACCGCCGAAGGTTAGGGTGGGAATGCAATTTCAAATAAATAAGTCTTTAGTTTCTTACGGAAGGTATTTATAGTCTCAGATCATTTTAAAGCGATAGGGAGTTGATTCTAGATTTTGGGTGCTGCTACAGAAAACGCACGTTTGCCGATATTATTCAATTCCGCCGTTGCAACTTCAGGTCTAACCTTTTTAATGTCGTATGTACGCACATGCATAACATCATGGTGTCTATACAACTTTGGGTAATGCTGAGTCATTTCTGTGATTTATGTCCTAGCGACTGTAACAACACGAGTGTCTCTTACTGCTGCGTGCTTTTTTGGTCGAAAGCCAACAAACACACCGGTGTTTTCAAACACTATAATCAGACTGTGATAACTCTGATATGAACATGCGATACTGGAAATACGCTGTTGGTTGGGAGAATAAGTAAGTAACCAATTGACCTACCGGCGGACCGGCGGACCGACGGACCGACTAACGGACCGACCGACGGACCGACTGATCACCGACGGACGGACCGACCGACCGACCGACCGACCGACCGACCGACCGACCGACCGACCGACCGACCGACCGACCGACCGACCGACCGACCGACCGACCGACCGACCGACCGACCGACGGACCGACCGACCGACGGACCGACGGACCGACGGACCGACCGACCGACGGACCGACCGACCGACCGACAGACCGACCGACAGACGAAACGACATACTGACAGACCGACCGACGGGAAGAAGGACTGACAGACCGACCGTTCGACCGACCGTTCGGATGACTGACGGATGGACGGACCGACGAACCGACGGACGAACAGACGGACGGACCGACGTACAGACGATGAACGATTTTCGACTGCTCGTCTTCGCTTTACCGCAGTTACTCAATTTATATATTTCTTTTAATGGTAGTCTTACAATGGAGGTACACGGATGTTTGTATTGACATAAATTCCCTGATCTCCGCCACTTTTCAAAATGCATGTAAACACGTCGAGAACGTAATCATTTGAACCAATTAACAACATGAATAAATGGTTAGTGCCTCATTATTCATTAGAGTTAAGGTTATTACTATATATTATTATACGTTTGGGCCAGTTAAGATTAGGGTTATTAGTAGACAATATTTTTTGGGTTAGTTATAGTTACGGTATGGTTAGGCTTCCAAAGAGAACGTAGTCGATCGCCCTCTAAATCCACGCGGTTGTGATAGTAATCTCGCTTATCCGTATGTCGCTCGCGTTCGTGAACTCGCCAGGAAGAGTTTGGCACAGGACCCGCTTTCGAATGTTACTTGGACATTTTGTATCACCTGTTGCCGGCAGATGGCATCACTTATTAATTAATTTATATATGCGTGTATAATAATAACTAATAGTGGTTATTATTATGTATGTTATTGATAATGAAATTAAGTTGCAAAATACTTTATGCAAAATATAAAGTACATCAACCTAAAGGAACATAAACATATTTCAACTGTGCGATGTGCCACCTAGTGAGTAAACTGGTGATACGATAGAAGCATCGACAGTGTTCTTATTTAATGTTTTACTTTATAGTTATCCTGAGCCTGAGAGCCAATGACCATCTGAACTCGTATTCAGGGTACGGCCGCCTACCGGCGAACACTTCAAAGCCGTACATTTTGCCAGACAAGTGTGATGGGCACAAACGTCCTGCCACCTCGTGTAGTGTGAACAAGTCAGGCTATTGTGATAGCTACAAACGGTGGCGCTACGTCACGGAGTAAGGTTAATAGAGGCTACTTCCACAACAATAAGATGATTGTTCCCGCTAAATAACACAACTGAGGGACAAAAGACGCTACAGGCGCTACAAGGACCAGCTGAAGCGGCAACTCACCCTGGCAAGTATTGACCACAATGGTTGGGAACAGCTAACGACAGGCAGAAACAACTGGAGAGCGACTACCGGGGAAAACTTCCTAGGACTTTGCATCCCAGAAGAGAAGGAGATCCGGAGAAGCGTAGGCGGAAGAAAGAATCTACAGCTAAGGCACCTTCAGGCCAACTCTACATTTGCCCAACCTGCTCTAGAGCCTGTAAGTCCAGAATAGGCCTCTATGGCCGCAGAAGGCTTGCCGCCGTCCCAAGGGTCAGATGTCTTGCACTGATCTTCGCAACGGGAAGGGTGTTTACATTCACGATTTGTCTTCATTAATAACGTGCTCGATGCATGCGATACATTTGTCTTTTAGTGGTGTTTCCAAATGTAAAACATGGTTTTGCTTCGTCGATATCATGGGCTAAGGTAGACTGGGGCAGCTGGGCCCCTTGGGGGTAAGACGACCCCCATCAAATGCAAAAATGCACATTTTGAATGTCGCAAAATCTTGTGCAAAATTATACTGATATATGTAACCATCCAGACAACACAGCAACGCGGGACATATATATTCAAATAAATGTGCTTTTGAACAATTGAACGCATTTTGATCTAATAGTTTGCCAGTAGTCAAAGTGGTGCGACTTATTTTGCTTTGCAAATCACCAATTTAATTGGGTGACATTATAATATTATCATTCGCTTTGCGTGGGAAAAGTAGGTAGTGTTTTGTATTCACCGTGTTAAAGCATACACTTAGTATGTATGATAAAACGGCATCCTACCGTTTCGTATACATATACATGGATATTATACTGCACGTGGGCTGTATAATGTGTAAAATATTAAGTGTTTATGATAACGTCGCATAATTAAAACTGTGCTAACCTGTATGTCATACTTATGAAGAAATACTAAGAAATCCAATAGTTGTGATGACATATTAACAATCATAATAAGTCTCATACATAGAATGCACAATATATATTACACTTTTTTAACTATAATTTAAATTTAATAAATAGAATAGATAATATATTATTTTTTTGTATGTACAAATATTATATTTTTCTAATGTTTCGTTCATAGACGCGAAAAACGCAATTGTCACGGACCGTATTGCCCCAGGTGGGGCTTCTTGCCACATGGTATAGTCGTGTTACTTTTTGCATATGATTCACTAGGTTTACCTATTTATTAAAATGAGTTTCCATGTGGGCTACACATATGTTTTTAAATAATACGAACACAATCTGAACGTAATTTTTCCTTATTGTAAGTAACGATCAAAACGTTTAAGATGCCTTACTCTCTTGCGTGAGGGTTCGACTCACGCCTCAGGTTACTAGTGCTTTCGTGGTCGCAAAGGGGACAACATACAGCTGCTCGCTTCGTCATAGATTTAATAACTGAACAACATACACAGGTAATATGCTACGTATGGAATTCTCTCTTTCTTAGACGAATGATGGCTGAACCGGTGTATCAGGTCAAGAGTAGTTCCACACTACTGCGCAGGCGTGCGCAAACGCGGTGAATAACTTGTTCTGCCCCCTTGACTTATGAAACGACCTTTGGAGACTAAGTGCGCTATCATGTCAGAAGGAGCATTTTAATACTTGTTTTCTTGTAAACAATTGCCAAAGGTGTTATATTTAAGTTATAATACGTATTCTAACAATCAAAGCGGTATATTTAATGTATTACTAACGCAAATCTAGGCAAGCCTGGTGGTACCACCAGAATAACATTTTCTATCTCGTAATTACGAGATAGCAGATAGTAGAGAACCGGAAGTGGAACGCTTTTTCAGCAATCAAATGTGCAGCAAGGAATATACGGCCGCCACTTAATTATATCAACCGTATACGTGCGGGTAGCGGGGGATCTATCAGAACTGGTGTTAGAAGCCATGGATCATGACGTTGCGGCTGCTCTGTACTTCCACATCGGGTTAAGTTACATGGAAATTCTCGGTGCTCTGGCCATCAACCACCGCATAGTGATTAGTATGAGGACTCTTAATCGCTCGCTGAGTCGGCAAAATCTGTTTCGACGGAGACATTATACTGACATATTGAAACTAGCCCTATTTATTAACGAGCAAATCCGTGGTTCCGGGAACCAGCATGGCTACCGGTGGATGCACCTAAAATGCCAGCAAGCAGGGATAGTTGCATCAAGGAAGGTGGTGTAGACATTGATACAAATTCTTGTCCCTAAAGGTATTGAACTGAGGAAAAAGGGTCGACTAAAAAGGAGACAGTATTTTGCCAAAGGGTCCAATTACCTCTGGCACGTGGATTCGTACGATAAACTAGTCATTCGGCTTGTGTATCAATGGATGCACTGATGGGTTTTCCCGGTATAAAATATGGCTGAATGTGTTTCATACAAGTAGCAATCCCAGGGTGATTGCTGGCATCTATATGGATGCTGTAGGCGAGCTTGCTGGTTGTCCGCAACTAGTGCTTGGAGACATGGGAACTGAAAATGGTCACGTAGCACGAATGCAGACATTCTTATCTGGACGGGACAGTTTCCTGTACGGAGCAAGCATGCACAACCAAAGAATAGAAAGATTTTGGTGCATCTTGAGAAAGGAGTGTACCCAGTTCTGGGTGGACACCCTCAGATACTTGAAAGACCAAGGTGATTTCATCGGTGATGTCATTGACACAAATCTGATGCAGTTCTGTTTCTCCAACTTGGTGCAATGAGACAACCATTACACATTTAACGTGGTTACGAGGCTTAAAATGCTTCCGCCATAGTCGTCATTGACCGTTCTCGGAATAATTTCTTGAAGCCAAAATAAATGTCACAGAGAAGGGGTAGACATGTTTTGTATTCTGTGGACATGTCAGGCGGCAGTCACAATAAACATGTTTTACCTTGTCTAATTCTTACCAAAATAATGGTTCCTTTCAGAATGACTTGGACCGCGTTGTGTCAATCTGGAACAGCCATCGAATTCGTCCTTTCAAAAACGAAAACGTTCCATATGGAAGGCCTATGGTATTATATTCGATGCCTGAAGTATTTTCGACAAGAAACTACATGAGAGAAGTGGACCAGAGAGACATCGATATTTGCAGAACGGAATGCATCTTCCGGGGTGAATGTACCAGTGATCAGGACATGTTTAAACTACTGTTAATGTACATGGTGGAATGTGGACTTGCACCACCAACAAACGCACAGGAAGGAGTTGACTTGTACTACACATTGAGGGTTCTAGTTCTGCATGATTTGATTGGGTAATTCCATCCTGATAATGCAGTCGAAATTTAGTTATATGCCCTATTCGTTTAAAGGACACACGTTGGAGTTGCAGGGGACATGCTCAATTAGGTGGTCAGAAGATAATAAATTGTTAATGGTGAAGAAACTCTTTAAAGAAAGGTGATATTGGGATGACGTTGTCTATAATCACCATACCCAACTATGTTGGGTATTAACTTTTATAACTCTTATCGAAGGAGTGTCATGTTTGTTTGTCGATCCATTGCAATTATTGACACCAGGCAAAGTTGTCTCTATTTCTGGTTAATTGGTTACAGGAAATCCAAAGAGAATGGGCATGAATCTATACTAGTACATGTAGGGACAAATAACGCAGAGAGGGAGGGAACAACTGGGATAGTTCAGAAGTACAGACAGTTAGTGAAGAAGTTAAAGAAGACAAGAGTAGAACAGATTATCCTCTCAGGAATTTTGCCAGTAATGGGAGGAAGGGGGCCGACATATAGAAACTGCAAGAGGATGGCGATCAACGCACTAGTTGAGCAGATGTGTAAAGAAGAGGGGGTGGGATTCGTAGATTTATGGGGATACTTTGTTGGGAGGGAAGATATGTACATGAGAGATGGCCTACATCTAAGTGGAAAGGGGGCAGCAGTTTTCTCAGAGAACTTGCTGCAATCTGTTGACAGTGGGACAGGCTGCATCTATTTAAACTAGATTCGCAGGGGGGATTCACAGAGAAGCCTGAAACTGGAGGCATAGATAAAGACAGCAGAAATAAATCGGCAAAGAACAGCCTGGAAAACTGTTCTGAATCAGGATATAAATGCATTTGTTTAAATGCAAGGAGCATAGTAAACAAAAGAAGTGAACTAAACATTATGGTAGAAGATATTGACCCTCACATAATAGGTATAACCGAATCGTGGGCCACCACTGATATATCAGATGCCGAATTGGGACTAACAGGATATGTAATGTTTAGGAAAGATAGAATAGGAAGAAAGGGAGGTGGAGTTATTTTATATATTAAAGAATCTATCCAGGCTTATGAAATAAAATTAGAAAGAGAAGCAGATTGCGAAGAAGCTGTTTGGTGTAACATAGTTACAGGAAACTCAACGTTAACAGTTGGGTTAGTTTATCGAAGTCCAAACATAAGCATAGAAGAGAATGAAAAAATACAAAACGCTATAAGGGAAGTAAGCAAACGGAACTGTATTATTATGGGGGACTTTAACCATGGGCATATACAATGGAAATCTCTACAGAGTATGGGGAGTGAGGACCACAAGTTTTTAGTTTTAGTACAAGATAGTTTCCTTTCTCAACATGTGCTAGAACCAACCAGGGGAGAGAATGTGTTAGACTTAGTTTTGTCCTCACAGAAAGAATTAGTTGACAATGTCAAGATATGTGAGCCACTGGGGAGTAGTGATCACAACCAGATACATTTTACCATCAAAGTAAAATCAGAAAGGAATAGTAAAAAGCAGTATAGGAGAAATTTCCACAAAGGAAGGTATAAGGACATGAGGAAATATTTAGCAAAGATAGACTGGAATAACACACTGAAGAATAAGACAGCAACCGAATGCTGGAATATCTTAAATAGTGAAATTAAGTGCATAGTCGATAAATTTGTACCTTTCAAAAAACAAGGGAAACGGTCTAAAAAGAAACACTTATCGAAAGAAGCCATTAGAAAAATTAAGTATAAACAAATGATGTGGAAGTCATATAGATGTACTGGAAATGATGAAGACTACAACATTTATAAAGAAGCACTTAATCAAGCTACAGCTGAAATTAGAAATTCAAAGAGAAGCTATGAAAAAAAATTAGCTAGTAATATAAAACATGACAGTAAGAGTTTTTATGCGTATATTCGAAGCAAACAGAAAGTTCAGGATAAGGTCGGTCCTCTAGAAGATAGTGCTGGAAATACAATATCAGAGGGATTCTTAATGGCAGAAGACCTGAATGAGTATTTTAGTTCAGTGTTTACCAGGGAAGATATTAGTTCACTGCCAGTACCAGAGGCTAAGTTCAAGGGGGCAGATTCAGACTATTTAGGACAGTTAGTTGTAACCTCGGAAATGGTAGCTAAGAAAATAAGGGCTATGAAGGATAATAAATCACCTGGAGTGGACGGGATTCCGCCCAAACTACTATTGGAAATTGTAGAACAAATTAGCGTACCGCTTGCAACAGTTTTCAATTTGTCATTAGAAGAGGGAGTGGTTCCTTTAGAATGGAAAGAGGCAAACATTATACCGTTATTTAAAAAAGGTTCGAGAAACAAGTCAGAGAACTATAGACCAGTTAGTTTAACATCAGTGATTTGCAAATTATTAGAAAGACTAATTAAAGATCACATGGTGGATTTTCTTGTTAAACATAACTTGATAAACCCATCTCAACATGGGTTTTTAAAAGCGAGGTCATGCTTAACAAATATGTTATGTTTTTTGGAAGACATCACTAGGTGGGTAGATGAGGGATCACCAGTAGATATCATCTATTTAGATTTTCAAAAAAGCTTTCGACAAAGTACCACATGTATCCACCTAAAAAAGGCGGGATACATGTAGATAAAAAGTATTGGACTCTCGATAAGCCAAAAGGCTTCCTTGTCCACCTGCCATCCAGAGTAATTTTGTTAAATTGGCAATCTTGTTAAATCTTGTTAAAATCAAAGATTACTCCTTAAGCTAAAGGCCCATGGCATAGGAAATGGTATAATAAACTGGATAGAAAAATGGCTGAATGACAGAAGACAACGTGTAGTAGTTGATGGGGAGGCTTCAAACTGGAAATCGGTATTGAGTGGGGTACCACAGGGATCAGTACTAGGACCTATATTATTCTTAATATATATCAACGATTTGGACGATGATATAACAAGCAAGGTGTTAAAATTTGCGGATGATACAAAAGTGTTTAGAAGGATTAAAAGTGATGGAGACAGACAGCATTTACAAGATGATCTTGATAGGTTGATCAAATGGTCTGAAAAGTGGCAGATGCTGTTCAATTTTGGGAAATGTAAATGCCTCCACACAGGTCATGGGAATGAAGAGGTAAAATATAAAATGGGGGTACTGTTCTAAGTACTACTGTAAAAGAAAAGGACTTGGGGTTAACCATTAGTGCTGATATGAAGGTTTCAGAGCAGTGCGGAATTGCAGCGTCAAAGGGAAATCAAATCCTTGGATTAATTAGGCGAAATATAGCGTATAAGAAAAAAGAATTAATAGTACCGCTGTACAAAACAATAGTGAGGCCTCATTTAGAATATTGTATACAAGCATGGAGGCCATATCGCAAGAAGGACATATATATGCTAGAAAGAGTACAGAGGAGAGCGACTAAAATGATACCAAATCTGAGGGATCTTAGTTACGAAATACGCCTAAAAGAATGTGGTTTAACAACATTAGAGACCAGGAGATTGAGAGGAGATCACATAGAAGTGTTTAAAATATTGAATGGTTATGAAAATATTGATAGAAACATTTTTTTCTCAGTTAAGAAAGATAGAAGGACCAGAGGACATGAAGCTACATTAGTAAAGGAGCAGTGTAGATTAGATATAAGAAAGTTCTCATTCTCACAAAGGATTGTAAATGAATGGAACAGATTATCTCCTGATTGTGTTGGTGCTAGTAGCGTGAATATGTTTAAAAATAAAATCGACACACACCTTAAAAAGGCGGGATACATGTAGATAAAAAGTATTGGACTCTCGATAAGCCAAAAGGCTTCCTTGTCCACCTGCCATCCAGAGTAATTTTCTGGATGGCAATCTTGTTAAATCTTGTTAAATCGTTAGGGTGCTTGCTTGAGCAAAGACTGGGGCTTATCCAGAATACTGAACCAGAGCTTCGATCTGAAATGTTCCTCCTTGTTAATAAATACTAGTTGACCTTCGACTGCTGCCTCCTCCTGAAGTGCATAGTGCCAGATTTTTCGTGAATATCATTTTTGTGGGCCGCCTGTCGTGTGTGTATGCGTGTGTGTGTGTATGTGTGTGAGTGTGTGTGCGTGTGTGTGTGTGCGTGTGTGTGCGTGTGTGTGCGTGTGTGTGCGTGTGTGTGCGTGTGTGTGTGTGCGTGTGTGTACAAGATATAACATATTTCAGGAAGCCCGCTGTGGGGTGTGGTGTATAAAAGATACATAACACCATATTATACTAAACAATGTAACGTAATGCATTGCAATTAGGGTCATTGATGCACTCACTTTCTAAATATCTGTATCATTCTCTGCATATATATATATATATATATATATATATGAATGTGAAATATATATATGCTGTATTTTGTGGACATGTCAGGCATCAGTAACAATAAAAATTTGTTATCTTGTCTAATTAAGAATTAGACAAGATAACACATTTTTTATTGTTACTGATGCCTGACCAAAATAAAACATATATATATATATATATATATATGTATATATTTCACATTCATAGTTCGATAGAGAATTTATTTGAGACCAGATGGTGAAGCAACGAAGCAATGCCAGATAATGGCACTGAGACAAACACTGAAAGTTTGAAACACAACAATTTAGTGCTGTAGAGACGCAGTGTAATCGTCGTGGTTCAGTGTTTGTCTGAATGCAGTTATCTGCCCTTGCTTCGTTTCCTTTCAATAATGTATCCGAATAATTGTGTGACATACCAACAGCGTTACCAAACCAGTTTATATATAGGTAACAGTGAATACGTGTTTCGGGAAGAATGCCCTTGTGACAAGGATGTGTTTGACCTCTGGTTCATAAAACAATAGAAGACGGCGCATCTAATTCATAACTTCAGTGTTCCATATCTTTGAAACTCTTATCCCCGTATGTTTACCATACATTGACAATAGTTCAGCATTAAATTCCAAGATTATTCGTCGAGTTTATGGCGATCAATTGTCAATATTAAAATCATAACGTCGACGGCTATTAGTAATAACTACTGTTTATTCAGGATACATCTTAAAATCAGAGTAATGTAATCACGTCAATACAAGGACATGCAGCCGGTATGTCGATACCAAAGTGAAATCCAACACACAATCATGGAGTCTCCATTAGTCGCGTATGATTCACACCAACTCACAATGAAAGTGTCAACCATAGTCACCAGATGGCGATCAGTAATATTTATTGACACTCTTTAACAAAGCAATCATTAAGTGATTTCTGAACTGCTAGTCCTCCAACTGATTCTACGTGTTCTATAATATTCAGATAATTGTAATAAAAGTCAGTGCACATAATCAACACAGCGAGCATTGCCATCGTTTTGAACTGTTGGAAAGCTTTGTAAACTACCCTAATATTTGAAGTGGGAATTATTATCAATCTGGGAATTATTTCTTTGGCGATACTTTTATAATTTATGCCAAACAATACACAATTCTAACAAAACAAATGATCACTGACGACCCTTTAGCGAGCGTAGCACTTTCCTCGGTAAAGCCATGTGGCCAACCTGTGGTTATTAAAAGTAACTGTTGCTTGACAGCACAACTGCCACCATAGTAACAAGGACACTGATAAGAAAATCTTATGGCAAAAGAAGTTATTCCCAACTTGAAATTATTCCCATTTAAAATAAGTGGTCCAACTTCCTGAAATCATGTATATTATAAACTGTTTTAATTATCTGTTTCTATAGTAACCAAACACGATCAATCTATATCTTAATCAGCGTTCCTGACTGTGCTTCTTGGGTATTCATGTTTTCGTTCGCAACAGGGAAGAATTACATAGTCTACCACTTATTTCTTCGGGTTCTGCATGGGCTAATCTCGCTTCCACTTGCCGATAAACTTAGGCTAGAATAACCAAATAATTACTGACTGGGTAATTACCCAACATGCAAGACTGGATTGAATCGTCATCAATTAGGAATCATTCCACAACATACACTTTAAAACACGTTATACACGGAAATAAGAAACACTATTTGGCATTATGTATTAGGGATATGATTCAACCAGTACATTGTTTTTTTTTATACACCTTAACACATCGAAATTGCATTATTTGAAATAACAATGTTCATCCCAACTGAAATTTGCCATAATTTTCAATTTATGCAAATATAGTGTGAAAACATAAATTGTCATATTATTCCCGTCTGAAGCATGTGCATTCTATTGGATATAGACGAGATGTTTAGCTGCATTTTACACATAAAGTCAGTGCCTTCCACATGTGTGGATTCACATCGAAAACAAGAGTACGTAGAATATCATTATCCACTGAAATGCTCAAAGGAAATGCACCCAATGACTCGAATGTGGTTCTCATCCCGGAGTAAAATTTGCCGAGATTGAGTATTGCCTAGTTACCTAGACCATGTCCATGACCCACTTGTTGCTTTCTAGCACTCCGTCGAATTCAGATCTGAATTCCATGAAGTTATCATAGTAACTGGCTAGTTCGAGTACACAACCGCATGTATGCCCGATCGGCCTACGAGCCAAACCTTTCATGGGACTTAGCTGCACTGTAACTGTTGGAACTGTGATCAGATCAGAGCCAGTGCAGTAGCGAAGGAAGAGACGCAAACGTTTGCTGTCGAGCTCTTTGACGTATCTTTTCAGATGTCTTGAAACGTCAGTTGCATTGGCATCTGCAAACTGCGGAAGCTGAAGCATCTGTACCACTTTTCTATTCGTTGGAATTAAAGAAAAAAAGTCATCCAACTGCTCCCTATAGATTCCAGCTGTTTGCAAGACATCCCGCCAACAGTCACACACGAACATTGATGTTTGCACTATTTCTTTGTGTGCGATCTCGAGAAGAACAGCTTTTATATTGTCAGCATTGACCAGGGTTCGGCAGTCATGACTGTCAAGTGCGTCAAGCAGTTCGTCCGTTTCAACGGCAGAGAAGTCGCTGGTGGCGTTTTGGAATATTTCTTTGTCTGGCACAGACACAAAATCATAAAAATCTTCCATCAAGTCATGCGCTTCCAAACCTACGTCATGAAAGATGGAATGGCGCTTTAATTCCTTAAACAGCTGTACCGGCCAATACCCTGCATGCCTCCAACCATATTCGAGTAATCTGCCAGCTGCGCGCCATTCTTCCCATCCAAAATCGTGGCGTAGGCTTGGAACCTTTACATCCCTACCGACGGTACATTTTTCATAGAACTCAGTCCAGAATTCGGAAATAACATCTCTGAATACACCGCCCGTGTCTTCCGCTTGTTCTCTATTCCCATCAGGTAAGATTCGCACTATGGTCAGTTCCTTGTCCACCAAGGTCGGATCTTTAAAGTAGCTGCATAGCTCTTGGAAGGCCACTGGCCCCGGACGTATCTGTAGTTCAACATGCATATGAGATGCAGAAGGTGGTGTTAAAGGAACAGTATCGTCTTGGTCCTCGATTTCTACTGCTCCTGTTCTGAAGAAAACCTCGGTTTCTAATTCAACTCCGTACCGGTAAGGATTATCGTCATATAAATCAGGCAGGTCATTCTGGTCCTGTTCGTTTGCTACGTCTCCCGGTTCATTCACGGCTGATGACCTTTCTTCGTGGCTATTTCCCGATTCCTTGACTGGATCGTCTGATAAGCCGGGAGCATGTTTGCTGCCCTGGCTTGTGGTTAGTGGATCTTCCAATGATTCAATCGGCTCACTCTTTGCTTCGCTATCTTTCAGTTTTGTTGCCAGGTGAAATCTTAGCATGGTGATACCAGTATTTTCGTAAATCTCTCCCACAGTTTCGTTCGAAGTAAAAAGTTCCTCAGAAACATTTCTCAGATCGATTTGAAAATCATCAATGCCACCAAGGGGAGACTTCCCTTCCGGAAAAAACAGCGACTTCGCCATATCCATGATGTCGTCTTTTTTGGCTCTTTTTGGAACGCCTTTTCTTCGGGTGCTCCCTCCTCACCACTTGCGCACTTGTTTGAACGTTTGGCTCGACGAATCGAAGTTTAAACATCCGATTTCAATTTTTCTTGTATTCCTTTTGGCATTAGCATTACCTACCAAATACAATTTCTTCGCTTTTGCGGATTGTTCGCTGTCGTCCGATTCATCACTTTGTCCACCTCTCTTCAGACGCAGTTGTTTTCGCAATAAATTCAGTAAGCATTTCTTTGTTGATTTGTTTTGATCCTGCCCAGGCATAATACCTTTGCAAAATTGTTTTACAGCTAACCTGTCTCCTGCACTTGGCAGATAACTAGACAGCATGGCCTCTTCAGCAACCTCAAGTACGAATCGGTCAATCTGAATAAAGAAAACAAAAACAGACAACAATGTCAATAATAATTACTTGTATGTAGTTTCAGAGTCATTGCTTCATTGTAGATGTTTCCATCCACTAATCATACTGAAGTTCAATACGTAATGAGATATTTCATTTTCCTTCAAAGAATTTTCAATCGTCAACACTCTTGTTTCATAATTATACATTTTCTCAAGTGTTTTCCACGGGGCTAATTTTACTATTGCGATAGTATTGCGATAACTGTTTTACTATGGCGATAGTTCCATGACTATCGCGATAGTAGTGCGATAGCTATAGTATCACAGAAGCTTAAAACAATAGGCACATTTTCTTTTTCATGATCTGAGAGGGGCATTTACGGTAAAATCCCACTTAAAAGGTTAAAAACAATATCTTCCACCGTGACGTGGAGCAAGGGGTGCACCCCCGGGATCGGCCCCGGCGAACACTTTTGGCATCCAAAATGGGCACTTTCAGTCACAATGGGTGCAAACCCCCTGACCCACCTAGATCCGCCTTTGATATGAATTAGGGGGAGGTGAATTCAAGACATGAATTTATGTTGATAACATTTCCTGGCACTTCCTGGATAATCTATTAATGTTACAAATACTTAAGAATGAATGCCATTGCGGTAATACACTCACCTTATCCTCTTCCATTTTCTGTATTTGTTCTTCCATAACACCCCGATTTCTAAAGAATGTCCTAAGCCCTGCCTCTATTTCTGAAAATAAAACCTTTTTTCAATAAATTATGTTTTTTTATACCTCAAATCCAGTACAAGACTTTCTGCTTTAGGCTCATTCCATGTGAAGGCAACCAAAATTCTTTACATTTGTTGCTCTCATCTTTACATTTTTTGAATGAATCAGTTTGGTGAAAGTCTTTGGTAAGATAAGCAAGAATCCGAAATTTGAGTGTTCTATCTCCAGTAGTTTTCGAGTTACGGTAGTTTGAAATTTGTGACTTTTTGTGACGGCTTCTTAAAACTAAATCAAATTATTCTCATTTCACAGGTTAATATCTCTAGAACTATTTAACATGTGTCAATGAATCTTTGTGGAATTGCTCTCTACCTTGTACAGATCACAAACATATAATTACAACATAAATACAGTGTACGGTTAATGTGCACCAAACATAATGATTTATTCAATAAATCACTCGCGCGAGGGTTTTCAGACCTTGATTGTGAGCAAAATACACATACCGCAGAATCTAGTTGTATATACTTTGTATGTACACATGCAAATGTGCAAATCAGAGTAATATGACAGGTCTGGTTGTCTTAATTATGAATCTGTATATATGCAAAATTGGTATGTTGTTATATTTCTTAAAAATTGACCAACGTCCGACCCAAAAAGTCAATGAGGCGTAACATGTATTGTCACAATTTTTTTATGTGTAAGCTTGTCCCTATAACACAATTAACTAATAACTCTCAATACCCTTCCGTGCTTCCTTCACAACAAAAATGGGATACTTCTGGGTGCACACACATTTTCAAGAGGGTTTTCAGGCATTGATTGCGAGCTAAGTATACAAGCCTTAATTAGCAGTTGTAAATATTTCACATCTGTACATACAAGTGTGTGTTATCAGAGCAATGTGACATGTCTGACTGCCTTAGTTATGAATCTACATACACTCAAAGATGCAAGTTATTGTATCTCTATAAAATTACCTAAATTCCGACCCTAAAAAGTAAATGTGGGGTAGAAGATATTGTTATGAAACTTTACTAGACATAAACCAATCCTATAACACAAATAACAAGTAACTCTCAATATCCATCAATGCTTCCTTCTCAAGAATAACGGTGACCCTTGGGTACCCCAAATTTATCAATAAATCAGTTGCGAGGGGTTTTCAAGTATTGACTGTGAGCTAAACATACATGCCGTGGTTAAATAGTTGTATATGTTTGTATCTATGCATGTACATTCTCAGAGTAATATGACTTGTTTGACTGTCTTAATTATGAGTATATACATATTCAAAGATGGTACAATGTTATATGTATCTTACAAATAACCAACTTACTATAAAAAAGGGAGGTGCGATAGAAAGTATTGCTGCAAACTTTTATTAGGCAAAAACCAGTCCCGTTTACAACATAACTATCAAACTTAAATAATCAGAAATCCCAAAAGTTGTTTTTTAGCTACTCTGACCAGTGTCGATATACCCTCCTTCGCATCACAGGACGATTCCATGGAAAGTGATTGTACAACACCAAGCAATAACACCAAGTGATTGTATAACACCAAGTAATAACACCAAGTGATTGTATAACACCAAGTAATAACACCAAGTGATTGTATAACACCAAGGAATTACACCAAGTGATTGTATAACACCAAGCAATAACACCAAGTGATTGTATAACACCAAGCAATAACACCAAGTGATTGTATAACACCAAGTAATAACACCAAGTGATTGTATAACACCAAGCAATAACACCAAGTGATTGTATAACACCAAGCAATAACACCAAGTGATTGTATAACACCAAGCAATAACACCAAGTGATTGTATAACACCAAGTAATAACACCAAGTGATTGTATAACACCAAGTAATAACACCAAGTGATTGTATAACACCAAGCAATAACACCAAGTGATTGTATAACACCAAGCAATAACACCAAGTGATTGTATAACACCAAGCAATAACACCAAGTGATTGTATAACACCAAGTAATAACACCAAGTGATTGTATAACACCAAGTAATAACACCAAGTGATTGTATAACACCAAGTAATAACACCAAGTGATTGTATAACACCAAGTAATAACACCAAGTGATTGTATAACACCAAGTAATAACACCAAGTGATTGTATAACACCAAGTAATAACACCAAGTGATTGTATAACACCAAGTAATAACACCAAGTGATTGTATAACACCAAGGAATACACCAAGTGATTGTATAACACCAAGCAATAACACCAAGTGATTGTATAACACCAAGCAATAACACCAAGTGATTGTATAACACCAAGTATTAACACCAAGTGATTGTATAACACCAAGCAATAACACCAAGTGATTGTATAACACCAAGCAATAACACCAAGTGATTGTATAACACCAAGTAATAACACCAAGTGATTGTATAACACCAAGTAATAACACCAAGTGATTGTATAACACCAAGCAATAACACCAAGTGATTGTATAACACCAAGCAATAACACCAAGTGATTGTATAACACCAAGTAATAACACCAAGTGATTGTATAACACCAAGCAATAACACCAAGTGATTGTATAACACCAAGCAATAACACCAAGTGATTGTATAACACCAAGCAATAACACCAAGTGATTGTATAACACCAAGTAATAACACCAAGTGATTGTATAACACCAAGGAATTACACGAAGTGATTGTATAACACCAAGCAATAACACCAAGTGCTTGTATAACACCAAGCAATAACACCAAGTGATTGTATAGCACCAAGTATTAACACCAAGTGATTGTATAACACCAAGCAATAACACCAAGTGATTGTATAACACCAAGCAATAACACCAAGTGATTGTATAAAACCAAGAAATAACACCAAGTGATTGTATAACGCCAAGCAATAACACCAAATGATTGTATAAGACCAAGCAATAACACAAAGTTATTGTATAACACCAAGCAATAACACCAAGTGCTTGTATAACACCAAGCAATAACACCAAGTGCTTGTATAACACCAAGTAATAACACCAAGTGATTGTATAACACCAAGTAATAACACCAAGTGATTGTGTAACACCAAGCAATAACACCAAGTGATTATATAACACCAAGTAATAACACCAAGTGATTATATAACACCAAGTAATAACACCAAGCAATAGCATCTTTTTGAAAGATAGTGGGCCAAGTCAAAACACGCATATGCACATGTCATTAATGTATTATTAAGGTACCAAAAGAGTGTTTTCATTCTTCCATGATACAGGTAAGTGTAGATATTAGATATGTGTCATAAGTATAATGATACACATGGCACTAATAGTAATATGTTATATTGAATAAAATATTCGTGCAAGTTTTTATATCCAGAAATACGATTGAAATATGTGGATTTGAGATTTTGTACAAGTTGTTTTATTAAAAATTAAACAGTGACAATGATTGCTTGGGTCAAAGCAATTAAGCATGCCCAGTCTGTACTGTTACATAAAAAGGAAGTACCTGGTAGGTGACTTACAATTTGTGTGTGATGTGAAAGTTGAGAATTTCTTGATATTTGTGTTATATAAGCATTTGCTTTATGCCTTGTAACAGTTTTGTAGCAAAACTTTCTATCCCAAATCCACTTTTGTGAATCAGAAGTTGGTTGCTTTTAAAAGAAATATAATAATGTACCATAATGTACCATTTTTGAATATGTACAGATTCATAATTAAGAGAGTCAAATAAGTTATAATACTCTGAGAATGAACACTGATATGCATAGATACCACAAACCGGTATATACAAATTTTAACAACAACATGTACGTTTAGCTCACAATCAATGCTTGAAAACCCACAAGTGATTTATTGATAAATTTGGGGTACCCGAGAGTCACCATTCTTTTTGAGAAGGAAGCATGGGAGGGTATTGAGAGTTACTTGTTATTCATGTTATAGGACTGGTTTATGTCTAGTAAAAGTTTCGTAACAATATCTTCTACCCCACATTGCCTTTTTAGGGTCAGAATCTTACAGAAATATAATAACATAGCATTTTTGAGTGTGTGTAGATTCATAATTAAGACAGTCAGACATGTCATATTGCACTTATAATACACATTGGTATACGTAGATACCAAATATTTACAACATTTAATTAAGGCATCTACATTTAGCTCGCAATCAATACCTGAAAACACTCCCGTGAATCGCAAGTGATTTATTGAAAAATTTGGGGCACCCAGAAGTATCCCATTTTTGTTGTGAAGGAAGCACGAAAGGATATTGAGAGTTATTAGTTATTTGTGTTATAGGGACAAGCTTACATGTAGATACATTTTTGTGACAATACATTATACATGCTATGCCTCATTGACTTTTTGGGTCGGAAGTGGGTCACTTAATTTATATATATATATATATATACAAACAACTAGACATTGCACTGTCTACAAAAACTTTATAGAACACTAAATAAAAGTATTTTATTGGTGATGAGCAACCAAACCTAACTATTTGAGCTACTTACACGTGTATATATTTTTATTTAATTAAATACAGGTTATATCAATGACTGCGTGAAAATGTTAACGAAGAACCAGTTGTGGTCTAACCCCACATTGACTTCAGCTTAACGTTAACCTTAGTCTTAGAGTGAAGCCACCAAACGGATTTATTGTGAAACTTATGCTTCGGATAACAAAATCAAGTTTTTTGTACATTTTGATTGTAATAAAACAGTAATTATAAGTTGTTATCACGAGTGTGTAGAAGATATGTAGTAGATATATGATGAACTGTTTGGAGACTGTAAATTACAGTTTTCATGGTTGTTTTGGAGTGCGCGGCTAAACTACAAAAGTACATCCTGCCCTGGACATTATAAATTATACATTCCGCACACTCGCATGCACATGTATCTAGATAGCGAATGGATGTTCCCACACGTCAGCGCTGTCTACATCAAGAACAATACAGCCACAGCACACGATTATATGAGTTTGGCCTATACTTACCGACTGGTTCTTCGTAGAACATCTCAGACCACGCTGATAGCAATAGACAGCTACTTCCGGTCAACTGCTATCTCGTATTTACGAGATAGAAAATTTTATTCTGGTGGCACCAACAGGCTTCCGTACAAATCACCCTAGAAGCTACGCTTGCTTCCGGCACGGTCACAATGGGCGCTTACTTCAGCACGGGTTAACCCTCGGCCCGCTACACTGGCACAGTATATGCACATTTGAATAAGGAGGCAGAGTCACTCGGGTAGCGCCATCTGTTGTACTGATATAGCATTATTACGCTGTGTTTTTGAGAATTTAATTGGTTATTGTTACTATACAAATGCACACCAATTCACTTCGCCGAATCACTCTGATAGTGAAACATGCTTGAGTTGTGTCCAAAACAGGATTTTTCATCCAAAAACACAGAATGGTAATGTTCCTTCAATGCAACACATGGGGATACCTGCATAATTTCAATATTTTATATCGCAGAAAGACTCTACGTCCTTACTCAAATGCTTCGGTTCGTCATGGCGACTTCTGCACGGCGATCATTGTTTCGATGTTTCACTTCCACGAACAATGCTAGTGGTGGAACAATATGGCCATCTGACCATCATTCGTCGAGGAGTACCGCATTCTACTGCACACAAGGCTTACAGTTTCAATTGTTTTTAAGAAAGTGTCTGTATAGCATCAACAATATTTATTTATTTGATAAAACTTGCAGCCATATAATACCACACTGACATCTGATGTAATTCGATAAATTATGCTTTTGGAAAATTACCGGTCTACAAGTCCGGCCAGTGGAAAAATAAAAGCATGGTACGCAGATGTAATTGTTTCGTCTTTTGCGCCCTTTCATATTCAAATTGCACATTCTGTGAAAACAGTTTACATGGAGTAGAGGAAAATGGTATATATTGTATGGGACATGATGATTCACTGAGTCACAAGTTTTATTACAAAGATGGACGATCTCAGCATGCAACTTTAACATGACCGTAGTTTTAGCAATGATTAACAATCAATGTACAACTAATGTATTATACAATTGTAAAATAAGGTAATTCAATACAAACTGCAATGCTGTGTCCCCTGCCGTTAGCAAACACGTTGACATTGCATCCAAATTTAGTAGTTTATATATGTATAATATAGGGATTTATGCGATTACATTGCATAATAAGTTTTACGCGAGGCAACCAAGGCAACTAGAGCCAGCCTGCAGGCTAGGTAAACAAGCTGACACTGTACCTTGACCAGGTCAGAGTCCAATATCCTGAAGGCGTACCGGCCGTCCCGCCCAGGTCAGAGTCCAATAGCCGGGAGGCGTGCCGGCCTTCCCGCGCTTTAGCGTAGTGATACAGTAAAAACTAGTCCGACCATTCAGGACATAAAAGGCCACTGCACCTCCAGCAGCGGCCACATTTGAAATTCCTCGTGTTCAGTTGTTTATCGAATATCGTATCAGTTTTGACTTTGTATTTGCTTCATTTTTTGACTTCAATTTTCTGCGCGCTTTCAACATCATTTCTGCGACGGAGATTTGCGAGTCAACAACAAGTCACGTCGAGCGATACAACGAACCTAAGTATATTTTTTTTTGTTCGCATAAGTTAAATTGTCCGGTACCCGTTACTCGTTAGATTAAAATGGCGACTGACCGTTTCACGGGGGGCAATAGAGCAATGATCGTGGGCGATAGCCATGTTTTCTGGTTAGCGCGGTTTTTGGAGTCGGCCGGTCCATCCTGGGCTTGGCCAGGGGTCTCGGCAGATTTTGCCGTCGACGGTCACGGTTTCAACGTGAAATACGTTGGCCGTCGAGGGGCTACAGTACAATCGTTGCGTTCCGAGCACTGGGAGCGTTTTGCTTGTTTAGATCCGCAGGTCGTTCTACTGCACGTAGGCGGTAATGATATCGACACGTCAGGGGGCTCCTGTCCGCAGCAGATCGCATGGGATTTGTTAGAGTTTGCCACCGAATTAGTAGCGTTCGGCGTAAGCCACGTCGTTATCGGTCAACTCATTAGACGTGAAGGTTGGCGACATTTTTCGCCAGCGGAGGGGGCCGCGCGTGCCGCGAGCGTAAACGAGATAGTTAGGGCCGCGTGCGAGCAATGCCACCAAGTCTCGTTTTGGAAGCATAAGGGTTTTATGAATCCGCAGGACCGGGTATTTCGCGAAGATGGGGTTCATTTCAACGATTTGGGGAACTACAATTTATTCAGGAGTTACCGGGGGGCAATTCTCAGGGCAGCCAAATGGCTCTAGTTTCGAATTCAGCGGGCGATAAATGGGGCAGGGCAGCAGGCTGCTATCCAACCTCTACCCAATAAACGTAGGAAGGCAGTAGATTGAGTAAAGATCCATAGGCATAGCATAAGTGAATTTTTATGGTACGTTCGTCAGTCATGTTGCAAACTTAATTCAAGTGTTTAAACTTTAAGCTTTACACGAGACTTGGCTGCATTGCAGCTATGTTCAATAAAGTTTTTATTAGTTATTATTATTATCACTATCCAGACAGCACATGGTATAATACGGTTTTGAAGGGATGTTAGCCATTCTTTAGACAGGGGTCTGTGTCACGGGCGCAGACCACTGCTGGCAAATGATTAGATGCCAGCCTTTTGGCTGCTTCTTCAGCAGCAGCTTTGGTTTATATGTTGTATGCAGTTCATCTTTGTGGCAGGCAGTAACGTCTCGAAGGCAGTTCGAAGGACTGGCTGTTTGTTTACCAACAATGTTCGTTTAAAATATATATGTATCTAGTTCAAAGTTTGTGGCAGGTGGTGGTGCCTCGAGCATAGATTACACAGCTAATTACTTATCCATAATGCTGCTGTAAATGTATATATTTCTGAGTTGTGACAGGTGGTGGTGCCTCGAGTGTAGATAACTCGGCTAATTGTTAACCAGCAGTGTTTGTTACCATGTACCTAGTTCAATTTTTATTGCGGACGCTGTGGGCGGTAGACTTCACTATTGAATGTGTTTACCAACCAGGTTGGTTTATGATGTATCTTTATAGCAGGTGGTGGTGTGTCAAAGTGTAGACTGCATGGCTGTTTATTTACCAACCGTGTTGGTTTATGTGTCTAGATCAACTTTATGCCAGGTGATGATATCTCAAGACTATTGACTGATTATTTACCAACTAGTTTGGTGTTTTGTTATACATACCTCGATCTTCATCATGCCAAGCAGTGCTCTCTGAAGCATCATATGGTATCTTACCGATAGGTTACGACCAGCCAATAATTTGTCGCTCCAGTCAAGATTGCCTCAAAATTTATTTAATGCAGTTTCCAATTTTTAGGTGGTGACAGCTGCATTTCTTCACAGCGCCTCATCAATAGGCGCACGATTGATTGATTGATTGATTGATTGTTAGCATATGGTGTGTTGCTAGCATGGTGATCATATATTTGGAGCTGAATTACTTGTTCCTGGGCATACACTGAGACGAACGGCCAGCTTGGCACCTGGTGTTTTGGCCCAGCCAGCTGGGCGTTCGGTCCAGATAGCCCCCTGTCAGTGTGACGACCTGGCCAGCTTGGCGTATCTGGGCAGTGCAGCCATATGATGGCGTTCTGGCCGGGCAGTGCAGCCATATGATGGCGTTCTGGCCCTGACGGACCAGCTTGGCAGTTCGATCCAGACGGCCAGTACGGCGGTTTTGGCCTTGTCAGCCAGCCGGCTTTTTTGGCGTTCTTGTGTTTAACAGTGACAATTGGCGGATCATTGCTATTCCATTTCAGTGTTGGGGAGCTGCAATGATAGAGCAGATTCCTAGCTAGTTTCTCTTTAAGTTTAACGAGCCTATCTGTTTCAATAGGTGGCGACATGTGCCTGATGATGTTACATGACTTGAATTAAACATTTCAATCAGTTCACCACCAAAAGTTCATAGTCCATTGGAAATGTTTTTACTCGGAGGCAAGCTACATTTGCATCAAATAACCCGTGCCGCACCGGCAATGCATAATTGTTACAGGATGGCTCCGAAACGGGCACGAAGCCAGAGTTTGACTCGTCCGGGTGCTGCCATTGTGGAACCGACTCGGACTCGCAGTCGGACAGCGGCACCGATGACAGGGGATCATCCACCGACGGGCCAGCAGCCACCGGTGACTCGAGGTCGACCTCGGACACGTGCCGGACGACCAGGGGCGGGGCGAGGCCATCTATCAGGAGCGTGGCTTGATGTTGGCCCAACGACAACGGATCGTTCGATGCTGATCCAACAGCCATTGCCAGCTCGGGGACGACCACGGACACGCGCAGGTCGGTCGGCGGCAGCTCGAAGCCAGCAGTCAGGAGTGCAAACTGACGCTGGATACTCAGCTACTCGTGACACTGATCTGTGGGACGCAACAGCAGCGCCACTGTTGGAGAGCGAGGCAGCAACCGTAGCTCGTCGCCGATGGGAAGAGTCAATGGAGGATCGGGTACAGCAGTCGAACAATTTATTGCAGCAAATGCATCAAATGTTAACAGAACAGCGTAAAGACCCGATAGGACTTACCTCTGATGACCATGTTGTTGGTGAGTGTGTCACAGTTTCTCCACAGCTGACCCATGTGACGGCCTTGGGTCAGCCTGTGGGAAACGTAGCTCTTACAGAGTCTGCCCTGCCCAGAGTGACGGCCTCTGGGTTGGCTACTCCGTGGCCATCTTCAGATGGCTTTGAAACAGGTGTTGGGGGGGTATTGGATAGGCTCCCCATAGGAACGCAAGACAGAGTTAGAGCGTTCACTTCCTCTGCCGTTTCACTACATGCACATGTCTCTGATAAAACTAGAGCACTGGTTTGGGCGGGCGAATTTGTGGAGCTAGCTACCCTACTTCCCCAAAGAAAAGCAGTTTCACAGGAATTAGCTTTGGGACTCCAGGGGGCAGAAGACGGGACCTCAGTGGTGTGCGTAGAACCCAAGGCCAAGCCAGCAATCACCTCTTTCCCTCTGTGGTCCAAGGCATTTCAAATTTACATGTCCATATATCTCTCGCAACCTGTCCACTATCACGAAGCCCCACCAATGCTAAAATACATACAGACAATCAGGGATCTCTCAGAGCGGGGTTACAATTGGCAGGTTTATGATGAGTCTTTCAGGTCCTTCCGTGTGCTACACAATTGGGGATGGGACACTGTCGAATCCGAGCTTTGGCTGCAAGCAAGCAGAACGGTAAGCATGCCGTTCGGGGGGCCCCCTTTCATGGCAAGGGAGGAGCCCGCCGGCCGGCACAAAGTTCCAACCCCTGTTTCACATATAACAAGGGCCTGCACTGTGACAGTCGCAAATGTCGCTACCAGCACAGATGCAAGCGATGTGGGGCAGGCCACCCAGTTACCCAGTGTCCGCGAATCCAATATAGACAGACCAGTACTGCCGTGTTGCCAGCAATTACCCCACGCATTAACCCCAGACAATAAACACAATCTCCTGCCGTCACCTGTTTCCCCAGCAGTACTACAGCTCATGTTGCAAGGTTATGATAGCAATCTATCCCACTACCTTATCCACGGCTTTACCTATGGTTTTCGTTTAGGTTGTCTTAACACACCAGTTCAGTCACAAACATTGACTAAAAATTTGAAATCTGCATTCGAGTATCCAGAAGTAATAGACGCAAAGATTAAGAAAGAATTGAAATTAGGCCGTATTATTGGGCCATCCAATGTTCCACCTAATGTTCCAAACTTCAGGGTGTCCCCGCTCGGAGTTGTAGCTAAAAAGACACCTGGTGAGTATCGAGTGATTCATCACTTATCTTATCCAGGGGGATCGTCAGTGAATGATGGTATTCCACATGAATTCTCTTCAGTACAGTATGCGACGGTACAGGACGCTATTACCTTCATCAAGAAGTCCCCGTGCACAATTTTCTTGGGTAAGCTAGACATCGAAGCGGCATTCCGCATAATCCCAGTTTCACCACAGGACACGCCATTGTTAGGTTTTCAGTGGAGAGGGAAATTCTACATGGACGCTGTTCTTCCTATGGGTTGCGCTAGTTCCTGTTCTATTTTCGAATCTTTCAGTACAGCCTTGGAATGGGTAGCTAGGTCTAAATTGAATGTATCGAGAATGGTCCATTATATCGATGATTTCTTGTTCCTCGCAGATTCTTCTGAAAAATGTGCAGCTGACATGAATGCTTTCATTTCGCTATGTAGGCAGATGGGCGTCCCCTTAGCGCAGGAGAAGACGCAGGGTCCCGCTACTACACTCCCCTTTTTAGGCATCACGTTGGACACAGTCAGGTTGGAAGCCAGACTCCCGGAGGATAAGTTGGCGAAATGTAAGTCGCTTGTAGCTGAATTCTTAGCAAGGCAGAAAGTCACTCTCCAGCATCTTCAATCTCTCATTGGCGTATTGGGGCACGCATGCTCGGTGGTTGTAGCGGGAAGGTGTTTCTTAAGGCGCCTCATCGATTTAACTGTAGGCTTGACCAGACCACACCATCATGTAAGGCTTACTCAGCAAGTCAAACTCGACCTGAAAGTGTGGCAAGATTTCTTGAGAGATTTTAATGGTAGGGCATTCTTCCTGAATGACAAGTTTCACGCAGGTGATTGTTTGGAGCTGTATACCGATGCATCAGGTAGGGTAGGTTATGGGGCAGTGTATGACAAAGAATGGTTCTGGGGAACCTGGCCTCCCTCTTGGTATTCCCTCAACATTGCAGTGTTAGAGTTGTTCCCTATCGTTGCCGCAGTCGAAGTCTGGGGGGAAGAATGGGCAAACCGGAGTGTTTGCTTTTTCACTGACAATGAGGCGCTTGTACCAGTAATCAATAAGCAGACATCCCGTGAACCCCGTCTTATGGCTCTACTTCGTAGAATGGTTCTCACATGTCTGAGGTTCAACATCAACTTCATGGCATGTCATGTGCCAGGTCGTGTCAACGTGCTGGCAGATAGATTGTCACGCGGTCAAGTAGCCGATTTCAGATCGTTGGCACCATGGGCAGCTACCATGCCAATTGACCTGCCATATCACATCTCCCCACACAGTTATAACCATATATGAATGGGGGTCTTGTCACGGGCGAGATCTTCAAAATAGGTGGTATATGTGTGTGTATATATTAGAGGTCTTTTTTTAAATTCAAGTTACGAGGTGGGGTGGTCACATGTTCGGGTGACCTTGTGGCGGAATGGCCCCACCTCTCTCTAGGATGTGGTAATAGTTAGTAGTTTTAATCGTCTAAATGTCTGGGAGGCGTCTTTTTAATAGTTCTGGTGTATTACCATAATTTAAATATGGTATTCTATAATGTGGGCCTTGTTTTTAGAATGTATAGGTAAAATAAATGGGGCTATGTTTAAGACCTCAAATGGCCCACATTTGATTGTATTGTGTTTTAGCTAATAACTCATCCAATTATCGGGTGAATAATAAATAAATGTCAGAAGGTTATTCTGGCCACATTTCTTCCATATCTGGTGTTGTCTTGTTGCATTGCGTAAAGGGATTTATGCGATTACATTGCATAATAAGTTTTACGCGAGGCAACCAAGGCAACTAGAGCCAGCCTGCAGGCTAGGTAAACAAGCTGACACTGTACCTTGACCAGGTCAGAGTCCAATAGCCTGAAGGCGTACCGGCCGTCCCGCCCAGGTCAGAGTCCAATAGCCGGGAGGCGTGCCGGCCTTCCCGTGCTTTAGCGTAGTGATACAGTAAAAACTAGTCCGACCATTCAGGACATAAAAGGCCACTGCACCTCCAGCAGCGGCCACATTTGAAATTCCTCGTGTTCAGTTGTTTATCGAATATCGTATCAGTTTTGACTCCACCTCCCTCCCCTCCTGCCATAAGACTAGTTATAAGTATGTATGGGATTTTCACAACACGCACATGCGATAATTTAGCTTTGCTGACGCTTTTCCCTGTTTCTAAATGGTACACGAGGTTTTGCCTTAAGGCCTTTTCCTCCTTCAAGTGTACGCAGGGTTTTTAGGGCGGTAATTAAAGTAGGATTAATAAACGGTGTGGCGGAATGGCCCCACCTCTCTCTAGGATGTGGTAATAGTTAGTAGTTTTAATCGTCTAAATGTCTGGGAGGCGTCTTTTTAATAGTTCTGGTGTATTACCATAATTTAAATATGGTATTCTATAATGTGGGCCTTGTTTTTAGAATGTATAGGTAAAATAAATGGGGCAATGTTTAAGACCTCAAATGGCCCACATTTGATTGTATTGTGTTTTAGCTAATAGCTCATCCAATTATCGGGTGAATAATAAATAAATGTCAGAAGGTTATTCTGGCCACATTTCTTCCATATCTGGTGTTGTCTTGTTGCATTGCGTAAATATATATATATACATATATATATATATATACATACATATATACACATACATACATACATACATACATACATACACACATACATACATATATATAGGAAGAAAGGGAGGTGGAGTTATTTTATATATTAAAGAATCTATCCAAGCTTACGAAATAAAATTAGAAAGAGAAGCAGATTGCAAAAAAGCTTTTTGGTGTAACGTAGTTACAGGAAACTCAACGTTAACAGTTGGGTTAGTTTATCGAAATCCAAACATAAGCATAGAAGATAATGAAAAAATACAAAACGCTATAAGGGAAGTAAGCAAACGGGACTGTATTATTATGGGGGATTTTAACCATGGGCGTATACAATGGAAATCTCTACAGAGCATGGGGAGTGAGGACCACAAGTTTTTAGATTTAGTACAAGATAATTTCCTTTTTTAACATGTGCTAGAACTAACCAGAGGTGAGAATGTGTTAGACATAGTTTTGTCCTCACGAAATAATTAGTTGACAATGTCAAGATATGTGAGCCACTGGGGAGTAGTGATCAAAGTCAGATATATTTTATCATCAAGGTAAAATCAGAAAGGAATAGGAAAAAGGAGAGTAGGAGAAATTTCGACAAAGGAAGCCATGAGGAAATATTTACTGAAAAATATGACAGCAACATAATGCTGGAATATATTAAAGAATGAAGGTCACACGGTGGATTGATTAGAAAGACTAATTAAAGATCACACGGTGGATTTATTAAAAAGACTAATTAAAGATCACACGGTGGATTTATTAGAAAGACTAATTCAAGATCACACGGTGGATTTATTAGAAAGACTAATTAAAGATCACACGGTGGATTTATTAGAAAGACTAATTAAAGATCACACGGTGGATTTATTAGAAAGACTAATTAAAGATCACACGGTGGATTTATTACAAAGACTAATTAAAGATCACACGTGGATTTATTAGAAAGACTAATTAAAGATCACATGGTGGATTTATTTTCTTGTTAAACATAACTTGATAAACCCATTTCAACATGGGTTGTTTAAAGCGAGGTCATGCTTAACAAATATGTTATGTTTTTTGGAAGACATCACTAAGTGGGTAGATGAGGGATCACCAGTAGATATCATCTACTTAGATTATCAAAAAGCTTTCGACAAAGTACCCCATCAAAGATTACTACTTAAACTAAAGGCCCATGGCATAGGAAATGGTATGATGCAAAAGTGTTTAGAAGGATTAAAAGTGATGGAGATAGACAGCATTTACAAGATTATCTTGACATGTTGATCAAATGATCTGAAAAGTGGCAAATGCTGTTCAATTTTGGGAAATGTACATGCCTCCACACAGGACATGGGAGCGAAGATGCAGAATATACAATGGGGGCTACTGTACTAAGTACTACTGTAAAAGAAAAAGACTTGGGGTTAACCATTAGTGCTGATATGAAGGTTTCAGAGCAGTGGGGAATTGCAGCTTCAAAGGGAAATCAAATCCTTGAATTAATTAGGCGAAATATAGTGTATAAGGAAAAAGAACTAATACTACCGCTGTAAAAAACAATAGTGAGGCCTCATTTAGAATATTGTATACAAGCGTGGAGGCCATATCGCAAGAAGGACATAGATATGCTAGAAAGAGTACAGAGGAGAGCGACTAAAATGATACAAAAACTGAGGGAACTTAGTTATGAAATTCGCCTAAAAGAATGTGGTTTAACAACACTAGAGACCAAGAGATTGAGTGGAGATCAGATAGAAGTGTTTAAAATAATGAATGGTTATGAAAATATTGATAGACATTTTTTTCTCAGTTAAGAAAGATAGAAGGAATAGTGGACATGAACTTACATTAGCAAAGGAGCAGTATAGATTAGATACAAGAAAGTTCCCATTTTCACAAAGGACTGTAAATGAATGGAACAGATTATCTGCTGATTGTGTGGGTGCTAGTAGCGTGAATATGTTTAGAAATACAATTGACACATACCTCAGAAAGGCGGGATACGCATATATAAAAGGGTTGGACTCTCGATAAGCAAAAGGGCTTCCTTGTCCACCTGCCACCTAGAGTTAATTCTCTAGGTGGCGATCTTGTTAAATCTTGTTAAATATATGTGTGTGTTTGCTTGCGTGCATGTGTGTGTGAGAGTATGTGTTCGTGCGTGAACTTGTGTGCAGTTTCTAAACAGTCATGATGTGTGTGTGTGTGCGTGCGTGCGTGCGTGCGTCCGTGTGATTTAAGTCCTTGTTGAAGTCGCGGCCACTGAAGACACTCGCATCGTTTCGGAGTCTACCAGCACAAATAAAGACCGTGCAATATCGCATTCCTGCAAATGCAGATACGACACACATCATAAAATTTTCATGTTTTCCTATATTACTACAAATATGTAAAGCAATGTACTCTTGAGTTTATTTAATTTGGAAACCAATACTGATTACCGGTATATGGCTGGTTGTGTAACGACACAATTAATTCACATTGGTATAAGACGTAAGAGTAATTAAACATTATAAGTATCGCAGCCTGGAAAACTTGTGAATAATCCGAACATGATAAAACACTGGACGTAAGTTAACCAACAGTCAGCACACTGACGGATTTATCTCAATGATGAGCAGACAGAATATTAGGAAGACATAATTGTTGTGATTAGGGGCACTCATATCATGCAGATGCAGCACTGTTAAACATTCAGTCTACGTTGCTCTAGTTCACTTAGCTCTATGAATGAATACCCGGCAATACACAATGGGGTATAATTGTGCATGAATTGTCTCCGTAGCGTAGCTGAATGCTTCCCAGAAAAGTCGAGATGGTCTGCCAGGTAGTAAAATGAAAAGCGCTTTTAATTTGTCGTAATGACTTGAAACTACGCTATGTAACAACTTACCTTTATGTTGCCATGGTGTTCGTCAGGCAGGTGAACAGGTCGAGTTCTTCGCATCGTCGCTCAAGAATACTGCAGAGTGCTATAAAACAAGATGATCGGTGCAATGGTAATCGTGCAGTGTCATCTATGTGCGGTAAATAATGGGCATAAATTGTTGTAACACAATGACGGCTCTCGCATTAGAAACGCATGATCTTACAGGGTAAACCATCTCATTTAGCTAAGGCAAAGAGTGCCACGTTAAACTTGCTGACATAAACATAACTGATCAATAATGTCTGACTGGCGAATTTAGCACGTATTTACATTTGTAAACATACAGATCAAAACCTATGGCATTATTACCGTGCTAGGCCCAACATGAACCGATATATCAGAAGAAATCGCATTCAATAAGCTAATATCAAACAGTTATATTGCCAATAGCATTTAGTTGTAGGACAATTTTGATACATATGGCTACGACAAAATGTCCTAAATATAATCTTATCCCAATGCGCAAGGTATAAATCATAACTTCACGACAGTATTGTCACAGAATTGCGACCACCAATGTTCTCGATAAACAGAGCATAAATCATTGTACGAACTGGACACGCTGCGCTTCACGCTGATAACATCATGTTAATATTAGATAATGAAGACATAACTAACAACTTACATACACAACATCAACAATCTCTCGATTCTCTTTGCAGCCGCAGCGCAGATAATATTGAACGATGTCCTCTGTCGACATCGGACGCCACCCGGCGCACGGTGAGGTTTCATCATTATTCCTTGGCCTATTGGAGACAAGAATTTCTCTGGTGAACCGCAACATCTGTCGTGTCGATTGGTGGACTCTTCTTCGCTCCTCTGGTAACCAAGCTGATCACTGTTTGATTTATGCCTGCGAGAGTTAGCGCCAGATCAGACCAGCGTGTCCACACAAAATCTACCATCAGTCCCACGCCCTTCGTTGGTGAGTATCTCCTTCAAATATTGGTATAATGACATTCATATTGGTGTCGCTTATAAACAGTGAAACAAAACACATATGACAATCTGCGCGCCTGGCCAGGTTTCTTTCTTTCAAGCCGGCTGAAAGGGAAATGGCAGAGGGACAGGAAGCAGAAACTTATAGAAAGAACAAAAAGTAAGCTAGCGGAAGCAGTGTTAGCCACGCAAGCAACTTGTGTTTCTGACGCGCAGCAACGTAAAGCTAACTGACATGATGTTTGACAGCAAGTGCCTCTCGTGTTGTTTTCTGGGCCGATGCATCTGTGACCTGATGACGCTATGAAGATGGCGATAGAACACATTAGAAAACATCGCACTTTTAGCTACTCACTGTAACATTCGTGGGTGACGTTGATATACATATAATTGCCATGACATGGTTCTGGGAATAAACCGCTGACGTCACACTTCGTCATGTCCTGGCAGATCGCCCGCACTCTGTTGGTAGCTCCAGATAGGCTACATGTTGTTGTTTCTAACGCGTTGTCTGGGCGTATGGTATCGTTACGTCGGCCGTAGAAAGCAAATATGACCGTGGTACCCATCGAACAACTGATGCGCGGTAGATCATCATACACCAGAACTGAAACACAATAATAAACCGATTCCGCTTACGGAGTATCGTAATACGTTTCGAGTTTGTTAATGTTTCACCACTGTTTTTTTGCAAACGATATCCGATAAATGTATGGCTAATTTATTAATACAATGGCTATTGGGACTTATGGTGTAACGAAAATCCGAACAAAAGGAAACACTGTTGAGTCTCTCTATTTGACCTTAACATCACGCAGCGGCTTTGTCCTCGTTTAGGGCAACAAAGGAGCGTTCTTCAAATGGATCCGCAATTCTACAATTTATGAACACGTACTAGTCATTTTATGTGTGTACACTAAAATACACATAGTACGTCTGCACACCTTAGAACACAAAACACAGAAGACGATACGTGTCAAAACTACGCAACAGGACAAGAAGAACATACATGATGCCAATGACGGTCCGAGACGGACAACTGATGTGTATCGAGTTCTTGTGACATATCAATCCTGAAACACAAACAAACACTCCTAAAAGGACGTAGCTGAAGTCATGGACTTACATGTGTGGCACTACAACAATTGCTACTAGTGTATCTCTGAATCGAATGGAATACGATACAAGAAACCAACATATGAGCTGGCATATTCGTATACATGTCGAAAAAACATGGGCATTCGACGCGTCACCGCAACGTCATTGTCAAAGAAGCGCCAGGCGCTTATTTGGTAACCATCGGGCCGTATCTCAAAATGTCAGTCGCCGGGAATTGTGAGATTTAAATAAAATCTCCCTCTTTGAAAAAAATAAAGAAAAATTAGTAAATCACAGGGGTAACATTGTTTATTGTAGTTGCAAATGGTCAGATAGAATTAACTATTTTAAGTGTATAGGCCCACACTATTGCCTTTTGTTTCCTTACGATATCAAACATTTACACGAATAAGGGATCTACGAATTAGTGTATTATTATAATACGCTGTTTTGTCGACGTTTAAATTGGCATAAAATACTGATTTATTGAATGCACAATGGAACAATCTTCCCGTTTTCTTCTTTTTACATCGGTACGCTCAATTCTATGTTACTTCAGATCACTCAACTTAGTGATTTCATAATCGTTATATACACATTGTTTTCCAACAATGTTTAAAGGGTAAGATTTGTTTTGACATTTAGGACTTACATTCTGATATTCAACAGAGAGTATATTTTCTGCACATCATAACAGAACAAAAAATGCAACTAAAAGAGGAAAGCTACACAAGAGGACGACAAGACGGTCTGTCTACATATAACAATGCAATTCACGGTTATGTTCGCTGCAGGTCACTCCCGAGTAGACTTCTGGACAGACGCATGTGAAGCCACCCGTGACGTGAACACACGTTGCTCCATTCTGATACGGCTGACTCTTACATTCAACTGCAAAGAAGAACATATTTTTTTAACTGAAAACGACCCATGGATATAAATCCCTCCTGTATGGTAAACGTTGTACATGCCATAATAGAGTTCCTCGTCAGCGTAAATCTCTTAGCGGGCATTGCACCCTCTCGTTTCCCGTAAGAAAGCAGAGAACACTTCCTGTATATTATAAGTTGATACTTGATAAGCGAGTTATTGATGTATTTCCTAATGTCGCAATAGCATTTCGTATCTATCTAGTGTCGATGGTCGTCTAATGCAGTAGTGAACGTTCGTTTAAAAAAATAAATACATCAAGAATACGTTTCGCGCAACCATGACACTGGGTTGTCTCTCCCATTTACTCTATAATGAATACAGAATAAGACGTTTTGGATCTTCGTTGTGACATTTCTGTATTGCAGACATAATTTCATATTCTGAAATAAAATTATAATTTGCAGTTGTGTGTTTTAAATTAACAAATTTGTGTTGTGCGCCGTCCGTGATGTGGTAGGTACGGTAGGTGAACTGGGAACTATTGCGATACAATGCCTAGGTAACCCCAGCCCAGGACACGCCGCAGTCTTAAATCCGGTACTAATAGTAATACCACCATATAATAGTTATACTATCAAATATTACAATGTTGACATCTCACATCGTAGCTCGAAAACGCCAGAAGACAATGAGTGAGAAAAACTACGGAAGCGGACAACGGCAGAATCTGCGTATGGGTGCCCCTAGGCCATGGGTCAGATATGCCTCTCGTGCACCCCCCACAACCCTACCAACCCATGTTTTAGACGTTTTGGGGTCACTTGAAGATGATTTCAAGTGGTAACAGTGAATAAGTTGGGTCTCACTACATATTTCCAACCGATGACATCATTATTTTTTTAAATATATATATTTCCCTTCATCCCATGACTTCTTTAAGATCAAAATAATAATGCATGACACTCTGCAGCATCATATCTTTCATTTGATAACATAATTTTTTTTCTGTCATTACAAATGGATTAGATATGCTATTACACAGCAAATGCAAATGCAGAAGTACAAAGAGTTCCGAGAGAAAGTACGGTCAGGCCATCTGGGGAAGACTGCACAACTAAGAGTGTCCTATGTGGATCACATCCTTCTAATCCTGACACTCCTCGAAGCTATCAAGACGAACAATTTCCTCCTGCATGCCCAATCTATGAGTGAAATGTCGCCACTTTTCTTCAGTTTTGGAGGACAAAATTATGCACGCTACAAAGGACAAGCTGCTGCTCCTCTCCTCTGGAAGTGCTGTATCTGATGAAGTGTCAGAAGATGTCCTAAGAGCAGAAGTGATCGGATAGCAGACGACTGAAGAAAGGCCAGGGTTTATTTGAGCCAGTGAAGAGGCTGCATTCCAACACACTGAGTGATATGCACACAAAAACCAAAATGAAGACCACCAAGAACAAGGTCATTCAGTATAAACATCAAGGATATGTTGCATTCCTGTTGTTTGTGATGTCACAGAACCAAGGACTGCAGCTTGATCTGAAGCAACTGATGACGTACCCATTAACTCCTGTGCCATACAGCATTGCCACAGCCGACGGGTACCTTGATAAGACTGATAAGGCAAAGGCATTCCAGTTTCTAACGAAAGAAAATGCTGATGTACCACCTGCAGCCGAAACACTGACAGTTCATGACGGGAATGCATGCTTCTACTATCTGAAAGATGTATCGGGAAACTTTAGCCAGATGCGAGGAGTAGGAATTACTGATTCTTTCGTGTGAAGAGCCAATATTCAGACATCTTCTTCATTTTTCTGCACTATGCTGCATCACTTGGAGATATCACCATCTTGTTTGACTCTAGTGTAGGAAATAAGTAAATATTGCTTGATATCAGCAAACTAGCAGTTGATTTCAGCCAAGACAAATGTATACGGCTCTAATGGTTCTGCATGCTTTCAGTGGATGTGACAGCATTAGTTCTTTCCGAGGGATTGGCAAACTCAAACCAGTGCAAACTCTACTGAAGATTCCTAAATACATTCATGTACTCAAGAAGCTGGGAGATACATGGGACGTACCTGAAGAAAGGATTGATGAGCTGGACAGCTGCACTTGTGCTGTGTATGGTAGAGTAACAAAGGTGTCAACAGTTAATGACTTCGGGCTAATTCGTATCAATGAGCTGTGTGCCAAGGATAACCATGTTATTCCTTCAGGTAATATTGACATGGTCAATCTACCATCATGCAAGCGCAGTCTCACCCAGCATGTCAGAAGAGTCAACTATCAAGTTGGCATATGGAAGAGAGCACATATTCCTGAGCCTGACGTCACCAAGGTGAGCAGAAACCATGGCTGGAACATCACTAATGGAAGCATTGAGCCACTCTGGTTTGATGGAAATGTGCTGCCACGTGAACTGGCTGATGTAGCTCAGGTAGACCCCAACCACACTGATAGTGATGACGAGTCTGACATGAATATGTCAGACGGGGTGGTACAATATGCTGACAGTGACAGTGTTTAAGACTGAGCATCAAAATGTGACTAACGTAATTAGTTATGTAGCTATCAATGTTTGACAAGTGCCCGTAAATCAACCTAGATAGTGTATGTCATTACATACAATTAAGATGTGAATAACTCTGGAGCATTTCGTTTTATCAATGTCGCTTTAAACTGAATTATCATATTGTGAGATACTGACTTTCGATTTGTCTGTACTGTTGACATTTGTCACATATTAATTCACGAGTTTTGGATACCATATTCAACTAATATACATGTACATTAAATGAAATATGTAGTGCTTTGTTTCATGCATGTGAAATTAATTTGGCGTAATTGTATACCTGAAAACACACACATAATCTAGACAGTTTTGACATGTATGCCAATCATGACTATCCGTTACGCCTCTTGATCCGCGACACTTCAGTTATTTTTAAGCATAATGATGTTATCTATGCGGTCACGAGTGAGAATACGGTATAGTTATTCTATGCTAATTAGGGCACATGCCATAATAGTAAATATATATTGAATGCTATTATAATGATCAGGAGATGAAAACCTTCAATTTGACATATTATAAGTACATATTGAGACACATATGACTATACAATGACGATTGTGCTGGTGAGGGTGGTTAAATACCACTCGGCATTGACGACAAATACGATATTTCAGGGTACCATCGAAGATAGGTTGGAAATGGATAGTGAGACCCAACTTTTTCACTATTACCTCTTGAAATTATCTTCAAGGTCCCCAAAGCTTAAGAAACATGGGTTTGTAGACTTTAACAAGATTGAACAAGATTGCCATCCAGAGAATTAACTGTAGATGGCAGGTGGACAAGGAAGCCCTTTGGCTTATCGAGAATCCAAGCATTTTATCTACATATATCCAGCCCTTCTGAGGTATGTGTCGATTTTATTTTTAAACATATTCACACTACTAGCACCCACACACTAATCAGATAATCTGTTCCATTCAATCACAGTCCTTTGTGAAAATGAGAACTTTCTTACGTCTAATCTACACTGCTCCTTTACTAATGTAACTTCATGTCCACTAGACTTTCTATCTTTCTTAACTGAAAAAAACATATTTCTATCAATATTTTCATAACCATTCAATATTGTAAACACTTCTATCTGACCTCCTCTCAATCTCCTGGTCTCTAGTGTTGTTAAACCACATTCTTTTAGGCGTTTTCATAACTAAGATCCCTCAGTTTTGGTATAATTTTAGTCGCTCTCCTCTGTACTCTTTCTAGCATATCTATGTCCTTCTTGCGGTATGGCCTCCACGCTTGTATACAATATTCTAAATGATGCCTAACTATTGTTTTGTACAGCGGTATTATTAGTTCTTTTTCTTTATATGCTATATTTCGCCTAATCAATCCAAGGATTTGATTTCCTTTTGAAGCTGCAAATCCACACTGCTCTGAAACCTTCATGTCAGCACTAATTGTCAGCCCTCAGTCTTTTTCTTTTACAGTAGTACTTAGTACAGTTCCCCCCATTGTATATTCTACATATTCGTTCCCATGTCCTGTGTGAAGGCATTTACATTTCCCAAAATTGAACTACATTTGCCACTTTTCAGACCATTTGATCAACCTGTCAAGATCATCTTGTAAATGCTGTCTATCTCCATCACTTTTAATCCTTCTAAACACTTTTGTATCATTTGCAAATTTCAACACGTTGCTAGCTATATCATCGTCCAAATCGTTTCTATACAGTAAGAATAATATAGGTCCCAGTATTGATCCCTGTGGAACCCCACTCAAAACTGATTTCCAGTTTGAAGCCTCCCCATCAACTACTACACGTTGTCTTCTGTCAATCAGCCATTTTTCTATCCAGTTAATTATACCATTTCCTATGCATTGGGCCTTTAACTTAAGCAGTAATCTTTGATGTGGCACTTTGTCGAAAGCTTTTTTTTATTAAATCTAAGTAGATGATATCTGCCCACTTAGTGATATCTTCCAGAAAACATAACATATTTGTTAAGCATGACCTCGCTTTTAGAAACCCATGTTCAGATGGGTTTATCAAGTGATGTTTAACAAGAAAATCCACCATGTGATCTTTAATTAGTCTTTCTAATAATTTACAAATCACCGATGTTAAACTAACTGGTCTATAATTATTTGACTTGTTTCTCGAACCTTTTTTAAATAACGGTATAATGTTTGCTTCTTTCCATTCTAAAGGAACCATTCCCTCTTCTAATGACAAGTTGAAAACTGTTGCAAGCGGTATGCTAATTTGTTCTACAATTTCCAATAGTAGTTTGGATGGAATACCATGATTTATTATCCTTCATAGCCCTAATTTTCTTAGCTACCATTTCTGGGGTTACAATTAACTGTCTTATATAGTCTGATTCTGCCCCCTTGAACTTAGCCTCTGGTACTGGCAGTGAACTAGTGTCTTCTCTGGTAAACACTTATCTAAAATACTCATTCAGATCTTCTGCCATTAAGAATCCTTCTGATATTCTATTTCCAGCACTATCTTCTAGAGGACCGACCTTATCCTGAACTTTCTGTTTGCTTCGAACATACGCATACAAACTCTTGCTGTCATATTTTATATTACAAGCTAATTTGTGTTCACAGCTTCTCTTTGAATTTCTAATTTCAGCTGTAGCTTGGTTTAGTGCTTCTTTATAAATGTTGTAGTCTTCGTCATTTCTAGTACGTCTATATGACTTTCACATCATTTGTTTATACGTAATTATTTTTCTAATGCCTTCTTTCGATAAGTGTTTCTTTTTGGACCGTTTCTCGTGTTTTTTTAAGGGAACAAATTTGACGATGATGCATTCAGTTTCACTCTTTAAGATATTCCAGCATTCTGTTGCTGTCTTACTCTTCAGTGTGTTATTCCAGTCTATCTTTGCTAAATATTTCCTGATGTCCTTATATTTTCCTTTGTGGAAATTTCTCCTGTACTGCTTTTTACTATTCTTTTCTGATTTTACTTTGATGGTAAAATGTATCTGGTTGTGATCACTATTCCCCAGTGGCTCACATATCCTGACATTGTCAACTAATTCATTCTGTGAGGACAAAACTATGTCTAACACATTCTCTCCCCTGGTTGGTTCTAGCACATGTTGAGAAAGGAAACTATCTTGTACTAAAACTAAAAACTTGTAAGTCTTCACTACCCATACTCTGTAGAGATTTCCATTTTATATGCCCATTGTTAAAATCCCCCATAATAACACAGTCCCGTTTGCTCACTTCCCTTATAGCGTTTTGTATTTTGTCATTCTCTTCTATGCTTATGTTTGGACTTCGATAAACTAATCCAACCGTTAACGTTGAGTTTCCTGTAACTATGTTACACCAAACAGCTTCTTCGCAATCTGCTTCTCTGTCTAATTTTATTTCATAAGCCTGGATAGATAACTTAGTGATTGAAGACAATTTTCGAACACTTTAGAAATTATAGTTAATTCTGATATGGATCTGTGGTTCTCAACATCAGTCTTATTCTTCTGTTTATTCAATGGAACAACCCTCGCCTTCTTCAGGTCATCGGGGATATTTCCAGTAGTTATAGATAAGTTTACACTGTGAGTAAGAAGTTTTGTTATGACAGAAGAACCATCTTTGACAAATCTAGCAGGGAGTTCATCTAAACCTGTTGGCTTACTAGCGCTTATGCTATTTAATATATTGGACACTTGTTCTATAGTTACACTGACTAGACCAAACATATTATCTGAAGCATTTTGTTTATGATAAAAATCAACAACGTCAGCTTGACCAAATCGACGAGAACATTATGGTAGCTTCTCAACGAGCAATGAAGAAATATAAATAAAATAATCACTAAAATATTCCGCGAACTTCCGTTTATCAAAGCATACTACATTTGCAATGTTCAGACTAATACGTTTAGGTTTGGTTTTACATTTTGACGATGGCAGCCTTTTTCAGAATTTGCCACAGCTTTTTTGGTCGATTTTGATTTTAATTTACAGCATGTACATAATACTGAGATTTTTATTTTTTATTTTTTATATTTGACTTGATTTCTGTGATAGACAAACAGCCTGTAATCCAATTGATTTTTTGACTTTCTAAATTTACGTAGATAATTATCCCTTTGACTGATTAAGTTAAGTATTTCGCTGAACACCCAATGGTGTGTTCTTTATTTAACTCGAACGTCCTTATATGGGGCCAGTTTATCAAGAACTGATAAGAATTTTGATTAAAATTTGCCCCATGCAATATCACCATTGTTACAACTTAATACATATGTCGAGTCCACGTCATCTAGATTGTGTAAGAACTGATCTTTACCATAATGTTTAGAACAACGAATTTTAAATATACTATGCTTGTTCATTGGGACTCTGATTACCTTTCTCGAACAATAAGTTATTAATTAAATGGTCGCTAATCCCAACACTGAGAACACCGGTCGGGCAAATTTTCTCTTGATCATTTACTAAAATAAGGTCAATAGCAAATTCACTAATATTACATACTCTGGTAGGTTCTGCAAAAAATTGCTTAAAGCCATATGCACGTTCAAAATTGCGCAGAGTATTAACCAGAACATTGTTTCTAGATGGCACCAAAACATTAGTATTATAATCCCCAAGCAAAATGCATTTACTAAAATCGTTTCATTCATTAAAGAACAATTCTAAAAGTTCGTAGAAGTTACATTCTCTCGGTGGCCTGTAACAGATCCCTGTCTGTATGGGACGCGTTTTAGGCAGAAGGACTTCCGCCGTCTCCACGCCGTCGGTTAATAAATCTTGGCGTGGGTTAAACGCAAGAGACACCACCTTCGTTCCTGTTGCGGTCATGACGGAGGACTGAATATCCTGGCAGTTCGACCTCTGAGTCCTCAACCTAGTCATCAAGTCACGTTTCACTTATACCAATCACTGCTGCCTTTGTTTTTGCAGCAAGTACATTGAGTTAATCCAGTTTAGGCAGTAAGCTTCTGGCGTTTAGGTGAATAAAATGTAATCCTTTTCTTAGAAAACACTCGAATTGCTCGGAGTCAGCGACAGATGGCGGGGTCGTGATGTTGTCGGAGGTCAGCCGTGGATCTTGCAAAGATCGGTTGTCAGATAGAATTGGAACAATTTATTCGACAATAAACAAACAAAAGCACCAATGCAACACACATGTTTACAATAGTTAGCCTATGTCGGGAGGCTCTCACTAAGGCTCGCTAGCGTGAGAGCCACCCACGGGAAAATAATATTTACTGCAAGTAGTCAATTAAACATAGTAAATTATTATTCGGTATTACATTTTGTCATTCATATCCGTATTCACCCACTGTGGTGGACACCGTAAAAATATGAAGTGATTCGGTAGAGTATACACAAGATCGCCATAATCCAGCACAATAATTATGAGCCTACATGTGATTTATCAATGGCTGTTTCATTTCATAAGAAAACACTTCATTGGAGAACAGAACACCATGCTCAGTTTAGACTAAAATATAGTTTGCTTTTAGTCGCAATTGTTTCATACATTATGAAAGACACGACACAAATACTAAAAGGTTAGTTTAAGCAGAGGAAGGTTAGATCTTCATAACCAGGGCTGCTCTGGTTTGGGAATACACACGGAAATCGGCCTAGTAGTAAAAATAGGATACAATTAAGAACTCTTTGTGGTTTCGAATCAATTTATGCAAATACAAGAGTGTAAGCAGTTTATTATATAATAAAAAGTATTCACTTTCAAAAATTACAGATTATTGTTTTGCCTACATATATAGCAATTTGCAATTGTGCAAATCTATTGGTATTGATCCAAGAGATATTTCTTCAGATATAAAGAAAAACCGTGAAGACTATGAGTATTGACTTTTTCCGTAATTCTAGGTGGCATGTTTCTGAGTAGAGTTGGCAGGTAGTATCTTATACACTTTCTGGCTCAGGAGGTACGGCTGTACGGAATAACGATGTAATGACTTTGCCTAGTGTTATGGCCATGGTGTGGTATTTTGTGAAAATAAAGATTTACAGTAAGAAAGAACGATACTATTCACAAATTTGTGATAAAATATAAGACATTTTTGCGTGAAAATGTCGTCGACTTTCAGTAAGTTTAGTGATTTCATTAGAGGTTCTGTGTGGGAATTATATTCGCTATGGGTTATAATTCTTATCGCCTTTTTCTGCAATTTCGAAATTCTGTTTGAATTAAAGCCCCACAATAAAATACTATAATGGAAGTATGGCGCAATTAAGGAATTGTCCATTATCTTTAGTGCACATATAGGTAAGAAGTGCTTTAACTTATTTAATATACCAAGAGTTCGTGATGTTTTGATGTCAATTTTATCAATGTGAGCTGTACAATCTAATGCTTCATGGATAGTTGTGCCTAAGAAGTTAAACTCTTGAACACGATCAATGTGTTGGTCATCTATTTTTAGCGTTAATTCGATACGCGCGGTACTGCGTTGTGGAAAATGAAACAACATATATTTAGTCTTGCTAGCATTAAGAGACAGTTTGTTTACTGATAATCATTCACTTATTTTTTCCAATTCCGTATTTATGTTGATGCTTAAAGTAATGTTATCAAACACATCTGAAGTAGATTGGAAGGAACAGAGTGGACCAATTAGGGTAGTGTCATCGGCGTATAATATCGCATTAAATTTATTACTAACGTGATGAATATCATTTATATATAATATGAATAACAATGGTCCCAATATGGAACCGCGAGGGACACCTGTAGAGATGGGTAATTTATTGGATATTACATCACCGAATTGTACAAATTGGAGCCTATTTGTAAGATAACTGATTAGCCAGTGTAACGGTGTCTTGTTTATGCCGTAGTGGTCAATTTTTTAATAAAATAGAATGGTCTAGTGTATATAAATACCGCGCATAGTAGTTTGTATTCGTTTTTCGTATTTCGTACTTCAATTATGAAAAAACTAAAAACAAACATTGTTTGCATTTTTCCTTTTTCGTTCGCCAATTTCAAAACGAAAAAGGAAAAGACGGTATATACAAGGACCATACACGTCCCAAATAGCGCTCGCTCAGGTTTGGATCAGTGTGCCCCGCTACGGTAGCGAGTTACTGCATGCCGTGAAAACATATAAATATTAATAAATCACACGTTGACGCAAACCGGAGCGCTATTTTGGTCCACAAAAGTGCCCTCAAATCGATATATTTTATAACGATGCATTGCATATCTGAAACAATGTGGAATGATGGCATAAACACACTGAGGTATCAAATCGGTTCGATTGTTTGACGAGCCATTGCATTGGCGAGATTTGCCCCGGGATGGGAGTCGCGATCAGAGTGCTTGCACTCTCTATTGTCGCCGTACGGTCCGTCATTTGTTTGGTGATAACGAGGTGTTAGTTATACAAAAGAATGTTCGTAGGTCGCTTTGTATTTCATAGCTATATAGCTCTAATAAATTAGGAAGTCTTAAAACGCACAGCGACTGCGCTCAAACACTGAAGCCTGAACGGACATGCGCACGGATTGTAAGGGTCTGCTGGTTCGCGATTCAGTCCCAAGAGGCCCTTCTGCAAAACTATGCGCAGGGCGGCGTCATACGGAGGATTATGCATCCTTCAGAATCGGGAAGCATGTACGTCTACGGGAATGGTTATTTGAAGTCTCGTGAAAAGAAATACCAAACGAACTGATTCTGTAATAAACTACCAAGTTAAAGGTTTAATAATCAATGTATATTTTTGTTATCTGTTGACAACTGGAATACTGCTTATGCATTTTGAGATTAACCAATTCTTTTTATTTTGATGCGCCACTGAGCTTGGTTTCCAAGGATTTAGGCGCAAAAGAAGTTATCTTATTATTAGTATTACTATGCCATTGATACACATGCGTTCCGTGGGATGCAACGATTATTTTGCACGTGTCCGGGTAGTGATTTTGAAATTAATTTTAAAACACACTATATGAATATAATATTAAAACGCAAACCTTGCTACAACATAATTGCTTTTGTGAAAACGAGTTAATCTTCGCCACCTCGTATAAATACCTTGGAGGTGTAGTTTGTAATTACATATGGGACGAGGCGGAGATTAGGTATAATATCAAATATAGACTTCTTCATTGGAGAAGACACCATGCAAGCAGCGCGACCCCGGGTGTTGTTTGCCCCACTTCAGATTGCATTAGCAGTGCAGTTACACCATCATTTTACATATCGTTTTCTCACTGACTCGATTCACAATCACGGATTCTGTAGATCGTACAAAGAGGTCAAGCGGTTTGGACAGAATGCGGCTATAGATCTAGGCAATGACATATATAACGTCGACCACAACATCAGGACTCTAGATGGGAATGACACAATCCATGGCATGGGTATTATAGCGATGGTCACACCAGGAACAAAAGCAAGTAGCCTAATCCATAGAGCCCAAGTGAGTACGAAGGCGATGTCGACAACTGGGCATATACACATCCAATACCACCCAGTAGACAACCGGCCTTTGGTAGAGCTGACGTACTAGACCGTGACTATGCAGAATTCCAGGATCCTACGGCAAATTTAGATACGCTGTGGCAAAGGTCGCTCCTTTTTGGACCATTAAGGCCCTCGTGGTCTGGACTAATGCATGTTGTCCGTCACGGTGCCAATCCACCTAAGTCATCTGTTGTGTTTCTACCTATGATCGACATGAGCTCAAGCGACACCACGTGCATCTACTCCACCCTCAACTACGTCGCTCAACATGCCCAATGTCATAGTATGCCAACTATCGTAACCTTGGACCAGCCATTATGGTGGAGAGCATTATCAATCATACTTTCGGAACCTGATGGAAGCCCACTGCGATGCATATTGCTTAGATTGGATGCTTTCCACATGGAGATGAGCTTTCTTGGAAGCAAAGGTCACGTGATGGCTGGATCGGGTTTGAAGGAGTTGCTAGAGTTGATTTATGCATCAAAAGCAGTGTAGCACATCCTGACAAGAAACGCCATTTCAAGAGCAGTACGTACACACCTCATGTTAGATGCAGTTCTGAATGGGCTCCTACTCTCAAACGTCTTAGAGGTTCCCCTTCCCAAGTCACACGGTGCACTACAACAGCAAGATGTTGATCCAACAGGTTAAATTGCATTAGCAGTCGACGATGAAGTCCATCCAGACTTAGTTGTGGCACGCCAGTTGTATGAAGAGCTGATGAATGGAAGGAAGTCGGTTGAAGAAGTCTCCAAAGCTGAAGTCTTTGACAGAATCAAAGGACTGCTTCATCAACACATTGTGTTTTTGTTGTATGACCGCACAGCTCAGCTGTGGCTACAGTACATGGATATGGTCCGGATTCTTCGGAAATTCATATAGGCGGAGCGCATGGGAAACTGGTATCTACATCTTGAAGCTGTGTCGGCGATGCTACCTTATCTGCCTGCCTCAGGACATTCTTTGTATGCTAAGTCAGCCAGCCTTTACTTGCAATCCATGCTCAGCTTACAGAATGAACATCCTGATGTACACAACAACTTTGTCTCAAGATTTCAGGTTGTCAGACGAAGTAACCGCACCTGGGCGGGCTTGTCAACGGACCTCATGATTGAACAAGTACTCATGCGCAGCATGAAGACAAGCGGGGAACTGACGAGGGGAGGAGGTATGACCGAGCAACAACTACTGCTGGCTCTAGAGGACAGATGCCCAGTTGGAAAGAGTTCAACCCTGCGGAGCGTCATGACCGATGTGCATACCAGCTCTACTGTTGATGTGGATTGCGCGAAAGCCATTGGTCAGAAGATTATGGCGTCCATGACAAGCAAATCTGTCATGCAGCACACATTCAAGCGCTGTGACTAAGCTGTCATTCTTCAAACAAAATCAACCGTGCCTCCTCTTTCAGCGTCTAATTGTCGCCGCAAGATCGATTGATGACATGGAGACAATGTTCTACTTTGAGCTGTGTAGCCACCCACCGGCTTTGTTTGACGATTCCCTCATGCTGCCGAACCCCAGAAAGCTATACTTCGTGAAACCACCTGGTGTAATTAGCACCCGACATTGCAGGACCCATCGGTGAGATTCAGTATGTATTGGATGGTGGGGCTTTGCTCCATCGCGTCCCTTGGCCACGTGGATTCCCCACATATCGAGAGCTATACATGATGTACCTTGATTACGTCACAGGGAAGTTTGATCAAGCCATCGTTGTATTTGATGGATATCACAATCCATCCACCAAGCATATGGCGCATCAGAGACGAGCTGGAGGAAAAGCCGGAGCAGACGTAACGTTCACCGATAAAATGAGGATGACAGCAAAGAAGGATGTCTTCCTTGCAAATGTAAACAACAAGCAGAATTTCATCAACATGTTGAGCGGATATCTGCAACATAGTGGCTGTCAGACGAAACATGCCCACGGTGATGCCGATCTACTGATTGTGCAGACAGCAGTACAGTCTACAACGACGAAGAACACTATACTAGTAGGGGATGCCACAGATGATGTCGTCCTCCTCTGCTTCCATGCTGATCCAAATACTCATGACTTGTTCATGCACAGTGAGACAAAATCAACTACAATGAAGAACCGTATGTGGAACATCAAGGCCGTAAAATACCAAATGGGCAAGGATGTTTGTGACAACATCCTTTTCATCCATGCTGTATTAGAATGTGACACCACGTCCCGGTTATACGGCCTTGGAAAAGTAGCATCACTGAAGAAAGCATTTCCAGCGGCAAGCCGAACTGTTTCGAAAGCATGATATATCAACAGAACAGGTTGTAATAGCAGGGGAGAGAGCGCTTGTGTGTGTCTACAATGACAAACAAGAAGACAGTCTGAATTATCTGAGGTATAGACAGTTCTGTGAGAAGGCAGCAGTAAAGAGTTCGCACATTCAGCCACAGACCTTACATCAGCAGCAGCGCGCTATCTTACCTAGATCATCTATTCCGCGTAATGGAAAAACGTTTCTTTCCTTTGGTTTTGTTATATTCAACGTTGTCATGTATCTTCTTCAGTTCAGCATATCTCTGCGAGATGTAGCTGCCCTGATGATCCCACAGTATGCCGCTCTGTCTACCGTTCGTCTCCCTGCTCTCACGATGTTGTCTTCCAACCAGTCGCTGATGTCCTGCTCCCATCTTCTCCTTATTCTTCCCCTTCCTCTCTTTCCCTTCACTTTGCCTTGTAGGATTGTTTTCGCTAAGGAATCGTGTCTTTTGATGTGGCCAAAATAACTCAGTTTTAGACCTTTTATTCTATTCCCTAGTTGGCAGCTCTTTATGTCTAATTTTTAAAGGATCTCTGCGTTGGTTGTTTGTTGTTGTCCATGGCACTCTTAGGACTTTTTAGTAACATTTCATCTCAAACGCTCGTATTCTTCTCGTGTCTTCTTTGTTCAGTGTCCACGTTTCGCTCCCGTATAGAGCTGTTGGGAAAACGCAATATTTTAAAACTCTTATCGTTGCTGGTTTGTTTTGGTCTTTCCATACATTTTCCAGATTATTTAATTTCTGCGTTGCTATGGCTATTTCTTCGTCTGGTTTCTGATGATGTCTTGCCGTCTCCTTGTAGTTTTATTCCAAGGTATTCGCAGTGGTTCACATTTTCAACTTTCTCCCCGTTGATTGCAATTTTTTTTTTTTTCAAAGCATCTGTCTGTGTCCATGATCTTTGTTTTCTTCACATTAAGTAACAAGCCCTTTTTCTCACTGTGTTTTTTTACAGACACGATTAGGTTTCTTAGGCCGATTGTTGTAGTGGACAGGAGTGCGGTATCGTCTGCGTATCGTAGGTATCTTATTCTATGTCCATGGATATTCGTTTAATCGTATCTTGTACTTCTGTCATCTATTTCTACATCTCTTATTATGTCTTCTGTATAGAGGTTGAATATGTATGGAGATAAAATACATCTTTGTCTTACTCCTTTACCCACTGAGAAAGTTTGTGTAGTTGTGTTTTCCAGCCTGACCACTGCTTGTTGGATGCTATAAAGTGATTTCAAGAGGGCGATTATCTTTGGGTGGAAGTTCATGTCCTTGAGCGTTTTCCACATCATCTGATGATTCACACAGTCGAAAGCCTTGGAATAGTCGATGAAGCATATTCTTAGATCATTATTTATCTCTCTGAATTTCTGAATCAACATTCTCAGATTGAAAATATGGTCCCATGTTCCTCTGTTTTTCTGAACCCTGCTTGTGTACTGCTCACTTCCATTTCCATTTTATCTTTCATTCTTTTTATTATGCCAGCATACCAGACGGCCCGCCCTCGCTGTCCGGGTCCAATCTCTACGGGAGAGACAGACAAGACGGCCACCATTACGGAGGTATAGCCTGCTATGTTCGAGACTCAATTCCAAGTAAACATAGGCCCGAACTAAATCTACCCGAGCTAGAAACATTGTGGATAATTATACGCCCACCAAAGATGCCTCACGACCACCCGTTAATGACAATTGGAACAATATATCATCCTCCCGAGTCAGATGATTGGACAATGCTAAATCACATCGACAAGTCGCTAGACTACATACGCCGACACCACCCATATACAATGGGCGACTTCAACAAGATGAAGGATTCTCACTTGAAGCGAAATCATGACTTGAAACAGATTGTCGATCAACCAACAAGAGGAAACGCGATATTGGATAACTTCTACACCAACTTACATAACTTTTATCGTCGCACTGTCATTACCGCGCCAATCAGCCTCTAGAATCATAAGGTGGTAGTTCGTATTCCGTCAACATCGTCAAATTATGCCACACCAGTAGTCTCAAGTACATCTTCGTACAACCACAAACCATGTGACCGGGCCGTTTTGCGGCAGCGCTTCGAGCCATCTCATGGGAAACGCTATTCCGTCTACCAACCAGCGAAGAGCAACTGAATTTCTTCAACTCTAATATAAGAACATTACTTGATTTGCATCTTCCAAATCAGACGATGCTCAAGTGATTGACCTTGGATAGATAATAATTTTCGGTATCTACTTCGCCGCCGCCAGAGTGCACTTCTTGGTGGAAACCAACTACTGTACAAGCTATGTAGAAACAAAGTCAACATCGAGAGAAAGTCATTGCAACGGAAATACTACGAACGGAAATTCAGGCTCTTGAGAAAGATCACCCGAAACGATGGTGGAATAACATTAAAGACATTGCTGGTGTAAACGTAAACCGCGACAATCTGCAGGGACTCGATAACGCGCATTGCTCCGGAAATCTAGACGTTCTCGCCAACGACGTGTGCGATTTCTTCCAATCCGTGACAAACGATCTAACTCCGCTGTCACCGGACGATATATTCCTACTGATAGGAGCTGATACTACCGCCCCAGATACCTACATCATCAGCGTCGCAGAAATAACCAATTCTCTATCACGGATTAGAACAGACAAAGCTGTCGGCCCTGATGAAATACCTAACTGGATTCTACACGACAACGCCACCACTGCTTTGAAAATGCGCTGACATCAGACCTATGCCCAAAGTACGAACGCCGAAGCTCATCCATAAAGACATGCGCCCAATATCACTCATGCCGGTATTGTCCAAGTGCCTGGAGCAATTCATTTGTGGCTGGATACCGACCATCGCTTTAAACCAAGTTGACCCTCGACAATATGGTTCAGTAAAGGGAACGTCCACAGTGCACGCACTAATCGAGCTAGTGCACATGTGGAAATCAGCGCTCGATTCCACCAGAACCATGATCCGCCTACTATTCGTTGACTTTAGCAAAGCGTTTGATAAAGTAGACTACCACACTCTAACTAACTAAATACGCGTCACTTGGACTCCCGAATTTCATAATCGAATGGCTAACACCATTCTTATGCCAACGCAAAAAAACGAGTGAAGATCGGCCGTATCAAGTCGAAGTGCACTACTGTCAACGCAGGCGTACCACAAGGAACAATCTTTGGCCCGATCGGTTTTGTGCATCATATAAATGACTTACAAACTGCTTGTGAACACATCAAATATGTAGACGATTGCACAATGTGGGAATCATGTTCACCTTCAGGCCTCGATAGCTCGCTTCAAACAGCGGAAGACGAAGTAGCACAGTGGAATGCCACCAACAAAATTGCATTGAACTACGACAAAACGAAGGAAATGTGCATAAGCTTCAAGATAATGATCAACGACAGACAGATAGTAAACTGCACTCGCCTACTAGGTGTCACTCTTTCGCATGATCTTACGTGGCAACTTCACATCGACGAAATCACCGTAAAGCGTCGCAAAGACTATATTTCATAATCCTGCTCAAGCGAGCAGGAGTCGACTCCCATCATTTCGTCAAGATATATACAACACTAATCCGATCGGTCCTTCAGTATGCCTTCCAGATATGGCGACCTTAACGAAAATGCAAACCAAGCAGCTGGAAAGTATCCAGTGACCAGCTATGCGAATAATATTCCATGACGTGTGTTTCGACGAAGCCATCGCCACAGCGAGACTACCAACGCTGGCACACCGGAGACGTTGTGCAGAACTCTATTCACGAACAATCAACAACCTAACCACAAACTGCACCATCTACTGCCTCCCTCCCGGACACCTCCATACGCAATCCGAAACGCACGTGTGTACAGTGCTCCTCGGTGTAGGACCGAACGCTTTAAGAACTCTTTTATAACTTATGGACTGTATCACTGGCAGTAACCGGGAATTTTTTATTTCCTACGAATTACTCACAATTGACAGTAAATCTTGTTTTTGTTATGTATTCTATTTACTTATATACGCTGTATACGCAAATTATACATTTTAATTAGTTATAATTTAGGTTGTATATTCCACTTAGTGTTTGATTAATCTAGTTTATTTAATTGTTTTATCAATTGTTATTTCCCTATTGCACTTTTCAGCCTCTATGGCTGCCAAAGAAAAAATAAACTTATTATATATGATTGTTACCAGTATTTTGCTTGCATGGTTAATGAATGATATGGTTCTGTAGTTGGAGCATAGCTGTAGGTCTCCTTTTTTTGGTAATGGGATGTATATTGATTTCTTCCAGTCGTCGGGCCATTTTCTACTCTTCTATATTTTTTACACAGTGCATGTCTGTTCCTTCTTCTTCCGCTGCTTTTATCATTTCTGTTTGTATGTTGTCGCACCCAGGGCTTTTCCCATCTTTTAGACTATTAATGGCCCATTTCACCTCATATCTTAATGATTCAAGATCGTTCTCGTCTTGGTCTTCGATTGCCATATCATGGGGGTCGTTGCTATCTCCATCTCATGCGTGAATATTTTCACAATATTCTTTCCATCTTTTGGCTATGTCTTCTGCATCAATCAGAGTCTTCCCATTTTTATATTTGATAACACCGAGTCTGGGCTGGAATTTACCTGCCATGTTCTTTATTTCTTTAAACATTTCTTGATTTCGGTTTTCTGCCATACCGTCCTCTATTGTCTTACACTTGGCTTCTTTATACGTTTGTTTGTGCCTTTTGCAGAGTTTTTTGATTAATTTGTTCATCTCATTATATCTTAATCTGGTTGATTCCTCGTTTTTGCGTTTCTTAAGCTCTTTCCTTTCTGTAATTTTTGCTAAGGTCTCAATACTGATCCAAGGTTGGTGTTTCCTCTCTCTCTCTCTTCCGTAGGTGTTTTTTCCGCTTACTCTTGGAAAATTGTCTTCATATTATTTGCGATATCTTCTGGTTGTTTTTCTTCTGTCATTGTCAGTAATGTTGTAAATCGAGTCTTCACAGATACTGTGTATTCGTCTGTTAGATTTTCTACATCATATCTCTGTGTTGTTGTCGCTCCTTTTTTCACTTTCAACTTACGTTTCATCTCTGTCAACAGTAGTTCATGATCCACAGTCTACTCCTGGTAGTGTTCTTGCACCTCTTATTGCTGATGTCCATCTCTTTCGTTTGTATCAAGATGTAGTCTATCTTATTTCTAACCTTACCATCGGGCGCTGTCCGATTCTTCTAGGGTGATTTGAGAAATTGGTATTCATGATCGTGAGGTTATTAGCGATGGCGAACTCAATGAGTCGTTCTCCCTTTTTGTTTATCTTTCCTAATCCAAATTTCCAGATTGTTCCTCGTTCTACCTCGTCTTGTCTTTATCCTACTTTGGCGTTAAAATCGCCCTTGACAATGGTAATGTCCGATTTCTTGGATTCGCCTATTTCATCTTGCAAATTAGTGTAAAAAGCTTCTATTCCTTTCTCTTCTGCTGTTGATGTCGGCGCATAGACTTATAATATTTTGCTATTCTTCACTTTTTCCTGTAACCTTATGCTCAGAATTCTGTCATTTACTGGTTTGTATCCAAGTATTGTATTTGCTATTTGTTTACTCAGATACATTGCTACGCCTCCTTGTCCTGCCTTTGCTTGTCCGGAGTATACGAATTTTCCTCCGGCGTGTGGTGTAAAATGACCTTGTCCCGCCCATCGGTGTTCTGCTATCCTAGGACACTTATATTGTTTTGTTTCGTTTCATCTATTACATTGTCCATTTTTTCCAGCCGCCATGCTGCGGATATTCCGAGTTACTATCCTCGTTTTGTTTTTATAGCCATCCACTGAACTCCTTTCTCTTTTCCGCACCGTCAAGCACGTTGCCTTCATCAGCTTGAGTATTTATCCCGGTTGTTTCTGGCTCTTCCCCAATTGCCGTTATGGACTCTTCTGACTTAGGGGACTCACCACCGAGTCCCATATCGATTCTCATTGCTATCATGGTTTCATCTGAGTTTTGGCAGTGTACATTCCACTAGTTTGCCATTGTTTTCTGGACGGTTCTGGCCGCTTACCATTCTACATCCCTGATGCTCCCTTGGCCCGACACCAGGCCTTTCCATCTCTCGCCTGCGTAGCCGTTGACGTATGGGGATTCTTCCGCCTGTCATATGTATGTGTAGAATAATAATTATTAATTACACTATATATAAAGCAAATCATATCACAAGATAACATGGAATTATGTGCGCAATGTTTGTCAGTCTCAATATACGTTTTCGTATTAAATTTAAGCAAGATGCAATAAAATATGGATCGCTATTTGGAGAAAATGTAGTATGTTATCTTCTACATCGATATTTGTAATCAAGAAAATATGTGTGTCTTTGTAGTTGAATGCCACCAGAGTCAGCCGTGTCAGAATGGAGCAACGTGTGTTCATGTCACGGGTGGCTTCACATGCGTCTGTCAAGAAGACTACTCGGGAGTGACCTGCGGCGAACAGAAACGTGTGTTGCATGGCGTTGTTGTGCACGGTTAGCGGTAAGTGGTGGCATATGTTCGAAAAGTCCTACAAAAACCGTAAGACATTACCATATAGGTAGAGGTGTTTTGGCTGTCACCACGTATCATTAACAATCATAATTCGATAGAGAGGCGCCACCTATCGACTGACATGCACTAACGTACATTATCAAGACACTTGAATCCGGATGACATTGGGTGTCAGTTTGTGGATCATTCAAAATTGCTGTGATGTATTGGTAGGGTGACGGCAGTTTGAACCGGTGTGAAACGCTGCGCTTTTTCTGAACGTTTCAGACGTATGACCATGGGCCATATGCCCCTCGAGCAGTCCCCCACAACTGGCTGTCCAAAATCATGGGCAGAGACCAAAGATGACGGATTCACCTTTCGGTGTATGGGGTGTTTGAGGGTGGAATGTCTGATGAAGGAGGTGTGTAAGTTGCCGGATATAGTGAAAGAGATGAAGGTGAGACTTAACATAGAAATAGATGGAGCAGAGAGGGATGACGCGGAGAGAGTTGAGAATTCTACAACACAGAAGGAGCAGAGTTGTGATACGAAGACTGAAGAAAGGAGATTGAGAGGAGGGAAGGTGACCGGTGTGAAGGAACAAGAAATTGAGAAGACAGAGGGACGGAGGAAAAGTGTTCGGCAGAGGAAAAGAAAACGGGTCAGTGGGGATAGATCAACAGGTAGTCAGACTGTAGAGAACGAGGAGAGACGCGACAGCGATACAGGTGGTGATGAGGTAGATACCACAGAGGCAGTTGGTAAGACTGTGAGACAGAAGACTGATGAAAGAAGACAGAGTGTTCATCAAAAAACAGAAAACATGACAGGCGTGAAGGTGACAGGGGAGAAAGTGACCATAGTGAAGGAGGTAGCCGGGGAAAAGGGACGGGAGAGGAGAGAAGAAAACGTGATGGGAGGAAAGATGAATGGACGAAAGGAAGTGAGAGTAAATGTGCTAGAAGAGAAGATGACAGGAGGAAAGGGGACGAGAAAAAACGCGACAGGAAAGAAGGGAATGGAAGAGAATGTGACAGGAGAGAAGACGGCAAGAGGAAAAGACAACAACCAGACATATGCAAACCAGAGGAGCTACTCCGAGGCAGTGATTGAAGGGGCAAGGAGAAAAGAGAGAGTGTTTATGGGCGATTCAATTCTGAGAAAAACAGACAAGATTATATGCGAGGGGAAGGACGTTGTTGTATGTCTACCGGGGGCTAGGATAGAGCATGTGACCGAAAGGGTAGAGAAGGTATTGGGGCATGGCAAGGGAGGGTCTATACTAGTACACGTAGGGACAAACAATGCAGACAAGAAGGGAACAGAAGGGATAGTTAAGAAGTACAGACATCTAGTAAGGAAGCTAAAGAAGACAAGAGTGGAACAGGTTGTTCTCTCAGGAATTGTGCCAGTAATGGGAGAAAGGGGACGAACATATAGAAACTGCAAGAGGATGGCGATCAACGCACTAGTTGAGCAGATGTGTGAAGAAGAGGGCGTGGGATTCATAGATTTATGGGGGTATTTTGTTGGGAGAGAAGATATGTACATGAGAGATGACCTTCATCTAAGTGGCAAGGGGCAGCAATATTCTTAGAGAATCTGTTGCGATCTGTTGACAGTGGGACAGGTTGCATCTATTTAAACTAAATTCACAGGGGGGTCTCGCAGAGAAGCCTGAAACTGGAGGCATAAATAAAGACAGCAAAAATAATTCAGCAAAGAACAGTCTGGAAAACTGTTCTGAAGCTGGATATAAATGTGTTTGTTTAAATGCAAGGAGTATAGTAAACAAAAGAAATGAACTAAACATTATGGTGGAAGATATTGACTCTCACATAATAGGTATAACCGAATCATGGGCAACCACCGATATATCAGATGCCAAATCGGGACTGACAGGATATGTAATGTTTAGGAAAGATTGAAAAGGAAGAAGGGGAGGTGGAGTTATTTTATATATTAAAGAATCTATCCAGGCTTATGAAATAAAATTAGACAGAGAAGCAGATTGCGAAGAAGCTGTTTGGTGTAACATAGTTACAGGAAACTCAACGTTAACGGTTGGATTAGTTTATCGAAGTCCAAACATAAGCATAGAAGAGAATAACAAAATACAAAACGCGATAAGGGAAGTGAGCAAACGGGACTGTGTTATTATGGGGGATTTTAACCATGGGCATATAAAATGGAAATCTCTACAGAGTATGGGTACTGAGGACAACAAGTTTTTAGTTTTAGTACAAGATAGTTTCCTTTCTCAACATGTGCTAGAACCAACCAGGGGAGAGAATGTGTTAGACATAGTTTTGTCCTCACAGAATGAATTAGTTGACAATGTCAGGATATGTGAGCCACTGGGGAATAGTGATCACAACCAGATACAGTTTACCATCAAAGTAAAATCAGAAAAGAATAGTAAAAAGCAGTACAGGAGAAATTTCCACAAAGGAAAATATAAGGACATCAGGAAATATTTAGCAAAGATAGACTGGAATAACACACTGAAGAATAAGACAGCAACAGAATGCTGGAATACCTTAAAGAGTGAAATTGAATGCATCATCATCAAATTTGTTCCCATAAAAAAACACGGGAAACGGTCCAAAAAGAAACACTTATCGAAAGAAGCCATTAGAAAAATTACGTATAAACAAATTATGTGGAAGTCATATAGACGTACTGGAAATGACGAAGACTACAACATTTATAAAGTAGCACTAAACCAAGCTACAGCTGAAATTAGAAATTCAAAGAGAAGCTATGAACACAAATTAGATTGTAATATAAAATATGACAGCAAGAGTTTTTATGCGTATGTTCGAAGCAAACAGAAAGTTCAGGATAAGGTCGGTCCTCTAGAAGATAGTGCTAGAAATAGAATATCAGAAGGATTCTTAATGGCAGAAGACTTGAATGAATATTTTAGATCAGTTTTTATCAGAGAAGACACTAGATCACTGCCAGTACCAGAGGCTAAGTTCAAGGGGGCAGAATCAGACTATTTAAGACAGTTAATTGTAATCCCAGAAATGGTAGCTCAGAAAATTAGGGCTATGAAGGATAATAAATCATGGTATTCCACCCAAACTACTATTGGAAATTGTAGAACAAATTAGCATACCGCTTGCAACAGTTTTCAACTTGTCACTAGAAGAGGGAGTGGTTACTTTAGAATGGAAAGAAGCAAACATTATACAGTTATTTAAAAAAGGTTTCGAGAAACAAGTCAAATAATTATAGACCGGTTAGTTTAACATATTTCTATGAATAGTAAAGGAACAGTGTAGATTAGACGTAAGAAAGTTCTCATTTTCACAAAGGACTCTGATTGAATGGAACAGATTATCTGATTATTGTGTGGGTGCTAGTAGTGTGAATATGTTTAAAAATAAAATCGACACATACCTCAGAAGGGCTGGATATATGTAGATAAAATGCTTGGACTCTCGATAAGCCAAAGGGCTTCCTTGTCCATCTGCCATCTACAGTTAATTCTCTGGATGGCAATCTTGTTCAATCTTGTTAAACTCTACAAACCCATGTTTCTTAAGCTTTGGGGACCTTGAAGATAATTTTAAGAGGTAATAGTGAAAAAGCTGGGTCTCACTACCCATTTCCAACCTATCTTCGATGGTACCCTGCAATATCGTATTTGTCGACAATATCGCGTGGTATTTAACCACCCTCACCACCGCAATCGTCATTGTATAGTCATATGTGTCTCAATATGTACCTATAATATGTCAAATTGAAGGTTTTCATCTCCTGATCATTATAGTACCATTCAATATATATTTACTATTATGGCATGTGCCCTAATTAGCATAGAATAACTATACCCTATTCTCACTCGTGACCGCATAGATGACATCATTATGCTTAAAAAATTACTGAAGTGTCGCGGATCAAGAGGCGTAACGGATAGTCATGACTGGCATACATGTCAAAACTGTTTAGATTATGTGTGTGTTTTCAGGTATACGGTTACGCCAAATTAATTTCACATGCATGAAACAAAGCACTACATATTAAATTTAATGTACATATATATTAGTTTAATGTGGTATCCAAAACTCGTGAATTAATATGTGACAAATGTCAACAGTACAGACAAATCGGAAGCTCACAATATGATAATTAAGCGAATTACGTATGTTTGCCATTCATAAAACGAAATGGTCCAGAGTTATTCACATCTTAATTGTATGTAATGACATACAATATCTAGGTTGATGTACGGGCACTTGTCAAACATTGATAGCTACATAATCAATTACGTTAGTCACATTTTGATGCTCAGTCGTAAACACTGTCACTGTCAGCATATTGTTCCACCCCGTCTGACATATTCATGTCAGACTCGTCATCACTATCAGTGTGGTCGGGGGTCTACCTGAGCTTCATCAGCCAGTTCACGTGGCAGCACATCTCCATCATACCATAGTGGCTCAATGCTTCCATTACTGATGTTCCAGCCATGGTTTCTCCTCACCTTGGTGACGTCAGGCTCATGAATATGTGGTCTCTTCCATATGATATATATGATAGTTGACTCTTCTGACATGCTGGGTGAGACTGCGCTTGCATGGTGGTAGATTGGCCATGTCAATATTACCTGAAGGAATAACATGGTTATCTTTGGCACACAGCTCATTGATACGAATTAGCCCGAAGTCATCAACTTTTGACACCTTTGATGCTCTACCATATACAGCATAAGTGCAGCTGTCCAGCTCATCAATTCTTTCTTCAGGTACGTCTCACATATCTCCCAGCTTCTTGAGTACATGAATGTATTGAGGAATCTTCAGTAGAGTTTGCACTGGTTTGTGTTTGCCAATCCCTCGGAAAGCACTAATTCTGTCACATCCACTGAAAGCATGCAGAACTATTAGAGCCGTATACATTTGTCTTGGCTGAGATCAACTGCTAGTTTGCTGATATCAATCAATCTTTACTTATTTCCTACACTAGAGTCAAACAAGATGGTGATATCTCCAACTGAAGCAGCATAGTGCAGAAAAATGAAGAAGATGTTTGAATATGGGCTCTTCACACGAAAGAATCGGTAATTCCTACTCCTCGCATCTGGCTAAATTTTCCCGATACATCTTTCAGATAGTAGAAGCATACATTCCCGTTATGAACTGTCAGTGTTTCAGCAGCAGGTGGTACATCAGCATAAGTGCATTCTCCTTTAGAAACTGGAATGCCTTTGTCTGATCTGTCTTATCAAGGTACTCGTCGTCTGTGGCAATACTGTATGGCACAGGAGTTAATGGGTACGTCATCAGTTGCTTCAGATCAAGCTGCAGTCCTTGGTTATGTGACTTCACAAACAACTGGAATGCAACATATCCTTGATGTTTTACTGAATGACATTGTTCTTGGTGGTCTTCATTTTGGTTTTTGTGTGCATGTCACTCAGTGTTTTGGAATGCAGCCTCTTCACTGGCTCAAATAAATCCTGGCCTTTCTTCAGTCGCCTGCTGTCCGATCACTTCTGCTCTTAGGACATCTTCTGACAACTCATCAGATGCAGAACTTCCAGAGGAGAGGAGCAGTAGCTTATCCTTTGTGTCCACAGCAAAGGGGTTCAAGAAACACTCGACAGCGTCCTTTCTGGATCTCTGTGGCGCGGATATCACGGTGTTTGAATTAGCATGCCACATGAATGTTTCTTCCATGGTTTTATCAACAGCGCAACGGTTCCCTGGGATGAAGGAGCGGGCTACATTGATAGGTCCTTTCTGGGTGAGATTTGCTGCACCAGGGTGAGAGACCTCAATATTGGCAAGGAATACCATGCGAAGGTGAGGTAACGTGCATAATTTTGTCCTCCAAAACTGAAGAAAAGTGGCGACATTTCACTCATAGATTGGGCATGTAGGACGAAATTGTTCGTCTTGATAGCTTCGAGAAGTGACAGGATTAGATAGATGTGATCCACATAGGACACTCTTATTTGTGCAGTCTTCCCCAGATGGCCTGACCGTACTTTCTCTCGGAACTCTTTATACTTCTGTGTCAGGCTGGTGACAGAAGGATCTGTCGACACAGCATTTGCTGTGTCATAGCATATCTAATCCATTTGTAATGACAGAACAAAAATGCTGGTATCAAATGAAAGATATGATGCTGCAGAATGTCATGCATTATTATTTTGATCTTAAAGAGGCCATGGAATCAAGGGAAATATATATATATATATATATATATATATATGACAAAAATAATGATGTCATCGGTTGAAAATGGGTAGTGAGACCCAACTTGTTCACTGTTACCACTTGAAATCATCTTCAAGTGACCCCAAAACGTCTAAAACATGGGTTGGTAGAGTTGTGGGGGGTGCACGAGGGGCATATCTGACCCATGGCCTAGGGGAACCCATACGCAGACTCTGCCGTTGTCCGCTTCCGTAGTTTTTCTCACTCATTGTCTTCTGGCGTTTTCGAGCTACGATGTGAGATGTCAACATTGTAATATTTGATAGTATAACTATTATATTGTGGTATTACTATCAGTACCGGATTTAAGACTGCGGAGTGTCCTGGGCTGGGGTTACCTAGGCATTGTATCACAATAGTTCTCAGTTCACCTATCGTACCTACCACATCACGGACGCCATAGCACAACACAAACTTTTAAATTTAAAACACAGAACTGCAAATTGTAATTTTATTTCAGAATATGAAATTATGTCTGCAATACAGAAATGTCACAACGAAGATCCAAAACGTCTTATTCTATATTAATTATAGAGTAAATGGGAGAGACAACCCAGTGTCACGGTTGCGCGAAACGTATTCTTGATTAATTTAATTTTTAAAACGAACGTTCACTACTGCAGTAGGCGACCATCGACACTAAATAGATACGAGGTGCTATTGCGACATTAGGAAATACATCAATAACTCGCTTATCAACTGATAATATACAGGAAGTGTTATCTGCTTTCTTACGGGAAACGAGAGGGTGCAATGCCCGCTAAGAGATTTACGCTGACGAGGAACTCTATTATGGCATGTACAACATTTACCATACAGGAGGGATTTATATCCATGGGTCGTTTTCAGTTAAATAAATATGTTCTTCTTTGCAGTTGAATGTAAGAGTCAGCCGTATCAGAATGGAACAACGTGTGTTCACGTCACGGGTGGCTTCACATGCGTCTGTCCAGATGTCTACTCGCGAGTGACCTGCAGCGAACATAACCGTGAATTGCATTGTTATATGTAGACAGACCGTCGTGTCGTCCTCTTATGTAGCTTTCCTCTTTTAGTTGCATTTTGTTGTTCTGTTATGATGTGCAGAAAATATAGTCTCTGTTGAACATCTGAATATAAGTCCTAAATGTCGAAACAAATCTTACCCTTTAAACAATGTTGGAAAACAATGTGTATATAACGATTATGAAATCACTAAGTTGAGTGATCTGAAGTAACATAGAGTTAAGCGTATCGATGTAAAAAGAAGAAAACGGGAAGATTGTTCCATTGTGCATTCAATAAATCAGTATTTTGTGCCAATTTAAACGTGGACAAAACAGCGTATTATAATAATACACTAATTCGTAGATCCCTTATTCGTGTAAATGTTTGATATTAAAAGGAAACAAAAGGCAATAGTGTGGGCCTTTACACTTAAAATAGTTAATTCTATCTTACCATTTTCAACTACAATAAACAATATTACCCCTGTGATTTACTAATTTTTCTTTATTTTTTTCAAAGAGGGAGATTCAATTTAAATCTCACAATTCCCGGCGACTGACATTTTGAGATACGGCCAGATGGTTATCAAATAAGCGCCTGGCGCTTCTTTGACCATGACGTTGCGGTGACGCGTCGAATGCCCATGTTTTATCGACATGTATACGAATATGCCAGCTCATATATTGGTTTCTCGTATCGTATTCCATTCGATTCAGAGATACACTAGTAGCAATTGTTGTAGTGCCACACATGTAAGTCCAGGACTTCAGCTACGTCCTTTTAGGAGTGTTTGTTTTGTGTTTCAGGATTGATATGTCACGAGAACTCGATACACATCAGTTGTCCGTCTCGGACCGTCATTGGCATCATGTATGTTCTTCTTGTCCTGTTGCGTAGTTTTGACACGTATCGTCTTCTGTGTTTGTGTGTTCTAAGATGTGCAGACGTACTATGTGTATTTTAGTGTACACACATAAAATGACTAGTACGTGTTCATAAATTGTAGAATTGCGGATCCATTTGAAGAATGCTCCTTTGTTGCCCTAAACGAGGACAAAGCCACTGGGTGATGTTAAGGTCAAATAGAGAGACTCAACAGTGTTTCCTTTTGTTCGGATTTTCGTTACACCATAAGGCCTAACAGCCATTGTATTAATAAATTAGCCATACATTTATCGGATATCGTTTCCAAAAAACAGTGGTGAAACGGTAACAAACTCGAAACGTATTACGATACTCCGTAAGCGGAATCGGTTTATTATTGCGTTTCAGTTCTGATGTATGATGATCTACCGCGCATCAGTTGTTCGATGGGTACCACGGTCATCTTTGCTTTCTACGGCCGACGTAACGATACCATATGACCAGACAACGCGTTAGAAACAACAACATGTAGCCTATCTGGAACTACCAACAGAGTGCGGGCGATATGCCAGGACTTGACGAAGTGTGACGTCAGCGGTTTGTTCCCAGAACCATGTCATGGCACTTATAAGTATATCAACGTCAAACACGAATGTTACAGTGAGTAGCTAAAAGTGCGATGTTTTCTGATGTGTTCTATCGCCATCTTCATAGCGTCATCAGGTCACAGATGCATCGTCCCAGAAGACAAAACGAGAGCGACTTGCTGTCAAACAACATGTCAGTTAGCTTTACGTTGCTGCGCGTCAGAAATACAAGTTGCTTGCGTGGCTAACACTGCTTCCGCTAGCTTACTTTTTGTTCTTTCTATAAGTTTCTGCTTCCTGTCCCTCTGCCATTTCCCTTTCAGCCGGCTTGAAAGAAAGAAACCTGGCTAGGCGCGCAGATTGTCATATGTGTCTTGTTTCACTGTTTATAAGCGACACCAAAATGAATGTCATTATACCAATATTTGAAGGAAATACTCACCAACGAAGGGCGTGGGACTGATGGTAGATTTTGTGTGGACACGCTGGTCTGATCTGATGCTAACTCTCGGAGGCATAAATCAAACAGTGATCAGCTTGGCTACCAGAGGAGCGAAGAAGAGTCCACCAATCGACACGACAGATGTTGCGGTTCACCAGAGAAATTCTTGTCTCCAGAGGCCAAGGAATAATTATGAAACCTCACCGTGCGCCGGGTGGCCTCCGATGTCGACAGAGGGCATATAACCTCGTTCAATATTATCTGCGCTGCGGTTGCAAAGAGAATCGAGAGATTGTTGATGTTGTATATGTAAGTTGTTAGCTATGTCTTCATTATCTAATATTAACATGTTGTTATCAGCGTGAAGCGCAGCATATTTAGGACATTTTGTCGTTGCCATATCTATCAAAATTTTCCTACAACTAAATGCTATTGGCAATATAACTGTTTGATATTAGCTTATTGAATGCGATTTCTTCTGATATATCGGTTCATGTTGGGCCTAGCACGGTAATAATGACATAGGTTTTGATCTCTATGTTTACAAATGTAAATACGTGCTAAATTCGCCAGTCAGACATTATTGATCAGTTATGTTTATGTCAGCAAGTTTAACGTGGCACTCTTTGCCTTAGCTAAATTAGATGGTTTACCCTGTAAGATCATGCGTTTCTCATGCAAGAGCCGTCATTGTGTTATAACAATTTATGCCCATTATTTACCGCACATAGATGACACTGCACGATTACTATTGCACCGATCACCTTGTTTTATAGCTCTCTGCAGTATTCTTGAGCGACGATGCGAAGAACTCGACCTGTTCACCTGCCTGACGAACACCTTGGCAACATAAAGGTAAGTTGTTACATAGCGTAGTTTCTAGTCATTACCACAATTCAAAACGCTTTTCATTTTACTACCTGGCAGACCATCTCTACTTTTCTGGGAAGCATTCAGCTACGCTGCGGAGACAATTCGTACACAAGTATACCCCATTGTGTATTGCCGGGTATTCATTCATAGAGCTAAGTGAACTAGAGCAACGTAGACTGAACGTTTAACAGTGCTGCATCTGCATGATATGAGTGCCCCTAATCACAAAAATTATGTCTTCCCAATATTCTGTCTGCTCATCATTGAGATAAATCCACCAGTGTGCTGACTGTTGGTTAACTTACGTCCAGTGTTTTATTATGTTCGGATTATTCACAAGTTTTCCAGGCTGCGATACTTATAATGTTTAATTAATCTTACATCTTATACCAATGTGAATTAATTGTGTCGTTACACAACCAGCCATATACCGGTAATCAGTATTGGTTTCCAAATTAAATAAACTCAAGAGTACATTGCTTTACATATTTGCAGTAATATAGGAAAACATGAAAATTGATGTGTGTCATATCTGCATTTGCAGGAATGCGATATTGCACGGTCCTTATTTGTGCTGGTAGACTCCGAAACGAAGCCAGTGTCTTCAGTGGCCGCGACTTCAACAAGGACTTAACTCACACGGACGCACGCACGCACACATACACACACACACACACACACACACACACACACACACACACACACATCATGACTGTTTAGAAACTGCACACAAGTTCACGCACGAACACATACTCTCACACACACGTGCACGCAAGCAAACACACACATATATTTAACAAGATTTAACAAGATCGTCACCTAGAGAATTAACTCTAGGTGGCAGGTGGACATGGAAGCCGTTTTGCTTATTGAGAGTCCAACCCTTTTATATATGCGTATCCAGCCTTTCTGAGGTATGTGTCAATTGTATTTCTAAACATATTCACACTACTAGCACCCACACAATCAGCAGATAATCTGTTCCATTCATTTGCATTCCTTTGTGAAAATGAGAACTTTCTTATATCTAATCTAAACTGCTCCTTTGCTAATGTAAGTTCATGTCCTCTAGTCCTTCCATCTTTCTTAACTGAGGTTTTCTCAAAAAATGTCTATCAATATTTTCATAACCATTCATTATTTTAAACACTTCTATCTGATCTCCTCTCAATCTCTTGGTCTCTAGTGTTGTTAAACCACATTCTTTTAGGCGAATTTCATAACTAAGTTCCCTCAGTTTTTGTATAATTTTAGTCGCTCTCCTCTGTATTCTTTCTAGCATATCTATGTCCTTCTTGCGATATGGCCTCCACGCTTGTATACAATATTCTAAATGAGGCCTCACTATTGTTTTGTACAGCGGTAGTATTAGTTATTTTTCCTTATACACTATATTTCGCCTAATTAATCCAAGGATTTGATTTCCCTTTGAAGCTGCAATTCCCCACTGCTCTGAAACCTTCATATCAGCGCTAATGGTTAACCCCAAGTCCTTTTCTTTTATAGTAGTACTTAGTACAGTTGCCCCCATTGTATATTCTTCATCTTCGCTCCCATGTCCTGTGTGGAGGCATGTACATTTCCCAAAATTGAACAGCATTTGCCACTTTTCAGACCATTTGATCAACATGTCAAGATAATCTTGTAAATGCTGTCTATCTCCATCACTTTTAATCCTTCTAAACACTTTTGCATCATACCATTTCCTATGCCATGGGCCTTTAGTTTAAGCAGTAATCTTTGATGGGGTACTTTGTCGAAAGCTTTTTGAAAATCTAAGTAGATGATATCTACTGGTGATTCCTCATCTACCCACTTAGTGATGTCTTCCAAAAAACATAACATATTTGTTAAGCATGACCTCGCTTTAAAAAAAACCATGTTGAAATGGGTTTATCAAGTTATGTTTAACAAGAAAATAAATCCACCATGTGATCTTTAATTAGTCTTTCTAATAAATCCACCTTGTGATCTTTAATTAGTCTTTCTAATAAATCCACCGTGTGATCTTTAATTAGTCTTTCTAATAAATCCACCGTGTGACCTTTAATTAGTCTTTCTAATAAATCCACCGTGTGACCTTTAATTAATCTTTCTAATAAATCCACCGTGTGATCTTTAATTAGTCTTTCTAATAAATCCACCGTGTGATCTTTAATTAGTCTTTCTAATAAATCCACCGTGTGATCTTTAATTAGTCTTTCTAATAAATCCACCGTGTGATCTTTAATTAGTCTTTCTAATAAATCCACCATGTGATCTTTAATTAGTCTTTCTAATAAATCCTCCGTGTGATCTTTAATTAGTCTTTCTAATAAATCCACCATGTGATCTTTAATTAGTCTTTCTAATAAATCCACCGTGTGATCTTTAATTAGTCTTTCTAATAAATCCACCGTGTGATCTTTAATTAGTCTTTCTAATAAATCCACCGTGTGATCTTTAATTAGTCTTTCTAATAAACCCACCGTGTGATCTTTAATTAGTCTTTCTAATAAATCCACCGTGTGATCTTTAATTAGTCTTTCTAATAAATCCACCGTGTGATCTTTAATTAGTCTTTCTAATAAACCCACCGTGTGATCTTTAATTAGTCTTTCTAATAAATCCTCCGTGTGATCTTTAATTAGTATTTGTAATAAATCCACCGTGTGATCTTTAATTAGTCTTTCTAATAAATCCACCGTGTGATCTTTAATTAGTCTTTCTAATAAATCCACCGTGTGATCTTTAATTAGTCTTTCTAATAAATCCACCGTGTGATCTTGAATTAGTCTTTCTAATAAATCCACCGTGTGATCTTTAATTAGTCTTTTTAATAAATCCACCGTGTGATCTTTAATTAGTCTTTCTAATCAATCCACCGTGTGACCTTCATTCTTTAATATATTCCAGCATTATGTTGCTGTCATATTTTTCAGTAAATATTTCCTCATGGCTTCCTTTGTCGAAATTTCTCCTACTCTCCTTTTTGCTATTCCTTTCTGATTTTACCTTGATGATAAAATGTATCTGGCTTTGATCACTACTCCCCAGTGGCTCACATATCTTGACATTGTCAACTAATTCATTCCGTGAGGACAAAACTATGTTTAACACATTCTCACCTCTGGTTAGTTCTAGCACATGTTAAAAAAGGAAATTATCTTGTACTAAATCTAAAAACTTGTGGTCCTCACTCCCCATGCTCTGTAGAGATTTCCATTGTATACGCCCATGGTTAAAATCCCCCATAATAATACAGTCCCGTTTGCTTACTTCCCTTATAGCGTTTTGTATTTTTTCATTATCTTCTATGCTTATGTTTGGATTTCGATAAACTAACCCAACTGTTAACGTTGAGTTTCCTGTAACTACGTTACACCAAAAAGCTTTTTTGCAATCTGCTTCTCTTTCTAATTTTATTTCGTAAGCTTGGATAGATTCTTTAATATATAAAATAACTCCACCTCCCTTTCTTCCTATATATATGTATGTATGTGTGTATGTATGTATGTATGTATGTATGTATGTGTATATATGTATGTATATATATATATATATATGTATATATATATTTACGCAATGCAACAAGACAACACCAGATATGGAAGAAATGTGGCCAGAATAACCTTCTGACATTTATTTATTATTCACCCGATAATTGGATGAGCTATTAGCTAAAACACAATACAATCAAATGTGGGCCATTTGAGGTCTTAAACATTGCCCCATTTATTTTACCTATACATTCTAAAAACAAGGCCCACATTATAGAATACCATATTTAAATTATGGTAATACACCAGAACTATTAAAAAGACGCCTCCCAGACATTTAGACGATTAAAACTACTAACTATTACCACATCCTAGAGAGAGGTGGGGCCATTCCGCCACAAGGTCACCCGAACATGTGACCACCCCACCTCGTAACTTGAATTTAAAAAAAGACCTCTAATATATACACACACATATACCACCTATTTTGAAGATCTCGCCCGTGACAAGACCCCCATTCATATATGGTTATAACTGTGTGGGGAGATGTGATATGGCAGGTCAATTGGCATGGTAGCTGCCCATGGTGCCAACGATCTGAAATCGGCTACTTGACCGCGTGACAATCTATCTGCCAGCACGTTGACACGACCTGGCACATGACATGCCATGAAGTTGATGTTGAACCTCAGACATGTGAGAACCATTCTACGAAGTAGAGCCATAAGACGGGGTTCACGGGATGTCTGCTTATTGATTACTGGTACAAGCGCCTCATTGTCAGTGAAAAAGCAAACACTCCGGTTTGCCCATTCTTCCCCCCAGACTTCGACTGCGGCAACGATAGGGAACAACTCTAACACTGCAATGTTGAGGGAATACCAAGAGGGAGGCCAGGTTCCCCAGAACCATTCTTTGTCATACACTGCCCCATAACCTACCCTACCTGATGCATCGGTATACAGCTCCAAACAATCACCTGCGTGAAACTTGTCATTCAGGAAGAATGCCCTACCATTAAAATCTCTCAAGAAATCTTGCCACACTTTCAGGTCGAGTTTGACTTGCTGAGTAAGCCTTACATGATGGTGTGGTCTGGTCAAGCCTACAGTTAAATCGATGAGGCGCCTTAAGAAACACCTTCCCGCTACAACCACCGAGCATGCGTGCCCCAATACGCCAATGAGAGATTGAAGATGCTGGAGAGTGACTTTCTGCCTTGCTAAGAATTCAGCTACAAGCGACTTACATTTCGCCAACTTATCCTCCGGGAGTCTGGCTTCCAACCTGACTGTGTCCAACGTGATGCCTAAAAAGGGGAGTGTAGTAGCGGGACCCTGCGTCTTCTCCTGCGCTAAGGGGACGCCCATCTGCCTACATAGCGAAATGAAAGCATTCATGTCAGCTGCACATTTTTCAGAAGAATCTGCGAGGAACAAGAAATCATCGATATAATGGACCATTCTCGATACATTCAATTTAGACCTAGCTACCCATTCCAAGGCTGTACTGAAAGATTCGAAAATAGAACAGGAACTAGCGCAACCCATAGGAAGAACAGCGTCCATGTAGAATTTCCCTCTCCACTGAAAACCTAACAATGGCGTGTCCTGTGGTGAAACTGGGATTATGCGGAATGCCGCTTCGATGTCTAGCTTACCCAAGAAAATTGTGCACGGGGACTTCTTGATGAAGGTAATAGCGTCCTGTACCGTCGCATACTGTACTGAAGAGAATTCATGTGGAATACCATCATTCACTGACGATCCCCCTGGATAAGATAAGTGATGAATCACTCGATACTCACCAGGTGTCTTTTTAGCTACAACTCCGAGCGGGGACACCCTGAAGTTTGGAACATTAGGTGGAACATTGGATGGCCCAATAATACGGCCTAATTTCAATTCTTTCTTAATCTTTGCGTCTATTACTTCTGGATACTCGAATGCAGATTTCAAATTTTTAGTCAATGTTTGTGACTGAACTGGTGTGTTAAGACAACCTAAACGAAAACCATAGGTAAAGCCGTGGATAAGGTAGTGGGATAGATTGCTATCATAACCTTGCAACATGAGCTGTAGTACTGCTGGGGAAACAGGTGACGGCAGGAGATTGTGTTTATTGTCTGGGGTTAATGCGTGGGGTAATTGCTGGCAACACGGCAGTACTGGTCTGTCTATATTGGATTCGCGGACACTGGGTAACTGGGTGGCCTGCCCCACATCGCTTGCATCTGTGCTGGTAGCGACATTTGCGACTGTCACAGTGCAGGCCCTTGTTATATGTGAAACAGGGGTTGGAACTTTGTGCCGGCCGGCGGGCTCCTCCCTTGCCATGAAAGGGGGCCCCCCGAACGGCATGCTTACCGTTCTGCTTGCTTGCAGCCAAAGCTCGGATTCGACAGTGTCCCATCCCCAATTGTGTAGCACACGGAAGGACCTGAAAGACTCATCATAAACCTGCCAATTGTAACCCCGCTCTGAGAGATCCCTGATTGTCTGTATGTATTTTAGCATTGGTGGGGCTTCGTGATAGTGGACAGGTTGCGAGAGATATATGGACATGTAAATTTGAAATGCCTTGGACCACAGAGGGAAAGAGGTGATTGCTGGCTTGGCCTTGGGTTCTACGCACACCACTGAGGTCCCGTCTTCTGCCCCCTGGAGTCCCAAAGCTAATTCCTGTGAAACTGCTTTTCTTTGGGGAAGTAGGGTAGCTAGCTCCACAAATTCGCCCGCCCAAACCAGTGCTCTAGTTTTATCAGAGACATGTGCATGTAGTGAAACGGCAGAGGAAGTGAACGCTCTAACTCTGTCTTGCGTTCCTATGGGGAGCCTATCCAATACCCCCCAACACCTGTTTCAAAGCCATCTGAAGATGGCCACGGAGTAGCCAACCCAGAGGCCGTCACTCTGGGCAGGGCAGACTCTGTAAGAGCTACGTTTCCCACAGGCTGACCCAAGGCCGTCACATGGGTCAGCTGTGGAGAAACTGTGACACACTCACCAACAACATGGTCATCAGAGGTAAGTCCTATCGGGTCTTTACGCTGTTCTGTTAACATTTGATGCATTTGCTGCAATAAATTGTTCGACTGCTGTACCCGATCCTCCATTGACTCTTCCCATCGGCGACGAGCTACGGTTGCTGCCTCGCTCTCCAACAGTGGCGCTGCTGTTGCGTCCCACAGATCAGTGTCACGAGTAGCTGAGTATCCAGCGTCAGTTTGCACTCCTGACTGCTGGCTTCGAGCTGCCGCCGACCGACCTGCGCGTGTCCGTGGTCGTCCCCGAGCTGGCAATGGCTGTTGGATCAGCATCGAACGATCCGTTGTCGTTGGGCCAACATCAAGCCACGCTCCTGATAGATGGCCTCGCCCCGCCCCTGGTCGTCCGGCACGTGTCCGAGGTCGACCTCGAGTCACCGGTGGCTGCTGGCCCGTCGGTGGATGATCCCCTGTCATCGGTGCCGCTGTCCGACTGCGAGTCCGAGTCGGTTCCACAATGGCAGCACCCGGACGAGTCAAACTCTGGCTTCGTGCCCGTTTCGGAGCCATCCTGTAACAATTATGCATTGCCGGTGCGGCACGGGTTATTTGATGCAAATGTAGCTTGCCTCCGAGTAAAAACATTTCCAATGGACTATGAACTTTTGGTGGTGAACTGATTGAAATGTTTAATTCAAGTCATGTAACATCATCAGGCACATGTCGCCACCTATTGAAACAGATAGGCTCGTTAAACTTAAAGAGAAACTAGCTAGGAATCTGCTCTATCATTGCAGCTCCCCAACACTGAAATGGAATAGCAATGATCCGCCAATTGTCACTGTTAAACACAAGAACGCCAAAAAAGCCGGCTGGCTGACAAGGCCAAAACCGCCGTACTGGCCGTCTGGATCGAACTGCCAAGCTGGTCCGTCAGGGCCAGAACGCCATCATATGGCTGCACTGCCCGGCCAGAACGCCATCATATGGCTGCACTGCCCGGCCAGAACGCCATCATATGGCTGCACTGCCCGGCCAGAACGCCATCATATGGCTGCACTGCCCGGCCAGAACGCCATCATATGGCTGCACTGCCCAGATACGCCAAGCTGGCCAGGTCGTTACACTGACAGGGGGCTATCTGGACCGAACGCCCAGCTGGCTGGGCCAAAACACCAGGTGCCAAGCTGGCCGTTCGTCTCAGTGTATGCCCAGGAACAAGTAATTCAGCTCCAAATATATGATCACCATGCTAGCAACACACCATATGCTAACAATCAATCAATCAATCAATCAATCAATCAATCGTGCGCCTATTGATGAGGCGCTGTGAAGAAATGCAGCTGTCACCACCTAAAAATTGGAAACTGCATTAAATAAATTTTGAGGCAATCTTGACTGGAGCGACAAATTATTGGCTGGTCGTAACCTATCGGTAAGATACCATATGATGCTTCAGAGAGCACTGCTTGGCATGATGAAGATCGAGGTATGTATAACAAAACACCAAACTAGTTGGTAAATAATCAGTCAATAGTCTTGAGATATCATCACCTGGCATAAAGTTGATCTAGACACATAAACCAACACGGTTGGTAAATAAACAGCCATGCAGTCTACACTTTGACACACCACCACCTGCTATAAAGATACATCATAAACCAACCTGGTTGGTAAACACATTCAATAGTGAAGTCTACCGCCCACAGCGTCCGCAATAAAAATTGAACTAGGTACATGGTAACAAACACTGCTGGTTAACAATTAGCCGAGTTATCTACACTCGAGGCACCACCACCTGTCACAACTCAGAAATATATACATTTACAGCAGCATTATGGATAAGTAATTAGCTGTGTAATCTATGCTCGAGGCACCACCACCTGCCACAAACTTTGAACTAGATACATATATATTTTAAACGAACATTGTTGGTAAACAAACAGCCAGTCCTTCGAACTGCCTTCGAGACGTTACTGCCTGCCACAAAGATGAACTGCATACAACATATAAACCAAAGCTGCTGCTGAAGAAGCAGCCAAAAGGCTGGCATCTAATCATTTGCCAGCAGTGGTCTGCGCCCGTGACACAGACCCCTGTCTAAAGAATGGCTAACATCCCTTCAAAACCGTATTATACCATGTGCTGTCTGGATAGTGATAATAATAATAACTAATAAAAACTTTATTGAACATAGCTGCAATGCAGCCAAGTCTCGTGTAAAGCTTAAACACTTGAATTAAGTTTGCAACATGACTGACGAACGTACCATAAAAATTCACTTATGCTATGCCTATGGATCTTTACTCAATCTACTGCCTTCCTACGTTTATTGGGTAGAGGTTGGATAGCAGCCTGCTGCCCTGCCCCATTTATCGCCCGCTGAATTCGAAACGAGCCATTTGGCTGCCCTGAGAATTGCCCCCCGGTAACTCCTGAATAACTTGTAGTTCCCCAAATCGTTGAAATGAACCCCATCTTCGCGAAATACCCGGTCCTGCGGATTCATAAAACCCTTATGCTTCCAAAACGAGACTTGGTGGCATTGCTCGCACGCGGCCCTAACTATCTCGTTTACGCTCGCGGCACGCGCGGCCCCCTCCGCTGGCGAAAAATGTCGCCAACCTTCACGTCTAATAAGTTGACCAATAACGACGTGGCTTACGCCGAACGCTACTAATTCGGTGGCAAACTCTAACAAATCCCATGCGATCTGCTGCGGACAGGAGCCCCCTGACGTGTCGATATCATTACCGCCTACGTGCAGTAGAACGACCTGCGGATCTAAACAAGCAAAACGCTCCCAGTGCTCGGAACGCAACGATTGTACTGTAGCCCCTCGACGGCCAACGTATTTCACGTTGAAACCGTGACCGTCGACGGCAAAATCTGCCGAGACCCCTGGCCAAGCCCAGGATGGACCGGCCGACTCCAAAAACCGCCCTAACCAGAAAACATGGCTATCGCCCACGATCACTGCTCTATTGCCCCCCGTGAAACGGTCAGTCGCCATTTTAATCTAACGAGTAACGGGTACCGGACAATTTAACTTATGCGAACAACACAAAATATACTTAGGTTCGTTGTATCGCTCGACGTGACTTGTTGTTGACTCGCAAATCTCCGTCGCAGAAATGATGTTGAAAGCGCGCAGAAAATTGAAGTCAAAAAATGAAGCAAATACAAAGTCAAAACTGATACGATATTCGATAAACAACTGAACACGAGGAATTTCAAATGTGGCCGCTGCTGGAGGTGCAGTGGCCTTTTATGTCCTGAATGGTCGGACTAGTTTTTACTGTATCACTACGCTAAAGCGCGGGAAGGCCGGCACGCCTCCCGGCTATTGGACTCTGACCTGGGCGGGACGGCCGGTACGCCTTCAGGATATTGGACTCTGACCTGGTCAAGGTACAGTGTCAGCTTGTTTACCTAGCCTGCAGGCTGGCTCTAGTTGCCTTGGTTGCCTCGCGTAAAACTTATTATGCAATGTAATCGCATAAATCCCTATATTATACATATATAAACTACTAAATTTGGATGCAATGTCAACGTGTTTGCTAACGGCAGGGGACACAGCATTGCAGTTTGTATTGAATTACCTTATTTTACAATTGTATAATACATTAGTTGTACATTGATTGTTAATCATTGCTAAAACTACGGTCATGTTAAAGTTGCATCCTGAGATCGTCAATCTTTGTAATAAAACTTGTGACTCAGTGAATCATCATGTCCCATACAATATATACCATTTTCCTCTACTCCATGTAAACTGTTTTCACAGAATGTGCAATTTGAATATGAAAGGGCGCAAAAGACGAAACAATTACATCTGCGTACCATGCTTTTATTTTTCCACTGGCCGGACTTGTAGACCGGTAATTTTCCAAAAGCATAATTTATCGAATTACATCAGATGTCAGTGTGGTATTATATGGCTGCAAGTTTTATCAAATAAATAAATATTGTTGATGCTATACAGACACTTTCTTAAAAACAATTGAAACTGTAAGCCTTGTGTGCAGTAGAATGCGGTACTCCTCGACGAATGATGGTCAGATGGCCATATTGTTCCACCACTAGCATTGTTCGTGGAAGTGAAACATCGAAACAATGATCGCCGTGCAGAAGTCGCCATGACGAACCGAAGCATTTGAGTAAGGACGTAGAGTCTTTCTGCGATATAAAATATTGAAATTATGCAGGTATCCCCATGTGTTGCATTGAAGGAACATTACCATTCTGTGTTTTTGGATGAAAAATCCTGTTTTGGACACAACTCAAGCATGTTTCACTATCAGAGTGATTCGGCGAAGTGAATTGGTGTGCATTTGTATAGTAACAATAACCAATTAAATTCTCAAAAACACAGCGTAATAATGCTATATCAGTACAACAGATGGCGCTACCCGAGTGACTCTGCCTCCTTATTCAAATGTGCATATACTGTGCCAGTGTAGCGGGCCGAGGGTTAACCCGTGCTGAAGTAAGCGCCCATTGTGACCGTGCCGGAAGCAAGCGTAGCTTCTAGGGTGATTTGTACGGAAGCCTGTTGGTGCCACCAGAATAAAATTTTCTATCTCGTAAATACGAGATAGCAGTTGACCGGAAGTAGCTGTCTATTGCTATCAGCGTGGTCTGAGATGTTCTACGAAGAACCAGTCGGTAAGTATAGGCCAAACTCATATAATCGTGTGCTGTGGCTGTATTGTTCTTGATGTAGACAGCGCTGACGTGTGGGAACATCCATTCGCTATCTAGATACATGTGCATGCGAGTGTGCGGAATGTATAATTTATAATGTCCAGGGCAGGATGTACTTTTGTAGTTTAGCCGCGCACTCCAAAACAACCATGAAAACTGTAATTTACAGTCTCCAAACAGTTCATCATATATCTACTACATATCTTCTACACACTCGTGATAACAACTTATAATTACTGTTTTATTACAATCAAAATGTACAAAAAACTTGATTTTGTTATCCGAAGCATAAGTTTCACAATAAATCCGTTTGGTGGCTTCACTCTAAGACTAAGGTTAACGTTAAGCTGAAGTCAATGTGGGGTTAGACCACAACTGGTTCTTCGTTAACATTTTCACGCAGTCATTGATATAACCTGTATTTAATTAAATAAAAATATATACACGTGTAAGTAGCTCAAATAGTTAGGTTTGGTTGCTCATCACCAATAAAATACTTTTATTTAGTGTTCTATAAAGTTTTTGTAGACAGTGCAATGTCTAGTTGTTTGTATATATATATATATATATAAATTAAGTGACCCACTTCCGACCCAAAAAGTCAATGAGGCATAGCATGTATAATGTATTGTCACAAAAATGTATCTACATGTAAGCTTGTCCCTATAACACAAATAACTAATAACTCTCAATATCCTTTCGTGCTTCCTTCACAACAAAAATGGGATACTTCTGGGTGCCCCAAATTTTTCAATAAATCACTTGCGATTCACGGGAGTGTTTTCAGGTATTGATTGCGAGCTAAATGTAGATGCCTTAATTAAATGTTGTAAATATTTGGTATCTACGTATACCAATGTGTATTATAAGTGCAATATGACATGTCTGACTGTCTTAATTATGAATCTACACACACTCAAAAATGCTATGTTATTATATTTCTGTAAGATTCTGACCCTAAAAAGGCAATGTGGGGTAGAAGATATTGTTACGAAACTTTTACTAGACATAAACCAGTCCTATAACATGAATAACAAGTAACTCTCAATACCCTCCCATGCTTCCTTCTCAAAAAGAATGGTGACTCTCGGGTACCCCAAATTTATCAATAAATCACTTGTGGGTTTTCAAGCATTGATTGTGAGCTAAACGTACATGTTGTTGTTAAAATTTGTATATACCGGTTTGTGGTATCTATGCATATCAGTGTTCATTCTCAGAGTATTATAACTTATTTGACTCTCTTAATTATGAATCTGTACATATTCAAAAATGGTACATTATGGTACATTATTATATTTCTTTTAAAAGCAACCAACTTCTGATTCACAAAAGTGGATTTGGGATAGAAAGTTTTGCTACAAAACTGTTACAAGGCATAAAGCAAATGCTTATATAACACAAATATCAAGAAATTCTCAACTTTCACATCACACACAAATTGTAAGTCACCTACCAGGTACTTCCTTTTTATGTAACAGTACAGACTGGGCATGCTTAATTGCTTTGACCCAAGCAATCATTGTCACTGTTTAATTTTTAATAAAACAACTTGTACAAAATCTCAAATCCACATATTTCAATCGTATTTCTGGATATAAAAACTTGCACGAATATTTTATTCAATATAACATATTACTATTAGTGCCATGTGTATCATTATACTTATGACACATATCTAATATCTACACTTACCTGTATCATGGAAGAATGAAAACACTCTTTTGGTACCTTAATAATACATTAATGACATGTGCATATGCGTGTTTTGACTTGGCCCACTATCTTTCAAAAAGATGCTATTGCTTGGTGTTATTACTTGGTGTTATATAATCACTTGGTGTTATTACTTGGTGTTATATAATCACTTGGTGTTATTGCTTGGTGTTACACAATCACTTGGTGTTATTACTTGGTGTTATACAATCACTTGGTGTTATTACTTGGTGTTATACAAGCACTTGGTGTTATTGCTTGGTGTTATACAAGCACTTGGTGTTATTGCTTGGTGTTATACAATAACTTTGTGTTATTGCTTGGTCTTATACAATCATTTGGTGTTATTGCTTGGCGTTATACAATCACTTGGTGTTATTTCTTGGTTTTATACAATCACTTGGTGTTATTGCTTGGTGTTATACAATCACTTGGTGTTATTGCTTGGTGTTATACAATCACTTGGTGTTAATACTTGGTGCTATACAATCACTTGGTGTTATTGCTTGGTGTTATACAAGCACTTGGTGTTATTGCTTGGTGTTATACAATCACTTCGTGTAATTCCTTGGTGTTATACAATCACTTGGTGTTATTACTTGGTGTTATACAATCACTTGGTGTTATTGCTTGGTGTTATACAATCACTTGGTGTTATTGCTTGGTGTTATACAATCACTTGGTGTTATTGCTTGGTGTTATACAATCACTTGGTGTTATTACTTGGTGTTATACAATCACTTGGTGTTATTGCTTGGTGTTATACAATCACTTGGTGTTATTGCTTGGTGTTATACAATCACTTGGTGTTAATTCTTGGTGTTATACAATCACTTGGTGTTATTACTTGGTGTTATACAATCACTTGGTGTTATTGCTTGGTGTTATACAATCACTTGGTGTTATTGCTTGGTGTTATACAATCACTTGGTGTTATTACTTGGTGTTATACAATCACTTGGTGTTATTACTTGGTGTTATACAATCACTTGGTGTTATTGCTTGGTGTTATACAATCACTTGGTGTTATTACTTGGTGTTATACTTGGTGTTATACAATCACTTGGTGTTATTACTTGGTGTTATACAATCACTTGGTGTTATTGCTTGGTGTTATACAATCACTTGGTGTTATTACTTGGTGTTATACAATCACTTGGTGTTATTGCTTGGTGTTATACAATCACTTGGTGTTATTACTTGGTGTTATACAATCACTTGGTGTTATTACTTGGTGTTATACAATCACTTGGTGTTATTGCTTGGTGTTATACAATCACTTGGTGTTATTACTTGGTGTTATACAATCACTTGGTGTTATTGCTTGGTGTTATACAATCACTTGGTGTTATTGCTTGGTGTTATACAATCACTTGGTGTTATTACTTGGTGTTATACAATCACTTGGTGTTATTGCTTGGTGTTATACAATCACTTGGTGTTATTGCTTGGTGTTATACAATCACTTGGTGTTAATACTTGGTGTTATACAATCACTTGGTGTTATTGCTTGGTGTTATACAAGCACTTGGTGTTATTGCTTGGTGTTATACAATCACTTGGTGTAATTCCTTGGTGTTATACAATCACTTGGTGTTATTACTTGGTGTTATACAATCACTTGGTGTTATTACTTGGTGTTATACAATCACTTGGTGTTATTGCTTGGTGTTGTACAATCACTTTCCATGGAATCGTCCTGTGATGCGAAGGAGGGTATATCGACACTGGTCAGAGTAGCTAAAAAACAACTTTTGGGATTTCTGATTATTTAAGTTTGATAGTTATGTTGTAAACGGGACTGGTTTTTGCCTAATAAAAGTTTGCAGCAATACTTTCTATCGCACCTCCCTTTTTTATAGTAAGTTGGTTATTTGTAAGATACATATAACATTGTACCATCTTTGAATATGTATATACTCATAATTAAGACAGTCAAACAAGTCATATTACTCTGAGAATGTACATGCATAGATACAAACATATACAACTATTTAACCACGGCATGTATGTTTAGCTCACAGTCAATACTTGAAAACCCCTCGCAACTGATTTATTGATAAATTTGGGGTACCCAAGGGTCACCGTTATTCTTGAGAAGGAAGCATTGATGGATATTGAGAGTTACTTGTTATTTGTGTTATAGGATTGGTTTATGTCTAGTAAAGTTTCATAACAATATCTTCTACCCCACATTTACTTTTTAGGGTCGGAATTTAGGTAATTTTATAGAGATACAATAACTTGCATCTTTGAGTGTATGTAGATTCATAACTAAGGCAGTCAGACATGTCACATTGCTCTGATAACACACACTTGTATGTACAGATGTGAAATATTTACAACTGCTAATTAAGGCTTGTATACTTAGCTCGCAATCAATGCCTGAAAACCCTCTTGAAAATGTGTGTGCACCCAGAAGTATCCCATTTTTGTTGTGAAGGAAGCACGGAAGGGTATTGAGAGTTATTAGTTAATTGTGTTATAGGGACAAGCTTACACATAAAAAAATTGTGACAATACATGTTACGCCTCATTGACTTTTTGGGTCGGACGTTGGTCAATTTTTAAGAAATATAACAACATACCAATTTTGCATATATACAGATTCATAATTAAGACAACCAGACCTGTCATATTACTCTGATTTGCACATTTGCATGTGTACATACAAAGTATATACAACTAGATTCTGCGGTATGTGTATTTTGCTCACAATCAAGGTCTGAAAACCCTCGCGCGAGTGATTTATTGAATAAATCATTATGTTTGGTGCACATTAACCGTACACTGTATTTATGTTGTAATTATATGTTTGTGATCTGTACAAGGTAGAGAGCAATTCCACAAAGATTCATTGACACATGTTAAATAGTTCTAGAGATATTAACCTGTGAAATGAGAATAATTTGATTTAGTTTTAAGAAGCCGTCACAAAAAGTCACAAATTTCAAACTACCGTAACTCGAAAACTACTGGAGATAGAACACTCAAATTTCGGATTCTTGCTTATCTTACCAAAGACTTTCACCAAACTGATTCATTCAAAAAATGTAAAGATGAGAGCAACAAATGTAAAGAATTTTGGTTGCCTTCACATGGAATGAGCCTAAAGCAGAAAGTCTTGTACTGGATTTGAGGTATAAAAAAACATAATTTATTGAAAAAAGGTTTTATTTTCAGAAATAGAGGCAGGGCTTAGGACATTCTTTAGAAATCGGGGTGTTATGGAAGAACAAATACAGAAAATGGAAGAGGATAAGGTGAGTGTATTACCGCAATGGCATTCATTCTTAAGTATTTGTAACATTAATAGATTATCCAGGAAGTGCCAGGAAATGTTATCAACATAAATTCATGTCTTGAATTCACCTCCCCCTAATTCATATCAAAGGCGGATCTAGGTGGGTCAGGGGGTTTGCACCCATTGTGACTGAAAGTGCCCATTTTGGATGCCAAAAGTGTTCGCCGGGGCCGATCCCGGGGGTGCACCCCTTGCTCCACGTCACGGTGGAAGATATTGTTTTTAACCTTTTAAGTGGGATTTTACCGTAAATGCCCCTCTCAGATCATGAAAAAGAAAATGTGCCTATTGTTTTAAGCTTCTGTGATACTATAGCTATCGCACTACTATCGCGATAGTCATGGAACTATCGCCATAGTAAAACAGTTATCGCAATACTATCGCAATAGTAAAATTAGCCCCGTGGAAAACACTTGAGAAAATGTATAATTATGAAACAAGAGTGTTGACGATTGAAAATTCTTTGAAGGAAAATGAAATATCTCATTACGTATTGAACTTCAGTATGATTAGTGGATGGAAACATCTACAATGAAGCAATGACTCTGAAACTACATACAAGTAATTATTATTGACATTGTTGTCTGTTTTTGTTTTCTTTATTCAGATTGACCGATTCGTACTTGAGGTTGCTGAAGAGGCCATGCTGTCTAGTTATCTGCCAAGTGCAGGAGACAGGTTAGCTGTAAAACAATTTTGCAAAGGTATTATGCCTGGGCAGGATCAAAACAAATCAACAAAGAAATGCTTACTGAATTTATTGCGAAAACAACTGCGTCTGAAGAGAGGTGGACAAAGTGATGAATCGGACGACAGCGAACAATCCGCAAAAGCGAAGAAATTGTATTTGGTAGGTAATGCTAATGCCAAAAGGAATACAAGAAAAATTGAAATCGGATGTTTAAACTTCGATTCGTCGAGCCAAACGTTCAAACAAGTGCGCAAGTGGTGAGGAGGGAGCACCCGAAGAAAAGGCGTTCCAAAAAGAGCCAAAAAAGACGACATCATGGATATGGCGAAGTCGCTGTTTTTTCCGGAAGGGAAGTCTCCCCTTGGTGGCATTGATGATTTTCAAATCGATCTGAGAAATGTTTCTGAGGAACTTTTTACTTCGAACGAAACTGTGGGAGAGATTTACGAAAATACTGGTATCACCATGCTAAGATTTCACCTGGCAACAAAACTGAAAGATAGCGAAGCAAAGAGTGAGCCGATTGAATCATTGGAAGATCCACTAACCACAAGCCAGGGCAGCAAACATGCTCCCGGCTTATCAGACGATCCAGTCAAGGAATCGGGAAATAGCCACGAAGAAAGGTCATCAGCCGTGAATGAACCGGGAGACGTAGCAAACGAACAGGACCAGAATGACCTGCCTGATTTATATGACGATAATCCTTACCGGTACGGAGTTGAATTAGAAACCGAGGTTTTCTTCAGAACAGGAGCAGTAGAAATCGAGGACCAAGACGATACTGTTCCTTTAACACCACCTTCTGCATCTCATATGCATGTTGAACTACAGATACGTCCGGGGCCAGTGGCCTTCCAAGAGCTATGCAGCTACTTTAAAGATCCGACCTTGGTGGACAAGGAACTGACCATAGTGCGAATCTTACCTGATGGGAATAGAGAACAAGCGGAAGACACGGGCGGTGTATTCAGAGATGTTATTTCCGAATTCTGGACTGAGTTCTATGAAAAATGTACCGTCGGTAGGGATGTAAAGGTTCCAAGCCTACGCCACGATTTTGGATGGGAAGAATGGCGCGCAGCTGGCAGATTACTCGAATATGGTTGGAGGCATGCAGGGTATTGGCCGGTACAGCTGTTTAAGGAATTAAAGCGCCATTCCATCTTTCATGACGTAGGTTTGGAAGCGCATGACTTGATGGAAGATTTTTATGATTTTGTGTCTGTGCCAGACAAAGAAATATTCCAAAACGCCACCAGCGACTTCTCTGCCGTTGAAACGGACGAACTGCTTGACGCACTTGACAGTCATGACTGCCGAACCCTGGTCAATGCTGACAATATAAAAGCTGTTCTTCTCGAGATCGCACACAAAGAAATAGTGCAAACATCAATGTTCGTGTGTGACTGTTGGCGGGATGTCTTGCAAACAGCTGGAATCTATAGGGAGCAGTTGGATGACTTTTTTTCTTTAATTCCAACGAATAGAAAAGTGGTACAGATGCTTCAGCTTCCGCAGTTTGCAGATGCCAATGCAACTGACGTTTCAAGACATCTGAAAAGATACGTCAAAGAGCTCGACAGCAAACGTTTGCGTCTCTTCCTTCGCTACTGCACTGGCTCTGATCTGATCACAGTTCCAACAGTTACAGTGCAGCTAAGTCCCATGAAAGGTTTGGCTCGTAGGCCGATCGGGCATACATGCGGTTGTGTACTCGAACTAGCCAGTTACTATGATAACTTCATGGAATTCAGATCTGAATTCGACGGAGTGCTAGAAAGCAACAAGTGGGTCATGGACATGGTCTAGGTAACTAGGCAATACTCAATCTCGGCAAATTTTACTCCGGGATGAGAACCACATTCGAGTCATTGGGTGCATTTCCTTTGAGCATTTCAGTGGATAATGATATTCTACGTACTCTTGTTTTCGATGTGAATCCACACATGTGGAAGGCACTGACTTTATGTGTAAAATGCAGCTAAACATCTCGTCTATATCCAATAGAATGCACATGCTTCAGACGGGAATAATATGACAATTTATGTTTTCACACTATATTTGCATAAATTGAAAATTATGGCAAATTTCAGTTGGGATGAACATTGTTATTTCAAATAATGCAATTTCGATGTGTTAAGGTGTATAAAAAAAAACAATGTACTGGTTGAATCATATCCCTAATACATAATGCCAAATAGTGTTTCTTATTTCCGTGTATAACGTGTTTTAAAGTGTATGTTGTGGAATGATTCCTAATTGATGACGATTCAATCCAGTCTTGCATGTTGGGTAATTACCCAGTCAGTAATTATTTGGTTATTCTAGCCTAAGTTTATCGGCAAGTGGAAGCGAGATTAGCCCATGCAGAACCCGAAGAAATAAGTGGTAGACTATGTAATTCTTCCCTGTTGCGAACGAAAACATGAATACCCAAGAAGCACAGTCAGGAACGCTGATTAAGATATAGATTGATCGTGTTTGGTTACTATAGAAACAGATAATTAAAACAGTTTATAATATACATGATTTCAGGAAGTTGGACCACTTATTTTAAATGGGAATAATTTCAAGTTGGGAATAACTTCTTTTGCCATAAGATTTTCTTATCAGTGTCCTTGTTACTATGGTGGCAGTTGTGCTGTCAAGCAACAGTTACTTTTAATAACCACAGGTTGGCCACATGGCTTTACCGAGGAAAGTGCTACGCTCGCTAAAGGGTCGTCAGTGATCATTTGTTTTGTTAGAATTGTGTATTGTTTGGCATAAATTATAAAAGTATGGCCAAAGAAATAATTCCCAGATTGATAATAATTCCCACTTCAAATATTAGGGTAGTTTACAAAGCTTTCCAACAGTTCAAAACGATGGCAATGCTCGCTGTGTTGATTATGTGCACTGACTTTTATTACAATTATCTGAATATTATAGAACACGTAGAATCAGTTGGAGGACTAGTATTTCAAAAATCACTTAATGATTGCTTTGTTAAAGAGTGTCAATAAATATTACTGATCGCCATCTGGTGACTATGGTTGACACTTTCATTGTGAGTTGGTGTGAATCATACGCGACTAATGGAGACTCCATGATTGTGTGTTGGATTTCACTTTGGTATCGACATACCGGCTGCATGTCCTTGTATTGACGTGATTACATTACTCTGATTTTAAGATGTATCCTGAATAAACAGTAGTTATTACTAATAGCCGTCGACGTTATGATTTTAATATTGACAATTGATCGCCATAAACTCGACGAATAATCGTGGAATTATATGCTGAACTATTGTCAATGTATGGTAAACATACGGGGATAAGAGTTTCAAAGATATGGAACACTGAAGTTATGAATTAGATGCGCCGTCTTCTATTGTTTTATGAACCAGAGGTCAAACACATCCTTGTCACAAGGGCATTCTTCCCGAAACACGTATTCACTGTTACCTATATATAAACTGGTTTGGTAACGCTGTTGGTATGTCACACAATTATTCGGATACATTATTGAAAGGAAACGAAGCAAGGGCAGATAACTGCATTCAG
>CM034543.1:53221092-53262353 GCA_020002185.1 Paraescarpia echinospica
TATTTCTTTCTGGTCCGTTTCCCTTGTTTTTGGAAGGGAACAAATTTATCTACGATGCACTCTATTTCATTCTTTAAGATATTCCAGCATTCTGTTGCTGTCTTATTCTTCAGTGTATTATTCCAGTCTATCTTTGCTAAATATTTCCTCATTTCCTTATATCTTCCTTTGTGGAAATTTCTCCTGAACTGCTTTTTATTATTTCTTTCTGATTTTACTTTGATGGTAAAATGTATCTGGTTGTGATCACTATTCCCCAGTGGCTCACATACCCTGACATTGTCAACTAATTCATTCTGTGAGAACAAAACTATGTCTAACACATTCTCTCCCCTGGTTGGTTCTAGCACATGTTGAGAAAGGAAACTATCTTGTACTAAAACTAAAAACTTGTGGTCCCCACTACCCATACTCTGTAGAGATTTCCATTTTATATGCCCATGGTTAAAATCCCCCATAATAACACAGTCCCGTTTGCTCACTTCCCTTATAGCGTTTTGTATTTTTTTTCATTCTCTTCTATGCTTATGTTTGGACTTCGATAAACTAATCCAACCGTTAACGTTGAGTTTCCTGTAACTATGTTACACCAAACAGCTTCTTCGCAATCTGCTTCTCTGTCTAATTTTATTTCACAAGCCTGGATATATTCTTTAATATATAATATAACTCCACCTCCCCTTCTTCCTATTCTATCTTTCCTAAACATTACATATTCTGTCAGTCCCAATTCGGCATCTGATACATCGGTGGTTGCCCATGATTCGGTTATACCTATTATGTGAGGGTCAATATCTTCTACCATAATGTTTAGTTCATTTCTTTTGTTTACTATACTCCTTGCATTTAAACAAACACATTTATACCCAGCTTCAGAACAGTTTTCCAGACTGTTCTTTGCTGAATTATTTTTGCTGCCTTTATGTATGCCTCCAGTTTCAGGCTTCTCTGCGAGTCCCCCCTGCGAATTTAGTTTAAATAGATGCAACCTGTCCCACTGTCAACAGATCGCAGCAGATTCTCTGAGAATACTGCTGCCCCCTTTCCACTTAGATGGAGGTCATCTCTCATGTACATATCTTCTCTCCCAACAAAGTACCCCCATAAATCTAGGAATCCCATGCCCTCTTCCTCACACATCTGCTCAACTAGTGCGTTGATCGCCATCCTCTTACAGTTTCTGTATCTTGCCCCCCTTCCTCCCATTACTGGCAAAATTCCTGAGAGAATAACCTGTTCCACTCTTGTCTTCTTTAGCTTCCTCACTAGATGTCTTTACTTCTGAACTATCCCAGTTGTTCCCTCCTTGTCTGCATTGTTTGTCCCAACGTGTACTAGTAAAGACCCTCCCTTGCCATGCCCCAATACCTTCTCTACCCTTTCGGTCACATGCTCTATCCTAGCCCCCGGTAGACATACAACAACGTCCTTCCCCTCGCATATAGTCTTGTCTGTTTTTCTCAGAATTGAATCGCCCATAAACACTCTCTCTTTTCTCCTTGCCCCCTCAATCACTGCCTCGGAGTAGCTCCTCCGGTTTGCATATGTCTGGTTTTTGTCTTTTCCTCTTGTCGTCTTCTCTCCTGTCACATTCCTTCCCTTCTTTCCTGTCGCGTTTTCTCTTGTCACCTTTCCTCCTGTCATCTTCTCTTCTAGCACGTTTACTCTCACTTCCTTTCGTCCCTTCTTCTTTCCTCCCATCACATTTTCTTCTCTCCTCTCCCGTCCTTTTTCCCCGGCTACCTCCTTCACTACGGTCACTTTCTCCCCTGTCACCTTCATGGCTGTCATGTTTTCTTCCATCAGTCTTCTGTCTCACAGTCTTACCAACTGCCTCTGTGGTATCTACCTCTTCACCACCTGTATCGCTGTCGTGTCTCTCCTCGTTCTCTACAGTCTGACTACCTGCTGATCTATCCCCACTGGCCCGTTTTCTTTTCCTCTGCCGAACACTTTTCCTCCGTCCCTCTGTTTTCTCAATGTCTTGTTCCTTCACACCGGTCACCTTCCTTCCTCTCAGTCTCCTTTCTTCAGTCTCCGTGTCACAACTCTGCTCCTTCCGTGTTGTAGAATTCTCAACTCTCTCCGCGCCATCCCTCTCTGCTCCATCTATTTCTATGTTGAGTCTCGCCTCCATCTCCTTCACTATATCCGTCAACTTACACACCTCTTTCATCAGACATTCCACCCTCAAACACCCCATACACCGAAATGTGAATCCGTCATCTTTGGTCTCTGCCCATGATTTTGGACAGCCAGACAACGCAAAATCCACCCAGCTCTGGCAGTCGTTGCAAACTAGGTGTCGTTTTGCCCTGAGTTGCCGCTTGCAAGGTGCCATATCAGAATTTATGTATGTTCAAAGTAGTTTTTTTATGTAGTCTTTCAAAAGACTTTTCTGTGTACAATTTACACCAGATTGTTTAAGTTAAAGTTAGTTATATTTGTTAACACACAGTGACACACCGTGCCTTACCTAGTTACGATGTCGATGACAATGTATTCAACTTAGGCTTAGATACAAGGTAGTCTTTACAAAAACTGTTTCCTGTGTACTATTATACACTTTAAAAGATTGTTATTTCAGGTTTTAATTACTAATCTAACTGCACCGATTATCTCAAATAACGCTATTCTATTGTCGTTCACGGTACGCTAACTTCGCCAGTGACCTACTTTGTAAACAACGTTCCGATTACATTAACGTCCCCAATTATCGCTCGCAAATCGCCTACTTTTAATCTACCCTAGATTACTCCCTCTAGCTAACTTTTAAAAAAAAATATTGCTTAATATATATCTATAATTACGTTATGTATGCAATACGCTCAATAATATCACTTATCTTGATCAAATATCCTTATATTTTCGCAAGTTTGCTGCACCAAATTCAAATCAATTCACCACCGGAAGTCCCCAAAATTTGTTCGGGTTATCGCGTGAGATTCCACCACAATTCCACCACAATAGACGGGTTATCGCGTGAGATTCCACCGCTTCCACCACAATTCCACCACAATAGACGGGTTATCACGTGAGATTCCACCACAATTCCACCACAAAAGACGGGTTATCGCGTGAGATTCCTCAAAAGGAAGCAAAGCAAAGCAAATAGACGGGTTATCGCGTGACATCCCTCCTCTTTCAGGCAAACACACGTCTTATCGCGTGAGATCCCTCACTCACTCACTCACTCACTCACTCACTCACTCACTCACTCACTCACTCACTCACTCACTCACTCACTCACTCACTCACTCACTCACCCTTCGTGTCTGTTCACTCACTCACTCACTCGCTCACTCACTCACCCTTCGTGTCTGTTCACTCACTCACTCACTCACTCACTGACTCACTCACTCACTCACCCTGCGTATCTGTTCACTCACTCGCTCGCTCGCTCGCTCGCTCGCTCACTCACTCACTCACTCACTCACTCACTCACTCACTCACTCACTCACTCACTCACTCACTCACTCACTCACTCACTCGCTCACTCACTCACTCACCACTCGTGTCTGTTCACTCACTCACTCACTCACTCACTCACTCACTCTCTCACTCACTCACTCACTCACTCACTCACTGACCATTCGTGTATGTTCACTTACTCACTCACTCACCCTTCGTGTCTGTTCAATCACTCACTCACTCACTCACTCCCCCTTCGTGTCTGTTCACTCACTCACTCACTCACTCACTCATCCTTCGTGTCTGTTCACTCACTCACTCACTCACTCACTCACTCACTCACTCATCCTTCGTGTCTGTTCACGCAGTCTCTCACTCACGCACTCATTACACTATGCTTTGACCAACACGCTGCACAAATATCACACGAGAGAACCGACGAGACAAGAGACGAGACTATGACCGAGATATACCACGAGACTACGGATGTCACATCACACGAGACTACGGATGACACATCACACGAGAGTATGGACGAGACAATGTCCGAGATATATCACGAGACTACGGATGACACCTCACACGAGACTACGAATGTAACATCACACGAGAGTACCGACGAGACAAGAGACGAGACTATGGCCGAGATATGTTACAAGACTACGGATGTCACATCACACGAGACTACGGATGACACATCACACGAGAGGACGGACGAGACAAGAGGTATACTACGAGACACATCACACGAGACTACGGATGTCACATCACACGAGAGTACGGACGAGACAAGAGATACGCCACGAGACTATGGATGACGATATATCACTAGACAGGACTTACATATATACACTAGTAATCGGCGTCATCTCATTTACATAATCAATCAGACCGAATGTACATCACGTGACTTCCCTTAACACAAAAACTGTGCGCGTTCATGAGATAGGCGATATCCGACATCACTCAACGGATACCAATGTAATTAGTCAGAGTATTGTTATCTACCGACCATGATAGATCTCTATTCGTTGACACACTTCCGGGAAGCATAGAGGCCGCCAAATATCTAATTAGGTTAGCTAGAGAAAAAAAGTTAGGGTTAACCTCGCGAAAATTTATACAACCACTTTGGTGGTTGTAAAAATTTTCGCGAGGTTAACCCCAACTTTTTTTCTCTAGCTAACCTAATTAGATATTTTTAACCGCTAGATGGCGCCACAATGTGACGTAGTAGTCCGATTATCCGCTAGGGGGCGCTACGACGAATGTCCGATTATCCGCTAGGGGGCGCTACGACGGAAGTGACGTCGTACCGGAAGTTACTTGGCTGTCATGGCGGCCTCTACTAGGGGCCTTTACGTCGGAAGTGACGTCGTACCGGAAGTTACTTGACTGTCATGGCGCACTCTACGCTTCCGATATTTCCGGAAGTGTGTCAACGAATAGAGACCTATCATGGCCGGTAGATGGCAATACTCTGTCTAATTACATTGGTGTCCGTTGAGTGGCGTCGGAAACCATGATGGTCACCACTTTGAATGAAGTCCTGTCAGGTGGTTGTCCTTACATGTTATTGGCATAGTCGTTTTCGATCATAGCAGTTTTCAAATTCGCTTGCTATGGCAGCCTCTACTAGGGACGGTACGTCGGAAGTGACGTCGCACCGGATGTTACTTGACTGTCATGGCGGCCTCTATGCTTCGGGAATTCCCGGAAGTGTGTCAACGAATAGAGATCTATCATGGTCGGTAGATCACAATACTCTGACTAATTACATTGGTATCCGTTGAGTGGTGTCGGATATCGCCTATCTCATGAACGCGCACAGTTTTTGTGTTAAGGGAAGTCACGTGATGTACATTCCGTCTGATTGATTATGTAAATGAGATGACGCCGATTACTAGTGTATATATGTAAGTCCTGTCTAGTGATATATCGTCATCCATAGTCTCGGGGCGTATCTCTTGTCTCGTCCGTACTCTCGTGTGATGTGACATCCGTAGTCTCGTGTGATGTGTCTCGTAGTATATCTCTTGTCTCGTCCGTACTCTCGTGTGATGTGTCATCCGTAGTCTCGTGTGATGTGACATCCGTAGTCTCGTAACATATATCGGCCATAGTCTCGTCTCTTGTCTCGTCGGTACTCTCGTGTGATGTTACATTCGTAGTCTCGTGTGAGGTGTCATCCGTAGTCTCGTGATATATCTCGGACATTGTCTCGTCGATACTCTCGTGTGATGTGTCATCCGTAGTCTCGTGTGATGTGACATCCGTAGTCTCGTGGTATATCTCGGTCATAGTCTCGTCTCTTGTCTCGTCGGTACTCTCGTGTGATGTTTGTGCAGCGTGTTGGTCAAAGCATAGTGTAATGAGTGCGTGAGTGAGAGACTGCATGAACAGACACGAAGGGTGAGTGAGTGAGTGAGTGAGTGAGTGAGTGAACAGACACGAAGGGTGAGTGAGTGAGAGAGTGAGTGAGTGAACATATACGAAGGGTGAGTGAGTGAGTGAGTGAACAGATACGAAGGGTGAGTGAGTGAGTGAGTGAACAGATACGAAGGGTGAGTGAGTGAGTGAGTGAGTGAGTGAACAGATACGAAGGGTGAGTGAGTGAGTGAACAGATACGAAGGGTGAGTGAGTGAGTGAGTGAGTGAGTGAGTGAACATATACGAAGGGTGAGTGAGTGAGTGAGTGAACAGATACGAAGGGTGAGTGAGTGAGTGAGTGAGTGAGTGAGTGAACAGATACGAAGGGTGAGTGAGTGAGTGAGTGAGTTCTTTGCTTCCTTTTGAAGCAAATCTCATGCGATAACACGTCTATTTGCTTTGCTTTGCTTCCTTTTGAAGCAAATCTCACGCGATAACACGTCTATTGTGGTGGAATTGTGGTGGAAGCGGTGGAATCTCACACGATAACCTATCCATTGTGGTGGAAGCGGTGGAATCTCACGATGTGAACCTATCCATTGTGGTGGAAGCGGTGGAATCTCACGCGATAACCCGTCTATTGTGGCGGAATTGTGGTGGAAGCGGTGGAATCTCACGCGATAACCCGTCTATTGTGGTGGAATTGTGGTGGAAGCGGTGGAATCTCACAATGTGAACCTATCCGTTGTGGTGGAAGCGGTGAAATCTCACGCGATAACCCGTCTATTTGCTTTGCTTTTTTTTTGCAAATCTCACGCGATAACACGTCTTTTTGCTTTGCTTTGCTTCTTTTTGGTGGAATCTTACGCGGTAACACGTCTATTCTGATGTGCCATCCGTAGTCTCGTGGCGTATCTCGGTCATAGTCTCGTCTCTTGTCTCGTCCGTACTCTCGTGTGATGTGTCATCCGTAGTCTCGTGTCATCCGTAGTCTCGTGACATATCTCGGTCATAGTCTCGTCTCTTTTCTCGTCGGTACTCTCGTGTGATGTGTCATCCGTAGTCTCGTGTCATCCGTAGTCTCGTGACATATCTCGGTCATAGTCTCGTCTCTTGTCTCGTCGGTACTCTCATGTGATGTGTCATCCGAAGTCTCGTGTGATGTATCATCCGTACTCTCGTGTGATGTGGCATCCGTAGTCTCGTCTCTTGTCTCGTCCGTACTCTCGTGTGATATCTCGTCCGTAGTCTCATGTGATGTGTCATCCGTAGTCTCGTGGCATATCTCTATGTATGTATCTATGTATATCTCTATGTATGTATCTATATAGTGTAAGACTATTAGTAAGGTTCCCACTATGAAAAAGACACAAGATGAGGTTTGCACAGTTTATTCGTGAACAACACAAACGTATTTACATGTCACGCTCCATAACTAAAAGAACCAGAGACATTGATACAGAGTCTTGCAAAGTGTAATCGTGTACAAGACAAAAGAAAGTTCTTTACAGGTCACCCTCCATTACTGCCAGAACCATATGTTTCATAGTGTTTCGCCACTGTTTCGAAACAGATTCTTGCAACCAAGTATTGATATTACACAACTGTTCGACTGTCACATCGGATAGCTTCACACCTGCGTCTAACAAAACACTCAAACAGTCTTTCACCACTGCGGTTGAATTAATGGTCTCCAGAGCCTCGTCAAAGTACATGCAAATTTGAATGTCATCAGATAACATACAATCGTGATGACATTGATTAGGAGGTCTATCTTGCATCCACGACATTGTCGTCTTGAGAGTTCAAAGATGTTACATGCTATGTGTCGTGCCAGCGTCTTCTTCATTTCAATTACAGGGAAATCAATGGTAAAGTTCGGACCAGTAAAGTCAGGAGCAGAAGTTGTGACGTTGGCAGGCTGGGTAAAAGTTGTGACATTGACAGCATGGGTAGTTGTGACGTCGTCAGGAACGGAAGTTGGTATCGATGATGTTCTGTTGTCGTTAATCGTCTCTGTCGACACAGAGACCATTCGTTGACGCTTTGGTGGTAACGGGCCTTCAATGTAATCCTGCAAGAATATTTTAATAATATAAAAAAATATATTAAAGGATGAATGGGAATAGTACACCGTTGCTAGAGTACGGTGATAATGACGCCATTTTGACGGAAGTAAACAATATAGATGGACGTCATTTTAACGGAAGTAAACATATACAGGGATGCCATTTTAGCAGAGGTAAACATACGCAGGGGCGACGATGGTGAAAGTACATAGTAAAACAATACAAAGTATGACTCACCACTGACGTATACAACTTGGCTTCATCGGCCGTCCTCTTCCGACGTGCACAACATCCGCTGGTGACGTGTTGCTTGGAATTACATTTCCGTGTGAACGATCCCCCACAGTCCGGGCAGGTGATGGGTCTCAGCGATGGTGGTAATGATCTTGCTGGTGGCAGGACCTCCTCATCAGTCGCAACCGTTTGAACCATGATATACATGTCAGAGGTTACGTAACCGTGTCGTTCGCATTGTAAATGTCCCCTGTCGTCGACAATCATACCCTTCTTGCAGTATCTACACCTGATGTTGAAGGGAGTATGCTGCGGTACTTTGTCGATAAGGAGCCCTTTGACCTTGGTAGGAGGGTCGACGCTTACCGTTGATTCTAGAGTTGGGACGTCCACTACGTCTGGTTCCGATGGCCCGACAGGGTGGTTGGTCACCGGCATGATGGGTCTGCTCGTTGGCTCGTCCTCATCGCTCGAGTTCGCTACATCGCGAGGTCGGTAGTAGGGTGTCTTCAACATGATGATGATGTTAGGCGTGCTGTCGTCGTGATACGAATGACGGTCCGATTGGTAAAACACCGCGCTTAAATAGTTAGTAAATGTGCCGAAAAGTCACGTGGGCGTGCCGAACGAGCACGAAATTTCTAACCTATGAGAATAGCTAATACTCTTTTGTGAGAATGTGGTTGGCTCTGAAAAGAACTGTTTCTTGGAATTTCGTCGAATTTTTCTTATGATGCTAATGATGATGATGATGAACACACGAGTTGATGTTGATGTTGATGTTCACGCTTTATCCTGGACAGTGTGTTCTTGATGAGCACGGAGCGTCGGAGGTAAGACTCCGGGTTGTGGGTCTTGCGAGTCTTGCGCATCTCGCGAAGTTTCTCGACAGACTACCTCAAGAGGGGTCGTATCTCCTTGCAGTGGTTGAATGTGGTCACTGACGGAGACATTCGCTCAGCAGGTTGACAGACACAAAGGTCGGCCACCGGGTGTCGTCGCTTGTTGCTACCCGCAACACCTCGGTCATTGTCGGTAGCAATATCTCGGACATTGTCAGTAGATGAATTCACACCCATTTTCAAGATGTAAGCTATTATGACCACAAAAGCAGACGCAGGCCTTTTATAACCTGTCCACAGACCATAAAGATCACGTGGGCGTGCCGAAAGATCACAGATTGTAGAGTAGAAAATCAAAACAAAGCACGGACTGCTGAGTAGAATGTACACAAGCGCGGACTGCTGAGTAGTTATTTAGTTCACAACTTATCTAACAGGGGTGCTTTCAGTTGATGATGATATATCCACCAGGAGTAAGCACTCGACAAAAACAACAGACACGAATATTTGCAGTACTCATATGTGGTTCGCTCACTTGTCCACTAGGGGATGATGTTTGTAGTTCGTGAGCTATCCGTCAGGGGGGCTCTATTGCACGCAAGCGTGCAAGAGACACGAATATTTGCAGTACTCATATGTGGTTCACTCACTTGTCCACTAGGGGATGATGTTTGTAGTTCGTGAGCTATCCGTGAGCTATCGTGTCTCTTGCAAGCGTGCAAGAGACACGAATATTTGCAGTACTCGAACATTTACTTCACAACTTGTCCGTCAGGTGGGACTTGTAGTTTATGACCTATCCGCCAGGGGAAATTTATTTCAAAAAAATTCCGCCAGCTGGCGCTAATGGCCAAACCAAGACGCACGAAATTGGGCAGTACTCGAACATTTAGTTTACAACTTGTCCGTCAGGCGGCACAACTTGCATAGATAGTTCCGAACGCTGCGGGGGGGTCAATCAATTTTAGTTCCAAAAAATTCCGCCAGGTTGCGCTGGTTTTGGTTCCCAAAAACCCGCCAGGGGCGCTATTTAAGTTCGCAAACTATCCGGTAGGTGGAGCCACGTTACATTGACCTTGACCTTGCTCTTGACATTGACCTATATCCGGGTATTTGACCTTGACCTTTGACCTTGGTCTTGACCGTTGACGTTGACCTACATCCGGGCACTTTTGCACTTCCACCGCGCAGCTCAAACCATACGCGGTACTTAACCTCCTTTACTACTTACAATGTATGGTCAATGTGCACCAAGTTGATAAACGTAATGATTTATTCAATAAATCACTCGCGGGAGGTTTTTCAGAACTTGATTGTGAGCAAAATACACATACCTCAGAAACCAGTTATATATAATTGGTATATACACATGCAAGTGTGCAAATCAGAGTAATATGGCAGGTCTGGTTGTCTTAATTATGAATCTGTACATATGCAAATATGGTACGTTGTTATATTTCTTAAAAATTGACCAACTTCCGACCCAAAAAGTCAATGAGGCGTAGCATGTATAATGTATTGTCACAAAACTTTGTCTACATGTAAGCTTGTCCCTGTAACACAAATAACTAATAACTCTCAATATCCTTTCGTGTTTCCTTCACAACAAAAATGGGATACTTCTGGGTGCCCCAAATTTTTCAATAAATCACATGCTTAATTGCTTTGACCAAAGCAATCATTGTCACTGTTTAAATTCTAATAAAACAACTTGTATAAAATCTCAAATCCACATATTTCCATCATATTTCTGGGTATAAAAACTTGCACAAATATTTAATTCAATATGACATATTACTATTAGTGCCATGTGTATCATTATACTTGTGACACAGATCTAATACCTACACTTACCTGTATCATGGAAGAATGAAAACACTCTTTTGGTATCTTAATAATACATTAATGACATGTGCATGTGTGTGTTTTGACTTGGCCCACTATCTTTCAAAAAGATGCTATTGCTTGGTGTTATTACTTTGTGTTATACAATCACTTGGTGTTATTACTTGGTGTTACACAATCACTTGGTGTTATTACTTGGTGTTACACAATCACTTGGTGTTATTGCTTGGTGTTATACAATCACTTGGTGTTATTGCTTGGTGTTATACAATCACTTGGTGTTATTGCTTGGTGTTATACAATCACTTGGTGTTATTACTTGGTGTTATACAATCACTTGGTTTTATTACTTGGTGTTATACAATCACTTGGTGTCATTGCTTGGTGTTATACAATCACTTGGTGTTATTACTTGGTGTTATACAATCACTTGGTGTTATTACTTGGTGTTATACAATCACTTGGTGTTATTGCTTGGTGTTATACAATCACTTGGTGTTATTACTTGGTGTTATACAATCACTTGGTGTTATTACTTGGTGTTATACAATCACTTGGTGTTATTGCTTGGTGTTATACAATCACTTGGTGTTATTGCTTGGTGTTATACAATCAATTGGTGTTATTACTTGGTGTTATACAATCACTTGGTGTTATTACTTGGTGTTATACAATCACTTGGTGTTATTGCTTGGTGTTATACAATCACTTGGTGTTATTACTTGGTGTTATACAATCACTTGGTGTTATTGCTTGGTGTTATATAATCACTTGGTGTTATTGCTTGGTGTTATACAATCACTTGGTGTTATTACTTGGTGTTATACAATCACTTGGTGTTATTGCTTGGTGTTATACAATCACTTGGTGTTATTACTTGGTGTTATACAATCACTTGGTGTTATTACTTGGTGTTATACAATCACTTGGTGTCATTGCTTGGTGTTATACAATCATTTTCCATGGAGTCGTCCTGTGGTGCGAAGGAGGGTATATTGACACGGGTCAGAGTAGCTAAAAAACAACTTTTGGGATTTCTGATTATTTAAGTTTTATAGTTATGCTGTAAACGGGACTGGTTTTTGCCTAATACAAGTTTGCAACAATACTTTCTATCGCACCTCCCTTTTTTATCGTAAGTTGGTTATTTGTAAGATACATATAACATTGTACCATCTTTGAATATGTATATACTCATAATTAAGACAGTCAAACAAGTCATATTACTCTGAGAATGTACATGCATAGATACAAACATATACAAATATTTAACCACGGCATGTATGTTTAGCTCACAGTCAATGCTTGAAAACCCCTCGCAACTGGTTTATTGATAAATTTGGGGTACCCAAGGGTCACCTTTATTCTTGAGAAGGAAGCATAGATGGATATTGAGATTTACTTGTTATTTGTGTTATAGGATTGGTTTATGTCTAGTAAAGTTTCATAACAATATCTTCTACCCTACATTGTCTTTTTAGGGTCGGAATTTAGGTAATTCTATAGAGATACAATAACTTGCATCTTTGAGTGTGTGTAGATTCATAATTAAGACAGTCAGACATGTCACATTGCTTTGATGACACACACTTGTATGTACCGATATGAAATATTTACAACTGCTAATTAAGGCTTGTATACTTAGCTCGCAATCAATGCCTGAAAACACTCTTGAAAATTTTTGTGCACCCAGAAGTATCCCATTTTTGTTGTGAAGGAAGCACGGAAGGATATTGAGAGTTATTAGTTAATTGTGTTATAGGGACAAGCTTACACCAAAAAAATTGTGACAATACATGTTACGCTTCATTGACTTTTTTGGGTCGGACGTTGGTCAATTTTTAAGAAATATAACAACATACCATCTTTGTATATATACAGATTCATAATTAAGACAAACCAGACCTGTCATATTACTCTGATTTGCACATTTGCATGTGTACATACAAAGTATATACAACTAGATTCTGCGGTGAGTGTATTTTGCTCACAATCAAGGTCTGAAAACCCTCGCGCGAGTGATTTATTGAATAAATCATTATGTTTGGTGCACATTAACCATACACTGTATTTATGTTGTAATTATATTTTTGTGATCTGTACAAGGTAGAGAGCAATTCCACAAAGATTCATTGACACATGTTAAATAGTTCTAGAGATATTAACCTGTGAAATGAGAATAATTTGATTTAGTTTTAAGAAGCCGTCACAAAAAGTCACAAATTTCAAACTGCCGTAACTCGAAAACTACTGGAGATAGAACACTCAAATTTCGGATTCTTGCTTATCTTACCAAAGACTTTCACCAAACTGATTCATTCAACAATTGTAAAGATGAGAGCAACAAATTTAAGGAATTTTGGTTGCCTTCACATGGAATGAGCCTAAAGCAGAACGTCTTGTACTGGATTTGAGGTATAAGAAAACATAATTATTCATGTCCTTATTTACTACAATTAATTTATTGAAAAAAGGTTTTATTTTCAGAAATAGAGGCAGGGCTTAGGACATTCTTTAGAAATCGGGGTGTTATGGAAGAACAAGTACACAAAATGGAAGAGGATAAGGTGAGTGCATTACCGCAATGGCATTCATTCTTAAATATTTGTAACATTAATAGATTATCCAGAAAGTGCCAGGAAATGTTATCAACATAAATTCATGTCTTGAATTCACCTCCCCCTAATTCATATCAAAGGCGGATCTAGGTGGGTCAGGGGGTTTGCACCCATTGTGACTGAAAGTGCCCATTTTGGATGCCAAAAGTGTTCGCCGGGGCCGATCCCGGAGGTGCACCCCTTGCTCCACGTCACGGTGGAAGATATTCTTTTTAACCTTTTAAGTGGGCTTTTACCGTAAATGCTCCTCTCAGATCATGAAAAAGAAAATTTGCCTATTGTCTTAAGCTTCTGTGGAACTATCGCCATAGTAAAACATCGCAATACTATCGCAATAGTAAAATTAGCCCCGTGGAAAACACTTGAGAACATGTATAATTATGAAATAAGAGTGTTGACGATTGACAAATCTTTGAAGGAAAATGAAATATCTCATTAAATATTGAACTTCAGTATGATTAGTGGATGGAAACATCTACAATGAAGCAATGACTCTGAAACTACATACAAGTAATTATTATTGACATTGTTGTCTGTTTTTGTTTTCTTTATTCAGATTGACCGATTCGTACTTGAGGTTGCTGATGAGGCCATGCTGTCTAGTTATCTGCCAAGTGCAGGAGACAGGTTCGCTGTAAAACAATTTTGTAAAGGTATTATGCCTGGGCAGGATCAAAACAAATCAACAAAGAAATGCTTACCGAATTCATTGCGAAAAAAACTGCGTCTGAAGAGAGGTCGAGAAAGTGATGAATCGGACGACAGCGAACAATCCGCAAAAGCGAAGAAATTTTATTTGGTAGGTAATGCTAATGCCAAAAAGAATACAAGAAAAATTGAAATCGGATGTTTAAACTTTGATTCGTCGAGCCAAACGTTCAAACAAGTGCGCAAGTGGCGAGGAGGGAGCACCCGAAGAAAAGACGTTCCAAAAGGAGCCAAAAAAGACGACATCATGGATATGGCGAAGTCGCTGTTTTTTTCCGGAAGGGAAGTCTCCCCTTGGTGGCATTAATGATTTTCAAATCGATCTGAGAAATGTTTCTGAGGAACTTTTTACTTCGAACGAAACTGTGGGAGAGATTTACGAAAACACTGGTATCACCATGCTAAGATTTCACCTGGCAACAAAACTGAAAGATAGCGAAGCAAAGAGTGAGCCGATTGAATCATTGGAAGATCCACTAACCACAAGCCAGGGCAGCAAACATGCTCCCGGCTTATCAGACGATCCAGTCAAGGAATCGGGAAATAGCCACGAAGAAAGGTCATCAGCCGTGAGTGAACCGGGAGACGTAGCAAACGAACACGACCAGAATGACCTGCCTGATTTATATGACGATAATCCTTACCGGTACGTAGTTGAATTAGAAACCGAGGTTTTCTTCAGAACAGGAGCAGTAGAAATCGAGGACCAAGACGATACTGTTCCTTTAACACCACCTCCTGCATCTCATATGCATGTTGAACTACAGATACATCGGGGGCCAGTGGCTTTCCAAGAGCTATGCAGCTACTTTAAAGATCCGACTTTGATGGACAAGGAACTGACCATACTGCGAATCTTACCTGATGGGAAAAGAGAACAAGCGGAAGACACGGGCGGTGTATTCAGAGATGTTATTTTCGAATTCTGGACTGAGTTCTATGAAAAATGTACCGTCGGTAGGGATGTAAAGGTTCCAAGCCTACGCCACGATTTTGGATGGGAAGAATGGCGCGCAGCTGGCAGATTACTCGAATATGGTTGGAGGCATGCAGGGTATTGGCCGGTACAGCTGTCTAAGGAATTCATGCGCCATTCCATCTTTTATGACGGAGGTTTGGAAGCGCATGACTTGATGGAAGATTTTTTATGATTTAGTTTCTCTGTCGTTGAAACGGACGAACTGCTTGACGCACTTGACAGTCATGACTGCCGAACCCTGGTCAATGCTGACAACATAAAAGATGTTCTTCTCGAGATCGCACACAAAGAAATAGTGCAAACATCAATATTCGTGTGTGACTACTGGCGGGATGTTTTAAAAACAGCTGGAATCTATAGGGAGCAGTTGGATGACATTTACAAATCTTTAATTCCAACGAATAGAAAAGTGGTACAGATGCTTCAGCTTCCGCAGTTTGCAGATGCCAATGCAACTGACGTTTCAAGACATCTGAGAAGATACGTCAAAGAGCTCGACAGCAAACGTTTGCGTCTCTTTCTTCGCTACTGCACTGGCTCTGACCTGATCACAGTTCCAACAGTTACAGTGCAGCTAAGTCCCATGAAAGGTTTGGCTCGTAGGCCGATCGGGCATACTTGCGGTCGTGTACTCGAACTAGCCAGTTACTATGATAACTTCATGGAATTCAGATCTGAATTCGACGGAGTGCTAGAAAGCAACATCTGGGTCATGGACGTGGTCTAGGTAACTAGGCAATACTCAATCTCGGCAAATTTTACTCCGGGGTGAGAACTACATTCGAGTCATTGGGTGCATTTCCTTTGAGCATTTCAGTGGATAATGATATTCTACACACTCTTGTTTTCGATGTGAATCCAAACATGTGGAAGGCACTGACTTTATGTGTAAAATGCAGCTAAACATCTCGCCTATATTCAATAGAATGCACATGCTTCAGACGGGAATAATATGACAATTTATGTTTTCACACTGTATTTGCATAAATTGAAAATTATGGCAAATTTCAGTTGGGATGAACATTGTTATTTCAAATAATGTAATTTCGATGTATTAAGGTGGATAAGAAAAAACAATGTACTGGTTGAATCATATTCCTAATACATAATGCCAAATAGTGTTTCTTATTTCCGTGTATAACGTGTTTTAAAGTGTATGTTGTGGAATGATTCCTAATTGATGACGATTCAATCCAGTCTTGCATGTTGGGTAATTACCCAGTCATTAATTATTTGGTTATTCTAGCCTAAGTTTATCGGCAAGTGGAAGCGAGATTAGCCCATGCAGTACCCGAAGAAATAAATGGTAGACTATGTCATTCTTCCCTGTTGCGAACGACAAACATGAATACCCAAGAAGCACAGTCAGGAATGCTAATTAAGGTATTGGTTGATCGTGTTTGATTACTATAGAAACAGATAATTAAAACAGTTTATAATATACATGATTTCAGGAAGTTGCACCACTTATTTTAAGTGGGAATAATTTCAAGTTGGGAATAACTTCTTTTGTCATAAGATTTTCTTATCAGTGTCCTTGTTACTATGGTGGCAGTTGTGCTGGCAAGCAACAGTTACTTTTAATAACCACAGGTTGGCCACATGGCTGTACCGAGGAAAGTGCTACGCTAAGTGGTCGTCAGTGATCATTTGTTTTGTTAGAATTGTGTACTGTTTGGCATAAATAATAAAAGTATGGCCAAAGAAATAATTCGCAGATTGATAATAATTCCCACTTCAAATATTAGGGTGTATTACAAAGCTTTCCAACAGTTCAAAACGATGGCAATGCTCGCTGTATTGATTATATGCACTGACTTTTATAATAATTCTCTGAATATTATAGAACACGTAGAATCAGTTGGGGGACTAGTAGTTCAGAAATCACTTAATGATTGCTTTGTTAAAGAGTGTCAATAAATATTACTGATCGCCATCTGGTGACTATGGTTGACACTTTCATTGTGAGTTGGTGTGAATCATACGCGACTAAAGGAGTCTCCATGATTGTGTGTTGGATTTCACTTTGGGACCGACATACCGGCTGCATGTCCTTGTATTGACGTGATTACATTACTCTGATTTTAAGATGTATCCTGAATAAACAGTTGTCATTGCTAGAAGCCGTCGACGTTATGATTTTAATATTGACAATTGATCGCCATGAACACGATGAATAATCTTGGAATTTAATGCTGAACTATTGTCAATGTATGATAAACATACGGGGATAAGAGTTTCAAAGATATGGAACACTGAAGTTATAAATTAGATGCGCCGTCTTCTATTGTTTTATGAACCAGAGGTCAAACACATCCTTGTCACAAGGGCATTCTTCCCGAAACACGTATTCACTGTTACATATTTATAAACTGGCTTGGTAACGCTGTTGGTATCTCACACAATTATTCGGATAGAGTATTGAAGGGAAACGAAGCAAGGGCAGATAACTGCATTCAGACAAACACTGAACCACGACGAGTACACTGCGTCTCTACAGCACTAAATTGTTGTGTTTCAAACTTTCAGTGTTTGTCTCAGTGCCATTATCTGGCATTGCTTCGTTGCTTCACAATCTGTTGTCAAATAAGTTCTCTATCGAACTATGAATGTGAAATATACATATATATATATATATATGTGTGTGTTTTATTTTGGTCAGGCATCAGTAACAATAAAAAATGTGTTATCTTGTCTAATTCTTAATTAGACAAGATAACACATTTTTATTGTTACTGATGCCGGACATGTCCACAAAATACAGTATATATATATTTCACATTCATATATATATATATATATATATATGCAGAGAATGATACAGATATTTAGAAAGTTAGTGCATCAATTACCCTAATTGTAATGCATTACGTTACAATGTTTAGTATAATATGGTGTTATGTATCTTTTAAACACCACACCCCACAGCGGGCTTCCTGAAATATGCTATATATCTTGTACACACACGCACACACACACACACGCACACACACACACGCACACACACACGAACACACACACACAGACACACACACACGCACACACACACAGACACACACACACACACGCACACACACACACGACAGGCGGCCCACAAAAATGATATTCACGAAGTACCTGGCAGTGCACTTCAGGAGGAGGCAGCAGTTGAAGGTCAACTAGTATTTATTAACAAGGAGGAACATTTCAGTTCGAAGTTCTGGTTCAGTATTCTGGATAAGCCCCAGTCTTTGCTCAAGCAAGCACCCTAACGATTCATGCCCATTCTCTTTGGATTTCCTGTAACCAATTAACCAGAAAGAGAGACAGCTTTGTCTGGTGTCAATAATTGCAATGGATCGACAAACAAACATGACACTCCTTCGATAAGAGTTATAAATGTTAATACCCAACATAGTTGGGTATGGTGATTACAGACAACGTCATCCCAATATCACCTTCCTTTATAGAGTTTCTTCACCACTAGCAACCAGAACAATGTACTATCTTCTGACCACCTAATTGAGCATGTCCCCTGCAACTCCAACGTGTGTCCTTTAAATGAATAGGGCATATAACTAAATTTCGACAGCATTATCAGGATGGAATTACCCAATCAAATCATGTAGAACTAGAACCCTCAGTGTGTAGTACAAGTCAACTCCTTCCTGTGCGTTTGTTGGTGGTGCAAGTCCACATTCCACCATGTACATTAACAGTAGTTTAAACATGTGCTGATCACTGGTACATTCACCCCGGAAGATGCATTCCGTTCTGCAAATATCGACGTCTCTCTGGTCCACTGCTCTCATGTAGTTTCTTGTCGAAAATACTTCAGGCACCAAAGGCCTTCCATGTGGAACGTTTTCGTTTTTGCTAGGACGAATTCGATGGCTGTTCCAGACTCACACAACGCGGTCCAAGTCATTCTGGAAGCAACCATTATTTTGGTAAGAATTAGACAAGGTAAAACATTTTTATTGTGACTGCCGTCTGACATGTCCACAAAATACAGAACATGTCTACCCCTTCTCTGTGACATTTATTTTGGCTTCCAGAAATTATCCCGAGAACGGTCGGTGACGACAATGGCGGATGCATTTTAACGTCATGTCATCGCTGACGTCCAAATACACGGCACTAGTGATTTTCTGTACAATTTGTAAATCACAATGTTGCCCCCACACGCTAGCAATGTCCTTAGCAGAGCATTCTTTCCCGTCACATAGGTCTTAATCACATTCAAGAGTAATTTGGGTTGTGGACAATCCAATTTTAGTTTTTTTTCAGATCACAGGAATGAAATTATCAAAATTGATCAAATCACACGTCGCAGGAAGCAACCAACTCTCAGTGACCTTGACGCATGTCTCATCCCCATGCCAAGATAACTTGTAGGACATCCCATACATTGGCGAAGCAGCCTCGTAACCACGTTAAATGTGTGGTGGTTGTCTCACTGCACCAAGTTGGAGAAACAGAACTGCGTCAGATTTGTGTCAATGACATCACCGGTTAAATCACCTCGGTCTTTCAAGGATCTGAGGGTGTCCATCCAGAACTGGGTACACTCCTTTCTCAAGATGCACCAAAAGCTTTCTATTCTTTGGTTTTGCATGCTTGATCCGTACAGGAAACTGTCCCGTCCAGATAAGAATGTCTGCATTCGTGCTACGTGACCATTTTCAGTTCCCATGTCTCCAGGCACTAGTTGCGGACAACCAGCAAGCTCGCCTACAGCATCCATATAGTTGCCAGCAATCACCCTGAGATTGCTACTTGTATGAAACACATTCAGCCATATCTTATACCGGGAAAACCGATCAATGCATCCATTGATACACAAGCCGAATGACTTTAGTTTATCGTACGAATCCACGTGCCAGAGGTAATTGGACCCTTTGGCAAAATGCTGTCTCCTTTTTAGTCAACCCTTTTTCCTCAGTTCAATACCTTTAGGGTCAAGAATTTGCATTAATGTCTACACCACCTTCCTTGATGCAACTATCCCTGCTTGCTGGCATTTTAGGTGCATCCACCAGTAGCCATGCTGGTTCCCGGAACCACGGATTTGCTCGTTAATAAATAGGGCTAGTTTCAATATGTCAGTATAATGTCTCCGACGAAACAGATTTTGCCGACTCAGCGAGCGGTTAAGAGTCCTCATACTAATCACTATGAGGTGGTTGATGGCCAGAGCACCGAGAATTTCCATGTAACTTAACCCGATGTGGAAGTACAGAGCAGCCGCAACGTCATGATCCATGGCTTCTAACACCAGTTCTGATAGATCCCCCACTACCCGCACGTATACGGTTGATATAATTAAGTGGCGGCCGTATATTCCTTGCTGCACATTTGATTGCTGAAAAAGCGTTCCACTTCCGATTCTCTACTATCTGCTATCTCGTAATTACGAGATATAAAATGTTATTCTGGTGGTACCACCAGGCTTGCCTAGATTTGCGTTAGTAATACATTAAATGTACCGCTTTGATTGTTAGAATACGTATTATAACTTAAATATAACACCTTTGGCAATTGTTTACAAGAAAACAAGTATTAAAAAGCTCCTTCTGACATGATAGCGCACTTAGTCTCGAAAGGTCGTTTCATAAGTCAAGGGGGCAGAACAAGTTATACACCGCGTTTGCGCACGCCTGCGCAGTAGTGTGGAACTACTCTTGACCTGATACACCGGTTCAGCCATCATTCGTCTAAGAAAGAGAGAATTCCATACGTAGCATATTACCTGTGTATGTTGTTCAGTTATTAAATCTATGACGAAGCGAGCAGCTGTATGTTGTCCCCTTTGCGACCACGAAAGCACTAGTAACCTGAGGCGTGAGTCGAACCCTCACGAAAGAGAGTAAGGCATCTTAAACGTTTTGATCGTTACTTACAATAAGGAAAAATTACGTTCAGATTGTGTTCGTATTATTTATAAACATATGTGTTGCCCACATGGAAACTCATTTTAATAAAAAGGTAAACCTAGTGAATCATATGCAAAAAGTAACACGACTATACCATGTGGCAAGAAGCCCCACCTGGGGCAATACGGTCCGTGACAATTGCGTTTTTCGCGTCTATGAACGAAACATTAGAAAAATATAATGTTTGTACATACAAAAAATAATATATTATCTATTCTATTTATTAAATTTAAATTATAGTTAAAAAAGTGTAATATATATTGTGCATTCTATGGATGAGACTTATTATGATTGTTAATATGTCATCACAACTATTGGATTTCTTAGTATTTCTTCATAAGTATGACATACAGGTTAGCACAGTTTTAATTATGCGACGTTATCATAAACACTTAATATTTTACACATTATACAGCCCACGTGCAACATAATATCCATGTATATGTATACGAAACGGTAGGATGCCGTTTTACCATACATACTAAGTGTGTGCTTTAACACGGTGTATACAAATCACAAAACACTACCTACTTTTCCCACGCAAATGTCACCCAATTAAATTGGTGATTTGCAAAGCAAAATAAGTCGCACCACTTTGACTACTGGCAAACTATTAGATCAAAATGCGTTCAATTGTTCAAAAGCATATTTATTTGAATATATATGTCCCGCGTTGCTGTGTTGTCTGGATGGTTATATATATCAGTATAATTTTGCACAAGATTTTGCGACATTCAAAATGTGCATTTTTGCATTTGATGGGGGCCGTCTTACTCCCAATGGGCCCCGCTGCCCCAGTCTACCCTAGCCCATGATATCGACGAAGCAGAACCATGTTTTATATTTGGAAACACCACTAAAAGACAAATGTATCGCATGCATCGAGAACGTTATTAATGAAGGCAAATCGTGAATGTGAACACCCTTCCCATTGCGAAGATCAGAGGCCTATTCTGAACTTGCAGGTTCTAGAACAGGTTGGGCAAATGTAGAATTGGCCTGAAGGTGCCTTAGCTGCAGATTCTTTCTTCCGCCTACGCTTTTCCGGATCTCCTTCTCTTCTGGGATGCAAAGTCATGGGAAGTTTTCCCCCGTAGTCGCTCTCCAGTTGTTCCCGTTAATGTTAAATCATCAGAAAATATTGTTACATTCGTCGTCACCTAAAAACCTATCTTTTCAATATCGCCTATCCTCCCTAGCTTTCTAGCACATCCATCCATTTGTTGACGACTTTCGCCTATCACACGAGTACGAGAATGCTTAATCCTTTGATTTTGGTGCGCCACTGAGCTCGGACTGTCTGATGATAATGGCGCGTTACAAGTTATTTATTATTATTATTCTCTTCTGGGATGCAAAGTCCTGGGAAATTTTCCCGGTAGTCGCTCTCCAGTTATTTCTGCTGTTCCCAACCTTTGTGGTCAATACTTGCCAGGGTGAGTTGCCGCTTCAGCTGGTCCTTGTAGCGCCTGTAGCGTCTTTTGTCCCTCAGTTGTGTTATTTAGCGGGAACAATCATCTTATTGTTGTGGAAGTTGCCTCTATTAACCTTACTCCGTGACGTAGCGCCACCGTTTGTAGCTATCACAATAGCCTGACTTGTTCACACTACACGAGGTGGCAGCACGTTTGTGCCCATCACACTTGTCTGGCAAAATGTACGGCTTTGAAGTGTTCGCCGGTAGGCGGCAGTACCCTGAATACGAGTTCAGATGGTCATCGGCTCTCAGGCTCAGGATAACTATAAAGTAAAACTTTAAATAAGAACATTGTCAATGCTTCTATCATATCACCAGCATACTCACTAGGTGGTACATCGCACAGTTGAAATATGTTTATGTTCCTTTAGGTTGATGTACTTTATATTTTGCATAAAGTATTTTGCAACTTAATTTCATTATCGATAACATAATATAATAACCACTATTAGTTATTATTATACACGCATATATAAATTAATTAATAAGTGATGCCATCTGCCGGCAACAGGTGATACAAAATGTCCAAGTAACATTCGAAAGCGGGTCCTGTGCCAAACTCTTCCTGGCGAGTTCACGAACGCGAGCGACATACGGATAAGCGAGATTACTATCACAACCGCGTGGATTTAGAGGGCGATCGACTACGTTCTCTTTGGAAGCCTAACCATACCGTAACTATAACTAACCCAAAAAATATTGTCTACTATTAACCCTAATCTTAACTGGCCCAAACGTATAATAATATATAGTAATAACCTTAACTCTAATGAATAATGAGGCACTAACCATTTATTCATGTTGTTAATTGGTTCAAATGATTACGTTCTCGACGTGTTTACATGCATTTTGAAAAGTGGCGGAGATCAGGGAATTTATGTCAATACAAACATCCGTGTACCTCCATTGTAAGACTACCATTAAAAGAAATATATAAATTGAGTAACTGCGGTAAAGCGAAGACGAGCAGTCGAAAATCGTTCATCGTCTGTACGTCGGTCCGCCCGTCTGTTCGTCCGTCGGTCCGTCGGTCCGTCGGTCCGCCGGTCCGTCTGTCCGTCAGTCATCCGAACGGTCGGTCGAACGGTCGGTCTGTCAGTCCTTCTTCCCGTCCATCGGTCTGTCAGTATGTCGTTTCTTCGGTCGGTCGGTCGGTCGGTCTGTCTGTCTGTCGGTCGGTCGGTCGGTCGGTCGGTCGGTCGGTCGGTCGGTCGGTCGGTCGGTCGGTCGGTCCGTCGGTGATCAGTCGGTCCGTCGGTCGGTCCGTTAGTCGGTCCGTCGGTCCGCCGGTCCGCCGGTCGGTCGATTGGTTACTTACTTATTCTCCCAACCAACAGCGTATTTCCAGTATCGCAGGTTCATATCAGAGTTATTACAGTCTGATTATAGTGTTTGAAAACACCGGTGTGTTTGTTGGCTTTCGACCAAAAAAGCACGCAGCAGTAAGACTGACACTCGTGTTGTTACAGTTGCTGGGACATAAATCACAGAAATGACTCAGCATTACCCAAAGTTGTATAGACACCATGATGCGTACATACGACATTAAACAGGTTAGACCTGAAGTTGCAACGGCGGAATTGAATAATATCGGCAAACGTGCGTTTTCTGTAGCTGCACCCAAAATCTAGAATCAACTCCCTATCGCTTTAAAATGAACTGAGGCTATAAATACCTTCCGTAAGAAACTAAAAACTTATTTATTTGAAATTGCATTCCCACCCTAACCTTCGGCGGTCCCTTGCTCTAATAACGACTCTTGCTTGTCCATGTGAACGATTTTGCCCAACGATTCTTGTATGTTGCGCTTCTGAGCTCAGATTCCTGGGGATTTAGGCGCTATAGAAGTTTGTCATTATTATAATTACATACATCTATGTGATGTATATATTATGTGCATGATGTATTTCAATTTACGGACGAAATAAAGGTATTGTTATTATTATTATTGTTATTATTATTAGTAGTAGTATTGTTAGTATTATTGTTGTTATTATTATTGTTATTATTATTATTGTTATTGTTATTATTATTGTTATTATTATTATTATTGTTATTGTTATTATTATTATTGTTATTATTATTATCATTATTTTCGTAAAGATAATAATGCCATTTACAAAAGTGTCGTTGGATGTAGGCATTAAGTTTGAATACTGTTCACGCTATTTCAGTTTGAAAAAACATTGGGATTTTAATGTTGGCTGATTGAAACTAAATTTGTATCGGTGTCATTGTGAGTAATTAAAGTAGTGCAGTCAATAACTATGTTATTGGATGTACGCAGACATTTTGAGTAGTTTTCAGGTTATTGCAGCGTGTAAGCCTATGTGTTTGTGTGCAGATGGCCAGACTATTTGCTAAACTTATCGCTCAAAGACGCTCCCAAGAAACAACTCTTCCGAGTTGCGCCTGTTTTATCCAAAGCGCCGACGTTAACTTTAAAAAGCAAGGTAAAGTAAGCAGCCATCATTTATCAACTCGGTGGGCTGGAGCATCCTGGGGAGCAGCCTTCGACTTTTACCATCTCACTGCCAGTCGCCAGTTGCCATTTCAACGGGTGTAATCTACCAGTGTTTTTCCGCTGCCATTGAATAATGGCCACATTCAGACAAAGCCAGTGAACTATTACTAACACTTACTCGCGCCCCAACATTCACACATACACACACACACACACACACACACACACACACACACACACACACACACACACACACACACACACACACACACACACACACACAGAGAGAGAGACACACACACACAGACACACACAGACACACACATACAGACACACACACACACACACACACACACACACACACACACACACACACACACACACACACACACACACACACACACACACACACACACACACACACACACACACACACACACACACACACACACACACACACACACACACACACACACACACACACACACACACACACATGCACGCACACACACACACTCACACACACACACCCACTCACTCACACAAACACACTCACACACACACCCACCCACACCAGTAGCACTATCGGGTTAAGTTTGATGTGAGTGACGACGTTGGTAATTCCCATTCGGTGCACGAGCAAGTTCATCGTTTCTTTTTATCAGTTATGATCGCGAACAAAAGACACAGATAAAGAAACTATGTATGATCAGGTATACAAATTATCACGTGTGGGTCAGGGAGACTCCCACTGAGGCCTAAAAAAGCCGCCCTAATGGGTGCCACCAGTTATATTGATTTTAGTCCCACTATTGTTTATTATAATATTATATATTAATGAATTTGCCATGGCCAGCCAAAAGTTTAATTTCATAATGTTTGCCGATGATACCACCCTGTTAAATACTCTTGACTCATTTCCAACGTGTGAAAAAATGGAAACGTAGAATTTGCTATAAACATGGAACTAAACAAAATTAGTTAATGGCTAAGACTTAGAATATTTCCATGGCACTCATCTATATAGGATACAAGTGCTATTAAATGGCGCCTGGTGCACCACCTGCGCTAACATATGACAGCACACCAATATTCCAGTTCAGCGTAAACAAATCATATCCTATGTTGTTGTGTGGTTTATCAGAATAAAATAATTGTATCATGTAAGACTGCAGTTATGATGAAGTGTCGATAACCAGTTAACGTCAACACCGCGAACAAGAGTCTCGTTATGCGTCCTTTTGCAGCTTTGGGCACACAGCGAACAACAAAAATCTGTTTTGTATTTGTATCGATGATGCCAATATATGGCATATCAATTGAATGTTGCTCAATGAGAGGCGCGGGGTGCACTCGAAGGAGTGGCATCAGGATATTTCAATTGGTTCATCAGATTTATATAGACTCTGACGTATGTTTACTTAGTAAACTTCCTCTTGCAAAGTCAGCGGACCATGTCCGGCCTGGTCACACCCGGTTGCGAGTCGCGTGCATTTACACTGAGTAATAAACCGATTCCACGAACCATGCAGCACAACGCTACAGGTATAGTTTAACTATAGAAACTGCAGGGAAATGGATGTTAAGAAGACTAGAGGTTACGTCTATTGTGTAGAGGAGGTCAAAAAGGCCCCTATAATGTGTTTGAAATCAGACAATCTAAACGACCATTGAAATGCATGCCATGTAATAATATGACGACAGCAAGAACGTGTAGAAATTAACATAATGGGCAGGTAAAGGACGTGTATTTATTGCTCTCTTGCTGAGAATGATTGTGTGGCACTCGTCTTTACATGATCATTATATTAATAGTAAATATAGCGAAAAGAAAACATCACTGAAAACATAATTTGGGATTAATGGAAAATGGCCGACGATATTTCCTTGTGTTCCCATGTTTTCCTAATGGAATAATGTTTGTTCACCGGATGGCCACGGAAATAATACCGCGTGCCTCTTACATTTCCCAACGTAGATGTAGATAAGCTTATAACAAGAAAGGATGGTTTTATATTTAAACGATGCCGAAAGACTGAAATATTGCTCGACACACGAACGAGTGGTAACAAACTACACGTGTAGTCCCACAGACACGCCGGTGTTAGCATACGAAGGCAGCCCCGATAGTGATTAGTCATTCCACCCACCCTGCGACCAGTACACTCACACGTCAAACTCAAGTTAACTGGTTCAGTGGCGTAGTAACGGTTGTCGGCGCCCGGGTACGACGTACGACTTGAAGCCCCCCTCACCCCCCGACGCGAAGACTGCTATATATGTTTCAACTCACAGAACTGGTTAATGATACTGTGCAATTTGAAAATAACTATCATGTACGTATGTATGTATGTATGTATGTATGTATATATATCATACACATGTATACATATACATACATACATACATACATACATACATACATGTACATATATGTATATAATGTACTACATCAATATCGCATATATATATATATATATATATGCGATATTGATGTAGTACATTATTGCAAATAATATTGAACACCAATGTTGATATGAACTGAGAACTGTTCTTGGTAAGATCAATACTGAATAAAAATGTAAACTCAATTAACGCGTTTACAAAAGCAAATAAGCAGGTATGTGAATCCAAGAGCACCGTCGCGGCTAGACCGCGTGTCTCGATCTGATTGTTATAAACCAATCAATCAATTGTTCGACGTGTTTTTGTTCTACACTCGCTCTCTCTATACAGATTAAGCTTTACGTGTCTGAGGGTGTTCATGGGACAAAACTACCTAGCGACTTGGCTCTTCTTTGACTAGAGAAATAGAGCGAGTGTAGACCAAATACATGTCGAACAGTTTATTGAGATTAACCCTAACTGACTGAACGAATGTGCACGGCTAGCAATTGTCACAGTTATCCTGATCTGACTTTGAAGTGTGACGAGCACATACAGAAATAATATTTATATCTTGCTGAGAACCCTGAGCTCGTTTGCTACGGTAAATAACAAAATATGGTTGTTGGTGAAGGTCGTTTAGTAATTAAACGACGATATTAATAAAAACAACCAAAAGATGAGTAATAAATAAACGAACAAGAATCTCTTTATGCGTCTTTCTGCAGCCTTAATTGGGCTCACAGCGAACAACGAACATCTATGTTTTGTAGGGATGATGCCAATATATGGCACATTATTGAAATGATAGTTCGTGTATATTATATGAATTCAGCTGTTCAAGCACACAGACTTACATGTACGCGTAGCACACATTTGATGACAGTCCAGCCAATTCACGTCTTTTATTATGAATGCGCTACAAAACGTAGTTCCTATAGATAACTACCTATAGCCTGATTACAGGGTATTACAACACCTCCCATCGCAGGAAGCAAACATAAAAATAGTATAAAGATCATATTGATCTGGATCTGTAAAAACAGTGCCATCTCACGTAGACGAATTACTAGTATACGATTAGTGTCTGTATACTAATAAAACATTACTAAATTATTGTCTGAATGGCATAATTACATGTTAAAATGCGTTCTATTAAACTAGAGTCGCAAGAACGAGAAAAACTCCGTGCTACTACTCGTTAATGTATCGGGATGGCTTCCGGATCGTGCGTCCAGATCTACGTATCGACGTCAACGGCTTTCGGGACGGTGCATTCGCAGTCGCTGCAGTGTCGCCGGTCGTCGTGACGTCTTGCGTCATCATCGGTCGTCGGTGTTGTCTTCTTGGAACGTCACTCGGTGTGGTGGTTCTGCTGCCTCTTCGATAATACTCTTCGATGGAGTGGCATGCAGTAGTTCTCTGAGATGTGACCAGGTCGTGCGTAGTCTCGACCCTTCGGTGTTTGTACGATGTAGGATCTTGGTTCTGCGCATGTACCTATCACCTCTCCTGGATACCACTGGTGTGTCTCCTTGAACAACATGTAGTGGGGCCTGCTTCGGTCCTGCACCTTGGTTGTGGTAGTTCACCATGCGATCTTTCCGGTGCTGTATTACTCCATTCGTCACATGCTGAGTTTACAATGTCGGGTGGTGGCTAGGCAAGTTTGTATGTACAGGGCGGTTGAACATGATCTCACTGGGGCTTGTCAGACAGGTGTCGATCGGTGTACATCGGTTATGTTGTAGTGCTATTTGCCCGTCGTTTCCTGTCTTCTTGCACTTTTTCAAGATACCCTTCACGGTCCTCATCTGTCGTTCTACCAGTCCGTTTCACTGTGGATACCGTGGTGATGTCGTTGTATGATTTATGTTCCATCTGCGGCACATGTCGTGGTATGGCTTGCCTACGTATTGCAGTCCGTTATCTGTGATTATTTCCAGCGGTGGTCCGAAGATACTGAACCACTCCGCTGTCACGTGTGCAATAGTGCTGCTGGTCGTCGATGTTTTCTTCTGAACGACATGGAATTTTGGAGTGATATTCTGTGATGATCGAGCAATTATCGCCTTTAATCTCGAACATGTCGCTGGCCACCTTTGTCCACGGTGTGGATGGCACGTCATGAGCAGCAAGAGACTGCTGTGTATGTTCCGCCTGATTCTCCTGGCATGATTTGACCATTGTCTCAATGTCTTTGTGAATGTTTGGCCAGTATACGGACTCTCGCATGAGTCGTCGTGTCGTCTCGGTTCCGAGGTGGGCTTCATGGAGTTGCTGCAGGATGTCCTGACACAATGCGTCTGGTATGATGACCTGTCTCCCTTTGAAGATGACTTCGTCGGAGATACCAAATTCGACGCGGTAAGACCAGTAAGGGCGAAGGTCTTGTGGCACATCCTTAATCGTGTCTGTCCAACCGCTGTAGACCACTTGCTAGAGAGCTCCCATTGTGTGGTCTGAGACAGACAATTCTCTGAGCTGGATTAATTTCTCGGTGCTGAAGTTGATGCGGTCCATGTTGTGGAGCCTTTCATCGTTCTCATCTGTCAGGATGTCGTCCACTGTTACATCTATTGGGATCTCCGCATTATTCTCCGGATTGGGAAATCGTAACAGAGTGTGTCCGCTATGGTCATCTGGCTGCCAGGTCGGTACACAAGCTAGAACTCATTTCCCTGAATCTTGATCGGGAGTCACTGTGGAGGTGGGCTCTTTAACGGCTTGTTGTGTGTCATTAACAGAGGCTTGTGGTCTGTTATGACAACGAACGGCTATCCGAAGAGGAAGGTGTGGAACTTTTGGATCCCGCTCACGATGACCAACGTCTCACGCTCTATGTTCGAGTACGCTGACTGTGTCGGTGTAAGTGTCATGTTTGTTGTTCCGTAGAAGGCATGCACACAGGCCTCTCTGCAAAGCATCAACTTATAGGACTGTCTCCATCTATGTGTTGTAGTACAACAGACGCTGTAGATGCATCTCTTGAGAACTTCGTAGGTGCGTTGATTATCTTCTTGCCACAGGAACGAGACGTCCTTCTTGAGTAGTTATCTCAGTGTTGCCACTTTGTGTGCGAAGTGAGGTACGTATGCTACAAAATAGTTAATTAGGTCAATGAACCCCTGCATATCCTCCTTATCCTGTGGTATAGGCATCTTGTGTATGTCCTCAATGTTGCCACGGTCAGGCCTGATACCGTCTTGGCCCTACACCGACCCGAAGAAGGTGATCTCATTGGTCTTGTTGACGCATTTCTTGGAACTGAAGATGACACCTTCCTATATGGCAACCTGCATGAGCACTAACAGGTTCCTGTCGTGTTCTTCGTGGTTGCGTCCGTATACGACTACGTCGTCTGCAATGCTAACACACCCATGGCATCTGGCTAGGTTTCTATCCATTGCCTGCTAAAAGGGGTCCTGTGACAAGCGTTTACCAAAAGGGAGTCGTTTATAACAATACGTCCAAAAAGGTGTTCGGAAGCTTGTCATCTCTTGACTGGTCTCTTTAAGGTGAATTGACCAATATCCAGATCTGGCGTCCATCTTCGAGAATACACATGCCACGGCGAACTCAGGGTTGAGTTTCTCTAGGATCGGAATCTTGTGTGGACAGTGCTTGAGACAGTCATTGACGCTTGGGGTCAAGACATACCCTTAGGCTCCCATCTCGCTTTGCGCTCGTTGCGATTGATGAACACCAGTCAGTGTGATGCTCAATCTTCCTGATTATGCCACCGTTCTCCATGGCACCAAACTCCTGTTGTAGCTTTGTCTTCAGGTGTATGCTGCACTTTCGTGGGGCATCGATTGAGGGTTTCGCTTCGGGCTTCAACGAAAGAGTAGCCTTGTCTTTAAAACTACCGATGCGATCAAACTGATCTTGAAAGTGCCTTTTGCGGTCCATGATGGAGTTAACTGTTGCGTTCTGTAGGTTGGTATTCGCAGCGATCTGTGTGACGTCACGTTTGATGGCATGTATTGTCACTATTCTCATCTGTTCACATGCCCTCAGGCCCAGGATCGTTAGTCATTGGAAGTCGACAACGTAGAACTTGTACTTGCGCCACTGACAGTCCTTGTTTTGGCATAGGATCTTCAGTCCTTGTAATGGCAGAGGATCTTCAGTGCGCCGATGCATTTAATCTCGCCTCCGTTGTAAGCAGTTAACTTTGTATGAGGTACAGGTTCTACTTTGGATTGCCACAGTTCTCCATGCATCTGCTTTGCGACCCGCACGGGTAGGGTATGGCCTGATGCGTCTGTGTCGACTTTAAGTGTGAGTTAATGGATATCCTCCATGACAATGCATACCATTTTGAGGTTGGCATACGCTTCATTACGTGATGCGATTTGTGTCATTCTGCCGCAGTGACTACGCAGAACGACTTAGTGCAGTAACCTGACAATTCATGTATTAGCTTTGGTGGTTTTCTGTCACGTCGGCCTCGGCTTTTTCGTCTATTTTGCCTTTTTTGCTTGCTTTGATCTCTATGCGGCCGATCATCTGTCTTCTGTCGATCGTCTGTCTTCTTCTTTCGGCAGCATTTTGCCCAGTGTCCAATGGCGTTACAGTAGTTGCACTTGACTTTGTAGGCTGAACACTGTCGCGGTGGCTATGGGAGCGCACAATTTCTGCACACCTTTCTTTGTCTTATCTCGTTGATAGCCGTATGATGCGGGCTTCTGAGATTCTACAGTATTTCTATTCCGACTGCCATAGCCTCGTATTTGCGTGCTTCTTGAAATACAAATTCGACTTGGTAACCTTGTTTCTGGTCGAGAAGATGCTTCGTTCAAAATGACTCCCAGCATCACTTTGCTCGCATGGCTAATGAGGCTGATGGTTCATTAGTTTTGACATTGTTGTAGGTTGCCTTTCTTGGGGGAGAGTAATTATCAGTGGTTGAGTCCATGTTGTTGGCCACTCTCCAGTCTGCCAGATTTTGTGGCAGTTGTTAGTGAGGATGTTTATCACCGTTTCTCCTCCGTTCATCAGTTATGTTGGGATGTTCTCAAATCCAGTAGCTTTCCCCTTCTTCAATGATCGTGCAGTGATCTCCACGTCTCCACATAAAATTGGAAAGTCATCCTTGTTAGATGATTCTTGGCTGACTAGAACACTTGGATCTTCGTTGGTCTGGAAGTTGTATAACTCCGAACAGTATTCCGTCCATATGTTGATCATGTTTTTTTCTTCGGTGAGGCATTCCCCTTCTTTGTCTTGAACTGTGTTGACTTTCTCCTGCCTTTGCTTTGTCAGTTCTCTCACAACTTGGTATGCTCTTTTGTTGTTGTTGTTGTTGAGGCAGTCGTCAATTTTCGTGCACTGTTCTTCAATCCATTTTTCTTCGGCTTGTTTCATTCCCTTTCTCATCTTCTAGTTGATCTCACTGTACCTTGCTGCTCCTTCTTCCATGTACTTGTCTTTACTAAGTTGTCGGAACAGAAAGAAGTAGTGTAAAGAAATTGAACTTGATGTCCAAAGCAACTGCTCCATACCCCTGAGTTATGCTGATTTATTCGGATCCTCTGCATGACAGCCTAATTAATGTAGTGCAGTCAAGAACTATGTTATTGGATGTACGCTGACATTTTGAGTAGTTTTCAGGTTATTACAGCGTGTAAGTCTATGTGTTTGTATGCAGATGGCCAGATTATTGCTAAACTTATTGCTCAAAGACACTCCCAAGAAACAACTCTTCCGAGTTGCGCCTGTTTTATCTAAAGCGCCGACGTTAACTTTAAAAAGCAATGTAAAGTAAGCAGTCATCATTTATCAACTCGGTGGGCTGGAGCTTCCTCGGGAGCAGCCTTCGACTTTTAACATCTCACTGCCATTCGCCAGTTGCCATTTCAACGGATGGAAAAATACCAGTGTTTTTCCGCTGCCATTGAATAATTGAATAATGGCCACATTCAAACAAAGCCAGTGAACTATTTATAATACTTACTCGCGCCCCAGCATTCACACACACACACACACACACACACACACACACACACACACACACACACACACACACACACACACACACACACACACACACACACACACACACACACACACGCACACACACACACACACACACACACACACACACACACACACACACACACTCACACACACACACACACACACACACTCACACACACACCCACCCACACCAGTAGCACTATCGGGTTAAGTTTGACGTGAGTGACGCCGTTGGTAATTCCTATTCGGTGCACGAGCAAGTTCATCGTTTCTTTTTATCAGTTATGATCGCGAACAAAAGGCACAGATAAAGAAACTATGTATGATCAGGTATACAAATTATCACGTGTGGGTCAGGGAGACTCCCACTGAGGCCTAAAAAAGCCGCCCTAATGGGAGCCACCAGTTATATTGATTTTAGTCCCACTATTGTTTATTATAATATTATATATTAATGAATTTGCCGTGGCCAGCCAAAAGTTTAATTTCATAATGTTTGCCGATGATACTACCCTGCTAAATACTCTTGACTTATTTCCAACGTGTGAAAAAATGGAAACGTAGAATTTGCTATAAACATGGAACTAAACAAAATTAGTTAATGGCTAAAACTTAGAATATTTCCATGGCACTCATCTATATAGGATACAAGTGCTATTAAATGGCGCCTGGTGCACCACCTGCGCTAACATATGACAGCACACCAATACTCCAGTTCAGCGTAAACAAATCATATCCTATGTTGTTGTGTGGTTTATCAGAATAAAATAATCGTATCATGTAAGACTGCAGTTATGATGAAGTGTCGATAACCAGTTAACGTCAACACCGCGAACTAGAGTCTCGTTATGCGTCTTTTTGAAGCTTTGGGCACACAGCGAACAACAAAAATCTGTTTTGTATTTGTATCGATGATGCCAATATATGGCATATCAATTGACTGTTGCTCAATGAGAGCCGCTGGGTGCACTCGAAGGAGTGGCATCAGGGTATTTCAATTGGTTCATCAGATTTATATAGACTCTGACGTATGTTTACTTAGTAAACTTCCTCTTGCAAAGTCAGCGGACCATGTCCGGCCTAGTCACACCCGGTTGCGAGTCTCGTGCATTTACACTGAGTAATGAACCGATTCCACGAACCATGCAACACAACGCTACATGTATAGTTTAACTATAGGAACTGCAGGGAAATGGATGTTTAGAAGACTAGAGGTTACGTCTATTGTGTAGAGGAGGTCAAAGGCCCCTATAATGTGTTTGAAATCAGACAATCTAAACGACCATTGAAATGCATGCCATGTAATAATATGACGACAGCAAGAACGTATAGAAATTAACATAATGGGCAGGTAAAGGACGTGTATTTATTGCTCTCTTGCTCAGAATGATTGTGTGGCACTCGTCTTTACATGATCATTATATTAATAGTAAATATAGCGAAAAGAAAACATCACTGAAAACATAATTTGGGATTAATGGAAAATAGCCGACGATATTTCCCTGTGTTCCCATGTTTTCCTAATGGAATAATGTTTGTTCACCGGATGGCCACGGGACTAATACCGCGTGCTTCTTACATTTCCCAACGTAGATGTAGATAAGCTTATAACAAGAAAGGATGGTTTTATATTTAAACGATGTCGAAAGACTAAAATATTGCTCGACACACGAACGAGTGGTAACAAACTACACGTGTAGTTCCACAGACACGCCGGTGTTAGCATACGAAGGCAGCCCCGATAGTGATTAGTCATTCCACCCACCCTGCGACCAGTACACTCACACGTCAAACTCAAGTTAACTGGTTCAGTGGCGTAGTAACGGTTGTCGGCGCCCGTGTACGACGTACGACTTGAAGCCCCCCCAAACCCCCGACGCGAAGACAGCTATATATGTTTCAACTCACAGAACTGGTTAATGATACTGTGCAATTTGAAAATAACTGTCATGTACGTATGTATGTATGTATGTATGTATGTATATACATCATACACATGTATACATATACATACATACATACATGTACATATATATATATATATATTTGCGATATTGATGTAGTACATTATTGCAAATAATATTGAACACCAATGTTGATATGAACTGAGAACTGTTCTTGGTAAGATCAATACTGAATAAAAAAGTAAACTCAATTAACGCGTTTACAAAAGCAAATAAGTAGGTATGTGAATCCAAGAGCACCGTCGCGGCTAGACCGCGTGTCTCGATCTGATTGTTATAAACCAATCAATCAATTGTTCGACGTGTTTCTGTTGTACACTCGCTCACTCTATGCAGATTAAGCTTTACGTGTCTGAGGGTGTCCATGGGACAATACTGCCCAGCGACTTGGCCCTTCTTTGACTAGAGAAATAGAGCGAGTGTAGACCAAATACATGTCGAACAGTTTATTGAGATTAACCTTAACTGACTGAACGAATGTGCACGGCTAGCAATTGTCACAGTTATCCTGATCTGACTTTGAAGTGTGACGCGCACATACAGAAATAATATTTATATCTTGCTGAGAACCCTGAGCTCGTTTCCTCCGGTAAATAACAACATATGGTTGTTGGTGAAGGTCGTTTAGTAATTAAACGACGATATTAATAAAAACAACCAAAAGATGAGTAATAAATAAACGAACAAGAATCTCTTTATGCGTCTTTCTGCAGCCTTAATTGGGCTCACAGGGAACAACGAACATCTATGTTTTGTAGCGATGTTGCCAATATATGACACATTATTGAAATGATAGTTCGTGTATATTAGATGAATTCAGCTGTTCAAGCACACAGACTTACATGTACGCGTAGCACACATTTGATGACAGTCCAGCCAATTCACGTCTTTTATTATGAATGCGCTACAAAACATAGTTCCTATAGATAACTACCTATAGCCTAATTGCAGGGTATTACAACAACTCCCATCGCAGGAAGCAAACATAAAAATAGTATAAAGATCATATTGATCTGGATCTGTAAAAACAGAGTCATCTCACGTAGACGAATTACTAGTATACGATTACTGTCTATATACTAATAAAACATTACTAAACTATTGTCTGAATGGCATAATTATATGTTAAAATGCGCTATATTAAACTAGAGTCGCAAGAACAAGATAAACTCCGTGCTACTACTCGTTAATGTATCGGGATGGCTTCCGTATCGTGCGTCCAGATCTATGTATCGACGTCAACGGCTTTCGAGACGGTGCATTCGCAATCGCTGCAGTGTCGCCGTTCGTCGTGACGTCTTGCGTCATCATCGGTCGTCGGTGTTGAATTCTTGGACCGTCACTCGGTGTGGTGGTTCTGCTGCCTCTTCGATAATATTCTTCGATAAAGTGGCATGCAAGTAGTTCTCTGAGATGTGACCAGGTCGTGCGTAGTCTCGACCCTTCGTTGTTTGTACCATGTAGGATCTTGGTTCTGCGCATGTACCTATCACCTCTCTTGGATAGCACTGGTGTGTCTCCTTGACCAACATGTAGTGGGGCCTGCTTCGATCCTGCACCTTGGTTGTGGTAGTTCACCATGCGATCTCTCCGGTGCTGTATTACACCATTCGTCACATGCTGAGTTTACAATGTCGGGTGGTGGCTAGGCAAGTTTGTATGTACAGGGCGGTTGAACATGATCTCACTGGGGCTTGCCAGACCGGTGTCGATCGGTGTACATCGGTGATGTTGTAGTGCTATTTGCCAGTCGTTTCCTGTCTTCTTGCACTTTTTCAAGATACCCTTCACGGTCCTCATCTGTCGTTCTACCAGTCCGTTTCACTGTGGATACCATGGTGATGTCGTTGTGTGATTTATGTTCCATCTGTGGCACATGTCGTGGTATGGCTTGCCTACGTATTGCAGTCCGTTATCTGTGATTATTTCCAGCGGTGGTCCGAAGATACTGAACCACTCCGCTGTCACGTGTGCAATAGTGCTGCTGGTCGGCGATGTTTTCTTCTGAACGACATGGAATTTTGGACTGATAGTCTGGGATGATCGGGCAATTATCGCCTTTAATCTCGAACATGTCGCTGGCCACCTTTGTCCACGGTGTGGATGGCACGTCATGAGCAGCAAGAGACTGTTGTCTATGTTCCGCCTGATTCTCCTGGCATGATTTGACCATTGTCTCAATGTCTTTGTGAATGTTTGGCCAGTATACGGACTCGCGCATGAGTCGTCGTGTCGTCTCGGTTCCGTGGTGGGCTTTATGGAGTTGCTGCAGGATGTCCTGTCGCAATGCGTCTGGTATGATGACCTGTCTCCCTTTGAAGATGACTTCGTCGGAGATACCAAATTCGTCGCGGTAAGACCAATATGGGCGAAGGTCTTGTGGCACATCCTTAATCGTGTCTGTCCAACCGCTGTAGACCACTTTCTAGAGTGCTAGCATTGTGTGGTCTGAGACAGACAATTCTCTGAGCTGGATTCATTTATCGGTGCTGAAGTTGATGCGGTCCATGTTGTGGAGCCTTTCATCGTTCTCATCTGTCAGGATGTCGTCCACTGTTACATCTAGTGGGATCTCCGCATTATTCTCCGGATTGGGAAATCGTAACAGAGTGTGTCCGCTATGGTCATCTGGCTGCCAGGTCGGTACACAAGCTAGAACTCATTTCCCTGAATCTTGATCGGGAGTCACTGTGGAGGTGGGCTCTTTAACGGCTTGTTGTGTGTCATTAACAGAGGCTTGTGGTCTGTTATGACAACGAACGGCTATCCGAAGAGGAAGGTGTGGAACTTTTGGACCCCTCTCACGATGACCAACGTCTCACGCTCTATGTTCGAGTACGCTGACTGTGTCGGTGTAAGTGTCATGTTTGTTGTTCCGTAGAAGGCATGCACCCAGGCCTCTCTGCAAAGCATCAACTTATAGGACTGTCTCCATCTGTGGGTTGTAGTACAACATACGCTGTAGATGCATCTCTTGAGAACTTCGTAGGTGCGTTGATGATCTTCTTGCCACAGGAACGAGACGTCCTTCTTGAGTAATTCTCTCAGTGTTGCCACTTTGTGTGCGAAGTGAGGTACGTATGCTACAAAATAGTTAATCAGGCCAATGATCCCCTGCATATCCTCCTTATCCTGTGGTATAGGCATAATGTGTATGTCCTCAACGTTGCCACGGTCAGGCCTGATACCGTCTTGGCCCTACACCGACCCGAAGAATGTGATCTCATTGGTCTTGTTGACGCATTTCTTGGAACTGAAGATGACACCTTCCTATATGGCAACCTGCATGAGCACTAACAGGTTCCTGTCGTGTTCTTCGTGGTCGCGTCCGTATACGACTACGTCGTCTGCAATGCTAACACACCCATGGCATCTGGCTAGGTTTCTATCCATTGCCTGCTAAAAGGGGTCCTGTGACAAGCGTTTACCAAAAGGGAGTCGTTTATAACAATACGTCCAAAAGGTGTTCGGAAGCTTGTCATCTCTTGACTGGTCTCTTTAAGGTGAATTGACCAATATCCAGATCTGGCGTCCATCTTCGAGAATACACATGCCACGGCGAACTCAGGGTTGAGTTTCTCTAGGATCGGAATCTTGTGTGGACAGTGCTTGAGACAGTCATTGACGCTTGGGGTCAAGACATACCCTTAGGCTCCCATCTCGCTTTGCGCTCGTTGCGATTGATCAACACCAGTCAGTGTGATGCTCAATCTTCCTGATTATGCCACCGTTCTCTATGGCACCAAACTCCTGTTGTAGCTTTGTCTTCAGGTGTATGCTGCACTTTCGTGGGGCATCGATTGAGGGTTTTGCTTCGGGCTTCAACGAAAGAGTAGCCTTGTCTTTAAAACTACCGATGCGATCAAACAGATCTTGAAAGTACCTTTTGCGGTCCATGATGGAGTTAACTGTTGCGTTCTGTAGGTTGGTATTCGCAGCGATCTGTGTGACGTCACGTTTGATGGCATGTATTGTCACGATTCTCATCTGTTCACATGCCCTCAGGCCCAGGATCGTTAGTCATTGGACGTCGACAACGTAGAACTTGTACTTGCGCCACTGACAGTCCTTGTTTTGGCATAGGATCTTCAGTCGTTGTAATGGCAGAGGATCTTCAGTGCGCCGATGCATTTAATCTCGCCTCCGTTGTAAGCAGTTAACTTTGTATGAGGTACAGGTTCTACTTTGGATTGCCACAGTTCTCCATGCATCTGCTTTGCGACCCGCACGGGTAGGGTATGGCCTGATGCGTCTGTGTCGACTTTAAGTGTGAGTTAATGGATATCCTCCATGACAATGCATACCATTTTGAGGTTGGCATACGCTTCATTACGTGATGCGATTTGTGTCATTCTACCGCAGTGACTACGCAAAACGACTTAGTGCAGTAACCAGACAATTCATGTATTAGCTTTGGTGGTTTTCTGTCACGTCGGCCTCGGCTTTTTCGTCTATTTTGCCTTTTTTGCTTGCTTTGATCTCTATGCGGCCGATCATCTTTCTTCTGTCGATCGCCTGTCTTCTTCTTTCGGCAGCATTTTGCCCAGTGTCCAATGGCGTTACAGTAGTTGCACTTGACTTTGTAGGCTGAACACTGTCGCGGTGGCTATGGGAGCGCACAATTTCTGCACACCTTTCTTTGTCTTATCTCGTTGATAGCCGTATGATGCGGGCTTCTGAGGCTCTACAGTATTTCTATTCCGACTGCCATAGCCTCGTATTTGCGTGCTTCTTGAAATACAAATTCGACTTGGTAACCTTATTTCTGGTCGAGAAGATGCTTCGTTCAAAATGACTCCCAGCATAACTTTGCTCGCATGGCTAATGAGGCTGATGGTTCATTAGTTTTGACATTGTTGTAGGTTGCCTTTCTTGGGGGAGAGTAATTATCAATGGTTGAGTCTATGTTGTTGGCCACTCTCCAGTCTGCCAGATTTTGTGGCAGTTGTTAGTGAGGATGTTTATCACCGTTTCTCCTCCGTTCATCAGTTCTGTTGGGATGTTCTCAAATCCAGTAGCTTTCCCCTTCTTCAATGATCGTGCAGTGATCTCCACGTCTCCACATAAAATTGGAAAGTCATCCTTGTTAGATGATTCTTGGCTGACTAGAACACTTGGATCTTCGTTGGTCTGGAAGTTGTATAACTCCGAACAGTATTCCGTCCATCTGTTGATCATGGTTTTTTTTTCGGTGAGGCATTCCCCTTCTTTGTCTTGAACTGTGTTGACTTTCTCCTGCCTTTGCTTTGTCAGTTCTCTCACGACTTGGTATGCTCTTTTGTTGTTGTTGTTGTTGAGGCAGTCGTCAATTTTCGTGCACTGTTCTTCAATCCATTTTTCTTTGGCTTGTTTCATTCCCTTTCTCATCTTCTAGTTGATCTCACTGTACCTTGCTGCTCCTTCTTCCATGTACTTGTCTTTACTAAGTTGTCGGAACAGAAAGTAAAGAAATTGAACTTGATGTCCAAAGCAACTGCTCCGTACCCCTGAGTTATGCTGATTTATTCGGATCCTCTGCATGACAGCCTAATTAAAGTAGTGCAGTCAATAACTATTTTATTGGATGTACGCAAACATTTTGAGTAGTTTTCAGGTTATTGCAGCGTGTAAGCCTATGTGTTTGTATGCAGATGGCCAGATTATTGGTAAACTTATTGCTCAAAGACGCTCCCAAGAAACAACTCTTCCGAGTTGCGCCTGTTTTATCTAAAGCGCCGATGTTAACTTTAAAAAGCAATGTAAAGTAAGCAGCCATCATTTATCAACTCGGTGGGCTGGAGCTCCCTGGGGAGCAGCCTTCGACTTTTACCTTCTCACTGCCAGTCGCCAGTTGCCATTTCAACGGATGGAAAACTACCAGTGTTTTTCCGCTGCCATTGAATAATGGCCACATTCAGACAAAGCCAGTGAACTATTTCTAATACTTATTCGCGCCCCAGCATTCACCCACACACACACACACACACACACACACACACACACACACACACACACACAC
>CM034543.1:53263353-53296363 GCA_020002185.1 Paraescarpia echinospica
CATATCAGAGTTATCACAGTCTGATTATAGTGTTTGAAAACACCGGTGTGTTTGTTGGCTTTCGACCAAAAAAGCACGCAGCAGTAAGACTGACACTCGTGTTGTTACAGTCGCTGGGACATAAATCACAGAAATGACTCAGCATTACCCAAAGTTGTATAGACACCACGATTCGTACATACGACATTAAACAGGTTAGACCTGAAGTTGCAACGGCGGAATTGAATAATATCGACAAACGTGCGTTTTCTGTAGCTGCACCCAAAATCTAGAATCAACTCCCTATCACTTTAAAATGATCTGAGGCTATAAATACCTTCCGTAAGAAACTAAAGACTTATTTATTTGAAATTGCATTCCCACCCTAACCTTCGGCGGTCTCTTGCTCTAATAACGACTATTGATTGTCCATGTGAACGATTTTGCCCAACTATTCTTGTATGTTGCGCCTCTGAGCTCAGATTCCTGGGGATTTAGGCGCTATAGAAGTTTGTCATTATTATCATTACATACTTCTATGTGATGTATATATTATCTGCATGATGTATTTCAATTTACGGACGAAATAAAGGTATTGTTATTATTATTGTTATTATTATTAGTATTATTATTATTATTGTTATTTTTATTATTATTATTTTCGATTGCATCGTAAAGATAATAATGCCATTTACAAAAGTGTCGTTGGATGTAGGCAGTAAGTTTGAATACTGTTCACGCTATTTCAGTTTAAAAAAACATTGGGATTTTAATGTTGGCTAATTGAAACTAAATTTGTTTCGGGTTCATTGTGAATAATTAAAGTAGTGCAGTCAATAACTATGTTATTGAATGTACGCAGACATTTTGAGTAGTTTTCAGGTTATTGCAGCGTGTAAGCCTATGTGTTTGTATGCAGATGGCCAGATTATTGCTAAACTTATTGCTCAAAGACGCTCCCAAGAAACAACTCTTCCGAGTTGCGCCTGTTTTATCCAAAGCGCCGACGTTAACTTTAAAAAGCAAGGTAAAGTAAGCAGCCATCATTTATCAACTCGGTGGGCTGGAGCATCCTGGGGAGCAGCCTTCGACTTTTACCATCTCACTGCCAGTCGCCAGTTGCCATTTCAACGGGTGTAATCTACCAGTGTTTTTCCGCTGCCATTGAATAATGGCCACATTCAGACAAAGCCAGTGAACTATTACTAACACTTACTCGCGCCCCAACATTCACACATACACACACACACACACACACACACACACACACACACACACACACACACACACACACACACACACACACACACACACACACGCACACGCACGCACACACACACACACACACACACGCACACACACACACACAAACACTCACTCACTCACACAAACACACTCACTCACACACACACCCACCCACACCAGTAGCACTATCGGGTTAAGTTTGACGTGAGTGACGCCGTTGGTAATTCCCATTCGGTGCACGAGCAAGTTCATCGTTTCTTTTTATCAGTTATGATCGCGAACAAAAGACACAGATAAAGAAACTATGTATGATCAGGTATACAAATTATCACGTGTGGGTCAGGGAGACTCCCACTGAGGCCTAAAAAAGCCGCCCTAATGGGAGCCACCAGTTATATTGATTTTAGTCCCACTATTGTTTATTATAATATTATATATTAATGAATTTGCCAATGCCAGCCAAAAGTTTAATTTCATAATGTTAGCAGATGATACCACCCTGTTAAATACTCTTGACTCATTTCCAACGTGTGAAAAAATGGAAACGTAGAATTTGCTATAAACATGGAACTAAACAAAATTAGTTAATGGCTAAAACTTAGAATATTTCCATGGCACTCATCTATATAGGATACAAGTGCTATTAAATGGCGCCTGGTGCACCACCTGCGCTAACATATGACAGCACACCAATACTCCAGTTCAGCGTAAACAAATCATATCCTATGTTGTTGTGTGGTTTATCAGAATAAAATAATCGTATCATGTAAGACTGCAGTTATGATGAAGTGTCGATAACCAGTTAACGTCACCACCGCGAACAACAGTCTCGTTATGCGTCCTTTTGCAGCTTTGGGCACACAGCGAACAACAAAAATCTGTTTTGTATTTGTATCGATGATGCCCATATATGGCATATCAATTGACTGTTGCTCAATGAGAGGCGCGGGGTGCACTCGAAGGAGTGGCATCAGGATATTTCAATTGGTTCATCAGATTTATATAGACTCTGACGTATGTTTACTTAGTAAACTTCCTCTTGCAAAGTCACCGGACCATGTCCGGCCTGGTCACACCCGGTTGCGAGTCGCGTGCATTTACACTGGGTAATAAACCGATTCCACGAACCATGCAACACAACGCTACATGTATAGTTTAACTATAGAAACTGCAGGGAAATGGATGTTTAGAAGACTAGAGGTTACGTCTATTGTGTAGAGGAGGTCAAAGGCCCCTATAATGTGTTTGAAATCAGACAATCTAAACGACCATTGAAATGCATGCCATGTAATAATATGACGACAGCAAGAACGTGTAGAAATTAACATAATGGGCAGGTAAAGGACGTGTATTTATTGCTCTCTTGCTCAGAATGATTGTGTGGCACTCGTCTTTACATGATCATTATATTAATAGTAAATATAGCGAAAAGAAAACATCACTGATAACATAATTTGGGATTAATAGAAAATGGCCGACGATATTTCCTTGTGTTCCCATGTTTTCCTAATGGAATAATGTTTGTTCACCGGATGGCCACGGAAATAATACCGCGTGCCTCTTACATTTCCCAACGTAGATGTAGATAAGCTTATAACAAGAAAGGATGGTTTTATATTTAAACGATGCCGAAAGACTAAAATATTGCTCGACACACGAACGAGTGGTAACAAACTACACGTGTAGTTCCACAGACACGCCGGTGTTAGCATACGAAGGCAGCCCCGATAGTGATTAATCATTCCACCCACCCTGCGACCAGTACACTCACACGTCAAACTCAAGTTAACTGGTTCAGTGGCGTAGTAACGGTTGTCGGCGCCCGGGTACGACGTACGACTTGAAGCCCCCCCACCCCCCCCACCCCCCGACGCGAAGACTGCTATATATGTTTCAACTCACAGAACTGGTTAATGATACTGTGCAATTTGAAAATAACTATCATGTACGTATGTATGTATGTATGTATGTATATACATCATACACATGTATACATTTACATACATACATACATACATACATACATGTACATATATATATATATATATATATATATGCGATATTGATGTAGTACATTATTGCAAATAATATTGAACACCAATGTTGATATGAACTGAGAACTGTTCTTGGTAAGATCAATACTGAATAAAAATGTAAACTCAATTAACGCGTTTACAAAAGCAAATAAGCAGGTATGTGAATCCAAGAGCACCGTCGCGGCTAGACCGCGTGTCTCGATCTGATTGTTATAAACCAATCAATCAATTGTTCGACGTGTTTCTGTTCTACACTCGCTCACTCTATGCAGATTAAGCTTTACGTGTCTGAGGGTGTCCATGGGACAATACTGCCTAGCGACTTGGCCCTTCTTTGACTAGAGAAATAGAGCGAGTGTAGACCAAATACATGTCGAACAGTTTATTGAGATTAACCTTAACTGACTGAACGAATGTGCACGTCTAGCAATAGTCACAGTTATCCTGATCTGACTTTGAAGTGTGACGCGCACATACAGAAATAATATTTATATCTTGCTGAGAACTCTGAGCTCGTTTGCTACGGTAAATAACAACATATGGTTGTTGGTGAAGGTCGTTTAGTAATTAAACGACGATATTAATAAAACAACCAAAAGATGAGTCATAAATAAACGAACAAGAATCCCTTTATGCGTCTTTCTGCAGCCTTAATTGGGCTCACAGCGAACAACGAACATCTATGTTTTGTAGCGATGATGCCAATATATGGCACATGATAGTTCGTGTATATTATATGAATTCAGCTGTTCAAGCACACAGACTTACATGTACGCGTAGCACACATTTGATGACAGTCCAGCCAATTCACGTCTTTTATTATGAATGCGCTACAAAACGTAGTTCCTATAGATAACTACCTATAGCCTGATTGCAGGGTATTACAACACCTCCCATCGCACGAAGCAAATATCAAAATAGTATCAAGATCATATTGATCTGGATCTGTAAAAACAGTGTCATCTCACGTAGACGAATTACTAGTATACGATTAGTGTCTGTATACTAATAAAACATTACTAAACTATTGTCTGAATGGCATAATTATATGTTTAAATGCGTTCTATTAAACTAGAGTCGCAAGAACAAGATAAACTCCGTGCTACTACTCGTTAATGTATCGGGATGGCTTCCGGATCGTGCGTCCAGATCTACGTATCGACGTCAACGGCTTTCGGGACGGTGCATTCGCAGTCGCTGCAGTGTCGCCGGTCGTCGTGACGTCTTGCGTCATCATCGGTCGTCGGTGTTGTCTTCTTGGAACGTCACTCGGTGTGGTGGTTCTGCTGCCTCTTCGATAATACTCTTCGATGGAGTGGCATGCAGTAGTTCTCTGAGATGTGACCAGGTCGTGCGTAGTCTCGACCCTTCGGTGTTTGTACGATGTAGGATCTTGGTTCTGCGCATGTACCTATCACCTCTCCTGGATACCACTGGTGTGTCTCCTTGAACAACATGTAGTGGGGCCTGCTTCGGTCCTGCACCTTGGTTGTGGTAGTTCACCATGCGATCTCTCCGGTGCTGTATTACTCCATTCGTCACATGCTGAGTTTACAATGTCGGGTGGTGGCTAGGCAAGCTTGTATGTACAGGGCGGTTGAACATGATCTCACTGGGGCTTGCCAGACCGGTGTCGATCGGTGTACATCGGTGATGTTGTAGTGCTATTTGCCCGTCGTTTCCTGTCTTCTTTCACTTTTTCAAGATACCCTTCACGGTCCTCATCTGTCGTTCTACCAGTCAGTTTCACTGTGGATACCGTGTTGATGTCGTTGTGTGATTTATGTTCCATCTGTGGCACATGTCGTGGTATGGCTTGCCTACGTATTGCAGTCCGTTATCTGTGATTATTTCCTGCGGTGGTCCGAAGATACTGAACCACTCCGCTGTCACGTGTGCAATAGTGCTGCTGGTCGGCGATGTTTTCTTCTGAACGACATGGAATTTTGGACTGATAGTCTGGGATGATCGGGCAACTATCGCCTTTAATCTCGAACATGTCGCTGGCCACCTTTGTCCACGGTGTGGATGGCACGTCATGAGCAGCAAGAGACTGTTGTCTATGTTCCGCCTGATTCTCCTGGCATGATTTGACCATTGTCTCAATGTCTTTGTGAATGCTTGGCCAGTATACGGACTCTCGCATGAGTCGTCGTGTCGTCTCGGTTCCGTGGTGGGCTTTATGGAGTTGCTGCAGGATGTCCTGTCACAATGCGTCTGGTATGATGACCTGTCTCCCTTTGAAGATGACTTCGTCGGAGATACCAAATTCATCGCGGTAAGACCAGTATGGGCGAAGGTCTTGTGGCACATCCTTAATCGTGTCTGTCCAACCGCTGTAGACCACTTCCTAGAGTGCTCGCATTGTGTGATCTGAGACAGACAATTCTCTGAGCTGGATTCATTTCTCGGTGCTGAAGTTGATGCGGTCCATGTTGTGGAGCCTTTCATCGTTCTCATCTGTCAGGATGTCGTCCACTGTTACATCTAGTGGGATCTCCGCATTATTCTCCGGATTGGGAAATCGTAACAGAGTGTGTCCTCTATGGTCATCTGGCTGCTAGGTCGGTACACAAGCTAGAACTCATTTCCCTGAATCTTGATCGGGAGTCACTGTGGAGGTGGGCTCTTTAACGGCTTGTTGTGTGTCATTAACAGAGGCTTGTGGTCTGTTATGACAACGAACGGCTATCCGAAGAGGAAGGTGTGGAACTTTTGGATCCCTCTCACGATGACCAACGTCTCACGCTCTATGTTCGAGTACGCTGACTGTGTCGGTGTAAGTGTCATGTTTGTTGTTCCGTAGAAGGCATGCACCCAGGCCTCTCTGCAAAGCATCAACTTATAGGACTGTCTCCATCTGTGTGTTGTAGTACAACAGACGCTGTAGATGCATCTCTTGAGAACTTCGTAGGTCCGTTGATTATCTTCTTACCACAGGAACGAGACGTCCTTCTTGAGTAGTTCTCTCAGTGTTGCCACTTTGTGTGCGAAGTGAGGTACGTACGCTACAAAATAGTTAATTAGGCCAATGAACCCCTGCATATCCTCCTTATCCTGTGGTATACGCATCTTGTGTATGTCCTCAATGTTGCCACGGTCAGGCCTGATACCGTCTTGGCCCTACACCGACCCGAAGAAGGTGATCTCATTGGTCTTGTTGACGCATTTCTTGGAACTGAAGATGACACCTTCCTATCTGGCAACGTGCATGAGCACTAACAGGTTCCTGTCGTGTTCTTCGTGGTTGCGTCCGTATACGACTACGTCGTCTGCAATGCTAACACACCCATGGCATCTGGCTAGGTTTCTATCCATTGCCTACTAAAAGGGGTCCTGTGACAAGCGTTGACCAAAAGTGAGTCGTTTATAACAGTACGTCCAAAAAGGTGTTCGGAAGCTTGTCATATCTTGACTGGTCTCTTTAAGGTGAATTGACCAATATCCAGATCTGGCGCCCATCTTCGAGAATACACATGCCACGGCGAACTCAGGGTTGAGTTTCTCTAGGATCGGATTCTTGTGTGGAAAGTGCTTGAGACAGTCATTGACGCTTGGGGACAAGACATACCCTTAGGCTCCCATCTCGCTTTGCGCTCGTTGCGATTGATGAACACCAGTCAGTGTGATGCTCAATCTTCCTGATTATGCCACCGTTCTCCATGGCACCAAACTCCTGTTGTAGCTTTGTCTTCAGGTGTATGCTGCACTTTCGTGGGGCATCGATTGAGGGTTTCGCTTCGGGCTTCAACGAAAGAGTAGCCTTGTCTTTAAAACTACCGATGCGATCAAACTGATCTTGAAAGTGCCTTTTGCGGTCCATGATGGAGTTAACTGTTGCGTTCTGTAGGTTGGTATTCGCAGCGATCTGTGTGACGTCACGTTTGATGGCATGTATTGTCACTATTCTCATCTGTTCACATGCCCTCAGGCCCAGGATCATTAGTCATTGGACGTCGACAACGTAGAACTTGTACTTGCGCCACTGACAGTCCTTGTTTTGGCATAGGATCTTCAGTCCTTGTAATGGCAGAGGATCTTCAGTGCGCCGATGCATTTCATCTCGCCTCCGTTGTAAGCAGTTAACTTTTTATGAGGTACAGGTTCTACTTTGGATTGCCACAGTTCTCCATGCATCTGCTTTGCGACCGGCACGGGTAGGATATGGCCTGTTGCGTCTGTGTCGACTTTAAGTGTGAGTTAATGGATATCCTCCATGACAATGCAGACCATTTTGAGGTTGGCATACGCTTCATTACGTGATGCGATTTGTGTCATTCTGCCGCAGTGACTACGCATAACGACTTAGTGCAGTAACCAGACAATTCATGTGTTAGCTTTGGTGGTTTTTTGTCACGTCGGCCTCGGCTTTTTCGTCTATTTTGCCTTTTTTGCTTGCTTTGATCTCTATGCGGCCGATCACCTGTCTTCTGTCGATCGTCTGTCTTCTTCTTTCGGCAGCATTTTGCCCAGTGTCCAATGGCGTTACAGTAGTTGCACTTGACTTTGTAGGCTGAACAAAGTCGCGGTGGCTATGGGAGCGCACAATTTCGGCTCACCTTTCTTTGTCTTATCTCGTTGATAGCCGTATGATGCGGGCTTCTGAGGCTCTATAGTATTTCTATTCCGACTGCCATAGCCTCGTATTTGCGTGCTTCTTGAAATACAAATTCGACATGGTAACCTTGTTTCTGGTCGAGAAGATGCTTCGTTCAAGATGACTCCCAGCATCACTTTGCTCGCATGGCTAATGAGGCTGATGGTTCATTAGTTTTGACATTGTTGTAGGTTGCCTTTCTTGGGGGAGAGTAATTATCAGTGGTTGAATCCATGTTGTTGGCCACTCTCCAGTCTGCCAGATTTTGTGGCAGATGTTAGTGAGGATGTTTATCACCGTTTCTCCTCCGTTCATTATCAGTTCTGCTGGGATGTTCTCAAATCCAGTAGCTTTCCCCTTCTTCAATGATCGTGCAGTGATCTCCACGTCTCCACATAAAATTGGAAAGTCATCCTTGTTAGATGATTCTTGGCTGACTAGAACACTTGGATCTTCGTTGGTCTGGAAGTTGTATAACTCCGAACAGTATTCCGTCCATCTGTTGATCATGTTTTTTTCTTCGGTGAGGCATTCCCCTTCTTTGTCTTGAACTGTGTTGACTTTCTCCTGCCTTTGCTTTGTCAGTTCTCTCACGACTTGGTATGTTCTTTTGTTGTTGTTGTTGTTGAGGCAGTCTTCAATTTTCGTGCACTGTTCTTCAATCCATTTTTCTTTGGCTTGTTTCATTCCCTTTCTCATCTTCTAGTTGATCTCACTGTACCTTGCTGCTCCTTCTTCCATGTACTTGTCTTTACTAAGTTGTCGGAACAGAAAGAAGTAGTGTAAAGAAATTGAACTTGATGTCCAAAGCAACTGCTCCGTACCCCTGAGTTATGCTGATTTATTCGGATCCTCTGCATGACAGCCTAATTAAAGTAGTGCAGTCAATAACTATGTTATTGGATGTACACAAACATTTTGAGTAGTTTTCAGGTTATTGCAGCGTGTAAGCCTATGTGTTTGTATGCAGATGGCCAGATTATTGGTAAACTTATTGCTCGAAGACGCTCCCAAGAAACAACTCCTCCGAGTTGCGCCTGTTTTATCTAAAGCGCCGATGTTAACTTTAAAAAGCAATGTAAAGTAAGCAGCCATCATTTATCAACTCGGTGGGCTGGAGCTTCCTGCGGAGCAGCCTTCGACTTTTACCTTCTCACTGCCAGTCGCCAGTTGCCATTTCAACGGATGGAAAACTACCAGTGTTTTTCCGCTGCCATTGAATAATGGCCACATTCACACAAAGCCAGTGAACTATTTCTAATATTTATTCGTGCCCCAGCATTCACACACACACACACACACACACACACACACACACACACACACACACACACACACACACACACACACACACACACACACACACACACACACACACACACGCACACGCACGCACACACACACACACACACACACGCACACACACACACACAAACACTCACTCACTCACACAAACACACTCACTCACACACACACCCACCCACACCAGTAGCACTATCGGGTTAAGTTTGACGTGAGTGACGCCGTTGGTAATTCCCATTCGGTGCACGAGCAAGTTCATCGTTTCTTTTTATCAGTTATGATCGCGAACAAAAGACACAGATAAAGAAACTATGTATGATCAGGTATACAAATTATCACGTGTGGGTCAGGGAGACTCCCACTGAGGCCTAAAAAGCCGCCCTAATGGGAGCCACCAGTTATATTGATTTTAGTCCCACTATTGTTTATTATAATATTATATATTAATGAATTTGCCATGGCCAGCCAAAAGTTTAATTTCATAATGTTTGCAGATGATACCACCCTGTTAAATACTCTTGACTCATTTCCAACGTGTGAAAAAATGGAAACGTAGAATTTGCTATAAACATGGAACTAAACAAAATTAGTTAATGGCTAAAACTTAGAATATTTCCATGGCACTCATCTATATAGGATACAAGTGCTATTAAATGGCGCCTAGTGCACCACATGCGCTAACATATGACAGCACACCAATACTCCAGTTCAGCGTAAACAAATCATATCCTATGTTGTTGTGTGGTTTATCAGAATAAAATAATCGTATCATGTAAGACTGCAGTTATGATGAAGTGTCGATAACCAGTTAACGTCAACACCGCGAACAAGAGTCTCGTTATGCGTCCTTTTGCAGCTTTGGGCACACAGCGAACAACAAAAATCTGTTTTGTATTTGTATCGATGATGCCAATATATGGCATATCAATTGAATGTTGCTCAATGAGAGGCGCGGGGTGCACTCGAAGGAGTGGCATCAGGATATTTCAATTGGTTCATCAGATTTCCTCTTGCAAAGTCAGCGGACCATGTCCGGCCTGGTCACACCCGGTTGCGAGTCGCGTGCATTTACACTGAGTAATAAACCGATTCCACGAACCATGCAACACAACGCTACAGGTATAGTTTAACTATAGAAACTGCAGGGAAATGGATGTTAAGAAGACTAGAGGTTACGTCTATTGTGTAGAGGAGGTTAAAAAGGCCCCTATAATGTGTTTGAAATCAGACAATCTAAACGACCATTGAAATGCATGCCATGTAATAATATGACGACAGCAAGAACGTGTAGAAATTAACATAATGGGCAGGTAAAAGACGTGTATTTATTGCTCTCTTGCTCAGAATGATTGTGTGGCACTCGTCTTTACATGATCATTATATTAATAGTAAATATAGCGAAAAGAAAACATCACTGATAACATAATTTGGGATTAATAGAAAATGGCCGACGATATTTCCTTGTGTTCCCATGTTTTCCTAATGGAATAATGTTTGTTCACCGGATGGCCACGGGACTAATATCGCGTGCTTCTTACATTTCCCAACGTAGATGTAGATAAGCTTATAACAAGAAAGGATGGTTTTATATTGAAACGATGCCGAAAGACTAAAATATTGCTCGACACACGAACGAGTGGTAACAAACTACACGTGTAGTTCCACAGACACGCCGGTGTTAGCATACGAAGGCAGCCCCGATAGTGATTAATCATTCCACCCACCCTGCGACCAGTACACTCACACGTCAAACTCAAGTTAACTGGTTCAGTGGCGTAGTAACGGTTGTCGGCGCCCGGGTACGACGTACGACTTGAAGCCCCCCCCCCCACCCCCCGACGCGAAGACTGCTATATATGTTTCAACTCACAGAACTGGTTAATGATACTGTGCAATTTGAAAATAACTATCATGTACGTATGTATGTATGTATGTATGTATGTATGTATGTATATACATCATACACATGTATACATATACATACATACATACATACATACATACATACATACATACATACATACATACATACATACATACATACATACATACATACATACATACATACATGTACATATATATATATGTATATATATATGCGATATTGATGTAGTACATTATTGCAAATAATATTGAACACCAATGTTGATATGAACTAAGAACTGTTCTTGGTAAGATCAATACTGAATAAAAATGTAAACTCAATTAACGCGTTTACAAAAGCAAATAAGCAGGTATGTGAATCCAAGAGCACCGTCGCGGCTAGACCGCGTGTCTCGATCTGATTGTTATAAACCAATCAATCAATTGTTCGACGTGATTTTGTTCTACACTCGCTCTCTCTATACAGATTAAGCTTTACGTGTCTGAGGGTGTCCATGGGACAATACTGCCTAGCGACTTGGCCCTTCTTTGACTAGAGAAATAGAGCGAGTGTAGACCAAATACATGTCGAACAGTTTATTGAGATTAACCTTAACTGACTGAACGAATGTGCACGTCTAGCAATAGTCACAGTTATCCTGATCTGACTTTGAAGTGTGACGCGCACATACAGAAATAATATTTATATCTTGCTGAGAACTCTGAGCTCGTTTGCTACGGTAAATAACAACATATGGTTGTTGGTGAAGGTCGTTTAGTAATTAAACGACGATATTAATAAAACAACCAAAAGATGAGTCATAAATAAACGAACAAGAATCCCTTTATGCGTCTTTCTGCAGCCTTAATTGGGCTCACAGCGAACAACGAACATCTATGTTTTGTAGCGATGATGCCAATATATGGCACATTATTGAAGTGATAGTTAGTGTATATTAGATGAATTCAGCTGTTCAAGCACACAGACTTACATGTACGCGTAGCCACACAGCCAATTCACGTCTTTTATTATGAATGCGCTACAAAACATAGTTCGTATAGATAACTACCTATAGCCTGATTGCAGGGTATTACAACAACTCCCATCGCAGGAAGCAAACATAAAAATAGTATAAAGATCATATTGATCTGGATCTGTAAAAACAGTGTCATCTCACGTAGACGAATTACTAGTATACGATTAGTGTCTGTATACTAATAAAACATTACTAAACTATTGTCTGAATGGCATAATTATATGTTAAAATGCGTTCTATTAAACTAGAGTCGCAAGAACAAGATAAACTCCGTGCTACTACTCGTTAATGTATCGGGATGGCTTCCGGATCGTGCGTCCAGATCTACGTATCGACGTCAACGGGTTTCGAGACGGTGCATTCGCAGTCGCTGCAGGGTCGCCGGTCGTCGTGACGTCTTACGTCATCATCGGTCGTCGGTGTTGTCTTCTTGGAACGTCACTCGGTGTGGTGGTTCTGCTTCCTCTTCGATAATACTCTTCGATGGAGTGGCATGCAGTAGTTCTCTGAGATGTGACCAGGTCGTGCGTAGTCTCGACCCTTCGGTGTTTGTACGATGTAGGATCTTGGTTCTACGCATGTACCTATCACCTCTCCTGGATACCACTGGTGTGTCTCCTTGACCAACATGTAGTGGGGCCTGCTTCAGTCCTGCACCTTGGTTGTGGTAGTTCACCATGCGATCTCTCCAGTGCTGTATTACTCCATTCGTCACATGCTGAGTTTACAATGTCGGGTGGTGGCTAGGCAAGTTTGTATGTACAGGGCGGTTGAACATGATCTCACTGGGGCTTGCCAGACCGGTGTCGATCGGTGTACATCGGTGATGTTGTAGTGCTATTTGCCCGTCGCTTCCTGTCTTAATGCACTTTTTCAAGATACCCTTCACGGTCCTCATCTGTCGTTCTACCAGTCCGTTTCAATGTGGATACCGTGGTGATGTCGTTGTGTGATTTATGTTCCATCTGCGGCACATGTCGTGATATGGCTTGCCTACGTATTGCAGTCCGTTATCTGTGATTATTTCCAGCGGTGGTCCGAAGATACTGAACCACTCCGCTGTCACGTGTGCAATAGTGCTGCTGGTCGTCGATGTTTTCTTCTGAACGACATGGAATTTTGGACTGATAGTCTGTGATGATCGGGCAATAATCGCCTTTAATCTCGAACATGTCGCTGGCCACCTTTGTCCACGGTGTGGATGGCACGTCATAAGCAGCAAGAGACTGCTGTTTATGTTCCGCCTGATTCTCCTGGCATGATTTGACCATTGTCTCAATGTCTTTGTGAATGTTTGGCCAGTATACGGACTCTCGCATGAGTCGTCGTGTCGTCTCGGTTCCGAGGTGGGCTTCATGGAGTTGCTGCAGGATGTCCTTTCACAATGCGTCTGGTATGATGACCTGTCTCCCTTTGAAGATGACTTCGTCGGAGATACCAAATTCGTCGCGGTAAGACCAGTATGGGCGAAAGTCTTGTGGCACATCCTTAATCGTGTCTGTCCAACCGCTCTAGACGACTTGCTAGAGAACTCGCATTGTGTGGTCTGAGACAGACAATTCTCTGAGCTGGATTCATTTTTCGGTGCTGAAGTTGATGCGGTCCATGATGTGGAGCCTTTCATCGTTCTCGTCTGTCAGGATGTCGTCCACTGTTACATCTAGTGGGATCTCCGCATTATTCTCCGGATTGGGAAATCGTAACAGAGTGTGTCCGCTATGGTCATCTGGCCGCCAGGTCGGTACACAAGCTAGAACTCATTTCCCTGAATCTTGATCGGGAGTCGCTGTGGAGGTGGGCTCTTTAACGGCTTGTTGTGTGTCATTAACAGAGGCTTGTGGTCTGTTATGACAACGAACGGCTTTCCGAAGAGGTACGTGTGGAACTTTTGGATTCCGCTCACGATGACCAACGTCTCACGCTCTATGTTCGAGTACACTGACTGTGTCGGTGTAAGTGTCATGTTTGTTGTTCCGTAGAAGGCATGCACCCAGACATCTCTGCAAAGCATCAACTTATAGGACTGTCTCCATCTGTGGGTTGTAGTACAACAGACACGACTCGCTGTAGATGCATCTCTTGAGAACTTCGTAGGTGCGTTGATGATCTTCTTGCCACAGGAACGGGACGTCCTTCTTGAGTAGTTCTCTCAGTGTTGCCACTTTGTGTGCGAAGTGAGGTACGTACGCTGCAAAATAGTTCATTAGGCCAATGAACCCCTGCATATCCTCCTTATCCTGGGGTATAGGCATCTTGTGTATGTCCTCAATTTTGCCACGGTCAGGCCTGATACCGTCTTGGCCCTACACCGACCCGAAGAAAGTGATCTCATTGGTCTTGATTACGCATTTCTTGGAACTGAAAATGACACCTTCCTATCTGGCAACCTGCATGAGCACTAACAGGTTCCTGTCGTGTTCTTCGTGGTTGCGTCCGTATACGACTACGTCGTCTGCAATGCTAACACACCCATGGCATCTGGCTAGGATTCTATCCATTGCCTGCTGAAAGGGGTCCTGTGACAAGCGTTGACCAAAAGGGAGTCGTTTATAACAGTACGTCCCAAAAGGTGTTCGGAAGCTTGTCATCTCTTGACTGGTCTCTTTAAGGTGAATTGACCAATATCCAGATCTGGCGTCCATCTTCTAGAATCCCACCTAACAAAAACACGTTCCCAGAACGTTCCCAGAACGTTAGTTTTACGTTACGATAACGTTAGTGATAACGTTCGGAGAACGTTTTTTTGGAAAGTTTTCTTAAAGTTCCCAGAACGTTACAGATAACGTTATTGCGTATCGTTAGCATAACGTTTTTTTGGAAAGTTTTCTTAACGTTCCGAGAACGTTACAGATAACGTTATTGCATAACGTTAGCAGAACGTTTTTGCCTAACGTTAGAAGAACGTGTATTTGGAAAGTTTTCTTAACGTTCCAAGAACGTTACAGATAACGTTGTTGCGTAACGTTAGCAGAACGTTTTTCCCTAACGTTAGCATAACGTTTTTTGGAAAGTTTTCTTAACGTTCCGAGAACGTTATAAATAACGTTTTATAACGTTATTGCCTAACGTTAGCAGAACGTTTTTGCCTAACGTTAGAAGAACGTTTTTTGGAAAGTTTTCTTAACGTTCCAAGAACGTTACAGATAACGTTGTTGCGTAACGTTAGCAGAACGTTTTTCCCTAACGTTAGCAGAACGTTTTTTTGAAAGTTTTCTTAACGTTCTGAGAACGTTATAAATAACGTTATTGCCTAACGTTAGCAGAACGTTTTTGCCTAACGTTAGCAGAACGTTTTTTGGAAAGTTTTGTGACTGTTCCAAGAACGTTACAAATAACGTTTTTGCCTAATGTTAACAGAACGATAAAACAATAATAAATGGGTCTTCATTACTTTTATTTACACATGGCTGTTACATGGTAGTTACAAAACTCAATCTTCCTCTTCATCATCTTCAATCTGGTGGACTGAGAGACTGCCGGCATCTGTTGAATATAAACATGTATTCTAAATGTCAATATGAATCAAACACTATTTATTTTGGGGAATGTAAAGGCCTTCTGTAAAGAATATGTTTGATAACGTATTGTTGAACAACTAGCTGAATAACCGACGTTGCATGGGGAAAAAAGGCTGTTGCTTACACTGAAACTCTTGAAATTGTGACTCCCCGAGACCCCACCGCCCTAGACGAATTTTGAAAAAAATCTAAATGTACGATCGAACCACCCCAATAGACCCTCTATATAGATTGCACACAAAATTTCAGTCCCATACATGCAAAACTGATGGAGATAAGTGCCATTTAAAAATAGTGATTTCCCAAGATCCCCACCACCCAGAAACATTAAAAAGAATCTAAATCTATAAACCACCACAATGGGCCCCATTAGATTGCACAACATTTCAGCCACGTACATGCAAAACGGATGGACAAAAGTGCCAGTTTAATATTGTGACCCCCCAACATCCCGACCACCCAAACAAATTTCGAAAAAATCTAAATCTACAAACCACCCAAATGGGTCTGCTAGATCACACACAATATTTCAGCCTCATACATGCAAACGGTGATAACGGTTTACACACAGACAGACAGACAAGCGGGCGGGCGGGCGGGCGGGCGGGCGGCGGCGGGCGGGCTGGCGGGCAGGGCAGACAGACACAGACTGACAGGCGGACAGACAGACTACACAGAGAACCATATTGTTTTATAATATATATTTTTGCACACAAAAAACACAATGTATATGTATGTATTTGTTGCAATAATTTAATTGTATGTATTTGTTGCAATAACATGAACCTAGTTATTATTTTGCATCAGAAACGTGTTATTTTACATAAAAAAGAACATAGTGTATTAATATGGCTTTCTCCAGCAACATTAATCGTGTATTAATTATAACCACTAGGAGAGAGTCATATTGATTTCATGGGAATCCACAAATTTATATCTATGGCCTACCACAGAATGGCAAATTCAATAGCAAGGCCAGGGGGCATTTCATTTACGAAAGAAATTACTAAGAGAGAGTCATGGTCAAATACCTTGTTGGCCTTTCTCCCTCCTCTGTGAGGTGCAAACTTCAACGTTTCAGCGATAATTTTTTCAATGTGATCGATTTACAACTTTTGAAATTTTGTGAATGGGTGTACACGCTTCTGAAATCAACGAGAAAAACTAAATGAGGTAACACATTTCAGACTAAAATATCTTGAAGGGAAACAAAAGGCAACTGTTGTGGTTATGCACCTAAAGACTTAATACAAGCTAACCATTTGTAACAACAATCAACATCTTCACATCAGTGGTTAACTTGAAATGCGGTCTCAAAATGGAAGATTCTAAAATGTCCGATATCAAGAAAACCAGCCTCTTGTCCATGGCACAGTAAATTACCAGTTGAGGAATAATGGATCACGTCCAGAGTTTTGAGTTTGATCAGTTGCTATGAGGTGGTAATTGTATTCATCGGTGACCAGGTGATATAACAATAAAGAAAAGAGAAACATACTGATCACAACTTGGCAGATGGACAACTCCATGAACTTTCGCTTCAGTGTGTTCCCTTGAGGCTGTATTGTCTAAGAATATCATCCGTTGCCACCTTCCGCAGCATGCGACGAATACTGTCGCCAGTATTCACTCCTCCCAAGGAGCTCAAGTACATAACCTTAGGATAAATCAAGAGAAACAATTACAGTTATGTCTCAAAACAACTTCATATGAACACCCTGAGAAAATGTCTATCCACTGATATATTGCATATCAAAACTTTGTATTGATACAATTGCGTTTTGTTGATTGTTGTCAAAATACACACATGTTTTACATTTATCTTTAAACATACATGTAGCAATATGTTTGATTCACTAAGGGCTTTTCCATTTAAACAGTTGAGGGAGTGGTCATGAACTTGTTTTGGCCCCACTACCCACACATATTGAACTACTTAAACACCCCCTTCCCACACATCTCAATATAATTTCTGCCACATACATGTACCTTGAGAAAATGCCCCCTCCTGCTTTTTAATTACTTTTCAAATTTTCAAATACCGATGCCTCATATTTACCCCCACCCACAAACAAATTAATTGATACCCCCACTACACACAATTTGAATGTTGTTTTATTTTACCTGGTAACGCATTTAAAAAACTCAGGTCCCCACATTAAAATGTTTAATGCAAAACCCATAATTATGATTGAAAACCACTCCTTACAGTTTTCTTCTGGAATTCCTTGTCCTCAAGTTTCTGGCAAAGACCTTCCAGCTCTCCTAATTGCCCCATAAATTCAAGCCAGCTCCTAAGGCTTACTTTAGAGATTTGCAGAGGCAATCAAGCCATGATTAACCATCAACCCTTTAACATTACTAGTGGACATTCTATTGATAAGGACCCGTAGGCGTAGATATGACTTTTTTACATTTGTTTTCACCAGAATGACATACAATTATCATTCTATACCACGGACGTCCAGTCGTACAATCGGCAACTTGATCACACAGACATGATCCTCTACCCAGTGACTTTATCACACAGACATGATCCTCTACCCGGTGACTTTATAACACAGACATGATCCTCTAACCGGTGACTTTATCACACAGACATGATCCTCTACCCGGCGACTTTATCACACAGACATGATCCTCTACCCGGTGACTTTATCACACGGACATGATCCTCTACCCGGTGACTTTATCACACAGACATGATCCTCTACCCGGTGACTTTATCACACGGACATGATCCTCTACCCGGTGACTTTATCACACGGACATGATCCTCTACCCGATGACTTTATCACACGGACATGATCCTCTACCCGGTGACTTTATCACACATGAACATGATCCTCTACCCGGTGACTTTATGAAAACTGTTATTATACCCAGGGCTGGGTCCAATTATGTGATTGTATTTATAATTGATTTAAAAAATGCTGTAATTGATTATGTTTTTGAACATGTCCTGCAATTGTAATATATGTTTCCGTGTAATTGAGTTTAGTTACATCAATTACACAGTTTTAAAAAAACTATTAAAAAACAGCTGTCCTTCAGATTTGTTGCAGTCTACAAAATAGTAAACCATCAGCAGGGCTGGGTCCAATTACACAAAATCAGTTACAATTACTTTTCATTTGTCATTGCAATTAAAATTACAGATGTATTAATTGGACCTACGTACTTATTAGTTAGTGAGTACTAACTACTTTAACATATTCAACATAGACAAAAGTCTATGGAGTTATGTCTTTATTCTAATTAAGTCCTGCTGTCACAAAGTCCTAATGCCAATCCTGTAGTAGATATTACCATTAGTGTAATGGGGACAAGAGAATGGCAGGGGTGAGTGTAGATGACAGTGAAACTAACAGCTGCAGCACTGTCAGTGTAGCCATAACACCACTGCTGCCCCACAGACCCACTAAGGAGGCTCCTTGGAGACTCATTAGCGAAGTAGCCCATGTTTGGGACTTGGAGTTCAACTAAGGTGATTAATTGACCAGACTTGTGTTGCCCCTTTGTGGTAAACAGGGGTTGGTAACAGGTCAATTTACTCCTTTGGGAGACATCTACACTGGATAATATAGTTTTGTTTACGTTACTTAGTATATATTAAGGGTCTCTGTGTACTATCTAACTGATTGTTATAATAGTGTTATATAATATTTAATTGCATATCAGTCTTATGAACATATATGAGTAGTTTACACTATTATTATCATCCAAATGTGTGACTAAGTCAACCAGGTAATCTGTCCCACAACATTGAGATGGCAGATTCACCACTCTTCCCTGTCACTGTTAGCGAGTGACTGAACTGGAATTTGAAATGCTAGTCTAGTTTTCGATGCTCAGTAAACCCGTATAATTTATTTCGGCCGACTATTTGTTTACAGGCCACGATATTAATCGTATATAATATAAGCACTCGTGAATCTGGATCCACCCCGATTTCGCCGTGATAACTTGAGTTTTGCCTAAATTGGATACATTATTGTGTTTTAGCGCACTTTTGAAGCCCAAATAGCGACCCGGTTTGCATTATTCTACACCGCTGCGGTCGTGCGTTACCGCATCGCGCTCATAAAATGAGCGATATAGTGGCGTATGTTGATGCAAATCGGGGCACTATGTACGCCTCAAAAGTGCACTAAGACGCAATATTCGTAAACGTAAATATGCGTGGGATAAGGTTGAATAATTGAACTAACGACTGATGTGTCAAAGTTAGGCAAAATTCAAGTTATAACGGCGAAATCAAGGTGGATCAGGATTCTACGCAAGTGCCCATATGTAAATTACATTTCCTAAGTAGTTCTTGCGTCGCGCAATTCCGTGACACTGAACTAGACAATGGACGAATTTAGTCACAGATCTAGTTAGAACAACAACGATATACATATATGTAGATAGCATAGTACTTACCTCTCAATAAATTCAAACGATGTGTTCCCTTCGCTTCCCTAGTTCCCTTTAACAAATGCCTTCGTCTTCCAGACCAGATTATCGGTATTTTGGGCGTTGAACATAATATGGCATATCGCATGTACACAGCAGCCCAGCGCTTTAGCGTCTATGAAAAATTAGCTGCCAACAATAATGTGGTTGAAGACGATTGGTATGTGGCTGGTCAGTGTTAAAACGATGTCCTTGGCTAGACGAATGACGGAACCACTTTATCGGTGCCTTCATCTCGCCAGTGCTTAGTTCTGATTCAAATTTTAGAGATAAGCCAGTCTATGTTGTTTTGTGTATATAAATCTGGTTTGATTTGGTTTTAAAACTGCAAATGTGAAATACATAGGCCCACACACCACAAGTTATAACATTGTTGGATTGCAACAAAAAATAGCATCGTCACCATTCAACGAATATCCCGTTTACACTTCAGAAAACGTGCCCAGCATGTGGACTACTTCTTAATTTCTGTATAATTTATAGATTACATGAAGATCTGCAGATCAAGCGCCCAACATATATATATAAATATAAAGTGACATATGCGCAGGCGCGCCAGTGTAACTTTCAAGTGTGATTCGTTAGAAAATGGTCAGTACTTCGCGGGGAATTATGGAAAATATGGGTGGGGATTTTCAACCGAACTATTATATTTTAATTTATTGACGATGTCATAAAGCAATTATAATAATTTCTTTATGATATATATATATATATTATAATATATATATATATGTGTATATATATTATAATATATATATATATATCATAAAGAAATTATATATATATGTATATGTATATATATATATATATATATATCATAAAGAAATTATTATAATTGCTTTATGACATCGTCAATAAATTAAAATATAATAGTTCGGTTGAAAATCCCCACCCATATTTTCCATAATTCCCCGCGAAGTACTGACCATTTTCTGACGAATCACACTTGAAAGTTACACTGGCGCGCCTGCGCATATGTCACTTGCAGGTGATGGACGTGATCGTTATTTCGCGGGGGACGTTGTGTCAATGGTTGGTGGATGTCATAGATGCAGTTTTTAAACCTAGGGTTCGTAGACAAACTCTAGGGTTTCGTTTTTTGACCCAGTGGACCAATCGATACGAAACCAACGCGAGGGGCTAGAATTCGTTTCTAGTGTGAACAAAATTACCTTATTGGTCGTGTGATTGTACTGGTTTTCTGCCTGGACAGTTTTAAATTTGACTGATTAGCAGATTTTGTGCTGGTTTTAACAGGTTTTGATGCTACGCTCAGTGTTTACAAGTGTGAAATTTTTGTATCGATCATGTAGTGTTTGGATCATTATCATCATAATAATCTGACCATCATATCATCTTCTTCGTTGTTTTCATCTTAATCATATCATCCGTCATCGATCTCTTCTTCATGTTCATTGTCAATACCATCAATCATCATCACGATTCTACATCATCACCATCCTAATTATTGATAATCATGATTTTCATCACCTTATTCGTCTTTGTGTGTGCGCAAGTGTGTGTGTGTGTGTGTGTGTGTGTGTGTGTGTGTGTGTGTGTGTGTGTGTGTGTGTGTGTGTGTGTGTGTGTGTGTGTGTGTGTGTGTGTGTGTGTGTGTGTGTGTGTTCGCGTGTATGTGGGGGTGTGTTTGAATGTGTAATCATATGTACCTATAAACATATAAGTTCTTATATAGCGCAGTATCCAGTCCTCAGGACTGCTCAAAGCGCTTTACACTTTACTCCCTGGCAGACCTGTTCAATCGAACACCACCTCGACTTCTCTGGGAAGCATTCAGCCACGCTGCAATTAATGCGCGAAGACTATTCGTACACAAATATTCACCACTGTCTATAGCCAGGTATTCATTCGTACAGCTGAGTGAACTGAAGCAATGTACAGTAAATTAACTTGGTTCGACACCGCCGCACAGGTTTCGAACCCGCGTTCCGGAGCTCTTACCGCTGCGCTACTGCGCTCCACGTGACCTATGCTCCACTCCACCCCATCCTATATATTATATATATATATATATATATAGTGCGTACATATATGTTAGTGTGCGACATGATGCTTAAGTGTCGAGCACCAACCGGACCTGTCACCTAAAATGTTGAAGCCTCGTCAATGACAACTCAATATTTAAGCCTGAATTTCAACAGAATATCCGACAGCTGCTAATGTTCGGCACCCTCATTGACGGATTGACGGACCTTAATTGTTGCTAGGTCAATGGAATGACAGTCGATTTTATATCACGATGAGATGGGAAAAGGTAATCTAGCTGTTCACTGTAATTTTCGTATCAATAAAACTATGTATATCAATTCTCCCGTATGACTTTGCTGCCAATTTTTTTTTTTTTAATATAGACCCCATATTTATGACAATAAAAATATGTCTAACATATGTGCGTTTACACTCCATTGTGATATGTCATCCGCATGACCAACATAACATTAAACACCTGTAAGAATGTAGGTAGGTAGGTAGGCTTTATTTGGAAATGTATATATCATACATACAAACATAAACAATCGAAAAAATATATATACAATTCCAGGTTGATAGCGGAGCCAATTAAGGCTGTAACCAGTTTGTTTTAATTATTCCAACGTAAAATGATAATGAGTAAGTAAACTGGTCGCCGTCAACCACAAAATAAAAACGTCGTGTGCAGGCCCGCTGGGATTAGACAACATTCGCACGACAAATAGGAAGATAAGAACGGGACGATAATTGTCATCTTTGAATACGAGAAGACGTCCAACGATGATATTATAATTATAAAGGATAATATGAAATATTACATATGTATGTATGTATAATATAATAGTCAAATTAAAGCTTAGCCCTATGTACGTGCCCGACAGAACATGGATTCACTGACTGGCAGTACTGTTAAACGCTGGGTATCCCATATTACACATTGAATTCATGTGTATATTCTACTGCCGGGATGGGAACCACCCAAAGATTAATCTGTTTTCAAAACAACCCCTCACCCGAAATGGCCATTAGTTGCACGGAGGTTGTTAAACTCCCATCAATGAAGGATTCGCGGGCTTCGGTAGATGCTTTGATCGTGTGTGCATGGATATAGTCAGCGATACATCACAGTACGTTTATTCACGTGGGTCAAGATAACTGAAAGAATGCCAACTAAACATGCTTATAATGTGTTCTGTTTTTACAGTGTTTGAATTTGTCACTTATTTATATTTATAAGATTACCTTATAAGTGCAGATCGAGATTCATTAGACTGAATGGTTCAAACGAGTGATCTTTTTACTATTGTTACACAATCAATTTACCTTTTCACCGTTACGTATGTGTGAGAGTCCGTACCATAAGTTGACCTTTTTCACGTGATCCGTTTAATGTTCAAGTTTATTGAAGTTACAAAATGATCAGTGCAGGAGTGCAAATAAATAAACACTTTTTCCTAGTTCCGCACATGATGTGAACACGTGTATTCACGTGACTATACGTATGTCTAGGACCGTATCAATTAATTTCTCAAGTTCTGCACGCGAAAAAAAAGAACACGAATTCACGTGAATGTGCATACGAGTAAAACAGTGCCAGTTTCTCCAGTTCCACATCTTAAAAAAATAAGTGAATTAATTATTCACCTGAATCGTATCGGTTTCCCCAGTTCGACACGTGAAATTTTAAAACATGTGAATTCACGTGAATACACCTTCCTCTACAACCATACCAGTTTTGTTCAGTTCATTACGTGAATTGATGAAGATGCACGTGAATTCACGTGAATACATGTGAATTAATTATACACACACTGGTGGAGCCGTACCAGTTTCGAACAAGAAAGACATTTGTGAAACTGCATGGTTCCAAATTGGTTCCTTGTTTACTGGGTAGTCTGAAGGGGGGAACCTCCAATTGCACCCCCCCCCCTCTTAATTGAGGCTTGCCAAAAAACCTCAAATGGCGTCGGAACGAAATTAATTAAATATAAAGTGCCATGCAAGTGCCAGTATCACGAAACGTTCTCAGAACGTTTTTACAACTTTAGCAATACATCTTACGACAGATTACTAATTTGAAACTCGCAGTCCATGGTATCCCCATGTCTTGACCGAAAATGATTGAGCATGTAGCATAGTATACCATTAATTTACTTGCGTTTTGCAATAAAATGTACATTGTGGCAGAACGTTCTAGTAACGTTCTCACGACGCTATTGAAGCGTTACGTTCCACGAATGTTCTGCGAACGTTCCTGCCATTAACAGATGCAGATATTAAAAAACACAGTCCACAGTATCCCCATGTCTTGACCAAAAATGATCGGGCATATAGTACACACCATTTACGTACTTACATTTTGTAATAAAATGTACATTGTGTCAGAACGTTCCAATAACGTTCTCATAACGTTATTGAAGCGTTACGTTCCACGAACGTTCAACGAACGTTCTTCGAACATTGTGTCAGAACGTTCTAGTAACGTTCTCATGACGTTATTGAAGCGTTACGTTCCACACATGTTCTGCGAACGTTCCTACCATTAACAGATGCAGATATTTAAAAAAACACAGTCCACAGTATCCCCATGTCTTAACCAAAAATGATCGGGCATATAGTACACACCATTTACGTACTTACATTTTGTAATAAAATGTACATTGTGTCAGAACGTTCCAGTAACGTTCTCATAACGTTATTGAAGCGTTACGTTCCACGAACGTTCTGCGAACGTTCCTGCTATTAGCAGATGCAGATATTAAAAAACACATTCCACGATATCCCCATGCATTGGCCGAAAATGATTGGGTATATAGTATACGCCATTTAATTACTTACGTTTTGTAATAAAATGTACATTGTGTCCGAACGTTCTAATAACGTTCTCATAACGTTATATGCGTTACGTTCCACGAACGTTCTGCAAACGTTCCTACACTATTAGCACATGCAATTTTTTTTAAACATACTGTTTATTTCCCATTACAGCGTTTATATCTTAACACTGATGGTGTAAAAAAACCTGTTTACCACCGTGAAACGTCAAATATGAAAAACTAAATTCCGTAACCTAAATATAACATTGTGCTAACGTTAGCAGAACGTTACGTGTTTGCTAGGATACACATGCCCCGCGAACTCAGGGTTGAGTTACTCTAGGATCGGAATCTTGTGTGGACAGCGCTTGAGACAGTCATTGACGCTTGGGGTCAAAACATACCCTTAGGCTCCCATCTCGCTTTGCGCTCGTTGCGATTGATGAACACCAGTCAGTGTGATGCTCAATCTTCCTGATTATGCCACCGTTCTCCATGGTACCAAACTCCTGTTGTAGCTTTGTCTTCAGGTGTATGCTGCACTTTCGTGGGGCATCGATTGTGGGTTTCGCTTCGGGCTTCAACGAAAGAGTAGCCTTGTCTTTAAAACTACCGATGCGATCAAACTGATCTTGAAAGTGCCTTTTGCGGTCCATGATGGAGTTAACTGTTGCGTTCTGTAGGTTGGTATTCGCAGCGATCTGTGTGACGTCACGTTTGATGGCATGTATTGTCACTATTCTCATCTGTTCACATGCCCTCAGGCCCAGGATCGTTAGTCATTGGACGTCAACAACGTAGAACTTGTACTTGCGCCACTGACAATCCTTGTTTTGGCATAGGATCTTCAGTCCTGGTAATGATTTAACAAGATTTAACAAGATTTAACAAGATTGCCATCCAGAGAATTAACTCTAGATGGCAGGTGGACAAGGAAGCCCTTTGGCTTATCGAGAGTCCAACCCTTTTATCTACATATACCCAGCCCTTCTGAGGAATGTGTCGATTTTATTTTTAAACATATTCACACTACTAGCACCCACACAATCATCAGATAATCTGTTCCATTCATTCACAGTCCTTTGTGAAAATGAGAACTTTCTCACGTCTAATCTACACTGCTCCTTTACTAATGTAACTTCATGTCCTCTAGTCTTTCTATCTTTCTTAACTGAAAAAAACATATTTCTATCAATATTTTCATAACCATTCAATATTTTAAACACTTCTATCTGATCTCCTCTCAATCTCCTGGTCTCTAGTGTTGTTAAACCACATTCTTTTAGGCGTTTTTCATAACTAAGATCCCTCAGTTTTGGTATCATTTTAGTCGCTCTCCTCTGTACTCTTTCTAGCATATCTATGTCCTTCTTGCGGTATGGCCTCCACGCTTGTATACAATATTCTAAATGAGGCCTAACTATTGTTTTGTACAGCGGTATTATTAGTTCTTTTTCTTTATATGCTATATTTCGCCTAATCAATCCAAGGATTTGATTTCCCTTTGAAGCTGCAATTCCACACTGCTCTGAAACCTTCATGTCAGCACTAATTGTCAGCCCTAAGTCTTTTTCTTTTACAGTAGTACTTAGTACAGTTCCCCCCATTGTATATTCTACATATTCGTTCCCATGTCCTGTGTGAAGGCATTTACATTTCCCAAAATTGAACAACATTTGCCACTTTTCAGACCATTTGATCAACCTGTCAAGATCATCTTGTAAATGCTGTCTATCCCCATCACTTTTAATCCTTCTAAACACTTTTGTATAATCTGCAAATTTCAACACCGTGCTAGCTATATCATCGTCCAAATCGTTTATATATATTAAGAATAATATAGGTCCCAGTACTGATCCCTGTGGAACCCCACTCAAAACTGATTTCCAGTTTGAAGCCTCCCCATCAACAACTACCCGTTGTCTTCTGTCAATCAGCCATTTTTCTATCCAGTTAATTATACCATTTCCTATGCCATGGGCTTTTAGTTTAAGCAGTAATCTCTGATGTGGCACTTTGTCGAAAGCTTTTTGAAAATCTAAGTAGATGATATCTACTGGTGATCCATCATCTACCCACTTAGTGATATCTTCCAAAAAACATAACATATTTGTTAAGCATGACCTCGCTTTTAGAAACCCATGTTGAGATGGGTTTATCAAGTTATGTTTAACAAGAAAGTCCACCATGTGATCTTTAATTAGTCTTTCTAATAATTTACAAATCACTGATGTTAAACTCACTGGTCTGTAGTTCTTGTTTCTCGAACCTTTTTTAAATAACGGTATAATGTTTGCTTCTTTCCATTCTAAAGGAACCACTCCCTCTTCTAATGACAAGTTGAAAACTGTTGCAAGCGGTATGCTAATTTGTTCTACAATTTCCACTATTAGTTTGGGTGGAATACTATCCACTCCAGGTGATTTATTTTCCTTCATAGCCCTAATTTTCTTAGCTACCATTTCTGGGGTTACAATTAACTGTCTTAAATAGTCTGATTCTGCCCCCTTGAACTTAGCCTCTGGTACTGGCAGTGAACTAATGTTTTCTCTGGTAAACACTGAACTAAAATACTCATTTAGCCATTAAGAATCCTTCTGATATTATATTTCCAGCACTATCTTCTAGAGGACCGACCTTATCCTGAACTTTCTGTTTGCTTCGAACATACGCATAAAAACTCTTGCTGTCATGTTTTATATTACAAGCTAATTTATGTTAATAGCTTCTCTTTGAATTTCTAATTTCAGCTGTAGCTTGGTTTAGTGCTTCTTTATAAATGTTGTAGTCTTCGTCATTGTCAGTACGTCTATATGACTTCCACATCATTTTTTTATACTTAATTTTTCTAATGGCTTCTTTCGATAAGTATTTCTTTCTGGTCAGATTCCCTTGTTTTTTGAAGGGAACAAATTTATCTACGATGCACTCTAATGGCAGAGGATCTTCAGTGCGCCGATGCATTTCATCTCGCCTCCGTTGTAAGCAGTTAACTTTGTATGAGGTACAGGTTCTACTTTGGATTGCCACAGTTCTCCACGCATCTGCTTTGTGACCCGCACGGGTAGGGTATTGCCTGATGCGTCTGTGTCGACTTTAAGTGTGAGTTAATGGATACCCTCCATGACAATGCATACCATTTTAAGGTTGGCATACGCTTCATTGCGTGATGCGATTTGTGTCATTCTGCCGCAGTGACTACGCAGAACGACTTAGTGCAGTAACCAGACAATTCATGTATTAGCTTTGGTGGTTTTCTGTCACGTCGGCCTCGGCTTTTTTGTCTATTTTGCCTTTTTTGCTTGCTTTGATCTCTATGCGGCCGATCATCTGTCTTCTGTCGATCGTCTGTCTTCTTCTTTCGGCAGCATTTTGCCCAGTGTCCAATGGCGTTACAGTAGTTGCACTTGACTTTGTAGGCTGAACAAAGTCGCGGTGGCTATGGGAGCGCACAATTTCGGCACACCTTTCTTTGTCTTATCTCGTTGATAGCCGTATGATGCGGGCTTCTGAGGCTCTACAGTATTTCTCTTCCGACTGCCATAGCCTCGTATTTGCGTGCTTCTTGCAATACAAATTCGACTTGGTAACCTTGTTTCTGGTCGAGAAGATGCTTCGTTCAAGATGACTCCCAGCATTACTTTGCTCGCATTGCTAATGAGGCTGATGGTTCATTAGTTTTGACATTGTTGTAGGTTGCCTTTCGTGGGGGAGAGTAATTATCAGTGGTTGAGTCCATGTTGTTGGCCACTCTCCAGTCTGCCAGATTTTGTGGCAGATGTTAGTGAGGATGTTTATCACCGTTTCTCCTCCGTTCATTATCAGTTCTGCTGGGATGTTCTCAAATCCAGTAGCTTTCCCCTTCTTCAATGATCGTGCAGTGATCTCCACGTCTTCACATAAAATTGGAAAGTCATCCTTGTTAGATGATTCTTAGCTGACTAGAACACTTGGATCTTCGTTGGTCTGGAAGTTGTATAACTCCGAACAGTATTCCGTCCATCTGGTGATAATGTTTTGTTCTTCGGTGAGGCATTCCCCTTCTTTGTCTTGAACTGTGTTGATTTTCTCCTGCCTTTGCTTTGTCAGTTCTCTCACGACTTGGTATGCTCTTTTGTTGTTGTTGTTGTTGAGGCAGTCTTCAATTTTCGTGCACTGTTCTTCAATCCATTTTTCTTTGGCTTGTTTCATTCCCTTTCTCATCTTCTAGTTGATCTCACTGTACCTTGCTGCTCCTTCTTCCATGTACTTGTCTTTACTAAGTTGTCGGAACAGAAAGAAGTAGTGTAAAGAAATTGAACTTGATGTCCAAAGCAACTGCTCCGTACCCCTGAGTTATGCTGATTTATTCGGATCCTCTGCATGACAGCCTCTCGAGTAATTCTTCACTGTCACCGATACCATCGTTAGCATAGGCATATCTCGGGGGAGGGGTCTGGGGGGCTCGTGTCCCCCTAAACGTTTGGAATATGGTCGCGCTATGCCTGAGTTACAGTGGCATGCCCCTAGACTTTTCAATGTGCCCCTGCTAGTAAAGTGACACAGCACAACACTTATATAGCGATAACACTATTATTAAATAAATATATATATATATATATATATATAACCACCTGTGACTGACCGAGTGCATGAATACATTTAAAGCGCTAACACCTCCTATTCACTCCCATATCATAATACTTATTACTACTATTATTGTTATTGTCTACTATTATCCTAGTGTTTTTGTTATTATCTTGTCATTAATATTTTTTAAATGACTGTTTACAGCGGGTATTTGACGTAAAGAAGCGATTCGTCGTACACTCATGAGAATACCAGCCGATTAATTACGCCGGCAACCAGGATATTGTTTGCTGCAGTGGTCAACAACTTATATCTGATTGGCTGTTAATGTGACGGTTCCGCACGAGTGATTTTAAGCCGAACTCGATCACTCTACGTGTCGAAGGCACCAGTCGAGACGACTACTCAGGTGCACACACCTGTGAATATCTCGATTATCATGCCGCAGTTTACACGGGAACCAGAGCGCAGACCTACTAACTACGATGTCTACAACAAGCCTGGGAAGGTAAGTAAATGTGCATACAGCTGATGTCTTCATGTTGTTTGACTTTGTATTGTTCATTCCACGCGTGACCAGATTTAATCGCCCTCCGTTCAAATGATATGCGTTCCGCTGTCACTAACGCTTCTTCTTGGAGTGCTCGCTGTTTCTGCATGCACCTGCGGTGATTATACAGTAAGAATATAGTTTCTACCGACTATGCCTCTTAATTGTAACCCCTAAATTGGAGAGATTAACATCGAGTGTGAGAATTCTAACGGGGCAATATTTGACAAAGTGGAAAAATTGTTTCCCTAATACTCATTTTTAAGGCATATAATATACTTATATGTTTTAGTAATGCATGCTATATACGTTTCTATGTCTCTGTTATCGTTGGATGTTTGAAAATGTTGACAATAAAAAATACGGCCGACGCTGGTACCCCTACTACAGAATTTGCGTGTCCCCAATAGCATGGCGGCACAATCCCATGCAACTATTGTTATGGTAATATATATTGATAATAATCACATGATAACACATTACACTGAACTATTAGGAACACTCCGCTAAAATAAAACTTTTCTTTACATTTCTTTAACAAACAAAATCATACGTCGCCAAAATGTTGTAATTCGAGTAACATTGTGTTAAACACTACCTCAGAAACTATCGTACAAACATGTCCCACGTGACACTGGTCGCGAGAGGTTGACGTGTGGTTATGTTTCCGGTGAGAAGACGAAGTTGCATAGATCGTTTAGTTTTTGTATTATTTCACGTTTTTACCTGTTTACAATGATCTATCTGTTGTGCGTCACGAGAAAACAACATCTAAATCTGACAAACTGAAGCTATATATTTGCCCAAATCAACAAAGTGTTGATTCAGTGCATATGTGCCGGAACCGGGGGGGGGGGGATGAGGGGACTGATTTTTCACCAAAATATTGGAGGGCGGCTGGAGATAGGATTAGCCCCACAATATTTAAGGAAGGTAAGTGTTTTTGTTGCACGTTTCAAGGGGGTTGTAATTGGAAGTTTTCGGAGAGCCTGAAGGTGAGATTTTGGGCGAGCTTCATGGGGGTGCAAATTGAAGTTTTTTTTATAATTTCAAAGTGTGGTTTTTTGGTAAGTCTCAAGGGAGAGTGTAAATCGAAGTTTTGGAGAGCCTGAAGATGGGATTTTTCGCGAGCTTCAGACTTGGTGGAGGTTTATGGTGAGCTCCAAAAATTTTGAACATCGCCGTAAAAAATATTTAACAACTCCGGTCATGATCCGACAGCGGAATAGTGCTGAAGCTCCGGCTCGGCCCACATAATAAATTCGTTCCGGCGTCTATGCAGTGTATATGAACGTTCATTCAAAGAAATTGCGCGGGTTATGTGCAATTTTACACTGTCGTGGACAACCTCTCATCCCAAAAGTAATTAGCATCACAATTCATTAGCGTCACGTTAATGTCATTAGAGTAATCCTTTCTCGGCGATCGTCAGAACAAAATGTAAACCAGAACAGTGACCAACTTTCTATCACTATTATCAGCTTAACAAACGCTTGCTTAACTGAAAGAGTGGTAAAGATTAGACTGTTGTCTTGTCAGTCATTTGTCTCAACTGTCGAAGAGAATTCGTTGGCGTAGGAACGTGGTGAGTATTTGGGGCTGAGTCTCTCCAAAAACCTCCAGTTGCACCCCCGTTGAGGCTCGCCAAAACTCACATTGATTCTCTCCAAACACCTCCAATTGCACCCCTTCTGAGGCGCACCAATAATCCCCCTTGCCGCTCTAAATATTAATGAGCAACTCCTATGCACCCAAAATCAGGAATCAAATTCCGATCACTTTAAAATCATCTGAAACTATAGCTACCTTTCGCAAAAATACTCAAGACTTATTTATTTGAAATTGCATCCCCTAAGCTTCGGCGGTCCCTTGCTTTAAAGATGACTCTTGCTTGTCCCTGTTCACGATCTTGCCCAATGATTATTGTATGTTGCGCCTCTGAGCTCAGATTCCCGGGGATATAGGCGCTATAGACGTTTATTATTATTATTATGTTGTAGCCGGTTGCGTCATATTACGCCCGAAGGACACCGTATCGGCAACCGATGGCTACTCGGATGACCCCGGGACGGCAAACCTGGCCCGTCACCAGTCAGCTGCCTGCTCCCAAGTCGCTCTTTCCTTCGTCGCCCCACACGTTGCCCCAGCCTAGAGCCGAGCGCGTTGTTTCCTCTGCCTCGAGCACTTCGTCCGCACGACGACGACGGAGGTGGTTCCACGGCTATCGCGGAATGATCTTACTGTCCGTTCTTCTCACGATCGGCATCGCGTCCCTCGTCGGCGCCGCCATCTACCTGTCAGGTAAGTGTTTATTGTGTTTTGTTAATATTGTTGTTATTATTATTATTATTATTTGTAGTAGTAATAGTAGTGTTAGTATTGGTATTGTTATTATTTTATTATTATTAATAGTAGTAGTAGTAGTAATAGTAGTAGTAGTAGTAGTTGCAGTAGTAGTAATAGTAGTGTTAGTATTGGTATTGTTATTATTTTATTATTATTAATAGTAGTAGTAGTAGTAATAGTAGTAGTAGTAGTAGTAGTAGCAGTAGTAGTAATAGTAGTGTTAGTATTGGTATTGTTATTATTTTATTATTATTAATAGTAGTAGTAGTAGTAATAGTAGTAGTAGTAGTAGTAGTAGCAGTAGTAGTAATAGTAGTGTTATTATTGGTATTGTTATAATTTTATTATTATTAATAGTAGTAGTAGTAGTAATAGTAGTAGTAGTAGTAGTAGTAGTGGTAGCAGTAGTAGTAATAGTAGTGTTAGTATTGGTATTGTTATTATTTTATTATTATTATTAATAGTAGTAGTAGTAGTAATAGTAGTAGTAGTAGTAGTAGCAGTAGTAGTAATAGTAGTGTTAGTATTGGTATTGTTATTATTTTATTATTATTAATAGTAGTAGTAGTAGTAATAGTAGTAGTAGTAGTAGTAGCAGTAGTAGTAATAGTAGTATTAGTATTGGTATTGTTATTATTTTATTATTATTAATAGTAGTAGTAGTAGTAGTAATAGTAGTAGTAGTAGTAGTAGCAGTAG
>CM034543.1:53297363-53350808 GCA_020002185.1 Paraescarpia echinospica
CCCTCTCCCTCACACATCTGCTCAACTAGTGCGTTGATCGCCATCCTCTTACAGTTTCTGTATCTTGCCCCCCTTCCTCCCATTACTGGCAACATTCCTGAGAGAATAACCTGTTCCACTCTTGTCTTCTTTAGCTTAATGATGGCATCGGAAGACGGGGAAGGGCGAGGGGGTGCTGTGGTATTCAAAATGATTTGCATATTAGAGAAATGAATGCATATTATAGTTTATTCGAGATGAACATTGTCCACTACATAAGTTTTACTTATTCCTGATAGTTAACGTTATTTGTAAGATAATGTTATCACTTAAACTATTTAATAAAAATTGTTTTACTAACTTGTTAAATTATGTATTATTAAGCATATATACACACACACACACACACACACACACACACACACACACACACACACACACACACACACACACACACATATATACATTTATGTTTTATTAGTGTTATTGCTATATAATTATTGTGCTGTGTCACTTTAGTAACAGGGCCACATTAAAAAGGTCTAGAGGTAACTGTAACTGCGATCTAGCGAGACCAAATTCCAAACGTTTAGGGAGACACGTGCCCCCAGACCCCCCTTGACACGCCTATGCTAACGATGGCATCGGTGACACTGAAGGGTTTTCGAGAGGCTGTCATGCAGAGGATCCGAATAAATCAACATAACTCAGGGGTACGGGGCAGTTGCTTTGGACATCAAGTTCAATTTCTTTACACTACTTCTGTCTGTTCCGACAACTTGGTAACGATTAACGTGTCCAAATGAGACTACAGTTTCAAATCATGACCTTCCAAGAAGTCTTCAACAATATTGATATTGTTTAATTAAACTCTTATCGACTTGTGTCACATAATGGGGAATGAGAAGTACACGATTAGAGAAGGGTACTACGACGGAATCGGACGTCCGGACAAATTGGGCAAGATTGTCTCTCGACCAAACAAGACTCATGCATCTCATTGTACGGAATTAAGCTTTGCATAAATTCCTAATAATTACTTATCCATGAAATACAGTAATTATTATAAGAGAAGTTATGTTTAATAAGTACATCCTTAGAACTGCTATAGTCTAGTAGCTTGGTGTCTTATAATTAGATCTGAGATAAAGGAAGTTCCCCTAGGTTTAGCGCAGGGGGCAGGGAGGCAGGGGGCAGCTGCCCCCTGGAATTTATCTGGGACATATGGTTCTGCCCCCCCCCCCATTAAATGTGAGCGTGAATGTTTGTTTTTGTGGCGAACTTCAATAGCGGGTGGAAATGTAAATTTTATGAGACGATTAATGTGTATTTTGTCGATTGTGAAAGTTGTGGGCAATTGGAGGGTAGATATTGTTTTCTGCCCCCCCCCACCCAAGTAATAGGTGGCGTGGTGAGGAAAAATGTTTCTAAAACACCTCATATGTAAAATTTACATACACGTATTATTTGTTTTTACATCAACCGATTCCAATACCACCTAAACCTAATCCACTACTTTCACATTGACCGATTCTGATTCCAATTCTGGGCCTTCATTTTCGATTCCTTTTGAGATCCGGGGTAATTCCGGTTAAATATATATATATATATATATATATGTGTGTGTGTGTGTGTGTGTGTGTGTGTGTGTGTGTGTGTGTGTGTGTGTGTGTGTGTGTGTGTGTGTGTGTGTGTGTGTGTGTGTGTGTGTGTGTGTGTGTGTGTGTGTGTGTGTGTGTGTGTGTGTGTGTGTGTGTGTGTGTGTGTGTGTGTGTGTGTGTGTGTGTGTGTGTGTGTGTGTGTGATTTCATTCATTAATGATTCAAACGACAGATTCACTTATTTTGATTCCAATTCATTTAAATATTATCGCTATATATATATATATATATATATATATATAGCTATATATATATATATATAGATATATATATAGCTATATATATAGCTATATATATATATATATGGCGATATATATATATATATAGTGATGATATTTAAATAGTGGAATCAAAATAGCAATGGTGGAATCGGATTCAAAAATATGTTGTCATTTGAATCGCCATAGTGTGGATGGAATTAAAATCAAAAAAGTTACAGTAGTTGGAACAGGAATCGTTGATGTGGAATCAACCAGAGATCTGCTGTCAATAGCCCTATATTGTTTAATCCTTGTGCACATTTAGAATATAAGCATATGGTAAATGGTTACTCAACTGTTATGTAATCATGTAACTAGTTCAGTTTGACATCATATGACATATAATATATGACACCATAAGCGCCAGAACCGGGGGGAGCTTCAATCCCCCAATATGTTGGTGGGGGTGGGGGAAGGAGATAGGATTAGACCCCAATATGTTGGCAAGGAGTATAGCAGTTGGAGGGTTTTAGTCAACGTCAAGGGGGTGTAATTGGAGGTTTTCGCTCAGCCTCAAGGGGTTGCAGTTGAAGGTTTTTGGTTAAGTTCAACAATTGTGAACATCATGACGAAATTTTATTAATATTAATAGCACCCACCCTCACCCACCCGTGTCTTCTAATGTAAAGGCCCGATAGCGGAGTGATGCTGATGAAGCTCCGGCTGAGCCCTCCCCCAATATTAATTTCGTTCCGGCACCTGTGGACAAGTTTATATTGATATCTTAAATGGGAAATATATAGTGAAGGTTTACACGTGTACTATGTGTGGTCGTAGTTTTGTTGCCTAATACAAATTAGGGGAGACTGGGACACCATGCACATATTTGTTTCAAATTCCACCAGTGACCAAAATATATCAAATTCATAAAATGGAATATTGTATGTTTAGCTCCTCGGTATCGTCTGTGGTTGGTTGATATATTTATATATTCTCCAGAAAATGGACAGTGTTAAAATTGTCATGCATTATTTAAAGGGAAACACAAATCATCTGTCGGGCCTATGCATTTACAAGAGTTAATACTAATTAAATATTTGCCAGTTTAATCAACATTTTTACGTCAGTGGTTAACTTAGACTGCGTTCTCAAGGTGGAAATTCTAATAAAATATCCAATATCCCGGATGCTGATATCTTACTCATCGCGAGTGGTTAAACTAATAAGCGCCGAGCTGTGACGTTGGTTATGACCCCCGTTGTTCTCCACATGTATACGAATACGCCAGCTCATTTATTGGTTTCTTATATCCCCTTCGATTTAAAAGCTGAGTTACTTTTGCATGCATTAACGACTTTTAAAATGCCATACCATACCATTGTTAAATCTTGTTAAATCTTTTTTGTTTTGAATTTGGGGAACGAAAAACGAAAAAAGCAAACAATGTCGTTTTTCGTTTTCCTATGTAAAGTACGAAGAAAGAATACAATCTACTATTTGCGGTATTTCTACTACATTTCAGAAAACGAAATAACGATAAATCAAACCGTTTTTAGTTGTCACTGCATCAGAACGAAAAACGAAATAAGACTGCAGTGCACTCGTTTTTTTCTTTTCGTTTCTGCACTTAGGAAGCTCCGGCTGCCATACCGCTTCGGCTATGCGGCAAAAAGTGTTGGCTTCGGCGGGACAATTCGGTCACACCGAAGGCATTTTGAGAACATATTGGCTGAAAATGTATCGTCGCCCGAAGTGGTATCGTTGCCGACGCAACAAATACGGGTGAATATTGGTCGTTTCGGCGGTGTTGTTTTATAAAAGGTTTCGATTATTAAATTAATTATACTCCAATTTCCGTGGTAAACTACTTTATTAATTATAAAACTAATATTTGAGATTGTACTATTACGTGAAATTGCGGTTTGTTTTATCGATATTTTGTTTTTCTAACATGTAATATAAATACCGCGAATAGTAGATTGTATTTGTTTTTCGTTTTAAATATGATAACGAAAAATTAACATTTTCTTTTTTTCGTTCGAAAAAGGAAAAGACGGTATATACCTATGGGACAATGAATATAAACATATCCAGGGGGTTTTAGTTGCCCCGAAACCACTCAAAATTTCTGCAATGCTGTATGATCCAAATTATGATAATGTACGTGAGTACACGGAACGATGACGGTAACACCCATAGGCGCAAGAACAGGGTTAGGGTTATAACTTGGTTTTGAACAGCACTGCCAGCACTACCATCCCACACAATTACTTGTGGTGCTCAAAAACTACTAAATTCGATAACCTTAACAAAAATAATGCAAGTTTGCCCAAATGTACAAGCAATGTGTGCAGTAGAATGTAGAACAACATACTGCATTGTCGATTTCAATTATCGAGCCAATGACATCTGATGCGCTTGGTGCCTCTCTGTGTACGGTGCCCTGATCTCCCTTACGATATGTTTTGGTTTAAGTATTGTAAAGTTTTTCAATAAATAAATTGTGATGAAAAACACATGTACATATTATCAAGTTGTTTCCTGTGTTGTATATTTATGGTAAAATTGAAAACTATCAAATCTATCTATGATCTTGATATGGTGCATTGTATCAAGTTATTATCAATGCATGGTAAGAGCTACTGACTCATCTTTCTCATGTCAAGGATGTCTTTAAAAACTATGGCATTTTTCATAATCTCTCAACATTATACTGATGCATGAAATACATCCAAAAATTTATATTTTCAGAAGTATAAAAGCAAACTGGTTATGCTATTTTTTATATATAAATACTTCTCAAGATCTGATGTAAACAGAAGATGCCTCAGTATTAGCATATGGTCTGGATGAAGTCAAAACAGAAATATGTGTGATATTTTTGCAATGCTTGAAATATGTGTACAAATTGACATTCCAGGGTATATAAATAGATACGTCATCATGTAGACAAACAAGATTTGGCAGATACTAGGTATGAAAATATACATCATTTAGACGTTTTTTGACATACGAAAGACGTCTGTACATTTACGTAAAATGAGAGGTAATTTACACTTTCATTGGCAATCTAAATTTGACCGTTAACATATGTCAAAAAGACGGCACTAAGACATATTTTATGACATCTAAGAGACGTCTATTTAAATATTCCTGCGGTCTTTTCTGTAATGCTACAACTAACGAGGGGGGCTGCGCCTGCTGGAGTTTGCCAACTACACCAACCTGGTGCTGGCAAACACACTTGGAAAATATAAAGCATCCCGAAGATGGACATGGCATGCACCTAACGGAAGAGATCACAATCAGATTGACTACACCCTGGTGCAAAATCGGTTCAGATCTGGAATCAACCGGGCCAAATCAAGGACTTTCCCATGAGCAGACGTAGGAAGTGACCATGATCTCGTATTGATGAACTTCATAGTACAGCTAAAAAAGATCAACAAACCTAAGAATACCAGGTTCAAGTTCAACGTGGACAAACTGAAAGACCCTGCGATCTTGGCGTCATTCCAAGCAACAATTGGAGGGAAGTTTGCACCACTGCTCACGCATGAAGAAGACCTAGAAGCGATGACTACCAACTTTAATGCAATGATGACAGAAACAGCAAATGAACTCCTAGGGATACACCGCCGAAAGGCCAAACCCTGGATCTCAGAAAAAATTCTGGAAATGTGTGACACTAGGAGAGATGAAAGAAGGAGCAGCAAGGTACAGTGAGATCAACAAGAAGATCAGAAAGGGAACGAAAAAAACACAGAAAAATTGATTGAAGAACGATGCACGGAAATTGAAGAATGCCTTACCAACAACAACAGCAAAAGAGCGTAGCAAGTCGTGAGAGAACTGACAAAGCAAAGGCACGAGAAAATCAACACAATTCAAGACAAAGAAGGGAAATGCCTCATCGAAGAAAAAAAAACAATATCAATAGATGGACGGAATACTGTTCGGAGTTATACAACTTCCAGACCAATCGAGATCCAAGTGTCCTGGTCAGCCAAGAATCATCAAATGAGGACGACTTTCCAATTTTACGTGAAGAAGTGGAGATCGCTGGAAGATCATTGAACAAGGGAAAAGCTGCTAGATTTGACAACATCCCAGCAGAACTGATTATGAACGTAGGAGAAACGGTGATAGACATCCTCACCAACATCTGCAACAAAATCTGGCAGACTGGAGATTGGCCAACAACATGGACTCAACTACTGATAATTACTCACCAAGAAAGGCAACATACAACAATGTCAAAACTACTGAACCATCAGCCTCATTAGCCATGCGAGCAAAGTGATACTGAGAGTCATCTTGAACAGACTGAAACCACAAGTAGAAGAGATCATCGCCGAAGAACAAGCGGGCTTTCGCAGAGGAAGAACCACCAAGGAATAAATATTCAATCTTCGTGTTCTGGGTGAGAAATATCTGCAACATCAACAGGAACTATTCCATGTCTTCATTGATTTCAAGAAGGCATTTGAAAGGGTGTTGCATGCCGCACTATGGGCGACAATGAAGAACTGCAATATTGGACGAAAACTAGTACACACCATCGAGCAGCTGTACGCTAAAGCTAGCAGCGCAGTACTGGTGCAAGGCGCTGTAGATGATTGGTTCCACACATCAGTCGGAGTCCGTCAAAGATGCCTCTGTCACCTACATTATTCAACATATTCCTGGAACGAATAATGACAGATGCCCTGGAAGATCACACTGGCACAATCAACATTGGAGGACGCATCATCACCAACCTACGGTTCGCTGATGACATCGACGGGCTAGCTGGAAGTGAAGAGGAACTTGTTAAACTTCTGAACCGACTGGACGAAACATCAGCCAGATATGGAATGAAAATTAGCACAGAAAAAAAACTAATGACAAACAACAAAAATGCAATGAGGTCCCGAATAACTGCCAATGGACGCGAACTGGAAGAGAGTAAGTCAGTTCAAGTAATTCAGAGCTATCAGCAATGACGAGAGTTCCAGGAACGAAATCCTTGCAAGGTTTTCGCAAACATTAGCAGCACTGGCGAAATTGAAACCACTGAAATCCAAACTTAAACTAGTACGTACACTGGTCCTTTCCATCTTTCTGTATGCATGCGAATCATGGACCCTCACAGCGGAATAGCAAAGAAGAATTGCTGCTGTGGAAATGAAATGCTACCGAAGAATCCTCGTTATTCCCTACGCTGACCACATCACCAAAGATGAAATTAGAAAAATCATCACTCGACATTACGAAGACTTGTTGACAAGTAAAAAAGAGGAAATTGAGATAGTATGGTTAGTATGGTCATGTAACACGATCAAGCGGGCTCACAAAAACAATACGACAAGGAACAGTGCCGGGGAAAAGAAGACAGGGAAGACAGAGGAAGAGATGGTCAGACAATATTGCATAATGGACTGGGAAGACCTTCGCAGAAACTCGGACATTAGCACACAACTGCGAAAAATGACGTCGACTTGTGAAACATTCAGCAATCCAGCGCCCCTATGACCCAGGCGGGTTACGGGAGCAGTAAGTACTTAAGTAAGTAAAAAGACGTCTAAATAGCTATACAAAAATTATACGCAATTTAGACTTTCACTAGTAAGCTAAATTTGACAACTTTTAAACGTCATTTAGACGTAATTTATTTGACGTCAAAAACTTGTATAAATATTCATATAAAAATTAGACTCAGTTTAGATTTTCACTGGCAACTTAAATTTGACATCTCTTAGACTTCTAAAAAGACGTCATTTAGAAGTATTTTCTATGACGTTTTTAAACATCTTAAAAAGACGTTGTTTTGATGTATTTCCTATGACGTCTAAAAGACGTCTAAATATTTAATTAAAAATAGACGCAATTTAGACTTTCACTGCAACCTAAATTTACCGTCGTTTAGATGTTTTTCTATGACGTCGAAAATATGTAAAATATGAGATGAAATCTAGTTTTTTACTGGCTACCTAAATTCGACGTAATTAGACGTCTAAAAAGACGTCCTTTAGGCGTCTAAATATACCACTTTTGCCAAATGGGATATACTGGAAGTTGAACAATAGGGTTCGACATATCCACTGTTCGTCAAAACTGTGCGGACGTTGGACCTTATAGTTATTTTCAAATGGCTCATAAACCGGTTCAGTTGGCAATGAGTTGAAACATATATAAAATAGGAGTCTCCGCGTCAGGCTCCAAGTTGTATTTTGCCTGCGGGCGCCTACAACCGTTACTACGCTACTGAACAAGTGGACTTTTTGACATGTGGGTGTGCTAGTAGCAGGGTGGGTGGAATGACTAATCAATGTCGGGACTGCCTTCGCATGTTAACGCCGACGTGTCTGTGGAACTACACGTGTAGTTTATTACCACTCGTTCGTTGCTTACTTATTTATGTCTGTCACCCCTACTGGGGCATAGGCCGCCAACAACTGCGCTTCAGCGTCCACTGTCCTGTGCCATTTTCTCTACTTGGTTGTAGGTGTAGTCTATCCTGCTGGTGTCTGGTTCAAGTTCTCGGCGCCAGGTGTTTCGTGGTCGACCTCTTTTCCTCTCTCCCTGCGGGTTCCAGGACAGCGCTTGCTTTGTGAGGTTTGTGTCTGATTTCCTCTTTCGTCCAGCGAGTAATAGTTTAGTCTTTCGGCATCGTTTAACTATAAAACCGGCCTTTCTTGTTATAAACTCATCTACATATGTGATGAAAAATGTAAAACGCACGCGGTAATTAGTCACATGGCTATCCGGTGAACAAATATTATCCCACTAGGGAAAACATGGGAACACAGGGAAATATCGTCGGCCATTTGCCATTAATCTCAATTTATGTTTTCAGTAATGTTTCCTTGTTGCTATATTTACTATTAATATAACGATCATGTAAAAACGAGTGTCATACAATTAATCTGAGCAAGATAGAGATAAATACATGACCTTTACCTGCCCAATACACATAGACTTCTTAATTAACCTCTAGTTTTCTAGACATTTGTTTTCCCCTCCAGTTTCAGAAACAGTGTAGGGCCTTTAACCGCCTCTACACAATAGACCTCTTAATTAACTTCTAGTCTTCTAGACATTTGTTTCCCCTCCAGTTTCAGACAGAGTGTAGGGCCTTTAACCTCCTCTACACATAGACCTCTTAATTAACTTTTAGTCTTCTAGACATTTTTTCCCCTCCAGTTTCAGAAACAGTGTAGGGCCTTTAACCTCCTCTACACATAGACCTCTTAATTAATTTTTAGCCTTCTAGACATTTGTTTCCCCTCCAGTTTTAAACACATTGTAGGGCCTTTAACCTCCTCTACACATAGACCTCTTAATTAATTTCTAGTCTTCTAGACATTTGTTTCCCCTCCAGTTTCAGACACAGTGTAGGGCCTTTAACCTCCTCTACACAATATACCTCTTAATTAACCTCTAGTCATCTAGACATTGTATCCCCTCCAGTTTCAGACACAGTGTAGGGCATTTAACCTCCTCGACACAATAGACCTCTTAATTAACCTCTAGTCTTCTAGACATTTGTTTCCCCTCCAGTTTAAGACACATTGTAGGGCCTTTCACCTCCTCTACACATAGACCTCTTAACTAACCTCTACTCTTCTAGACATTTGTTTCCCCTCCAGTTTCAGACACAGTGTAGGGCCTTTAACCTCCTCTACACAATAGACCTCTTAAATAATCTCTAGTCTTCTAGACATTGTATCCCCTCCAGTTTCAGACACAGTGTAGGGCATTTAACCTCCTCGACACAATAGACCTCTTAATTAACTTCTAGTCTTCTAGACATTTGTTTCCCCTCCAGTTTCAGACACGTTGTAGGGCCTTCAACCTCCTCTACACATATACCTCTTAATTAACTTCTAGTCTTGTAGACATTTGGTTCCCCTCCAGTTTCAAACACAGCGTAGGGCCTTTAACCTCCTGTACACATCGACCTCTTAATTAACCTCTAGTCTTCTAGACATCTGTTTCCCCTCCAGTTTCAGACAGAGTGTAGGGCCTTTAACCTCCTCTACACAATAGACCTCTTAATTAATTTCTAGTTTTCTAGACATTTGTTTCCCCTCCAGTTTCAGACACATTGTAGGGCCTTTAACCTCCTCTACACAATAAACCTCTTAATTAATATCTAGTCTTCTAGACATTGTATCCCCTCCAGTTTCAGACACAATGTAGGGCCTTTAACCTCCTCTACACAATAGACCTCTTAAATAACCTCTAGGCTTCTAGACATTTGTTTCCCCTCCAGTTTCAGACACAGTGTAGGGCCTTTAACCTCCTCTACACAATAGACCTCTTGATTAACCTCTAGTCTTCTAGTCATTTGTTTCCCCTCCAGTTTCAGACACATTGTAAGACCTTTAACCTCCTCTACACAATAGACCTCTTAATTAACCTCTAGTCTTCTAGACATTTGTTTCCCCTCCAGTTTTTCAGTCTCATTGTAGGGCCTTTAACCTCCTCTACACAATAGACCTCTTAATTAACCTCTAGTCTTCTAGACATTTGTTTCCCCTCCAGTTTCAGACACATTGTAGGGCCTTTAACCTCCTCTACACATAGACCTCTTAACTAACCTCTTCTCTTCTAGACATTTGTTTCCCGTCCAGTTTCAAACACATTGTAGGACCTTTAACGTCCTCTACACAATAGACCTCTTAATTAACCTCTAGTTTTCTAGACATTGTATCCCCTCCAGTTTCAAACACAGTGTAGGGCATTTAACCTCCTCTACACACTAGACCTCTTAGTTAACCTCTAGTCTTCTAGACATTTGTTTCCCCTCCAGTTTCAGACATATTGAAGGGCCTTAAACCTCCTCTACACAATAGACCTCTTAATTAACCTCTAGTCTTCTAGACAATTGTTTCCCCTCCAGTTTTAGACACATTGTAGGGCCTTAAACCTCCTCTACACATAGACCTCTTAATTAATTTCTTGTCTTCTAGACATTTGTTTCCCCTCCAGTTTCAAACAGAGCGTAGGGCCTTTGACCTCCTGTACACATCGACCTCTTAATTAACCTCTAGTCTTCTAGACATCTGTTTCCCCTCCAGTTTCAGACACATTGTAGGGCCTTTAACCTCCTCTACACATAGACCTCTTAACTAACCTCTTCTCTTCTAGATATTTGTTTCCCGTCCAGTTTCAAACACATTGTAGGACCTTTAACCTCCTCTACACAATAGACCTCTTAATTAACCTCTAGTTTTCTAGACATGGTATCCCCTCCAGTTTCAAACACAGTGTAGGGCATTTAACCTCCTCTACACACTAGACCTCTTAGTTAACCTCTAGTCTTCTAGACATTTGTTTCCCCTCCAGTTTCAGACATATTGAAGGGCCTTAAACCTCCTCTACACAATAGACCTCTTAATTAACCTCTAGTCTTCTAGACAATTGTTTCCCCTCCAGTTTTAGACACATTGTAGGGCCTTAAACCTCCTCTACACATCGACGTCTTAATTAACCTCTAGTCTTCTAGACATCTGTTTCCCCTCCAGTTTCAGACACAGTGTAGGGCCTTTAACCTCCTCTACACAATAGCCCTCTTAATTAACTTCCAGTCTTCTAGACATTGGTTTCCCCTCCAGTTTCAGACACATTGTAGGGCCTTTAACCTCCTCTACACAATAAACCTCTTAATTAATCTCTAGTCTTCTAGACATTGTATCCCCTCCAGTTTCAGACACAGTGTAGGGCCTTTAACCTCCTCTACACAACTGACCTCTTAGTTAACCTCTAATCTTCTAGACATTTGTTTCCCCTCCAGTTTCACACACATTGTAGGGCCTTTAACTTCGTCTACACATAGACCTCTTAAGTAACCTCTAGTCTTCTAGTCATTTGTTTCCCCTCTAGTTTCAAACAAAGTATAGGGCCTTTAACCTCCTCTACACATAGACCTCTTAAGTTACCTCTAGTCTTCTAGACATTTGTTTCCCCTCCAGTTTCAGACACATTGTAGGACCTTTAACCTCTTCTACACACAGACCTCTTACCTAACCTCTAGTCTTCTAGACATTTGTTTCCCCTCCAGTTTCAGACACAGTGTAGGGCCTTTAACCTCCTCTACACAATAGACCTCAGTAGTATGCTCGCACATTTGGATGAGCATCCTGAGGAGTTTAAGCGATATTAGGGAGGTTTCGAAAGCCACCCCCCTGAGCAAAGTGAGTAATCACGTGACCAGCGCCTCCTAGCGGAAAGAAGTGTACCTAAGCGTCCGTAGTGCCATCTAGCGACTCGGACTTTAAAACATGTGATGTATGTATGAAGAACTAAGGGAATAACTGGTAAAAACCACAGTTTGAAAGTTGATTAGGTTTTTTTAATGATAACGAGGAGTGCAGAGAGGTATTAGTTGTGTATGAATGTACGTGGATGTGAGGGGAGTGTAGAGAGGATGTGTATGAATGTGCGTGTATGAAAGAACTAACGAAACACAAGAGTATACGAGTGCACACGTATTTTATTGACGAATGATACAAGCGTATAATATGAAACCGTGTTTTATTAAGCGAAGTACACGAACATCAAGACTTGTGGGTGAGTGAACACCACGACAGAGGTCGTGAGCTTAGGGGTCAATACGACCACGCCAGTGGCTCGTGGGATGACGATGATGGTACGACTTACGGGTGAGTGAACACCGCGTCAGAGGTCGTGAGCTTACGGGTGTGTGACCACCGCACCATAGGCTCGAATCGTTAATGACGATGATGATGATGATATCTGTTCGTTAATGAAACACGGTTATTGCAGTTGTTTAAGCCAATCGAATACGCGGCAATCGTTTGCTACCAGATCAGTGCCGAAACCTTTTACGAAATCCTTCATGACAAGTCCACGACATCGAAACATGAGATAAGCAACACAGTATTGTCCACAAACGATAGACACAGGACTCTGCAGTCTCTTAGAATTATGAGTCCACGTTACACAATGTTTATTCAAGAAACGTCGAAACTCGACGTGTCGTGGCGGCAAGCCGTAAGAGCAGAAGTATTCACCGCAACCGTTGGCGTCTACGTAGATCGCTATCCAATGTTCTCCGGGTTTACCCGTGTCGTGCGTGTTGCACACGAAGGCGACGGGGTAAGCGTCTATCTGGAGTTCGAGGAGTACGTCTTTGGGTACGATCCCGCGCATGACGACACGGGCGTGCGTATCGCGGGTGAGTAGACGGACGAGCTGCATGGTTTCCATCAGTTGTCGTAGATGACATTACGATTCCTGTCGACCTCCAGCACCTTCTCGAACTCGGCGTAGGCGACGACGTTCACAGTGGTTGTCAGCGCGTCGCGGAAATGAATCTCGACGCGCAAGTTGCCCTTTTGTACCAGATGGAAGCAGCAGTCGTCGCACGCATCGGGGGTGAGGTCCACACCGAAGAAGGTGTAGCCGTGTCGGAAGTCGTAGCGAGTCAAGCCGTTCCCTTCGTCCTGCCACGCCTTACCCGTCGAGGTGAACAGGTTATGGTAGCATCTGACAAAGAGGTTGTTGTCGAAGTCGGGCTGGAAAGGTTTGGCGGGTATCTGTCGTCCGTCGACGTACACGGCGAAGAAGTTGATGTGGTTGTTTTTAGCGTGAAAGGGATTTTTGTCGTAGCATCCGTTGTAGGCGTCGTTATCGATGCAGCACAGCACAAGATGTTTCGGAATAGTACCAAGAATGAGGTTCTCGCGCGTGTACGAATGGGTACCTGTGGGGATAGAGTAGACCTTGCATTCGACAGGTCGCAGCGGATACTTGGCGGTGGCCTTTTCGAGGGCTTTGATGTGTGCCATCTGCACACTCGGATTCAGGGTGACTTTCTTGACGAACAGTGTAGCGTTGACGATCTGTATCTTGTAGGCGGGGTTGGCTCCACCAGCAATCAGCGCGAACGCATCCTTGCTGCGTACGAAACGCATCTTCAGCTCGACGCCGTTGATGAGGAGTTTATCCTGAAGCAAGAGGTCGATGTGGACACGACCTATCATGTCGACCACACGACTCTGGGCGATCATGTGGCGTCTGGCAACGAACCCCGCGTTGGCTGTCGGATCGGCACCATCAATGACGACGGCGTCCATACGACCGGCCGTGTCCTTGTACCACATCTGACTCGTCAGTTGCGTCTCCTTGGCATCGTCACCGTAACTGAGCAGCGTCTCTACGTAGGCACGGTATGGGTACGTGTTGGTCGAGAGAGTCACGAGCGTTCCGTTCAGGTAGAAATCGACCTGACCGAACAGCGAATGGAGCCAGTTATTCACGGGAGCGACGGGATCGGCGGGGTCTAGATCACTTCCGTCGGCACGCGTCACCTTCGCCCGAACGTGTAGTTTCGTGTCGGCGAGATCCAAGTAATCGTCTCCCGAACCGGGTACGACGAATTCGATCGGTCCACCCGAGTCGAGCGAGGACACCGGCTGGTGATGGTCCGTGCGACTGTCGATGATGGCGGTCTGAGTCAGAGGTACGGTGAAGAGATCGAGTTCGCTCTTGAGTCCCTCACACGATAGTTTATGAACGAACGTCATCGTCGAATATATCGGGTTCACGACGTACCTTCGGTTTCTGCTGTTTCCTCCGACGTCTCGCTGGTGTACTGACTCGTTTCGCAGGGGGTGTGCGTCTTATACGCTTACGCGGTCGCACGCCAGGGGTCAAGAGATCACTCATCACCGGCAGTGGTGACGCGACGTTTGGCGGCCGTTCTGATGTTCTGTCCCGACAGGACGTCGTCGGCTATGCGTGCGCCGGTCGACAGAGCTCTCTTTCCCAACGCCACGGCTCCTCTCTTGACGAGTGGCATGACGCTACGCAGTAGACTTCCGAATAGACTTCCCAGTCCGTGTCCCCGTTGGTGTCGGGCACCCACGAAATAAGGAATCGCACCTCCCGCTTGACGATCGTAGTAGTCGGTGTAATTCATCTCTCTCTAGAACAGTGCCATCCGTTGCCGTTGGAAATGAAGTGTCACCGTCACCTTACCAACCTCGAATGGCACGCGATTTCCGGTGTCGTCTCTTATATCTAACTCGATCGTGCCAAATTCTTTGTAGAGCACGGGTACGTAGTGAATCTTGTCGAAGGTCTTCGATACGATGTCGCCATGGCGACCGCTCACCGGGATGATGCGCAGCAGCGGCACGAGACTGTCACCAACAACTCGTGGTTCCACGACATCCGCATAGATGTAGAGCGAGTCGAGCCCTCGTTCCATGGTGATCACGGTGTCGGCTTCCGTGATCAATACCTTGAACTCGGGTGCATCGGGATCCTTCGGGAGATAATCCAGCGTAGCGGTGCGAAAGCCGAGAACGGCGGTCAGTATAGCATCACGGAAGACGGTATTCGGTGCCATGTGCACCGACACCTTACGCGTAATGATGTTGTAGCTCAGTTTCACTCGTCCCTCTCCCACCACGCGACGTAGAGAGGCGTTAATGGCGAGGATCAGTGACCACGGATCTTTATAGTATCCGGTTCCGATTCGGATAGTCTTCGTGTGCAGGGACCGTGGGTGCTCTTCGTCTATCGGTAGTGTCACAGCGAACCCCACGTCGTCGTCTACGATGTTGTACCAACTGTGCGGGTACTGTACCTCCACCAGTCCGCATTCCCATTGTCCCCGTAGTAGGATACGTTTCGGTAGCGTCGTGATGTAGTGGGTCAGCGTGTTGTCGGGGTGCGTGTGCATGGGAGCATTGCTGGGCAACGTGAGATAGAAATCACTCGGTTCCATGTTGTTGTTGTTTCAACGTCGGACTGGGTAGCAGGTAACCCAACGAACTGCTCAACAGGTGCTGTCCACAGAGCCGGATCGTGGTGGCCGAACGTCAGGTTGTAGATGCTGACCAAGATGACCGTGTACAAGACGACGACCTGACACAGAAAGACGATCTCCTCTTTGGGACACGCGGTACCGAATATGTGCCACGGAGCCCTCTCTTTCTTTAGTGGTGGTGGCGGTAGAGTGTCGACGTCGTCTTCTTCTTCTTCTTCTTCGTCGCTAACGGTGATGCGTGATGTTGTCTCGTCTGCCATACGTGGACGACTGACATCGCGACGGACGCACAATTAGTCTTTATAACCCGACGAGACCCTTGGCATCGATCCAGCTGTTGAACTTCGAAGGATATCCGACCCATTTCACCAACACCTCCCGTCGACTGCCTACCTTGCGGCGCTGTACTATCGATTCCACACGGTACAGTTTATCGACCGGAACCGTCACCTTCTGCATCTCCGGTTCGTAGAAGGTACCGTCCAGTATCTCGCCGAGATCGTCCGTTAGACGATAGACGGGTGGATCGGACGGATGCACTTCGCGTATCGTGAATAGTTCCTCTGTCCAATTCATCGTGTAACCTTTATCGAACCGTCTCTTGACCTTGCTGATACGTATGCGATCCCCCACGTGGTACTTGGGTACACCCTTACCGTGATGACCACCGTACAGACGCTGCCACACCTCTTCCTGATTAGTCGCATCCACCTGCGACGGAGACATCCCGATGCTGCGGTGAGGCGTGTCGTTGTACGTGCGCACCAGATCCGGAAGGATATCGATGTACCGCCACGCTTCTTTGTGTGTCAGGTATCGCCACATCCGCGACATTAGTGTGCGATTGAAGCATTCCACGATGCTCGCCTTGATCTCCGCGTTGTAGGTGGAGAAGTGGTGGATACCGTATCTGTCCAATACACCCCGAACGCTACGGTTATAGAATTCCAGACCTCTATCGGTCTGCAACGACAGCGGTTGAATGTCGGTGAAGAGACCGTTCAGCGCCTTCGACACAGACGTCGCCGACTTGTTCTTCAGTGGAACGCATCGGGCGACTTTCGAGAAGACGTCGATCACCGGGAGCAGGAACGTTGTACCGTCGTTTTCTTTTTTCAGACAGGACACGTCAACGAGATCGGCCTGCCACTGTTGATCCCGTCCTCCGACGACCGTACGCCGACGCTTGAAACGAACTCTGACCGGTTTATGTAGTGTATAGGCGTTCTGTTCCGATAGCCATTGTTCGACGATTTTTCTCGGTACGCGCGGTACGGCGGTTCGTCGCAAAGACGCGATTCCTCCGTAACTACCCACCTTGGCGGGGTTGAAGTAGACGTCCTCCAGCTGTTTACGACGGCGCACCATGATGACGTACGTATGATATAATCGATGGTAATCCCGCACACGATGGGAAGTCCGCCGTAAGCAACACCGGTAAACAGACGTGTTAGACTGTACCGTAGATCACACATTATGTCGGTGAATCGAGATGATGCGTCTCTTTTATTCGAGATGCTCCCATGTCTTACTAGTCGACGCCGGTTGTGTAGGTAGAGTAGACGGGCTCATTCGAGATCGTCTCCGCGAGAGGGGTGTCCACTGCAGCGTTCGACGCGTTCTACCGAGCGATCGTGCGGCCGCCGCTTCTATGGTACCCTTCCTTTGTTCCTGTCGAATGGCCAGTCTCCTGGCCTCGTTTCCCAACAACTCCATGGGCAGATTCATGTGGCCGAGTTGATGCGCAAACAACTGCCACCCCTTTGGAGAACCGATGGTCTTGCGCTGACGCAACAAATCGTTCACGAGGTCCACCACGTTACTTCCGGGTACCGCTACGCCTTTGTTCATGAGCTCTCCGCGCGCATTCCACGCGACGTCTCGTTTCAGACGTTCCATCAGTCGTCTGGCTTTGGCCTGGAGCCGTTTGGGAACACTGTCGATGACTTCCGCTTCCACCCCCGCCTCCGGCGGGGTCGGGTCCGTATTAGCCGCCGCCGCCACCACCGCCGCCGCCGTGACCACCGGGGACGTGTCCTTGTTGACCGTTATCACGCGCATCGGTTCGCGCGTGCGTCGATCGGACAACGCGTTGTAGCGTTGCAACACTTGATTATACATGACGACCTTGTCACCGTCGGTGAGATCTTGTCTGTCGAGTATGACTTTCATCTCGTCGTCGCGTACCTGTACTTTGCGTCCTAGGATATCCTTCAGTGCCGGTGCGCGTAGACTGTCCAACAGTCGCGGATCTACCAAGGCCATCTTCCGTGCGTGTTCCATCGTCGTCTACTTGAGTAGCACCTGTTTTAGCAAGGGTAGCAAGACCGCACCGGCCAAAGGTGCCAGCAGTGCCGACAGGAAACCACCGGTCTGTCCTCTTCCGCCCTGGTTGTTACCCCGCAGCAAGATGCGACGTCTCCTCGCTGCAGGTGCGTCTCTCTGTGCCAAAGCACGCAGGTTTGTTTTGTACACGTTCAGAGCACGTCCCTGCGAGTCGGTCAAGGGCAAGTTCTTCTTCAATATGTTGTAGGCACACTCGGCTAGTGCACACAACAGATCGGCGTCGGCGTTTCTGATGATGGCTCGTCTCAATTCCGTGCTCTTGTACCTGTTTAGCGTCTGTATGCGGAGGATGTGTTTCTTCACGAGTTCGGACATGCTGATGTCTTCACGAGCATGCTGCGACTGAAAGAACGAGGCGCTGCGCGGACGTCTTATACCTTGGGTTGGTACACGTACTGGACACTGTCGTCCGGAAGGACACCCGTACGCAGACGCATGTCGTCGAGCGTGCCCTGTTTCAGATCGACGAGGAGATAACCGTACGGGAGTGACGTGGCGTCTCGGAACGCTTCCTGTACAAACTTCAGGCGACCCGGATACATCTGTCGTGCCAAGTGTCCGATCTTTGACGCGTCGCGAGGATTCTTGAAGATCACCATGTAGTGTGCGTTCAGACTGATCGTGCGACTCTCCTTGTTCTTCGGAAACAGGTTCTGCACGAGATACAGTACGGACGTGTTCTGGTGATGACTCTTTTTTGTGAACAAGGTCGTGACCCGTTCGTCCGTTTCTGCCATCAGATCATCGATGACCACGAGGTTACGCGTCGATGCGTCCAACGCACCGCTCGGCAAGCCTTCCTCGAATCGTACCAGGTCGTTGTCAACGTAGGCACTCTGCCATACACCGTAACACCACGTGATCTTCTCTGGAGGTGGATCGATCATCGTTGCGGCGTGACGTAGCAGACGCATCACGAACGTGGTCTTACCGCATCCCGTCGGCCCCGCGACGATACAGGTGAAGGGGTGTTTCCATCGCGTGTCCATCTAGTAGTCACCGGTGGCGTTCGACAATGTCGCGTTGACCACTGTGCTGTTAGTTGCGACGACGACACCTCCACCACACCAACGAAGGAAGGGATCGCGGAACAAGACGTACAAGACGTACAGATACAGACCGAGTATTCCCACTAGTGCTACAGCTACAAGCGTTCCCGTCCGTGACATGCTACGTTATGACTATCGATTGTGTGGCATCTGACTAAATAGTGTTATCTTTTTTTTTTTTTTCGTGTGTCTCCGCCTACTAACCGCGTGACAGCTAGAGGCGCCTATAACCCCAACTGACGTAGGGGCGCATTTCCTCATCGTGTCAGCAGTGGTTCGGCATTACAAGTCCACCGCCCCGTGGTGATTCCGTCTTCGTTGACCACGCGCTTGGCATAGAAGTAGGTCAACGCCGCACGTTCCTGGATGTACGTCAGCACGGACGAGTGATTGACCCGGAACCCGCGGTTCTTCCCTCTTCCGCTGCGACGATTGGTCAACACGTCCAGGAACGCCTGCTTGTCGATGGTGTTGAGTCGTTTGTTCAGACCTTTGGTGCTGTATTTATCGACCGTACCCGAACAATAGTAGGTCTTACTACACAGACCCAGGAAACAGTCGCCGGACCATTCGACCTTGAAAAGACCCGGTGTTCTCTTGTCGTACGCCTTGCGCTCCTTGCAACACGTCACGGTGCCGTTCCACGGACGACCGGCCAGGCGACAGCGCACGTAGTCGTTCTGATGATTGTCGCAACATTCGGACGGTAGCCATTCGGAGCGGTGACGATAGTAGTGGTCGCGCAGTGCCGGGGTCACGAGGTCGTCGACGGACTCATCGGCCAGAGCCAAATAGGCGCTGTCCGTATCGGTTTCGCAGTACTCGAACAGCGGACGATCCACGTACCTGACCATGAAGTCGTAGTAGAACTCCAACATGCGTAGTTTGGCCCACTGCAACACGAAGAATCCCACGTGTGTGGGCAGTGCGTATTTGACGGTGCGCTTGTGCATTTCGATCTCGTATGCATCGGCAGCGACGACGTCGAGTTGACGGAAGCGACGATTTTTGATCGCGTTCGATGCGCTCTTCTCCGTGCAGTAGGTGAACTCGCGGTGCTTATCGACGTTGGTGATAAATTTCCCATAGGAAGAATTGCACATAAGTTTGTTGGTATCCGCGATCATGGCCTTATCGGGATGGGCGTCTCCTTCGCGACGTGCGGTGGACACCGCCTCGCCGAATCGTCGGAAGCAGGCGACCGGTGTGTACTCGATGACCTGGTAGACGTGCGTCACCTCGAGTCCGTGCGCGAGGTACCATCGCAAGAGAGGTGTGGCGAGCAAGATCTTATCCCCTCGATAACTCCCGACGAGCATGCGTCGCGGAGTTGCCATGATGTTGTGTTCTTCGGCGTAGCGACGCATGAACGGTCCGAGATCATCGCGGGTCAGGTGAATGTTCTTGAAGATGGGCTGCATCTCGGCAAAGTGCGCGCGCAGATCCTCCGGTACACGTATGTCGCACTCAATCATACCGAACACGCTACCGTTGCACACACCTGTCAGGATCTGTTGTGACGTCATTTTCCAGCGCACGTGTCGACGACGTTGGCGAACGTCCAGAAACTTTTGTACGCACGGATCGCGTCTCGTGACCTTCCACTCGCATTCCCACAATTCGACGACCCTCACAAAGTGTCGAAGATAGGCTGTGTTCTTTCGTGTTTCGGCGAGCAGTTGCGTCATGGGTTTCCCGTTGACCTCGTTGAACTCGCGTCCGGTGCACGGACACCCGTGGTAGTAGCATCCGTGAAACTGATAGGCCGTCTTCGTTTCGCTGCACCAACCGTCCACCAACAGTTTACCGATGCGCTTCTCTCGACCGTTGGACTGATGACGTATGGCGAGTCCCGTGCTTTCGGACTCCCACGTAAGCCATTCGACAGCCATCTGACCTGTGGGCTGTGCCACTTCGGGTCGGAACTCCTTCTCTTCCCGTCGCCGCGTGTACCATCCAGTCGGCATCTCTTGTGATATCGACCACAGATACAATGCATTCGCATCGTAGCCCACAATGGACTGACACGTTCGAGCCGCATCACCGTAGTCGTTACGACGTATCTTCGTGACCCCCTTCTCGTGATGTCTGGTGAAGATGAGTGACGGCCCTCCGACGATGTTCTCTCTGATGAGCTGGTGGACGTCCTTGTTCGTCTCGTTGAAGAGCGTAAAGAACGTCCTCTCCGGTACGTAGGTGAACAGGTAGGACAAGGTCAAACCAGGTATACTGATCCCTTGTTTGAACATGTCGAGACCGCGGTGTTGGTAGAAGTCGAACTGTTTGGCGATGGCCTCCAAGAACGGTACGACGTCTCTGTTGTTATACCAGACGAGAAAGTCTCGCAAAGTCTCCATGTCGTTGTCTCGCCACACCTTCCGACATCGTGTGTAGTCGTCGTCGGATATACCTTCGTTCTTCAGACAACTGAAGAAGGCCTCTTTGGGAGGTAGAACGGTGTCGTCGAGTCTCTCCAAGCTGTCCATGTATTCGTACGGGAAGTGACCTTTCGTGACTGTACAACCGTACGCTTTCAGGTACTTGTCGTACGAGAATCCCGGGGCAATGTAATGAGTCATGTCGAGGAATTTGAGGTTGTCCGTCGATAGACACATAAACGTGTTGCCACGTTTGATCACGTGAAACGTCTCCTCCTCCTCCTCCTCCTTCTCCTCCTCCTCTCCGTCCTCTGTTGCTTTCTTTTCGGACAGGAAGTAGGGTACCAGGAACTGTTTGACGACGTTCAGATCGTACCTACCCGAGTTGAAACCGATGACGGGCAACTGATGAAGCCAACCGTACAATTGCCCCATGAGAGTTTTGTAGGGATTGGTCGGTTGTCGCTGTGACTCGTTGTCCCCCGCCTCCTCCACGGCGGACGCTTCCTGTTCGTTCCACTTCCTGATAGCCTCTGTGAGCTCGTGTAGGATGCCCTCATACCTGTCTACGATGACTTCGTAGGCTGCTTCGCTCATGTTCTGAAGGATGGTCATCATGTCGGATACCAACTTGTTGCTGTCACCATCCGTGATGAGACATTGCACCTGTTCGAATCCGTGTACGTTACTCGCCAGGGACACACTCAACGGTACTTGACGAGCCACCCAGTGGACCTTGGCACTGTCCGACGGAAGCTGCGATGTATCGAACCAGGACTCGAAGTCGAAGGTGGCGCGATACGGATAGTAGCGCAACCATTCGGCAACGTGAATGTTTTCGTCGTCCAATCGCTGGAAGACTGTCGGCGACGGATGATAGACGCCACCGGAATAGATCTTTCGCACTCCTCCCGTACACCCGCGCTCGTGTCGTTCTAGTTCGGATACGCGGCTCCATAGTGCATCGCCACACATCCTACATCGATACGAATGACAGTACATGTTCACGTCTTGTATGTAGGAAAATTGTGTCTCGTGAAGATTGATGTACATCGTTTCAGGATAGTGACACAAGGAACGGCGTACGAGTTCAGCAGTCGCCTTTCCCCCTTCTTCCGGTTCGACGAGCGTGTAGACGCACACGTTGGTCTCAAAGGGGGTCTCGACGCGATAGAGATCGTCCATCGTCACCCCGTCAAAGTCTTTCATTGCCACCCCGTCACGGTCGTACTTCGCGTAGAGTACCCGCACAGCGGATTCCAGGTGGGATCGGTCGCATCCACGATGCAGAGCCAGACATCGGAAGAGACACAGATTGTCGGTGTACTTTGTGCTGTGGACGGAGTCTCTTTCCAATCCGATGACGGCTTTGATTCGTTTGATGTACCTCGGCAGTGTGATGTCCACACATCCTATCGGATGATGTACGATGTGATTGACGAAGAAGGTAACATTCGTGACCACCTCACATACCCATTGACTGTCCGGACGCTGATTGATGACCCACTGCAGCACGTCTGTTTCTCGGATACGTTCCAGAAACGCATCAAAGTCTGCAGTGTTTGTGATCAGACACGGTTCGTCAAGGTAACGACCACAACAGTTACAGGACGAATGATAATACCTGTACCTGTTCGTGGTCTTGTTCCTTAACACAAACCCGTAACTAAGATTAATCTTAAACGCGTGCGTCTGTTCGCGGAACATGCGTTTCAGTGACGGTTCTAGGACGCTCGTGTCCGGTGTCGACACTCTGTAATTGTACCTGGATTGCACAGGTCCTCTAGCCGTGTGGGTTCGGATGGTCGACCAGTGATCTCGGACGACGTCTTGTAGTTCCCTCGATAGAGTATCGGCGAAGGGAAGTCGGGGTGGCGGTTGTATCGGGTCGTCGTCGTCAGCAACACTCACACGGGGTCGCTCTGTGCGTCTCGCTCGTTTGCATAGGGGTGGGTCGTTCGCTTCCATACATACCGACTTCGCGATACTTACACGTGGTCGCTCTGTGTGTCTCGCTCGTTTGCGTAGGGGTGGGTCGTTCGCTTCCATTCATACCGACTTCATATGACGTAACAGGTTGTCACGTCTCGTGAACTCACGTGCACATCTCTCACAACGATGCAGTGTAGCACTAGATGGCGCCACTCGTGACGGTGATTTACTGTAGGCATGATCGTCGTGTGTTGTTGATGATGATGAATGTGTTTGGTCTATATGACGTTGTATGTCGGCGTGTGTATCGAGCACGAGATCGCAGTGACGACACGTGTGTTGTTTCATCGTACCTACAACTGAAGGATGGGAGATCCTTGCACGTGTCTATATATATCCTACACTGTGTGACGTCATAAGAGGTGTGACTTGTATGAGTGTGCGTGTATGTATTCACCGATCGCAACGAGCTATGAAGGTAACAAGAACAACAGACACCGGAATCCTGGATTACATACCATCTTTATTCATGGAATTATACAATCAAAGCGAGTATATGAAAGCAAAGCTAAGCACCTACAGTGACAGACAAGCGGCGCCTATAACCCCAGCTATAGCGTAGGGGCGCATTTCCTCTTGTCGTCACTGCAGGCGCTTCTGAAGGTTATTCGCTATGTATGCGACGTGTTCGTCGCGCACAACATTCCGGGCGATCTCCTCACACATCGTGCGCACGGCCCCGTGTAGACTACATCTCTGAGTCGCGAACAGTGTCCCCGCTAGGGACTCTATATTGAGTTCGAGATGTCGAACGGCGCCGAGTAGGCCCACGGGATTGTCGTGTCTGTTTTCGACCTTATGATATGGCCGTCGTACGCAAGGTCGAGCGTCGATGCGTCCCTCCTGAGCGTCTCGTATTCAGAGGCGGTCATGGTGACGTCGTAGTCGTCGTTCGCGCATGTCATGTCCAGTGTGAACGATGTGGACACTGCTTCGGTGGAGGTTGAGGGTGACGTGGCTTCACATGTCATCTCCAGTAGTGGAGATGAGTTGTGCTGCTGCTCGTGCTGTTGGGTCAGTAGAGCCTGTCGCAGCGGCATGGGGGTGTGGTGACGGCTACGTTTTCGTGGCGCCTACTCTACCGGGTTCTGGGCGTATGACTGGCGAATCAGTTCCAGTCCTCTAGAGGGAGCATCGGTGGCCTGTTAGCAACACAACAACATTAGCAGGGTGTTTTTACGTCCACCATTGCTATACCACGTGTACGTAGGATGGCTTGTACACGTGATACGATGTCACGTGACCACTCCGGTGTACTCGCCATAAACCTGTAATGGTGCACTGCATATCTCAAATTGTCGTGGATCAGGTCACTACGCACAAGGTAGATGACGTATGACTCACCTTCGAACAGACGCCACAGTTCGTTGCTTATAAAACGAACGATAGCATCGAGTGCTACTGCACACAGCTCGGTGTACCAGATCTGCCTTTCGTCCCCCGTGTCGTCTTGTTCGTCCCAGGGCAGTGCCTCCTTCGGTGTGAGTGGTTCGTCTTCCTTCGCATCCGACACGGTTATACCGCGGGTATGGAGACTCGCTTTCACCCGTGCTACGACATTACGAGCAAACCACGGTGTGCGCGCTACGCATACCAGCTCGGATACTACCATATCAAAGCTATATATACGTATGGGATCTACTTTGTACACGTCTTCGTGAACGTTCGCATAGCGACGACTCAGTGACTCGGCCGCCTGGCGAGAGCAAGCAGCGGTTATAGTGGCCATAAATAGACCTTCATCTATCATTTGGTCTGCACGCTTCTGAATGCCATTCACCTTCTCTACCGCCTCCTGTAATTCACTACGTCTCCTATCCTCGTCATGGTCAATATCAGCGGCCCAATCAGTATCAATATCACAATCATTAGCAATCTCCTCATCATTATCATCATCCTGATCACTAGACCACGAACACGACCCCACATAGATGACACTTGCCTCATCATCATCACTGTCTTCAAACAGCCGACGTTTCACCCCGCGCACGCTAGGTGTTGACCAAGGAGGAGGAGTCTACAACACACGACAGAAGCAAGTGTCAAATACATCATTCATTCATTCATCGCTGTCAGGTGGCGCCACATCATTCATTCGGCACTGTCAGGTGGCGCCTCTTCCGACTGGAATATTTCCAGTAAGTCACTGTCAGGTGCCGCCTCCTCCGACTGGAATATTTCCAGTAAGTCACTGTCAGGTACCGCCTTGTCCGACTGGATTATTTCCAGTGCAATCAAGGTGTAGTTTCGATAGCCCTCCTTTGTCTCCTTTCTAATTGTCACCCTAGCCCGTTTGCCACGTAGGACATTCAGTGCCTCGTAGCGTTCTTGGCCGGGTTTAAGCGCCATATAGTCGCTTGCTGTCATTCCCCCCACGGCCCCCTGAACTATACGATCAAATCCTGTGAGCCACGCTTCATTCCCCTTGCGATCGGCAAAAAGCATACCCATAGCATACTTGTAAACTGGATTACCCGTCTGACGGCCGTGTACAGCACATGTACTGACGCTATGGCGGTTCCCCTTCGTCATTTCAAGACGAAGGACTTTCCGATTACATATACGGCATGCCGGGTAGCATACATATTTATCTGTCAGAGCACATGTTACTAGTGTCAGTGGGCGAACAAATGCGTACGTTCCGTCACTTACTTGTTCGAGTTCTGACAGCAGCATTTCCTCGGATTTGATATTGGGCGTCGCCATCTTGTTGAGCAGTGAAGTCGAGAGCGGCAGAGCAGTGAAGTAGTCGAGAGCGGCAGCAGCGAGTCGGAGAGAGAATGTTTGTCCTGTTGGATTTACCCTGGGTTTATATACATAATCATTCCCTCCAGGCATCGATCACGTGTACCGTAGACAATGACATCACTCGCCCCTGGGTGTTCGCGTCTTATCAGGCGCGTGACTTTATCTCTCTCTCTCCCGTACTCTGTCACCGTGTGACTGACTGTCTGTTTTTTTTTTGTAATGGACGCCTTAGCACTGCCTAACGAAGTCTCTCACCTGCATAAGAATCACCCCGAGTATATTCTTACCTGCTTCGTTACGCTTTGAACTCTTACCCCAATACCCTTCCGCACTGGGTACATTCTCAATAAGTCGTGCGTCACCTGTAGCCAGCAAGCGTTGCCGTAGGTTAGAGGCACGAAACTTCACGGCTACTATAGCGTGCATCACGCCTCGACGTTGTGATAGCCATGTAGCAGTTCGATCCGGTGTCCACCGAATGTTTTTACTCCAGTATTTCGCCTGTATTCCGCTGCGTGCAGTCTGAATCTTTCTCGCTGTGTTCTCATCGTGAAAATGTCTGGCTTTTTTAAACTGATAGGCTGCTTCTGCACAAGAAAAGTCTTCGCCCCATATGTGTATATTACATGGATGGAAATTAGATAGGAAGTGACCAGCACCCCTGAATTGTATATCCAAGCTCTTGACCACCATATGTTTCATCGCTGACCACTCACAGAGTTCTTTTCTCCCGTCTGTATTGTTAGCGTTCTGATAAGACGCATTGTCCTAGTCGCACTTCGTACATCATGCGCTTATCGCAGGGTCCTATGACTGATATCGGTTTACTACAGTGAAATTTTCCATAACGTCACATGGCTGGCTACATACCCAGGCATCGGTCACGTGACATCCCTAGATGATGATGTCATACGTCCCTGGGTCTTCAGCTTTTCATACACCGGTATTTTTCCACGCTAGCATCGGTCACGTGACATCCCTAGATGATGATGTCATACGTCCCTGGGTCTTCAGCTTTTCATACACCGGTATTTTTCCATGCTACAGTGTGTCTTACAAGTTGCCTTCCTATCTGCGTGCATATGCTCTATCCTATATATTCTAGCTCGTTTGTTACATTCTTCACATCATCTCATTCGCAACTATGACGACGACGATACCTTGGGTCCAACTGTGCGCTGAATGCCGTCTTCGAACTACGGAGATGCGTTCTATGTCGTCGATACCTTGGATGCAACTGCGTGACGACTGGCGTGATCTCGAAATGTAAGTACTTTTAGTATTATTACTATTATTATTATTAATATTATTCTTTGATTCATTCGATAGATATCCTATACATATCATACTATAATCATCCCAGTGTTCTTCACGTAAACTACCTGTGACGTCTCACCTCTATTATTCCTTATGCTTACGTTCGTTATCTGTCACGGTTATCTATATTACCTTTCAGGTCTGCCGGTACCACCGATGCTGCTACCTGGAGTCTGACAGGAAGTGTGTCCAGTGACTCCAGTATTGAGGATGATGAGGATTGCACGTGAGTGTTCAACGATTACAACAATATTTTACTACCTTATTTATGTGTTCTCTTACCTCGTTTCTCATTCTCTCCAATGTATACACAGTCTTTCTTATCTATGTGTATGCTGATCTCACTTGATCTCTTGTCGTTTCGACTAGGTATGCGGTGTTTGGTTACCGATTACGTCAGCAGACGTCTCCATTACGTATTGTATCATAGTCCGTTGATCTAGCTTGCCCTTTTATCGTATGTCGATTCCCTATGCGGTGTCTGGTTACATCACTGGCTTATTCCACCCGGCTGTACTTTGCATAATATAATTCATATATATATATATATATATATATATACAAAGATTTCATATATGTTTCAGAGAGGAGGAGTACCGCGACAATCATTCGTTCATATTCTGTCACGTGCTACGCGAACTCCTGGCGACACGGCCTCCCTTTGACGCCGACCCTGTTCCTTCCCTGGCGGAGGTTGTCGAAGATTGGGATGCCGAGATCGATCACTAATGCTTGTATCATTCGTTAATAAAATACGTGTGCACTCGTATACTCTTGTGTTTCGTTAGTTCTTTCATACACGCACATCCTCACTACACTCTCCTCACATACACGTACATTCATACACACCTAATACCTCTCTACACTCCTCGTTATCATTAAAAACCTAATCAACTTTCAAACTGTGGTTTTTACCAGTTATTCCCTTAGTACTAATTCTTCATACATACATACATACATCACATGTTTTAAAGTCCGAGTATGTTTTAAAGTCCGAGTCGCTAGATGGCACTACGGACGCTTAGCGCTAGATGGTACTACGGACGCTTAGGTACACTTCTTTCCGCTAGGAGGCGCAGGTCACGTGACTACTCACTTTGCTCAGGGGGGCGGCTTTCGAAACCTCCCTAATATCGCTTAAACTCCTCAGGATACACATCCAAATGTGCGAGCATACTACTGACGTTCTGGAATCACGAACGACAAAATCTTAAAATCTTCAACAGCACCCACTCCTCCGTCTTTCGATGCCAAGATCCGACAGATGAGTCTTGTTGAAGCTTCGGCTCAGCCCACTCAATATGAACTTGATTCGGCCGCCACTGTTTCTTGCGAACCTAAAGGGCGGGGTGCAAATTTAGGTTAATTTTGCCCACCCTCCAGACTACCATCTCTGGATCCGCCCCTGGACATGTAATGGAGTTAATGTATTTATTATCTGTATTATAAGTTCTAGAAACGAAAAAAACATGATAGCATTCCGTGACGATCGGCAGTATTGATTAATTATTAGTACGTTCCATTGCGGTGAGTCCGCCCGTACCCTCCCTCCCGCTGAGATAAGCGTTCCAATTAACAAAAAAAAGTACAGTTGGAAGTTTTTTGAGAGTCTGAAGGGTGTGCATTGGGACATCTTTCTGAACCTGAAAGAGGTGCAGTATTTGTGAGCGCCGATGTTATGCTGCAATTTGAGGCTTTTGTGAGCTTTAAGGTGGTGCAGGTGGAGGTTTTTTGTGAGCTTGCAGACGCAGATCGAAAAACGCACCCCCAGTAAATAAACAAACCACGCTACAAGCATGCTATCTGTGTTCAGGACGGAGGAGCAACATTGCCAATACCCACGTGATCACATGGTATCTGTGTTCAGGACGGAGGAGAAACACTGCCAATACCCACGTGTTCTCATGGTATCTGTGTTCAGGACGAAGGAGCAACACTGCCAATACCCACGTGTTCACATTGTATCTGTGTTCAGGACGGAGGAGCAACACTGCCAATACCCACTTGTTCTCATAGTATCTGTGTTCAGGAAGAAGGAGCAACACTGCCAATACCCACTTGTTCTCATAGTATCTGTGTTCAGGAAGAAGGAGCAACACTGCCAATACCCACGTGTCCACATGGTATATGTGTTCAGGACGAAGGAGCAGCACTGCCAATACCCACGTGTTCACATGGTATATATGTTCAGGACGAAGGAGCAACACTGCCAATACCCACGTGTTCACATGGTATCTGTGTTCAGGACGAAGGAGCAACACTGCCAATACCCACGTGTTCACATGGTATATGTGTTCAGGACGAAGGAGCAGCACTGCCAATACCCACGTGTTCACATGGTATCTGTGTTCAGGACGAAGAAGCAACATTACCAATACCCACGTGTTCACATGGTATCTGTGTTCAGGACGAAGGAGCAACACTGCCAATACCCACGTGTTCACATGGTATCTGTGTTCAGGACGAAGGAGCAACACTGCCAATACCCACGTGTTCACATGGTATCTGTGTTCAGGACGAAGGAGCAACACTGCCAATACCCACGTGTTCACAACAGTTAATATTACCACATTTATAATTATGCATAGGCATCGGAAGCGGGGGACGGGTGATTTGGGGGCTGAGCCCAAAATATGTTTGGGGCTGGAGATATGTTTAACTCACCAATATTTCGGCAAGAGGGGGGTGCAGCTGCATGGATACGTATGCTGAGTCTCATGCAAGAGGGTGTATAGTAGTTGAAGGGTTTTGGTCAGCCTCAGCCCCCTCGATCCGGCCAATTAAATATTCACCATGCCTATTTATGAATTATGTTATATATATATATTGTATATATATATATATATAGATATATACTTTTTTTAAAGCTAGTGTACGTATAACAGTTAATTACATATAAAACAGATTCGAAGATATGTGGTAGCTCGATGTATTTCAACGTGATCACTGATGACGACATTTATTTTGGCTCCTCTGTGTGTGTGCGTTTGTGCGTGCGTGTGTGCGTACGAGCGTGCGTGCGTGCGAGCGAGCGTAAAAATAATGCCGCCTAAATCTTTGTCGTGGAAGTGTATTCACTAGATGGCGCCTCTTCATTTTATATGCTGTAAGGAAATCACCAGAGGACGCCTCTACAGAATATTTGCTTAGCCAATAAAAATCACGCTTACACAGATGGCTCCAAAATCAAATTTGTTTTGAAAATGGCGACGAAAATTGGTGAGTTATAAACATCAGTTCATAACTTCATAATTTATTTGACCATTTGTATACTGATAATTATGCATCACTGATATCCTGTAAGCAACACACCTCTCGCACTCGGGTGTTAATACATGTGTTTGGTTGTCGTATTTAAAGCTACAAACTAAAGTCTAGTTTAAACTAAGTCTAAAGCCAGGAATACCCGTCTAAAGTAGAAACTCGAGAGGCAATCCGATCATTTTTTATCGTCAGACTCGGACGTACATTTACTATAAGTCACCATTCGAATAACTTTATGTTTGTTATATGATATAAACTATATATGGCATGCCATAGACATAGTTATAAACTATATATACTATAACTATATATAATCTATATATCATTATATGGCATGCCATATATTATATCTAGATTAGACTATTTATAGCATACCAACTGCCTAGTAAAATAGGCTAAATGTTTTTAAAACGAAACACTTTTGTTGTTATAAAAATTATTTTAATGGACAATGACATGTACCATCTTGCAGATTCTGATTGCTATACTGTTTATTAACTTGTCTGGAATCTTGTCTGGATCTTCGTGTTCTAAAATAAGGCATTTTAGCCTTGTATTTGTATACCCGTGTTTATGCACCATATTTTTGGTTTTGAGAACGAGGCATGTTTTGTGATTTTTTGCTTTTAACATTTTATTAAAAATTAAACCTGTCCATCTTTGTCTCGCTTTGTTTTGAGGGTAAGGATATTTTCTGCTTTCTCTTTTGCTGAGGAAGGTTATTCCAGTCTTGGAAGATGGGTTGTGAAAAGGACTGTTTTCTGATATATATATATATATCAAGTCTGCTGGGTGTCTTGTATAGTAATAATTTATAGATTTTTCTTTGATATTTTTGCAGTTACGGAGAGACTGCTGAAGCAAACCGACGATTTAAAAGAAAACAGCAAACACAAGAAAGCACCGTTCCAGCCAAGACATCTGCAACCGCGACCACCACTACAGCCTGCCAATGCCATCAGACACGGTCAACAGTCAAGGATGTCAGCGACAGCTAAGCAACCCCCTATTGGGCAATCTAACAAAAAACTGGGCAGCACAGGAGAAAAGCAACGTTTGATGGCAACCGACAAGTGGTATGTTGGAGTGAACATTGTATTGGTCTTGGAAGTTTTTGATATTGACAGCTACATGTATGGGTTTCTGCTTGAAACAAATCCACACGGCCATAAAGATTTTCTATTCTTATGGAAATAAATTGATTGAATCTTCTTTAAAGTTACAACGTCCATTCCTCGTTTACCATTGTTATTTATATATAATTATTGTTCTTAATAAATGTTAAAATAAACATGTTGAAGTTATATACTACCTGACTAAATTACTTTTAATAAGACCGATACAGTGTTCACAATTTGAAAATTGTGCTTACGAAATCTACAAATTCTAACTAAAACATCTTTAGAACTAAATTCTAACTAAAATGAATTAAATTTGTAAACAACCGTTATTGGCATTTGGACAAGGTACAGTGAACTAATAATTACTTAAAAGGAACAGACAATCTTGCTTTCAACACTACATCCGTACCTACTATCAGGCATGGGGTCAATTACATCACTATGTAATTTATTACTTAATTTCCTTCATATTACTATTACATGTTGAATGTGATATATTACTATTACATTTGATGCAATTACTATTACATTTTTCATCGGAACTATTTATAGTAAAATACAATTGGTATGCAGAAATATGTACCACAAAATACAACTATCATATTTAGTATTATCTACTAACTACACTGTTTATGGATGGAACATATTTTTAATTTTACATTTCAGTACTATATAATATAGAAATTAAAGACAAAAACAATGTCTCTGTCATTTAACTTGTTGAATTAAAATAAGTGTAATTAAGCCATACTGCTCTACTGTTGCTTGGTGGACAGTTGATTATTGGCACAAGTACAAATACATCAGTATGTTTTTCACACCTCTGGTGTTTAGGCCTAGTAATATGTGGACAGCCACTAAACCCATACAGGCTTGTGTGAAAAGGATAGTTGGTATGAGAACCAAATTCAAAGAACTATTGAATCCTGTTAGCAATGCAGCTGTCACACTGTCCCAATGTCTGCTAGTGCTATGTAAACTTTCATAAATTTCAAGGTGAAACTGACTGATGGCAGTGATTCACAGAAGTGCAATCATAAAAATTAGTGAAACTAGTGGAATATTCATTTCCTTGTAAATAATTAAATAACCATACCATAAATAAGCACAACTCAAATTTAACTTTGAAATGTACAATGGTATTATAAAAGTAATAGGTTAATTACAATTACATTGCTTCCTATTACACTGTATTTTATTCAGCCTATTACTGTAAGTAACTTACTATTACTTCAATATTTGTAATTGTTACTATTACATATTACTATTACCCCAGGCCTGTTTGTGACGTGTGCCTTTCTATTCACTGGATTGTTAAATTTGATATTAGTGTGCAGACACCCACTAAACCCATACAGGCTTGTGTGAAAAGGATATTTGGCATGATAACCAACTTCAAAGAACTATTGAATCCCTTTTGCCATGCAGCTGTCACACTGTCCCAATGTCTCCTGCTAGTATTATGTAAACTTTTATAACCTCCAGGGTGAAACTGACTGAGGGCCATGATTCACAGGAGAAGAATCATAAAACCTGGTGATACTAGTGGAATATTCTTTTACTTGTAAATAATTAAATAACCAGACTGCAAATAAGTGCTACTCGAACTGAACTTTTAAATGTCCAAAAGTAATATAAAAGTAATAGGTCAATTACATTGCTTCCTGTTACTATTACATTGTGTTTTTATTCAACATATTATTATTACTTCAATATTTTTAATAATTACTATTACATATTACTATTACCCCATGCCTGCCTACTATACTAGTATACACTTAAGTAAACATTATGGTGGACTCTGGACTGTAGCACATCAAGTGGCGGATTTGATCTTGTGCATGCTGACGGAGAGACAACTAAGGGAGAGGGAACCCAAGGAGTTGATGGCATCAACCCACAGTCCCAACCTCCAACACAGAGCAGAGTTCAATCAAGAAGGCAAGTGTTTACTCCCTCAAAATAATATCTGATTTAATGGTTGCATTGCAATTTAATAATACAAAAAATTTAGTGTTGTTCATGACTAGGATTTATATCCACAACTGTTTGTAGCAGGCATATTGGGAATGACACTTGGAATCAATCAGTGTCAGTGTGACTTTTTCACAACTTTCTTAATTCGACTGTGTACTCAGGGGCAGAACATCATCATATTTTTTACTAGACAGCAGGAGAAGTAAAGACACAAGTTTACTAGTCTGCCTAGGGGTTTACTAGTCCTGAAAATAATCAAAGCTAGACTTTACTATTCCTTAAGTATTGGGAGTGGCCATTGGCTCATCATCCGCTCTGTCCATTGCATCCTCATTCACAACCTCTGTTACCTCCTTGTCTCTCCTCACCACAACACCCTGTCAATTGCGTCCTTTTCCACATCTGTCACCTCCATATCTCTCCTCATCACAACACCCTGTCCATTGCATCCTCTTCCACAACATCTGTCACCTCCATGTCTCTCCTCACCACAACACCCTGTCCATTGCGTCCTCTTCCACAACATCTGTCAACTCCATGTCTCTCCTCACCATGATGCACTGTCCATTGCATCCACAGCCTCTGCCACCTTCATGTCTCTCCTCGCCACAATGCTCTGTCCATTGCGTCCTCTTCCACAACCTCTGCCACCTCCAAGTCTCTCCTCACCACAACGCCCTGTCCATTGCGTCCTCTGTCACTGCCTGGGGAAGTAAAAGATCCCACGCAGGGAATTGGAAAAAACCTGTCGTGGACTCACTGAGCGGAGGACTCAGTCTTAAAAAGCTCTACGGCAGAATAATCAACAAAATTATGTTGGTCAGATTAGAAGAAGACTGTTAGCTAATTAGCTGTGTTATTGTTGCGTTTCAGAGAGCAGTTAGAGTTATGGAGGAAGCAGAGGAAAGAAACTAACAAGATGATGGCTCCAAAGCCTCCGAGGTGGGTTCAACTGCCATCAGGTGCACGTGGCTGCCGAGTTAGAGTCAAATGTTGTAGTCAAATAAGTTGCATTTTAACATTTCAAATACAAATATGCTCAATTTAAAGATATAAAGTTCTACACTCTGTTAAAATTCATGGAAAATACACGATTGTTAACCAATTACAAATGGGCTTAAATGGCATGTAGACCATAATGCGTACGTTAGAGAGTGTCCGCAAATGCCCCAATGTCAACTCCCGATCGCGCCATGCACTCGGTTCGATTGTTGAACAATCCAACCGAGCCCCTGGTGCGATTGGGATAAGTATGTGTCACGAGATCGGGATGCTTGCAGACACTTTCTGTTACTAACTAAGATGTGGCATGCTGGCATCAGACAAAACAAGTTGCACAGCATGCTCTTTTAATACCATGCCTTTTTAATTTTTTGCACCTTTCTTCTGTAAGCTGGTGTTAAATGTTTTTTCTTAAAATAATGGATTGGTCAGAATCATGTAGTCCATGTTCATGTTTGTAAAAACGACTTCTAGTAAATAGGTCAGATCAGCAATATTACTGTGTTTACTGTTAACAAAATATCAGATCCCCACATAGTATACAAACATGCACTTGCATGTTTTCAACAGTGTTCTTACTTTGTTCCAGTCAACCATCCCTCACATCCAATCTGCTGAAGAGAAAGGCTGTCACAACTGCACCGACATCCCTACACCAGAAGTCATGGTGCGCAACCAACTGGACAGATCCAACACCACGGAAACGACAAATGCCATCTGTTGTACACACGAAGCAGTCTCTTGCGTCATTTACAAATGTAAAGAAGCGGCCTTGCATTTCACTGTTGAAGCAGCATCAGCCTGTGGCTCATGGTTCAATGCCAGCATTACGGAAGACGCGAGTTGCAGGGTCAGGAAATAACTTCAAACGCTCTCCGACGAAGCCAGGTGACGGAAAGAGACATCCGCAAGTTACAGGGTCAGTAAATGATGTGAGGCGCCCTCTGACGAAGCCAAATGCAGGACAGGCACAGCAGCATGTTGGAAGGTCTCGAAACGACTTGAAGCGACCCCATACCAAGCCAAGTTCAGGACAGGCACAGCCACTCATTGCATGGTCAAGGAATGACAAGAAACACCCATTAGCTGAGCCAAATGCACGCAAAAGACAAACATTGTGTCTGGGGTCTACTCTGGACAGGAAGCCGCCGTTGATTTCAGGATCTCGACTGTCTAGTGTGAAACCCCGACCGGTATCGCAGCTGTCAACCAATGCACCAGCCCTGGGAACTCAGACACAGTCCCACTCACCATCTAGGCGCAAATCCAAGAGATTCGTCCACGTGAAAGCATGTGTTGACAGCAACTTGACCGCCATAAGAAGCCGCTCCCGCATGACGTGTTCGCCACGTCTCAAGCATACGGTGGTGCCCGCTCGTGGTGTTAATCCAAGACACTCAATGCCTGCCCATATGAAAAAGACAGCAACGATGGGTTTGAACTCGAAAATGTCGATAGGGGTCCTAAAAACCCACTCCCGTATGACGTGTTCACCGTGTCTCAAAAATACAGTGGTGCCCTCTCGCGGTGCTAATCCAAGACTTTCGATGCCCGTCCATGCGAAGAAGACATCAATCATGGGTTTAAACTTGAAAACGTCAGTAGGGATCTTGAAAACCCGCTCCCGTATGACATGTTCACCGCATCTCAAACATACAGTGGTGCCCTCCTGTGGTGTTAATCCAAGGCTTTCGATGCCCACCTATGCACAAAAGACAGCACTGATGGGATCAAAGTCGAGAAAGTCAATAGTGGTATTACACAGATCACCACGCCAAGTGGGTGTGGACAACAGAACCCCGGGCCGGCAGCATCTGACTGACAAAGAGGCGGTCAAGTTTGTCACCCCCGTCAGGGCTGAGAGCGCATGGGCAAAAAGTGAAGTCACTCCAGCATGCACCCCACTGAAGAAAGAACAGGCCATGGGGTAGGTTTTGTGCCATTGAAAGTTTGCAAACAATCTGTGCACATCGAACGCATGAACTCGAGAATATCTTAGTTATACTACCACTGTAAACAATACTTTTTGATCTGTCCAATGTATTTTTTATGATACCAGTGATTACTGTTTCATTAGAAGTTTTATATATACAGCTTTTTAAGAATGGCTCTGGATTTGAGGACAGCTTGGCATTATAGTGACCATGTTTTCGGACACCAGCAATAATTTGTACTATGTGTTTGGACAGCCGATCATTTAATTATAAATAGTTTTTGTCCGAATACATACCATCATTACCGTACCAGTTTCAGATATCAAGTCAATAATGCGTGACAATCTGCAAATACATACCATTGGCATAGATCTAATAATTATGGGGTAGCAAATGTCATCTATGATATATACTTGTGCAAATGATTAATTGCAACACCATTGTTTGATATGTATGAATTTTTTTAAAGCACGGGTGAAACAGTAAGGTCTTGAAGTTTTGGTTGTCATGTCATATGATGTGTATGTTGTTTCCGTTGCAGGGAGAAATTGGAGGCATGGCTGACATCTCGAGGGAAGATGCCCTCCAAGTACGGTCACATGATGTGTTTTGGTCACACCTCGTTTCACAGTGTCATCCCAAGGACACCTGCGTCATGTCAACGACACAAGCAGTCGGTAATACATTCAAAATTAACTGCTTGTGTTGATTAATAACACTGGAATGATTCCAAAAATTACTTTTATGGTATCTGTTCAGTCTGATCTCAAGATGTTCCAAGAAATTGCCTTAAACAAATGTAGACATTTAAAATTAAACTGACTGTGGATATTATTCAAGCTGTTCACACAATACATAACTGGACGTCAAAGATCCAGATTTGTGAGCAGCTAAACCCACTAAGGATGCAGCTGTAACAAGTAAATAAGTAAGTGACAACAGTCATTAGTTTGCATCAAACATATGACCAGAAAAGAATCTGACAGATTGGTTTTAATCATTACAGTGATATATTCTGTACTTGCAGCGTGTCACACCAGGAAAGCCGGACCGACGCACAACATTCAGTCTGCCAGTCAGCGCCGTGGTGACAGACTCTGTGCAGGTGACGGATGAAGTGACAGACGGAAAGACACTAGGCGAGTGTCATCCAGAGAGTGAGACACTGGAGGGGTTACTGAGCGAGTGTCTCCAGCTGTTGCAGGAGTCTGTGAGTGCCAGCCAGGTTCTGTCTTGGGTAAACTGGGAGGACTTTGATTCGACAAATAATAGTGTCTTTCAGTGTTTCAATAACAACACAAAAATTGCCAAACATACAAATACACTGTACAATTGAACTGACGGATCCGCTACTTCATCGTTTGCCTACGTCACTGTCAAAATTATGTGCGAGATCTCCATCAAGTTTTGCCAACTATGTTAATGGTGGTTGAATGTGTGAATTACATTACAATTGCTGCATGACATCTCATAAATCAAATATTCCTGCATATAGTTGTCACTTTAAGTAAGAACTTAAGCCTTATGTTTTTGTCTTAAAGATCCACTTTGGGACCAGAATTTCAAAAAAATATTTGGCAGTTCAGCACGTCTCCCCAGCTGTCCTGCTATCTCGAAGACGGAGGGATTCTGTTGGAGATTTTCAGCGAAAATCCTGGATTTCCCGGGAAAGTTGGCAGCTATACAATAATAGCACTTGTTTTTGTAAGTGGATCCATATTTCATGCTGTTTGTCGGCAACTGCATCCACCGAATCATGAACGTTGTGTGTTGCCAGGACTGTCCTGCTGGGTTTGTGCAAGACTGGCTGAGAGAAATAGCTACAGTCCCACAAGCCCTGCATCACGCCAAGTTCTGGATTGTCAAGGCAGCGCTGGCGGAGAAATCTGGTGAGACCAACGATGCAGTTGTCGACATCTTTGAACAAGCCTTTAGGCACAAAGTTGAGGTGAGATGATCTTAATTTTTTGCTCCAACAGTCTCCAAGATTATTTTAATGTGTATCTCATGTGAATTGGATATGAAAAAGAACATTTGTGTATATTCTCCTTTTATGCATGTTACTGTTCATAGAAAGTGCTATATATTTCCACGCAAGAAACTGACCAGCTTGGTGTACAACCCGCTATGTAACATATGGCAAAGTTTTCACCAAAATGACTCAGTTGTGATTGTTACACTTTGATGTTGTGATTGTGTGAAAATTGTTTTAAATCTTTTAAAACATGCACACACAATCCTATAAATATTGATATATATGCAGCCATGATTTTGTTGCTCCCATATTTTATTGTAAAAAATGGTAAGTTAAAAATACGTAATTTCACTGCTAATACATTCTACCAATAAACTTGCTAATATGCCTGAATAGTTGCACACAGTTCATACTGAGAGTTTGTTTTCAAAATTCATAAACTGCATTCGAGGAAAAACGTAACCGGAATGCTAACTGTGGCCTGACCCCTTCAGCCTCCAGAAGAAATGGCGGTGGCCCTCAAAGGCTTTGTGGTGCGGATGGCAAAGAGACGCAACGACTCGGCCGATGCAAGCAGAAGGTCACAAGACATTCAGGAAAACATGTTTGAGTCATCAGCTGTGAAATACTGCATGTCGAACACAACAGTGTTCTTCAAACGGTGTGTTTCCCGTTGTTGTTGTAAACCATTTGTTTATCTACTTAACTTTTGAGAGATGCAACCATCACAATAGCAGTTAACTTTCCAGAGTATCACAGATTTTATTAAGAGTTAATTTTCTAACAGTTACCTTTATATCAACACATCATTTGTGCAAATTTCACATTTATGGTCGGCTTGGCAGTGACAGTTTCATTAAAGATTAAAAAAGAGATATCACAAGGTAGTAAGACAGTATTTGTATGTACATCAATATTGTTATTACTTATCTTGTAGTTACTGTACCATAATTTATTTTATTTACATGCTATTTGCTATACACATTTATGCTATATTTAAAATTTTATATGTAATTTAATTTGTTTACACCACTTTGAGCATTCATACAGCATTTACATCAATCATACAACATTTACATCAATCATACAACACGTGTTGATATATGTACAAAGATAAAATGAAACACTATTATTTACTGTTATCTTGAGATTTTTAAATAAAAACTAGGAAAATGACAAGTTTAGGGTACTGTTGTTGCGATATCCCTCTACCACGTGTGCTGTTTACTTACCAGAGTGCGGTCTCGACTAGTCGACAGCCCCAGGAGATTCGCGCCCCACGCCATCATAACCCCAGTGCGCAGGTCGACCCGCAAGAGTCACACCACCCTTCCCATCATGCTTCAGGAGCATGACATGATGTACGACACCCTGGAGGAAGTGCCTGAAGACCTGCAGCCGTGCACTCTCTTCCGCCCCAACAAGGCATTGGAGACTGCACTGGAGGAAAGTGGGGAGATGTAGGCACCAATAGACCCTGGTGTCAATGGCTAGTCAGTCAAATGGTGGATACTCTGTCGTTTTCGCCCAGGTGTGCATCTTAGTTTAGGCGTCGTCTCATCAGTTCACAAAGTGCAGAAACTGTATTTTAGATATGCTCAAGCCACCACCCAACCCCACCAACAGTTGGTGTGGCACTTGCGATTTTGAGCTTCCCAAAACAGCTTCCACAACTGATAGCGACCAGATTCATCTGACATGATGTGGTTGTCACAACATTACCCAACAACCTGCCCAGTTGTGATATCCATAGTAATGTCGGTGTGCATTAATATCTCGATAGGTGATGCCACTGTCAATCTATTTTCCATATGATACATTGTGACGAACAGACTACCCATAAGCAAGTAAATCTACATATTTTGTTAACTTTGCGAGCTTATGCGACCACAAGATGTTATTACTGGGTATTAGAGATGCAGCTTAGATACTTCGGCCAAACTGTCATATCTATTAATTATATTTAAGGAGCCAGTCGACATGTTTGATACTAAATTAAGTCATTGTTGTCTAACCTTAGACCCACCACGAAAGTTTAAAATATATATATTCAGCCGTCACTATACAAAACTACCTACATGACTCGGTACACTCATGAAGTGTGATCAATATATATACTGTTTCTTGAGGGGGAATACATTGGAAAATAGAATGGCTAAACCCCCAATCAAATATATTTTGTTTAGTATCAAACCTCAATGTTTTGAGATGACTCCCAAGCAAGAGTTTTTACTGTGCTCTCTAGATACATTTGGAATGGCAGTTGCTTATGCTTCATTGAGTATATTCTATGCAAATATTATGGCTGGTTATAGCTGATATATTATTACGTGCAGACTATCTATGTAGTATTGCAGATATAAACTTAATATGAAATCAAGACTACTATTTTATGCAAATATTTTGATTGATATTGGCTGGTGATGAATACAATGTGCACATTATGAGACAATGTTGACAATATTTGTTATAAGGAAAAGTTGCTCACAATATGAAAAGGTCAGTTGTATCGCTTTGTGTTAAGTAAATTATAGCATTGAGAGGTAAAAGCTAAACATTTTCATTCTTGATGCCTCTATTGAAGCCAGCATAGTGAGAGGCAAGTGGATTATGCTCTGTAAATCTACCCTACTGGCCGACGTAAAACAAACCAATTTGGGCCCCAATTCCCAAAGTTATCTTCTCTTGCTGTGTCTTCAGCATGATGACAATTATGAAAACATTTCTGGTACATATCACCATGGTTCAGATTCTTCAACCAGCGATGTGTAATTAGTATTGATTATATTTGTATATGTATGCTTTTGTATTTTTGACGTGTAATTTGGTTTGATCGTGTAGTAGTTGTCCATATATCATAGTAAGATCATTGTTTTGTAGTTAAGCCAAGACTGGTTTCTTTTCCTGCAAGTTTGTGTACATATTAATATATATTGGTATACCTGGTATATTGAAGGGACATGATTTTTATTTAATTTTTTTGAAAGCTTTCATATCAATGTAGAAGTGTTGTGGTTGTTAACTGTAACATGTCTGTTTAAATAAAAGTCACTTTGCCTGTCATTGTAGCCATTTGTTCACATTAGTATTGCAGCAACTACACAGAAAGAATGGTCCTCATTTCAGACTTTAGTATTCGTTATTGTAATTTCTGGCAGGTATGCGTGCCTTGTACAGCTTTCACGCCTCTGACAATTTGCCCTGTACCATCTTTGAAAACACTGAAATTCACATTCAGCACGTAACTACAATAAATTAATTTCAAATCAAATTTATCGAACACATTACAGTAAATACAGATACATAATAGCATAATGAGAACAAGGGAAGAACATTATATAATGTGATACTTATTAGATGCACATATTTTGCACTGTACTTTATTCTAAACATGAAATTATCAATGTACACACCACAATATTTAAAGACAATAGGTACTATGCATTCATCTCATATCTTCTGCCATGTGTGCTATGCCCTCCAACGTGTAAGATAATTTGCAAAATGACCAATGCACACAGCGTGCACATGCACATCTTAAGCATACACACATGTTAAACTCACCATTATAGCATTAACAAGAACCCATTGTTATAAATATCATATTCAGTTTTTATTTGGTGTCATTTTGACTAACTTTAAGGGAATCTGAAACCCTGGCCTAGGATTTTAATTAGTTATTGCTGATGTTGAAGTTTTATTTACATATTTTGTTACTAGTGTAATTTTAAACCTACTGTATTCCACTGTTGATGCATTGGAAACTGTTTAAACACACTTCTTTGTGTAACCATAAATTTAATTATATTGCACATCTCACCACAGAAACAGTAAATACAAGCAAATAGTTTGTAACATTAATTCCACAGCTGCAACAGACCATTAATATTAAACAACAACTTTTGGAAGACTTACCAATCGTACATTTCAATTATATGTATTCTGTAAACAATAGGAAATATTTTTTTCAAAAAATGCGGTAATGCATTTTAATATTGTAACAACATACATTACAAACTGGTATGTTCTGTATAAATACTAGATATATAATATAATGTATAATTATATAAACCAGTATATATAACAACCATGCCGTACAGGAGAAACAACTAAACATTTTTATTTTTTAGTAGTAGTGTAAGACGTACATAAATTATTATCACATACCTTATGAGAAACTTAGTTTCAGTGTTTTTTCCTACTACAAACTTTAATTCAATCAATCAGTTATAAAAATAATCTACTAAATAATTTTAAAAAGGGATTTGCCTAGGCTTAATCAATAACGTTTGACTAGAATATATCTGGAAGCGGTGCTGCAGCCGATGTAAGAAGCAGTGTGTTCAAGAATAAGCATGTACAAACAATGTTTTCGTGTAGCATCCGGCATTATTTATATTGCTGAAAAGGTCAATTGTAAATTGTGTACTTTTGGATGTGTGCGCGCATGTGTGAAGCTCTACAACAGAACACAAAACACATATCCGGCCCTGTCTTGTTCCTAGATCTTTTGTTCCATGCAGTCAATTTTGTTTTTTATGTAACTTATTAACTGGGAGTTTTTCACAACCAGTCCCTGTGGCTGTGGTCACCTGCGGTTTAAGGGGCACTGTATAGATTGCGCTATTCCACGTCAGAAATATTTTGTCGGCCGACGCTTGGCGTCTGCGGCTGTTTATAGAACAGTCTGGTACAGGCAATATATTTACCGTCGTTATAGTTATCGGGAACACAAGAGAAGCGTGCGCTGCATCTAGTGATTGTGTAGAGTCGAGCTCTGCAGTAAACATGCCAAATGGGTACGTGAGTGAACGAATATATAATATATCATCATTCTTGCAGGATTATATTCAATTATGTTATACATCTACAATAACACATTTAAATTATTACTTTTTGCCAAAATATTCTTCCAAATGTCTCAGATGAACAACATTCTAATAATGTTACACCCATCCCATCGGAAATATTCATAATAAAGCTTGAAGACCGCGATTAGATTAACATATTTAGAATAGGGCAAAGTATTTCTTTACACAACAAACTTCTACTTGCGGACATGCGCATTAAGGGTCGGTGCGGCAATATTTTACAGCGTCACGATTTCACATACTTACCCATATATATATATCTATATATACAGTCAAGTAGTATTGACATATATAGCGACACCTACACCGGCCGCCTTTTTTGTGATGTCGTACTGTGTGAAAGACCTGATAGTGTGGTAAATCATATTCTGCGGTTATCTCTGCCTCTACCCATATTTCTGATATTGCTATTATATTAAAAGCAATATTAAGTGTATGCAAGAAATTTTTAATGTTATGAAAATTTATATTGAAACTACGTGCATTAAACTGTATAATCGATAAACCATTTATATCGTTTTTGGTTAGCTGGTTAAGCTGAAACTCATCATAATATTTACAAGTCGGTAATACCCGGTTATAAAGGTTATTTACTGGATCTATGTCTTTATCATAATCACAATTACCATGATCAGAATATTGTTATGCATCTAAGTTTAATACAACGAGGGATCAAAATCAATATTCCTGTTTGAAGTGTGATTTATACTAGCACAATGATTAAATACACTGACATCATCGTTCACATTACAAAAAGTAAAACATATAATTCGTTACTCATTAATCTTTGAGGGCAACGACAAAAAAAGAGAAAAGAAAATGCGTTTTAGTAAACGCACGTAATTTAAAGTGTAGTTCACACACCATGTCCTCACTGGTAATCACTGGTGTTTGTACTTAGCCAGATCAGCAAGGCAGGTGATCTGGTCCTTCTTCTTCGACTTCGCTCGACAGTGACATAACTGCGAATTGAGGCACTAGTCCTTATCCAGGCACACTGGAACAACTGTCTAACAGTCGACCAGGTTATTGATAACTTTGCTGCCACGAGCGCACGTCGACTGGCTTTAAGCGTCTGATTGTATTGGCAGTTATATAGGTAAGCTTGAGTAGTTGAATAGCCGGTTATATTCTCAAAAAGGAGTAATTTACGCAAATTGGGATCAAATGTTTTGCCCCCCAATAAAAAATCTTTGAAAATATACCTGCCAACAGTCCCGGATTTTCTGGAAGTCGTCTGGATTTGTTGTGAAACTACCGCCCTCCCGGAAAAGATTAAAATCTCCCGTATTGTAAGTTTTTATGTGCGGCTGGGGGTTTTAGTGAGCATCAAGGGAGTGCAGTTGGATATCTCAAAGGGGGTGCAATTGGAGGTTTTTGTGAGCCTCAAAGGGTGTACAGTTGGAAGTTTCAATTGGGGTGCAGTTGGAGGTTTTGGAGGAGCCTGATATTGCCCTGGATTTTGAAACTCATAAGTTGGCTTTATCGTCATTCGTGGATTCATATTAACGAGTAATTTTCGCGCAATAATTGGGTGAAGGTTTCCTAGATTGAACACGTTTGCAAGAGAACGAAGTGTAAAGCGCATTGTTCGTAATAGCACGTGCTGTTACCGTTGATTGGATGTGGGGACCCCACGTATCACTACAGGGGAAAGACGCACATGAATCGTGGCTGATTTCAGTTTATTTTTGAGCTTAAATCGCTATCACGTGTGTTATAAATATATAATTTTGGTCAGATGTATCGAAGAGGAGGCGATGACGATCTAGACAGCGATAATAGTGTAAAGAGAGATTTTGAGGGATTGAGAGAGGTGTGGTGAATGAGAAAGTGGGAGTTGGTGGAGACAGCAGTGCAAGATCAGTGAGGGAAAAGAAAGAGAAACAAACAAAGCAGGAGTCGTAGATCAGTATCGAGGCCAGTCGCACCCAGGACAGACAGGAAAACAAGAGGAGAACAACAACGTATTTATTAATTTTGCTTACAATGTGTCAGTTCGGGGTCTAGTACTTCTTAGCTCGCCTCACATCTCTCTCTCTCCCCCCCCTCTCTCTCTCTCTCCATCGATCAGGCTATTCCTGGTTTCGGGTTTAATAACCAACAGACTTGAGAATGCCAATTTACAGGTAGGTAACTCGTTGGAAACACACGGAACTCGATCGATCAAATGTTTTACATTTCACTGCGTGCCATATTTTATTTCCCCTGGTATATACACCAGATAGAAGGGACCAACGGCTTATAGTGTTTTATTTTGTGCATCATTATGACATTGTCTGTTTGCATGACCTGAGCTGTGCGCCCACAGGCTTGCATGTACAAGTTCTGTAAGGACAGCGATTTCCACCTACGTAAATACATTTCAGTTTTAAAATGCTTTTAAATATGTTATAATGGAGAGGGAGATAAACGAAATGTATGGAACTACAGACCTATCTCTCTCTTACCGCTATTTAGCAAAGTTTTTGAGAAAGTCGTAAGTAGTATGCTCGCACATTTGGAGGGGCATCCTGCGGTGTTTAAGCGATATTAGGGAGGTTTCGAAAGCCGCCCCCCTGAGCAAAGTGAGTAGTCACGTGACCTGCGCCTCCTAGCGGAAAGAAGTGTACCTAAGCGTCCGTAGTGCCATCTAGCGACTCGGACTTTAAAACATACTCGAACTTTAAAACATGTGATGTATGTATGTATGTATGAAGAATTAGTACTAAGGGAATAACGGGTAAAAACCACAGTTTGAAAGTTGATTAGGTTTTTAATGATAACGAGGAGTGTAGAGAGGTATTAGTTGTGTATGAATGTACGTGTATGTGAGGGGAGTGTAGAGAGGATGTGTATGAATGTGCGTGTATGAAAGAACTAACGAAACACAAGAGTATACGAGTGCACACGTATTTTATTGACGAATGATACAAGCGTATAATATGAAACCGTGTTTTATTAAACGAAGTACACGAACATCAAGATTTGTGGGTGAGTGAACACTACGACAGAGGTCGTGAGCTTAGGGGTCAATACGACCACGCCAGTGGCTCGTGGGATGATGATGATGATGATGGTACGACTTACGGGTGAGTGAACACCGCGTCAGAGGTCGTGAGCTTACGGGTGTGTGACCACCGCGCCATAGGCTCGAATCGTTAATGACGATGATGATGATATCTGTTCGTTAATGAAACACGGTTATTGCAGTTGTTTAAGCCAATCGAATACGCGGCAATCGTTTGCTACCAGATCAGTGCCGAAACCTTTTACGAAATCCTTCATGACAAGTCCACGACATCGAAACATGAGATAAGCAACACAGTATTGTCCACAAACGTTAGACACGGGACTCTGCAGTCTCTTAGAATTATGAGTCCACGTTACACAATGTTTATTCAAGAAACGTCGAAACTCGACGTGTCGTGGCGGCAAGCCGTAAGAGCAGAAGTATTCGCCGCAACCATTGGCGTCTACGTAGGTCGCTATCCAATGTTCTCCGGGTTTACCCATGTCGTGCGTGTTGCACACGAAGGCGACGGGATAAGCGTCTATCTGGAGTTCGAGGAGTACGTCTTTGGGTACGATCCCGCGCATGACGACACGGGCGTGCGTATCGCGGGTGAGTAGACGGACGAGCTGCATGGTTTCCATCAGTTGTCGTAGATGACGTTACGATTCCTGTCGATCTCCAGCACCTTCTCGAACTCGGCGTAGGCGACGACGTTCACAGTGGTTGTCAGCGCGTCGCGGAAATGAATCTCGACGCGCAAGTTGCCCTTTTGTACCAGATGGAAGCAGCAGTCGTCGCACGCATCGGGGGTGAGATCCACGCCGAAGAAGGTGTAGCCGTGTCGGAAGTCGTAGCGAGTCAAGCCGTTCCCTTCGTCCTGCCACGCCTTACCCGTCGAGGTGAACAGGTTATGGTAGCATCTGACAAAGAGGTTGTTGTCGAAGTCGGGCTGGAAAGGTTTGGCGGGTATCTGTCGCCCGTCGACGTACACGGCGAAGAAGGTGATGTGGTTGTTTTTAGCGTGAAAGGGATTTTTGTCGTAGCATCCGTTGTAGGCGTCGTTATCGATGCAGCACAGCACGAGACGTTTCGGAATAGTACCAAGAAAGAGGTTCTCGCGCGTGGACGAACGGGTACCTGTGGGAATAGAGTAGACCTTGCATTCGACAGGTCGCAGCGGATACTTGGCGGTGGCCTTTTCGAGGGCTTTGATGTGTGCCATCTGCACATTCGGATTCAGGGTGACTTTCTTGACGAACAGTGTAGCGTTGACGATCTGTATCTTGTAGGCGGGGTTGGCTCCACCAGCAATGAGCGCGAACGCATCCTTGCTGCGTACGAAACGCATCTTGAGCTCGACGCCGTTGATGAGGAGTTTATCCTGAAGCAAGAGGTCGACGTGGACACGACCTATCATGTCGACCACACGACTCTGGGCGATCATGTGGCGTCTGGTGACGAATCCCGCGTTGGCTGTCGGATCGGCACCATCAACGACGACGGCGTCCATACGACCGGCCGTGTCCTTGTACCACATCTGACTCGTCAGTTGCGTCTCCTTGGCATCGTCACCGTAACTGAGCAGCGTCTCTATGTAGGCGCGGTATGGGTACGTGTTGGTCGAGGGAGTCACGAGCGTTCCGTTCAGGTAGAAATCGACCTGACCGAACAGCGAATGGAGCCAGTTATTCACGGGAGCGACGGGATCGGCGGGGTCGAGATCACTTCCGTCGGCACGCGTCACCTTCGCCTGAACGTGTAGTTTCGTGTCGGCGAGATCCAGGTAATCGTCTCCCGAACCGGGTACGACGAATTCGATCGGTCCACCCGAGTCGAGCGAGGACACCGGCTGGTGATGGACCGTGCGACTGTCGATGATGGCGGTCTGAGTCAGAGGTACGGTGAAGAGATCGAGTTCGCTCTTGAGTCCCTCACACGATAGTTTATGAACGAACGCCATCGTCGAATATATCGGGTTCACGACGTACCTTCGGTTTCTGCTGTTTCCTCCGACGTCTCGCTGGTGTACTGGCTCGTTTCGCAGGGGGTGTGCGTCTTATACGCTTACGCGGTCGTACGCCAGGGGTCAAGAGATCACTCATCATATCTCTACCGGCAGTGGTGACGCGACGTTTGGCGGCCGTTCTGATGTTCTGACCCGACAGGACGTCGTCGGCTATGCGTGCGCCGGTCGACAGAGCTCTCTTTCCCAACGCCACGGCTCCTCTCTTGACGAGTGGCATGACGCTACGCAGTAGACTTCCGAATAGACTTCCCAGTCCGTGTCCCCGTTGGTGTCGGGCACCCACGAAATAAGGAATCGCACCTCCCGCTTGACGATCGTAGTAGTCGGTGTAATTCATCTCTCTCTCTCTCTAGAACAGTGCCGTCCGTTGCCGTTGGAAATGAAGTGTCACCGTCACCTTACCAACCTCGAATGGCACGCGATATCCGGTGTCGTCTCTTATATCTATCTCGATCGTGCCAAATTCTTTGTAGAGCACGGGTACGTAGTGAATCTTGTCGAAGGTCTTCGATACGATGTCACCATGGCGACCGCTCACCGGGATGATGCGCAGCAGCGGCACGAGACTGTCACCAACAACTCGTGGTTCCACGACATCCGTATAGATGTAGAGCGACTCGAGCCCTCGTTCCATGGTGATCACGGTGTCGGCTTCCGTGATCAATACCTTGAAATCGGGTGCATCGGGATCCTTCGGGAGATACTCCAGCGTAGCGGTGCGAAAGCCGAGAACGGCGGTCAGAATAGCAGCACGGAAGACGGTATTCGGTGCCATGTGCACCGATACCTTATGCGTAATGATGTTGTAGCTCAGTTTCACTCGTCCCTCTCCCACCACGCGACGTAGAGAGGCGTTAATGGCGAGGATCAGTGACCACGGATCTTTATAGTATCCGGTTCCGATTCGGATAGTCTTCGTGTGCAGGGACCGTGGGTGCTCTTCGTCTATCGGTAGTGTCACAGCGAACTCCACGTCGTCGTCTACGATGTTGTACCAACTGTGCGGGTACTGTACCTCCACCAGTCCGCATTCCCATTGTCCCCGTAGTAGGATACGTTTCGGTAGCGTCGTGATGTAGTGGGTCAGCGTGTTGTCGGGGTGCGTGTGCATGGAAGCATTGCTGGGCAACGTGAGATAGAAATCACTCGGTTCCATGTTGTTGTTGTTGTTGTTTCAACGTCGGACTGGGTAGCAGGTAACCCAACGAACTGCTCAACAGGGCCGTCCACAGAGTTGGATCGTGGTGACCGAACGTCAGGTTGTAGATGCTGACCAAGATGACCGTGTACAAGACGACGACCTGACACAGAAAGACGATCTCCTCTTTGGGACACGCGGTACCGAATATGTGCCACGGAGTCCTCTCTTTCTTTAGTGGTGGTGGCGGTAGAGTGTCGACGTCGTCTTCTTCTTCTTCTTCTTCTTCTTCGTCGCTAACGGTGATGCGTGATGTTGTCTCGTCTGCCATACGTGGACGACTGACATCGCGACGGACGCACAATTAGTCTTTATAACCCGACGAGACCCTTGGCATCGATCCAGCTGTTGAACTTCGAAGGGTATCCGACCCATTTCACCAACACCTCCCGTCGCCTGCCTACCTTGCGGCGCTGTACTATCGATTCCACGCGGTACAGTTTATCGAACGGAACCGTCACCTTCTGCATCTCCGGTTCGTAGAAGGTACCGTCCAGTATCTCGCCGAGATCGTCCGTTAGACGATAGACGGGTGGATCGGACGGATGCACTTCGCGTATCGTGAATAGTTCCTCTGTCCAATTCATCGTGTAACCTTTATCGAACCGTCTCTTGACCTTGCTGATACGTATGCGATCCCCCACGTGGTACTTGGGTACACCCTTACCGTGATGACCACCGTACAGACGCTGCCACACCTCTTCCTGATTAGTCGCATCCACCTGCGACGGAGACATCCCGATGCTGCGGTGAGGCGTTTCGTTGTACGTGCGCACCAGATCCGGAAGGATATCGATGTACCGCCACGCTTCTTTGTGTGTCAGGTATCGCCACATCCGCGACATTAGTGTGCGATTGAAGTGTTCCACGATGCTCGCCTTGATCTCCGCGTTGTAGGTGGAGAAGTGGTGGATACCGTATCTGTCCAATACACCCCGAACGCTACGGTTATAGAATTCCAGACCTCTATCGGTCTGCAACGACAGCGGCTGAATGTCGGTGAAGAGGCCGTTCAGCGCCTTCGACACAGACGTCGCCGACTTGTTCTTCAGTGGAACGCATCGGGCGACTTTCGAGAAGACGTCGATCACCGTGAGCAGGAACGTTGTACCGTCGTTTTCTTTTTTCAGACTGGACACGTCGACGAGATCGGCCTGCCACTGTTGATCCCGTCCTCCGACAACCGTGCGCCGATGCTTGTAACGAACTCTGACCGGTTTATGTAGTGTATAGGCGTTCTGTTCCGATAGCCATTGTTCGACGATTTTTCTTGGTACGCGCGGTACGGCGGTTCGTCGCAAAGACGCGATTCCTCCGTAACTACCCACCTTGGTGGGGTTGAAGTAGACGTCCTCCAGCTGTTTACGACGGCGCACCATGATGACGTACGTATGATATAATCGATGGTAATCCCGCACACGATGGGAAGTCCGCCGTAAGCAACACCGGTAAACAGACGTGTTAGACTGTCCCGTAGATCACACATTATGTCGGTGAATCGAGATGATGCGTCTCTTTTATTCGAGACGCTCCCATGTCTTACTAGTCGACGCCGGTGGCGTAGGTAGAGTAGACGGGCTCATTCGAGATCGTCTCCGCGTTCGACGCGCTGTACCGAGCGATCGTGCGGCCGCCGCTTCTATGGTACGCTTCCTTTGTTCCTGTCGAATGGCCAGTCTCCTGGCCTCGTTACCCACCAACTCCATGGGCAGATTCATGTCGCCGAGTTGATGCGCAAACACCTGCCACCCCGTTGGAGAACCGATGGTCTTGCGCTGACGCAACAAATCGTTCACGAGGTCCACCACGTTACTTCCGGGTACCGCTACGCCTTTGTTCATGAGCTCTCCGCGTGCATTCCACGCGACGTCTCGTTTCAGACGTTCCATCAGTCGTCTGGCTTTGGCCTGGAGCCGTTTGGGAACACTGTCGATGACTTCCGCTTCCACCCCCGCCTCCGGCGGGGTCGGGTCCGTATTAGCCGTCGCCGCCGTGACCACCGGGGTCGTGTCCTTGTTGACCGTTATCACGCGCATCGGTTCGCGCGTGCGTCGATCGGACAACGCGTTGTAGCGTTGCAACACTTGATTATACATGACGACCTTGTCACCGTCGGCGAGATCTTGTCTGTCGAGTATGACTTTCATCTCGTCGTCGAGTACCTGTACTTTGCGTCCTAGGGTATCCGTCGGTGCCGGTGCGCGTAGACTGTCCAACAGTCGCGGATCTACCAAGGCCATCTTCCGTGCGTGTTCCATCGTCGTCTACTTGAGTAGCACCTGTTTTAGCAAGGGTAGAAAGACCGCACCGGCCAAAGGTGCCAGCAGTGCCGACAGGAAACCACCGGTCTGTCCCCCTCCGCCCTGGTTGTTACCCCGTAGCAAGATGCGACGTCTCCTCGCTGCAGGCGCGTCTCTCTGTGCCAAAGCACGCAGGTTTGTTTTGTACACGTTCAGAGCACGTCTCTGTGCGTCGGTCAAGGGCAAGTTCTTCTTCAATATGTTGTAGGCACACTCGGCTAGTGCACACAACAGATCGGCGTCGGCGTTTCTGATGATGGCTCGTCTCAATTTCGTGCTCTTGTACCTGTTTAGTGTCGGTATGCAGAGGATGTGTTTCTTCACGAGTTCGGACATGCTGTTGTCTTCACGAACATGCTGCGACTGAAGGAACGAGGCGCTGCGCGGACGTCTTATACCTTGGGTTGGTAGACGTACTGGACACTGTCGTCCGGAAGGACACCCGTGCGCAGACGCATGTCGTCGAGCGTGCCCTGTTTCAGATCGACGAGGAGATAACCGTACGGGAGTGACGTGGCGTCTCGGAACGCTTCCTGTACAAACTTCAGGCGACACGGATACATCTGTCGTGCCAAGTGTCCGATATGTGACGCGTCGCGAGGATTCTTGAAGATCACCATGTAGTGTGCGTTCAGACTGATCGTGCGACTCTCCTTGTTCTTCGGAAACAGGTTCTGCACGAGATACAGTACGGACGTGTTCTGGTGATGACTCTTTTTCGTGAACAAGGTCGTGACCCGTTCGTCCGTTTCTGCCATCAGATCATCGATGACCACGAGGTTACGCGTCGATGCGTCGAACGCGCCGCTCGTCAAGCCTTCCTCGAATCGTACCAGGTCGTTGTCAACGTAGGCACTCTGCCATACACCGTAACACCACGTGATCTTCTCTGGAGGTGGATCGATCATCGTCGCGTTGACCACTGTGCTGTTAGTTGCGACGACGACACCTCCACCACACCAACGAAGGAAGGGATCGCGGAACAAGACGTACAAGACGTACAGATACAGACCGAGTATTCCCACTAGTGCTACAGCTACAAGCGTTCCTGTCCGTGACATGCTACGTTATGACTATCGATTGTGTGGCATCTGACTAAATAGTGTTATTTATTTATTATTATTATTTTTTTCGTGTGTCTCCGCCTACTAAACGCGTGACAGCTAGAGGCGCCTATAACCCCAACTGACGTAGGGGCGCATTTCCTCATCGTGTCAGCAGTGGTTCGGCATTACACGTCCACCGGTCCCGTGGTGATTCCGTCTTCGTTGACCACGCGCTTGGCATAGAAGTAGGTCAACGCCGCACGTTCCTGGATGTACGTCA
>CM034543.1:53351808-53369651 GCA_020002185.1 Paraescarpia echinospica
TGAACAAGGGAAAAGCTGCTAGATTTGACAACATCCCAGCAGAACTGATTATGAACGTAGGAGAAACGGTGATAGACATCCTCACCAACATCTGCAACAAAATCTGGCAGACTGGAGATTGGCCAACAACATGGACTCAACTACTGATAATTACTCACCAAGAAAGGCAACATACAACAATGTCAAAACTACTGAACCATCAGCCTCATTAGCCATGCGAGCAAAGTGATACTGAGAGTCATCTTGAACAGACTGAAACCACAAGTAGAAGAGATCATCGCCGAAGAACAAGCGGGCTTTCGCAGAGGAAGAACCACCAAGGAATAAATATTCAATCTTCGTGTTCTGGGTGAGAAATATCTGCAACATCAACAGGAACTATTCCATGTCTTCATTGATTTCAAGAAGGCATTTGAAAGGGTGTTGCATGCCGCACTATGGGCGACAATGAAGAACTGCAATATTGGACGAAAACTAGTACACACCATCGAGCAGCTGTACGCTAAAGCTAGCAGCGCAGTACTGGTGCAAGGCGCTGTAGATGATTGGTTCCACACATCAGTCGGAGTCCGTCAAAGATGCCTCTGTCACCTACATTATTCAACATATTCCTGGAACGAATAATGACAGATGCCCTGGAAGATCACACTGGCACAATCAACATTGGAGGACGCATCATCACCAACCTACGGTTCGCTGATGACATCGACGGGCTAGCTGGAAGTGAAGAGGAACTTGTTAAACTTCTGAACCGACTGGACGAAACATCAGCCAGATATGGAATGAAAATTAGCACAGAAAAAAAACTAATGACAAACAACAAAAATGCAATGAGGTCCCGAATAACTGCCAATGGACGCGAACTGGAAGAGAGTAAGTCAGTTCAAGTAATTCAGAGCTATCAGCAATGACGAGAGTTCCAGGAACGAAATCCTTGCAAGGTTTTCGCAAACATTAGCAGCACTGGCGAAATTGAAACCACTGAAATCCAAACTTAAACTAGTACGTACACTGGTCCTTTCCATCTTTCTGTATGCATGCGAATCATGGACCCTCACAGCGGAATAGCAAAGAAGAATTGCTGCTGTGGAAATGAAATGCTACCGAAGAATCCTCGTTATTCCCTACGCTGACCACATCACCAAAGATGAAATTAGAAAAATCATCACTCGACATTACGAAGACTTGTTGACAAGTAAAAAAGAGGAAATTGAGATAGTATGGTTAGTATGGTCATGTAACACGATCAAGCGGGCTCACAAAAACAATACGACAAGGAACAGTGCCGGGGAAAAGAAGACAGGGAAGACAGAGGAAGAGATGGTCAGACAATATTGCATAATGGACTGGGAAGACCTTCGCAGAAACTCGGACATTAGCACACAACTGCGAAAAATGGCGTCGACTTATGAAACATTCAGCAATCCAGCGCCCCTATGACCCAGGCGGGTTACGGGAGCAGTAAGTACTTAAGTAAGTAAAAAGACGTCTAAATAGCTATACAAAAATTATACGCAATTTAGACTTTCACTAGTAAGCTAAATTTGACAACTTTTAAACGTCATTTAGACGTAATTTATTTGACGTCAAAAACTCGTATAAATATTCATATAAAAATTAGACTCAGTTTAGATTTTCACTGGCAACTTAAATTTGACATCTCTTAGACTTCTAAAAAGACGTCATTTAGAAGTATTTTCTATGACGTTTTTAAACATCTTAAAAAGACGTTGTTTTGATGTATTTCCTATGACGTCTAAAAGACGTCTAAATATTTAATTAAAAATAGACGCAATTTAGACTTTCACTGCAACCTAAATTTACCGTCGTTTAGATGTTTTTCTATGACGTCGAAAATATGTAAAATATGAGATGAAATCTAGTTTTTTACTGGCTACCTAAATTCGACGTAATTAGACGTCTAAAAAGACGTCCTTTAGGCGTCTAAATATACCACTTTTGCCAAATGGGATATACTGGAAGTTGAACAATAGGGTTCGACATATCCACTGTTCGTCAAAACTGTGCGGACGTTGGACCTTATAGTTATTTTCAAATGGCTCATAAACCGGTTCAGTTGGCTATGAGTTGAAACATATATAAAATAGGAGTCTCCGCGTCAGGCTCCAAGTTGTATTTTGCCTGCGGGCGCCTACAACCGTTACTACGCCACTGAACAAGTGGACTTTTTGACATGTGGGTGTGCTAGTAGCAGGGTGGGTGGAATGACTAATCAATGTCGGGACTGCCTTCGCATGTTAACGCCGACGTGTCTGTGGAATTACACGTGTAGTTTATTACCACTCGTTCGTTGCTTACTTATTTATGTCTGTCACCCCTACTGGGGCATAGGCCGCCAACAACTGCGCTTCAGCGTCCACTGTCCTGTGCCATTTTCTCTACTTGGTTGCAGGTGTAGTCTATCCTGCTGGTGTCTGGTTCAAGTTCTCGGCGCCAGGTGTTTCGTGGTCGACCTCTTTTCCTCTCTCCCTGCGGGTTCCAGGACAGCGCTTGCTTTGTGAGGTTTGTGTCTGATTTCCTCTTTCGTCCAGCGAGTAATAGTTTAGTCTTTCGGCATCGTTTAACTATAAAACCGGCCTTTCTCGTTATAAACTCATCTACATATGTGATGAAAAATGTAAGACGCACGCGGTAATTAGTCACATGGCTATCCGGTGAACAAATATTATCCCACTAGGGAAAACATGGGAACACAGGGAAATATCGTCGGCCATTTGCCATTAATCTCAATTTATGTTTTCAGTAATGTTTCCTTGTTGCTATATTTACTATTAATATAACGATCATGTAAAAACGAGTGTCATACAATTAATCTGAGCAAGATAGAGATAAATACATGACCTTTACCTGCCCAATACACATAGACTTCTTAATTAACCTCTAGTTTTCTAGACATTTGTTTTCCCCTCCAGTTTCAGAAACAGTGTAGGGCCTTTAACCGCCTCTACACAATAGACCTCTTAATTAACTTCTAGTCTTCTAGACATTTGTTTCCCCTCCAGTTTCAGACAGAGTGTAGGGCCTTTAACCTCCTCTACACATAGACCTCTTAATTAACTTTTAGTCTTCTAGACATTTTTTCCCCTCCAGTTTCAGAAACAGTGTAGGGCCTTTAACCTCCTCTACACATAGACCTCTTAATTAATTTTTAGCCTTCTAGACATTTGTTTCCCCTCCAGTTTTAAACACATTGTAGGGCCTTTAACCTCCTCTACACATAGACCTCTTAATTAATTTCTAGTCTTCTAGACATTTGTTTCCCCTCCAGTTTCAGACACAGTGTAGGGCCTTTAACCTCCTCTACACAATATACCTCTTAATTAACCTCTAGTCATCTAGACATTGTATCCCCTCCAGTTTCAGACACAGTGTAGGGCATTTAACCTCCTCGACACAATAGACCTCTTAATTAACCTCTAGTCTTCTAGACATTTGTTTCCCCTCCAGTTTAAGACACATTGTAGGGCCTTTCACCTCCTCTACACATAGACCTCTTAACTAACCTCTACTCTTCTAGACATTTGTTTCCCCTCCAGTTTCAGACACAGTGTAGGGCCTTTAACCTCCTCTACACAATAGACCTCTTAAATAACCTCTAGTCTTCTAGACATTGTATCCCCTCCAGTTTCAGACACAGTGTAGGGCATTTAACCTCCTCGACACAATAGACCTCTTAATTAACTTCTAGTCTTCTAGACATTTGTTTCCCCTCCAGTTTCAGACACGTTGTAGGGCCTTCAACCTCCTCTACACATATACCTCTTAATTAACTTCTAGTCTTGTAGACATTTGGTTCCCCTCCAGTTTCAAACACAGCGTAAGACCTTTAACCTCCTCTACACAATAGACATCTTAATTAACCTCTAGTCTTCTAGACATTTGTTTCCCCTCCAGTTTTTCAGTCTCATTGTAGGGCCTTTAACCTCCTCTACACAATAGACCTCTTAATTAACCTCTAGTCTTCTAGACATTTGTTTCCCCTCCAGTTTCAGACACATTGTAGGGCCTTTAACCTCCTCTACACATAGACCTCTTAACTAACCTCTTATCTTCTAGACATTTGTTTCCCGTCCAGTTTCAAACACATTGTAGGTCCTTTAACCTCCTCTACACAATAGACCTCTTAATTAACCTCTAGTTTTCTAGACATTGTATCCCCTCCAGTTTCAAACACAGTGTAGGGCCATTAACCTCCTCTACACACTAGACCTCTTAGTTAACGTCTAGTCTTCTAGACATTTGTTTCCCCTCCAGTTTCAGACATATTGAAGGGCCTTAAACCTCCTCTACACAATAGACCTCTTAATTAACCTCTAGTCTTCTAGACAATTGTTTCCCCTCCAGTTTTAGGCACATGGTAGGGCCTTAAACCTCCTCTACACATAGACCTCTTAATTAATTTCTTGTCTTCTAGACATTTGTTTCCCCTCCAGTTTCAGACAGAGCGTAGGGCCTTTGACCTCCTGTACACATCGACCTCTTAATTAACCTCAAGTCTTCTAGACATCTGTTTCCCCTCCAGTTTCAGACACAGTGTAGGGCCTTTAACCTCCTCTACACAATAGCCCTCTTAATTAACTTCCAGTCTTCTAGACATTGGTTTCCCATCCAGTTTCAGACACATTGTAGGGCCTTTAACCTCCTCTACACAATAAACCTCTTAATTAATCTCTAGTCTTCTAGACATTGTATCCCCTCCAGTTTCAGACACAGTGTAGGGCTTTTAACCTCCTCTACACAACTGACCTCTTAGTTAACCTCTAATCTTCTAGACATTTGTTTCCCCTCCATTTTCACACACATTGTAGGGCCTTTAACTTCGTTTACACATAGACCTCTTAAGTAACCTCTAGTCTTCTAGTCATTTGTTTCCCCTCTAGTTTCAAACAAAGTATAGGGCCTTTAACCTCCTCTACACATAGACCTCTTAAGTTACCTCTAATCTTCTAGACATTTGTTTCCCCTCCAGTTTCAGACACATTGTAGGACCTTTAACCTCCTCTACACACAGACCTCTTACCTAACCTCTAGTCTTCTAAACAATTGTTTCCCCTCCAGTTTCAAACACAGTGTAGGGCCTTTAACCTCCTCTACACAATTGACCTCTTAAATAACCTCTAGTCTTCTAGACATTGTATCCCTCCAGTTTCAGACACAGTGTAGGGCATTTAACCTCCTCGACACAATATACCTCTTAATTAACTTCTAGTCTTCTAGACATTTGTTTCCCCTCCAGTTTCAGACACGTTGTAGGACTTTCAACCTCCTCTACACATATACCTCTTAATTAACTTCTAGTCTTGTAGACATTTGGTTCCCCTCCAGTTTCAAACACAGCGTAGGGCCTTTAACCTCCTGTACACATCGACCTCTTAATTAACCTCTAGTCTTCTAGACATCTGTTTCCCCTCCAGTTTCAGACACCGTGTAGGGCCTTTAACCTCCTCTACACAATAGACCTCTTGATTAACCTCTAGTCTTCTAGTCATTTGTTTCCCCTCTAGTTTCAAACAAAGTATAGGGCCTTTAACCTCCTCTACACATAGACCTCTTAAGTTACCTCTAGTCTTCTAGACATTTGTTTCCCCTCCAGTTTCAGACACATTGTAGGACCTTTAACCTCCTCTACACACAGACCTCTTACCTAACCTCTAGTCTTCTAAACATTTGTTTCCCCTCCAGTTTCAGACACAGTGTAGGGCCTTAAACCTCCTCTACACAATAGACCTCTTGACTAACCTCTAGTCTTCTAGACATTTGTTTCCCCTCCAGTTTTTCAGTCTCATTGTAGGGCCTTTAACCTCCTCTACACATAGACCTCTTGATTAACCTCTAGTCTTCTAGACATGTGTTTCCCCTCCAGTTTCAATAATTTCTGCTATCTAAGGGAGTCCTATTATCCATGCAGCCTATGAATAACGCTGCCTTGCCATCTGTATATTATATCACAATATAGCATTCATTAATATAATATATATTATAACATTCATTAATATTATATTTTATAATAAGCCCTACCATAACTGTTGTAATACCCTATAATCAGGCTATAGGTAGTTATCTTTTTGAACTATGTTTTGTAGTGCATTCATAATAAATGGCTTGAGTTGGCTGGACTGTCATCAAATGTTTGCTACGCGTACGTGTAAGTCTGTGTGCTTGAACAGCTGAATTCATGTAATATACACAAACTATTATTTCATGGTGGCAGCGATGCTGTGCCGGACGAGTGATCGTTGTCGAATTAAACGTCGAGAGATGTACTGAATACAACAGTGCATGCAGCGCCGCGTATTAATACAAATTAAAAGTACGGTAGTCCACATTGGCCATAAACGTTCAATAAAGCTGTAGCACTTGGCCAAACACGCACAATGACTTTAATTTCCTACAATGGACTGTGTAGGCGAAAATATAGCAGAGACATTCAAACTAATTAAACAGTGTATGACTCTCATGCTAACCGGTGAGGGAGTGACCGATCCGGCAAGACACGCCGTGAAAATACAGTCGGCAACGAGGGTCTGAAGCGCATCAACTCCTCGACACTGACTGAGAAAGAGAAGACAGATCCTGCAAATTTGTACAAATTGTTTGAGGATCACTCAGACATCCGTTTGAATTTCCGCATCCACAGAATGGAATTAATGACGTTTCGGCAAAGCGTGCGCGAAACAACTGATGATTCGTGAATAGAGCTCGCCAAAAAGCCCTGCAGAAGCACCTTCTCGACCAGAAACAAGGCTACCAAGTCTAACTTGTATTGTAAGAAGCACGCAATTACGAGGCTATGATAGTCGGAAGCGAAACATTGCAGAGCCTCAGAAGACCGCATCACACGGCTATCAACGAGATAAGACAAAGAAAGGTGTGCCGAAATTGTGCGCTCTCACACTCACCGCGACAGTGTCCAGCCTACAAAAACAAGTGCATCTACGGTAAAGCCATTTGACCCTGGGCAAAACTCTGCCGAAAGAAGAACACAGACGATCGACAGAAGACAGACGATCGGCCGCATAGAGATCAAAGCAAGCGAAGAAGGCAAAATAGACAAAAAAGCCGAGGCCGACCTGACAGAAAACCACCAAAGCCAATAAACGAACTGTCTGGTTACTGCACTGAAAACGAGGCAGATGATTACGAAACAGAAGGTGAAACGTACACAAAGTCGTTCTGCGTGGTCTCTGCGGCAGAAGGACACAAAGACACACCGCGTAACGAAGCGTATGACAACCTCAAAATTGTATGCGTTGTCATGGTGGGTATCCATGAACTCAAACTTAAAGTCGACACAGGTGCATCAGGCAATACCCTACCCATGCGTGTTGTCGCAAAGCAGATGTATGGAGAACTATGGCAAACCAAAGTAGAACCTGTACCTCATACAAACTGCTTTCAACGACGGCGAGATGAAATGCATCGGCGCACTGAAGATCCTATGCCAATACAAGGACTGTCAGTGGCGCAAGTATATGTTCTACGTTGTTGACGTCCAAGGACCAGCGATCCTGGGCCTGAGGGCATGTGAACAGATGAGAATAGTGACAATACATGTCATCAAACCTGACCTCACACAGATCGCTGCGAATACCAACCTACAGAACGCAACAGTTTACTCCATCATGAACCGCAAAAGGCAGTTACCAGATCAGTTTGATCGCATCGGTAGTTTCATAGGCAAGGCTACTCTTAGAGATATGTCACGAGACTTCGAATGGTACATCACACGAGACTACGGATGACACATCACATGAGAGTACGGACGAGACAAGAGACGAGACTATGGACGAGATATTTCACGAGACTACGGATGACACGCCACACGAGACTACGGATGACACATCACACGAGAGTACAAACGAAACAAGAGATATGTCACGAGACTACGGACGAAATATCACACGAGAGTACGGACGAGACAAGAAACGAGACTATGGATGACACATTACACGAGAGTACGGATGACACATCACACGAGACTACGGATGACACATCACACGAGAGTACCGACGAGACAAGAGACGAGACTATGACCGAGATATGTCACGAGACTACGGATGACACATCACACGAGAGCACCGACGAGACAAGAGACGAGACTACGACGAGACAAGAGACGAGACTATGGACGAGATACACCACAATAGACGTATTATCGCGTGAGATTCCGTCAAAAAGATGGAATTCCAGGCAATTCGACGTGTTATCGCGTGAGATTCCGTTAAAAATATGGAATTCCAGGCAATTCGAAGGGTTATCGCGTGAGATTCCACCACAAAGATGGAATTCCACCACAATAGACGGGTTATCGCGTGAGATTCCACCACAAAGATGGAATTCCACCACAATAGACGGGTTATCGCGTGAGATTCCACCACAAAGATGGAATTCCAAAACAATAGACGGGTTATCGCGTGAGATTCCACCACAAAGATGGAATTCCACCACAATAGACGGGTTATCGCGTGAGATTCCACCACAAAGATGGAATTCCACCACAATAGACGGGTTACCGTGTGAGATTCCATCAAAAAGATGGAATTCCACCACAATAGACGGGTAACCGTGTGAGATTCCATCAAAATGATGGAATTCCACCACAATAGACGGGTTACCGTGTGAGATTCCATCAAAAAGATGGAATTCCACCACAATAGACGGGTTACCGTGTGAGATTCCATCAAAAAGATGGAATTCCACCACAATAGACGGGATACCGTGTGAGATTCCATCAAAAAGACGGAATTCCATCAGAATAGACGGGTTACTGCGTGAGATTCCATCAAAAAGATGGAACACAACATACACAACACACAACACATACACAACACACACAACACACACACACACACACAACAAACACAACATACACAACTTACACAACACACAACACACAACACATACAACACACACAACAAACACACACACACAACACACACAAAACACACAAAACACACAACACACACAACACACACACACACACACACAACACACACAACACACACAACATACACAACATACACAACTTACACAACTTACACAACACACACACACACAACACATACAACACACACACACACACACACACACAACATACACAGCATACACAAAACACAACACACATACACAACACAAAACACATACACAACACACACAACACACACAACATACACAACACACACAACACACACACAACACACACACAACACACACACACAACACACACAACACACACACACAACACATACACAACACACACAACACACAACATACACAACTTACACAACACTCAACACATACAACACACACAACATACACAACATACACAACTTATACAACACACAACATACACAACACACAACACATACACAACACACACAACATACCCAACACACAACATACACAACTTACACAACACACAACACATACAACACACACAACATACACAACATACACAACTTACACAACACACACACAACATATACAACACACAACATTCTCAACACACAACACATACACACACAACATACCCAACACACAACATACACAACTTACACAACACTCAACACATACAACACACACAACATACACAACATACACAACTTACACAACACACACACAACACATACAACACACACACAACATTCACAGCATACACAACACACACAACATACACAACACACAATTTACACAACACACATAACATACCCTACATACAACATACACAACTTACACAACATACACACAACACACAACACACACAACATACACAACACACACACACACAACAGACAACACATACAACATAGAGACCGCCATGACAGGTCGTCATGATATTCAAGTAACTTCCGGTGCGACGTCACTTCCGACGTAGTGTACCTAGTAGAGGCTGCCATAGCAAGCGAATTTGAAAACTGCTATGATCGAAAACGACTATGTCAATAACATGTAAGGACAACCACCTGACAGGACTTCATTCAAAGAGGTGACCATCATGGTTCCCAACGCCACTCAACGGATACCAATGTAATTAGTCAGAGTATTACCATCTACCGAACATGATAGTTCTCTATTCGTTGACACACATATTCGTTGGGAATAGCGGAAGCGTAGAGGCCGCCATGTCAGGTCGCCATGACATTCAAATAACTTCCGGTACTACGTTAATTCCGGCGTAGCGTCCCTAGTAGAGGCCGCCTTGACAGTCAAGTGACTTCCGGTACCACGTCACTTCTGGCGTAGAGACCCCTAGTGAATAATCGGAGTACTACGTCACATACGGCCATAGCAAGCGGATTTTAAAACTGCTACGATCGAAAACGACTATGTCAATAACATGTAAGGATAACCACCTGACAGGACTTCATTCAATGAGGTACCAAACATCACATACCTTCATGTCAAGAGACGATCATCTGTTCGGATTCATGTCCAACGAGGCGACCATAGGACTCGTATGAGGTATCGCTTCTTTTAATGGAAAACATATGTATATGAAGCAGCCGTCTTTTCAACGTAACAATTCGATATTTTTAAATAGTGCGAGCGACCAGATACGATACGACCTTCTCGAGACTTGAAAAAGGAAAGACCAGAATCGTCGGAAGCACGGTATATACACTAGTTTTTGGCGTGATCTCATTTGCATAATCAATCAGACCGAACGTACATCACGTGACTTCCCTTAACACAAAAACTGTGCACGTTCATGAGACAGGCGACATCTGATGGCCCCAACGGGACAAAAACATTAAATTTTCGCGAGGTTAACCCCAACTTTTTGTTCTTCTAGCTAACCTAATTATATATTTTTAACCGCTAGATGGCACCACCATGTGACGTAGTACTCCGATTATCCGCTAGGGGGCGCTACCCCGGAAGTGACGTCGTACCGGAAGTTACTTGACTGTCATGGCGGCATCTACGATTCCGGTATTCCCGGAAGTGTGTCGACAAATAGAGATCTAACATGGCCGGTAGTTGGCGTTATTCTGAGTAGTTACATTGCTATCCGTTGGGGCCATCAGATGTCGCCTGTCTCATGAACGTGCACAGTTTTTGTGTTAAGGGAAGTCACGTGATGTACATTCGGTCTGATTGATTATGCAAATGAGATCACGCCAAAAACTAGTGTATATACCGTGCTTCCGACGATTCTGGTCTTTCCTTTTTCAAGTCTCGAGAAGGTCGTATCGTATCTGGTCGCTCGCACTATTTAAAAATATCGAATTGTTACGTTGAAAAGACGGCTGCTTCATATACATATGTTTTCCATTAAAAGAAGCGATACCTCATACGAGTCCTATGGTCGCCTCGTTGGACGTGAATCCGAACAGATGATCGTCTCTTGACATGAAGGTATGTGATGTTTGGTACCTCATTGAATGAAGTCCTGTCAGGTGGTTATCCTTACATGTTATTGACATAGTCGTTTTCGATCGTAGCAGTTTTAAAATCCGCTTGCTATGGCCGTATGTGACGTAGTACTCCGATTATTCACTAGGGGTCTCTACGCCGGAAGTGACGTGGTACCGGAAGTCACTTGACTGTCAAGGCGGCCTCTACTAGGGACGCTACGCCGGAATTAACGTAGTACCGGAAGTTATTTGAATGTCATGGCGACCTGACATGGCGGCCTCTACGCTTCCGCTATTCCCAACGAATATGTGTGTCAACGAATAGAGAACTATCATGTTCGGTAGATGGTAATACTCTGACTAATTACATTGGTATCCGTTGAGTGGCGTTGGGAACCATGATGGTCACCTCTTTGAATGAAGTCCTGTCAGGTGGTTGTCCTTACATGTTATTGACATAGTCGTTTTCGATCATAGCAGTTTTCAAATTCGCTTGCTATGGCAGCCTCTACTAGATACACTACGTCGGAAGTGACGTCGCACCGGAAGTTACTTGAATATCATGACGACCTGTCATGGCGGTCTTTATGTTGTATGTGTTGTCTGTTGAGTGTGTGTGTTGTGTATGTTGTGTGTGTTGTGTGTTGTGTGTATGTTGTGTAAGTTGTGTATGTTGTATGTAGGGTATGTTATGTGTGTTGTGTAAATTGTGTGTTGTGTATGTTGTGTGTGTTGTGTATGCTGTGTATGTTGTGTGTGTGTTGTATGTGTTGTGTGTGTGTTGTGTAAGTTGTGTATGTTGTGTATGTTGTGTGTGTTGTATGTGTTGAGTGTTGTGTAAGTTGTGTATGTTGTGTGTTGGGTATGTTGTGTATGTGTTGTGTTGTGTGTTGTGTGTGTTGTGTGTGTGTGTTGTGTGTGTGTTGTGTGTGTGTTGTGTGTGTTGTGTATGTTGTGTGTGTTGTGTGTGTTGTGTATGTGTTTTGTGTTGTGTATGTGTGTTGTGTTTTGTGTATGCTGTGTATGTTGTGTGTGTGTGTGTGTTGTATGTGTTGTGTGTGTGTGTGTTGTGTAAGTTGTGTAAGTTGTGTATGTTGTGTATGTTGTGTGTGTTGTGTGTGTTGTGTGTGTGTGTGTGTGTGTTGTGTGTGTTGTGTGTTTTGTGTGTTTTGTGTGTGTTGTGTGTGTGTGTGTGTTGTGTGTGTTGTATGTGTTGTGTGTTGTGTGTTGTGTATGTTGTGTATGTTGTGTTTGTTGTGTGTGTGTGTGTGTGTTGTGTGTGTTGTGTCTTTTTGATGGAATCTCACGCAGTAACCCGTCTATTCTGATGGAATTCCATCTTTTTGATGGAATCTCACACGGTAACCCGTCTATTGTGGTGGAATTCCATCTTTTTGATGGAATCTCACACGGTAACCCGTCTATTGTGGTGGAATTCCATCTTTTTGATGGAATCTCACACGGTAACCCGTCTATTGTGGTGGAATTCCATCTTTTTGATGGAATCTCACACGGTAACCCGTCTATTGTGGTGGAATTCCATCTTTTTGATGGAATCTCACACGGTAACCCGTCTATTGTGGTGGAATTCCATCTTTGTGGTGGAATCTCACGCGATAACCCATATATTGTGGTGGAATTCCATCTTTGTGGTGGAATCTCACGCGATAACCCGTCTATTGTGGTGGAATTCCATCTTTGTGGTGGAATCTCACGCGATAACCCGTCTATTGTGGTGGAATTCCATCTTTGTGGTGGAATCTCACGCGATAACCCATCTATTGTGGTGGAATTCCATCTTTGTGGTGGAATCTCACGCGATAACCCGTCGAATTGCCTGGAATTCCATCTTTTTGACGGAATCTCACGCGATAACACGTCGAATTGCCTGGAATTCCATCTTTTTGACGGAATCTCACGCGATAACACGTCTATTGTGGTGTATCTCGTCCATAGTCTCGTCTCTTGTCTCGTCGTAGTCTCGTCTCTTGTCTCGTCGGTGATCTCGTGTGATGTGTCATCCGTAGTCTCGTGACATATCTCGGTCATAGTCTCGTCTCTTGTCTCGTCGGTACTCTCGTGTGCTGTGTCATCCGTAGTCTCGTGTGATGTGTCATCCGTACTCTCGTGTAATGTGTCATCCATAGTCTCGTCTCTTGTCTCGTCCGTACTCTCTTGTGATATCTCGTCCGTAGTCTCGTGACATATCTCTTGTTTCGTTTGTACTCTCTTGTGATGTGTCATCCGTAGTCTCGTGTGGTGTGTCATCCGTAGTCTCGTGAAATATATCGTCCATAGTCTCGTCTCTTGTCTCGTCCGTACTCTCATGTGATGTGTCATCCGTAGTCTCGTGTGATGTATCATCCGAAGTCTCGTGACATATCTCTTGTTTCGTTTGTACTCTCGTGTGATGTGTCATCCGTAGTCTCGTGTGATGTGTCATCCGTAGTCTCGTGAAATATCTCGTCCATAGTCTCGTCTCTTGTCTCGTCCGTACTCTCATGTGATGTGTCATCCGTAGTCTCGTGTGATGTATCATCCGAAGTCTCATGACATATCTCTTGTTTCGTTTGTACTCTCGTGTGATGTGTCATCCGTAGTCTCGTGTGATGTGTCATCCGTAGTCTCGTGGCATATCTCGTCCATAGTTTCGTCTCTTGTCTCGTTGCTACTCTCGTATGACGTGTCATCCGAAGTCTCGTGACATATCTCAACCATAGCCTCGTGTGATGTGTCTAGTTGATCTAAGTTCAATTCGTGACACGTGTTGGTCAAAGCATAGTGTTTCGTTTTCGTGACACGTGTTGGTCAAAGCATAGTGTTTCGTTTGCACCACTAGTTGGTCTGAGTACCTTAACATCTCTGTACTGAACTACACAGACATAAGTGGTTAACATAACTGTACTGAACTACACAGACACAAGTGGTTAACATAACTGTACTGAACTACACAGACATAAGTTGTTAACATAACTGTTGAATCTATGAGTTCGTTTTCGGTTACCCATGCCAGGTTAGTTGTTTTACGACAGAAGCAAGTTTGGAAGGTTTTACCGAAGAAGCACGAATTTAAATACTATAGTACGAACAAAGATAAAAACGTTCTAATGGACATTTGTACACTTGACCCTTAATACGGTAAACTGTATAAATACTGGTACATCTTATCTCGGAAGTTATTATGTACCTGTACTGTTCTAACATGACGCTTCACTTGCCTCGAACAATGTAGATAGCGAGCACTGCGCCGTCTTGTATTGATATATGATCTTTGGCATCAAGGTGATCGAGTCGACATTGCGCATCGCACAAAGCGCGTTTATTTATTTAATAATGATGTTGAACGCGATTATGCACATACGTACATACGTACATACGTACACACGTATAGGTTAAGAACACCAGCATGATAAAATGCTGAAACAGTATTGGTGGTCTCTAGGCACAGATGAAATACGGATGAGACTTGGATAGGATATATCAGTTCACAACAGTTTGATACCAGTTTGGATCCGGTTTGTATGCGGACTTTCAACTGTGACCGTTGGTAAGTGCAAATCTCGTATGATGAATACTGTTACATGACAAACAGTTTGACCAAAATATTACACAGATAGCTGGTAGTTTGAATGTTTTAGCAGATAAGTTCGTATATTTCCCTATGCTAGGTACATCACATTCCGCTAGGGGCAGCACCGTAAATTTGTCCCGCATTCTAGACCTGAAACCTGTGACGGTTTTGGACGCCATTGCTACTGCTCCCGCCGAGATTGGGGGATTCCCCAAAATCGCTTGGCAACATTATGCAAATGAATTTACGTCGTATTTTGATGATCACATGAACCAATGAAAGACTGATCTACGTCATAGCCAGTTTCGCGGGAGTTTTCCGAGCACGATAAGCGAGGTAGGTGGATTCTAACTTTGATGTTGTAAACAATCGTTTAAAAATATGGTATAATAGATTTTCACCCCGTTAGTATCCTGTTTCTACCTTTTGTAAATACATATGCCTTCATATGATATGCATTTTATGGTTGTGGACCCCCGTGGGAGCGTGCAATCGCTCGTGGAAAAACAGGCCTGTCGCACGCTGTTCGGCGTTCAAAGTTGAAATGCGTAGTTTGTAGCCTGCGCGCGACCGGTTCAGCGGCACGTACGCCACGCTGGCGTTGCATAATTATGATGTACTGGCGCGCGCTATGCAAATCATAACATTTTTGCTATGCGAGTTAAACTGTATGCGTTTCAAGCAATCGTGAAAATAATCATAGTTTTAAACTGATTTACAAATGTAGCACTGGGCCTGAGAATGTGAGCGTAGTCGTAGACTGCATCGATCCAACATTCGTACGCCATTTCCTACGATGCAAAATCCACGCAATCCAAACTGTTTGCACCTAAATCCTAACATGTTCTGTGCACAAAAGTAACTATTGATATGTAAGTGTTGCATGGTATTCATTATTTTTCCAAATAACTGTGTGAAAATATTAGTTTTCTAATTTAAGGCCAGGCACGGCAGGCAAAAATGTATTATTGCATATATCTGGCATTTAAATGGAAACGTGATCGTGATTGGGTTACTTGTGCCACGTGGGCACTGACCTGCCACGTAATTGGCTGTTGTGAGGGATGGGCTAGGATCAATGGGTTTGACTCCATCTTGGAATCTTTGAAATTACCACCTACTGCAAGATTAAAACATTTAATATTAAATCCAGTGTCATCAGCACTTTTGTAATTATGTCCATTTAATTTAACATTTATTATTGTTTAAAATAAGAAATAGTAATTAAAATGTTGCCATGATATTTTAATTATTTAATTTTTAATAGTTGTCTTAATATTTGTGTGTGTAAGATTACTTACACAAAAACAAAGTCCAGTGACACCAATTGAATTATTTTATTTTTGGAATACACTCTTATGTTTATTAACACTAGTGGTACTGCATTAATTTGTATCACACACATACATTAATACAGTTTTCCTCTATTTCATGCTGAAGGATTCTGCTGCAAATGTATGAAGAGTAACAGTACATTGACAGTGTCCTGTGAACATTGGCACGCTTCACTTGCATTGCTGTATGACACATTGAACGGATTTTATCTACAATCGACCAACAGTGTCCTGTGAACATTGGTACACTTCACTTGCATGGATATATGATATGAAACAGTGAACCGATTATATCTACACTAGTCGGCAATGTACTCTGTTCCTCCTTCTATAGTTCCCTGTATGTGCAGTGAAGTTGACAATAGTTATTGTACTTCTGCTGTTTCAGTTGTTTTCAATGTTTACTTGTCGGCTGCATACTGTGAACAACATGTTAACATTACTTCATGTTGATGTGAGACATTAATGAACAAAAGAATTAAGTATCATTGTTGTAGTACTGACCTTTGCATTGTAGTGTGAACATTTCATGACATTGAACTATACAGGAAATTATACAGATCTTGGAATGCATAATAAATTATGTTAAATTCAAGCAATGCTGTTGTGTTTCTTCACAACAATGGTTGTGTCAGGGACACCTCAATGTTTACAAACAAGTCAAATAATGCCCAATGGTCAACAGTTAGTAGTTGAACTTTCATTTTGATCAACATACCATAATTATTAAGTAAAAATAAATTGGACATTAATAATATAGACAACATGGTTAGAGGTCAATTTTTTTATAAATTAATCATTAATGGTTCACACTTTAATATGCCATTTTATCTCCAAAATTATGGTTAATATGTAGATGTGATAAATTACAAGGATTTATAAAGTTGCTAAGTCCATGTGTTACACTAAATAATTTAAGTAAGTAATTTGTCAACATAATTAAATCGGTGCTCATTCAAGGTCAATTATCTAGGTCGTATGCTATTATGGTCAAGGTTAAACATTCAGTTACTTTTAATTTGATAGCACAACATACCATAATTATTAGTTTAACATAAATTGCACATTCATACATGCAATTAGGTCAAAGGTCATTTTTTAAAAACAAGTTACCTCACTATTGTTCATGCTTTAATATGCTACTTTATAGTCGGTGTGTACATAAATGTTCCATTTCAACACTTTAAAACATACCAAGCCCATGTGTCACACAGAATCATTTAATTAGGTCACTTGTCAACATATATAGGTCAACGGTCATTAAAGGTCAAATAACTAGGTCACGTCAAGGTGACAGTACAAGGTCAACATTTTTGGGTCATAACATTTTACTTTACTTCAATGTCTTACAATATACAGATTATGTAATGTTTTGCCTATATTCAGTGTCACATGGTGGCAGCACAGTCTGCACAAGCTCCAGATCACAAGAAATGGACATGAATCCTATAGACACAATGACCCTTTTTTCAGACACTAAAAAGTGGATTTACTTAGTTAATAATAGAGATAATTCAAAATTTCAAAAAGGGTTGTAAACTACATAGCATACACTATCAC
>CM034543.1:53370651-53418473 GCA_020002185.1 Paraescarpia echinospica
ATAGTCGTTTTCGATCGTAGCAGTTTTCAAATCCGCTTGCTATGGCCGTATGTGACGTAGTACTCCGATTATTCACTAGGGGTCTCTACGCCGGAAGTGACGTGGTACCGGAAGTCACTTGACTGTCAAGGCGGCCTCTACTAGGGACGCTACGCCGGAATTAACGTAGTACCGGAAGTTATTTGAATGTCATGGCGACCTGACATGGCGGCCTCTACGCTTCCGCTATTCCCAACGAATATGTGTGTCAACGAATAGAGAACTATCATGTTCGGTAGATGGTAATACTCTGACTAATTACATTGGTATCCGTTGAGTGGCGTTGGGAACCATGATGGTCACCTCTTTGAATGAAGTCCTGTCAGGTGGTTGTCCTTACATGTTATTGACATAGTCGTTTTCGATCATAGCAGTTTTCAAATTCGCTTGCTATGGCAGCCTCTACTAGGTACACTACGTCGGAAGTGACGTCGCACCGGAAGTTACTTGAATATCATGACGACCTGTCATGGCGGTCTCTATGTTGTATGCGTTGTCTGTTGTGTGTGTGTGTTGTGTATGTTGTGTGTGTTGTGTGTTGTGTGTATGTTGTGTAAGTTGTGTATGTTGTATGTAGGGTATGTTATGTGTGTTGTGTAAATTGTGTGTTGTGTATGTTGTGTGTGTTGTGTATGCTGTGTATGTTGTGTGTGTGTTGTATGTGTTGTGTGTGTGTTGTGTAAGTTGTGTATGTTGTGTATGTTGTGTGTGTTGTATGTGTTGAGTGTTGTGTAAGTTGTGTATGTTGTGTGTTGGGTATGTTGTGTGTGTATGTGTTGTGTGTTGTGTATGTTGTGTGTTGTATATGTTGTGTGTGTGTTGTGTAAGTTGTGTATGTTGTGTATGTTGTGTGTGTTGTATGTGTTGTGTGTTGTGTAAGTTGTGTATGTTGTGTGTTGGGTATGTTGTGTGTGTTGTGTATGTGTTGTGTGTTGTGTATGTTGTGTGTTGTATAAGTTGTGTATGTTGTGTATGTTGTGTGTGTTGTATGTGTTGAGTGTTGTGTAAGTTGTGTATGTTGTGTGTTGTGTGTGTTGTGTATGTGTTGTGTGTGTGTGTTGTGTGTGTTGTGTGTGTGTGTTGTGTGTGTGTTGTGTGTGTGTTGTGTGTGTTGTGTATGTTGTGTGTGTTGTGTGTGTTGTGTATGTGTTTTGTGTTGTGTATGTGTGTTGTGTTTTGTGTATGCTGTGTATGTTGTGTGTGTGTGTGTGTGTGTGTGTTGTATGTGTTGTGTGTGTGTGTGTTGTGTAAGTTGTGTAAGTTGTGTATGTTGTGTATGTTGTGTGTGTTGTGTGTGTTGTGTGTGTGTGTGTGTGTGTTGTGTGTGTTGTGTGTTTTGTGTGTTTTGTGTGTGTTGTGTGTGTGTGTTTGTTGTGTGTGTTGTATGTGTTGTGTGTTGTGTGTTGTGTGTTGTGTAAGTTGTGTATGTTGTGTTTGTTGTGTGTGTGTGTGTGTTGTGTGTGTTGTGTATGTGTTGTGTGTTGTGTATGTTGTGTTCCATCTTTTTGATGGAATCTCACGCAGTAACCCGTCTATTCTGATGGAATTCCGTCTTTTTGATGGAATCTCACACGGTATCCCGTCTATTGTGGTGGAATTCCATCTTTTTGATGGAATCTCACACGGTAACCCGTCTATTGTGGTGGAATTCCATCTTTTTGATGGAATCTCACACGGTAACCCGTCTATTGTGGTGGAATTCCATCTTTTTGATGGAATCTCACACGGTAACCCGTCTATTGTGGTGGAATTCCATCTTTGTGGTGGAATCTCACGCGATAACCCATATATTGTGGTGGAATTCCATCTTTGTGGTGGAATCTCACGCGATAACCCGTCTATTGTGGTGGAATTCCATCTTTGTGGTGGAATCTCACGCGATAACCCGTCTATTGTGGTGGAATTCCATCTTTGTGGTGGAATCTCACGCGATAACCCGTCTATTGTGGTGGAATTCCATCTTTGTGGTGGAATCTCACGCGATAACCCGTCGAATTGCCTGGAATTCCATCTTTTTGACGGAATCTCACGCGATAACACGTCGAATTGCCTGGAATTCCATCTTTTTGACGGAATCTCACGCGATAACACGTCTATTGTGGTGTATCTCGTCCATAGTCTCGTCTCTTGTCTCGTCGTAGTCTCGTCTCTTGTCTCGTCGGTGATCTCGTGTGATGTGTCATCCGTAGTCTCGTGACATATCTCGGTCATAGTCTCGTCTCTTGTCTCGTCGGTACTCTCGTGTGCTGTGTCATCCGTAGTCTCGTGTGATGTGTCATCCGTACTCTCGTGTAATGTGTCATCCATAGTCTCGTCTCTTGTCTCGTCCGTACTCTCTTGTGATATCTCGTCCGTAGTCTCGTGACATATCTCTTGTTTCGTTTGTACTCTCTTGTGATGTGTCATCCGTAGTCTCGTGTGGTGTGTCATCCGTAGTATCGTGAAATATATCGTCCATAGTCTCGTCTCTTGTCTCGTCCGTACTCTCATGTGATGTGTCATCCGTAGTCTCGTGTGATGTATCATCCGAAGTCTCGTGACATATCTCTTGTTTCGTTTGTACTCTCGTGTGATGTGTCATCCGTAGTCTCGTGTGATGTGTCATCCGTAGTCTCGTGAAATATCTCGTCCATAGTCTCGTCTCTTGTCTCGTCCGTACTCTCATGTGATGTGTCATCCGTAGTCTCGTGTGATGTATCATCCGAAGTCTCGTGACATATCTCTTGTTTCGTTTGTACTCTCGTGTGATGTGTCATCCGTAGTCTCGTGTGATGTGTCATCCGTAGTCTCGTGGCATATCTCGTCCATAGTTTCGTCTCTTGTCTCGTTGCTACTCTCGTATGACGTGTCATCCGAAGTCTCGTGACATATCTCAACCATAGCCTCGTGTGATGTGTCTAGTTGATCTAAGTTCAATTCGTGACACGTGTTGGTCAAAGCATAGTGTTTCGTTTTCGTGACACGTGTTGGTCAAAGCATAGTGTTTCGTTTGCACCACTAGTTGGTCTGAGTACCTTAACATCTCTGTACTGAACTACACAGACATAAGTGGTTAACATAACTGTACTGAACTACACAGACATAAGTGGTTAACATAACTGTACTGAACTACACAGACATAAGTTGTTAACATAACTGTTGAATCTATGAGTTCGTTTTCGGTTACCCATGCCAGGTTAGTTGTTTTACGACAGAAGCAAGTTTGGAAGGTTTTACCGAAGAAGCACGAATTTAAATACTATAGTACGAAAAAAGATAAAAACGTTCTAATGGACATTTGTACACTTGACCCTTAATACGGTAAACTGTATAAATACTGGTACATCTTATCTGGGAGGTTATTATGTGCCTGTACTGTTCTAACATGACGCTTCACTTTCCTCGAACAATGTAGATAGCGAGCACTGCGCCGTCTTGTATTGATATATGATCTTTGGCATCAAGGTGATCGAGTCGACATTGCGCGTCGCACATAGCGCGTTTATTTATTTAATAATGATGTTGATGCACATACGTACATACGTACATACGTACACACGTATAGGTTAAGAACACCAGCATGATAAAATGCTGAAACAGTATTGGTGGTCTCTAGGCACAGATGAAATACGGATGAGACTTGGATAGGATATATCAGTTCACAACAGTTTGATACCAGTTTGGATCCGGTTTGTATGCGGACTTTCAACTGTGACCGTTGGTAAGTGCAAATCTCGTATGATGAATACTGTTACATGACAAACAGTTTGACCAAAATATTACACAGATAGCTGGTAGTTTGAATGTTTTAGCAGATAAGTTCGTATATTTCCCTATGCCTTAACACGGGACAGATACACGGATGTTTTTTTCAACACAGTCACAGAGCATTCATTACGAGTTCATAACAGTTTATACCGGTTAGCAGGGGCATTTTGCACTCGCTATAGTATGTCACTGCCCATAACATCAAATGATGGGATTATATTCAAGTACAAAAGCTCAAAACAATGGCTAACCAAAGCACGATCTGATTAACCAAGTCAACCTCAGGTACAAAATAACTGTGCGTAACAGTTTACCGATAGCTCCTATCCTTGAACATGGTGAAAATTCCCTATGCTTTAACATGGGAAAAAATTCCCTATGCTTTAACATGGGAAATACTTTTCCAAGCTCATTTGCATAACTAGCCAGGCCCACAATGCTCAGCTCGCTCGTGATTGGTCAATTGCACTTCCGGGAGCAAAATCCGTTCAACTCATTTGCATAATTGGCGGGAAAGTGCAAGAGACACGAGCATTTGCAGTACTCGAACATTTAGTTCACAACTTATCCGTCAGATGGCACCACTTGCATAATTAGTCCCGAAAAATTCCGATAGGGGCGATGCGGATCAAACTATTTTAGTTCCAAAAAAATCCGCTATGCGGCGCTTTTTGTTCACGATATATCCGCTAGGTGGCGCTGGTGTTTTTTTGTTTTGGCGGTAAATATTTAGTTTACCAACTATCCGCCAGGGGCGCTGTTCTAGTTTTGGCGGGAACTATTTTAGTTCACCAACTACCCGCAAGGGGCGCTATTTTAGCTCCGAAAAATTCCGGTATGGGGTGTCATGTTACATTGACCTTGACCTACATCCGGTAATTGACATTTGACCTTGACCTACATCCGGTCACGTGATCTTGACTTTTGACCTTGACCTACATCCGGGTACTTGTATAAGGTCGTTTACATAATTAGCCACGCCCACAATGCCCATATAAGGTCATTTGCATAATTAGCCACGCCCACTATGCCCAGCTCGCTCCTGATTGGTCAATTCGACTTTACCCACAATGCCCAGCTCGCTCCTGATTGGTCAATTGTACTTCCGGGTGGAAATCCGTTCAAAAAATTTGCATAAAGACTAACCGGTGGAAAAGGAGCAGTCTGGTGGAAATCCCTATCTCTTAACATGGGGCTTCCACCGGAGGGGCGCCAGCATACGCGGTACTTAACCTACATTACTACTGCTGTGGTCGGGCTGTGATAACTCTGATATGTACCTGCGATACTGGAAACGCGCTGTTGGTTGGGAGAATATGGTTAAATATGGTTCGTTTCGTGAATATAATTACGGATCAATAAGGAAATGCATTGCTGTGTATATATTGTCATATAGCATAAGTAGTCATGTCACAGCAGACGTACCGTAGGTAACAGACCGAAGGACCGACCGACCGATAGATGGACCGATAGACCAACGGACCGACCGACCGACCGACAGATGGATTGACCGACCGACCGACCGACCAACCGACCGACCGACCGACCGACCGACCGACCGACAGACAGACCGACCGACCGACCGACCGACCGACCGACAGACAGACCGACCGACCGACCAATCGACCGACCGACCGACCGACCGAACGACCGACCGGCGGACCGGTGGACCGGTGGACCGGCGGACCGACTAACGGACCGACCGGAGGACCACCGATCACCGACGGACAGACCGGCCGACCAACCGACCGACCGACCGACCGACCGATCGGATGACTGACGGATGGACGGGTGGACGGACCGACGTACAGACGATGAACGATTTTCGACTGCTCGTATTCGCTTTGCATGCGTGTATAATAATAATTAAGAGGGGTTATTATATTACGTATGTTATCGATAGCGAAAGTAGGTTGCAAAATACGTTACGCAAAATAAAAAAGTACCTCAACTTAAAATAGCATAAACATATTTCAACTGTGTGCGCTGTGTCGTGTAGTGTGAACAAGTCAGGCTATTGTGATAGCTACAAACGGCGGCGCTACCTCACGGAGTAAGGTTAACAGAGGCTACTTCCACAACAATGAGATGATTGTTCCCGCTAAATGACACCATTGATGGATACAAGACGCTACAGGCGCTACAAAGACCAGCTGAAGCGGCAACTCACCCTGGCAACTATTGACCACAAAGGTTGGGAACAGCTAACGACAGGCAGAAACAACTGGAGAGCGACTACCGGGCAAACTTCCCAAGAATTTGCATCCCAGAAGAGAAGGAGATCCGGAGAAGCGTAGGCGGAAGAAAGAATCTGCAGCTAAGGCACCTTCAGGCCAACTCTTCATTTGCCCAACCTGCTCTAGAGCCTGCGAGTCCAGAATAGGCCTTTATGGCCACAGAAGGCGTGCCGCCATCCCAAGGGTCAGATGTCTTGCACTGATCTTCGCAAGCGGAAGGGTGTTCTCATTCACGATTAGCCTTCATTAATAACGTTCTCGATGCATGCAATACATTTGTCTTTTAGTGGTGTTTCCGAATGTAAAACATGCTTTTGCTTCGACGATACCACGGGCTAGGGTAGACTGGGGCAGCGGGGCCCCTTGGGGTAAGACGGCCCCCATCACGTATGCAAAAATGCACATTTTTAATGTCGCAAAATCGTGTGCAAAAATGGTGCTGATATATATAACCACCCAGATAACACAGCAACGTGGGACATATCTTTTCAAATAAATGTGCTTTATAACAATTGAACGCGGTTTGATCTAATACTTTGTCAGTAGTCAAAGTGGTGCAACTTATTACATAGCTTTGCAAATCACCAACTTAATTGGGTGATATTATAATATTATCATTCACTTTGCGTGGGAAATTAGGTAGTGTTTTGTGTTTTATATACACCGTGTTAAGACACACACTTTGTATGTATGGTAAAAAAAATCCTACCGTTTCTTATACAAATACATGGTCATTGTGTTACAGAAGTGTAAAATATTAAGTGTTTATGATAACGTCGCATAATTAAAACTGTGCTAATCTGTATGTCATAGCTATGAAGAAATATTAAGAAATCCAATAGTTGTAATGAAATATTAACAATCATAGAAGTCTCATGCAAAGAATGCATAATATATATTACACTGTTTTAACTATAATTTAAAGTTAATAACTAGAATAGCTAATGTATTACTATTTGTATGTACAAAATATATTATGTTTTAATGCTTCGTTCATAGAAGAGAAAAACGCAATTGTCACGGACCGTATTGCCCCAGGTGGGGCGTCTTGGCACATGGTATAGTCGTGTTACTTTTTGCATATGATTCACTAGGTTTACCTATTTATTAAAATGAGTTTCCATGTGGGCTACACATATGTTTATAAATAATACGAACACAATCTGAACGTAATTTTTCCTTATTGTAAGTAACGATGAAAACTGTTATGAAGCCTCATTCTCTTGCGTGAGGGTTCGACTCACGCCTCAGGTTACTAGTGCTTTCGTAGGCACAAAGGGGACGTCTCCACACGCAATCTCACTTCACTCGCTTCGTCATAGATTTAATAACTGAATAAAATACACAGGTAACATGCGACGTATTGAATTCGCTCTTTCTTCGACGAGTGATGGCTGAACCGGTGTATCAGGTCAAAAGTAATTCACACTACTGCGCAGGCGTGCGCAAACGCGGTGAACAACTTGACTTGCCCCTTTGACTTATGACACGACCTTTGGAGACTAAGTGTGCTGTTATGTCACAAGGAGTCTTTTAGTACTTGTTTTCCAGTAAACAATTGCCAAAGGAGTTATATTTAAGTTATAATACGTATTCTAACAGTCAAAGTGGTACATTTCATGTATTACTAACGCAAATAACCCTAGAAGCTACGCATGCTTCCGGCACGGTCACAGTGGGCGCTTACTTCAGCACGGGTTAACCCTCGGCTCGTTACACTGGCACTGTATATGCACATTTGAATAAGAAGGCAGAGTCACTCGGGTAGCGCCATCTGTTGTACTGATATAGCATTATTACGCGGTGTTTTTGATAATTTAATTGATTTTTGTTAGTATACAAAACGCACACCAATTCACCTCGCCGAATCACTCTGATAGTGAAACATACTTTTGTTGTCTCCAAAACAGGAACTTTCATCCAAAACACAGAATGGTAATAATCCTTCAATGTAACACATGGCGATAACTGCATAGTTTCAATATTTTATATCGCAGAATGACTCCACGTCCTTAATCAAATGCTTCGGTTCAAGTTCGTCACGTGACAAGTGCGTCATGGCGATGTCTGCATGGCGATCATTGTTTCCATGTTTCACTTCCACGAGCAATGCTGGTGGTGGAACAACATGGCCATCTAACCATCATTCGTCGAGGAGTACCGCGTTCTACTGCACACAAGGCTTAAAGTTGCATTCTGAGTTAAACTACCATTTTAACTGGGTTTTTTTTAAAGAAAGTGTATGTACAACATCAACCATATTTATTTATTTGATAAAACTTGCAGCCATATAATACCACACTGACATCTGATGTAATTCGATAATTTATGCTTTTCCAAAATTACTGGTCTACATGTCCGGCCTATAAAAAAATAAAAGCGTGGTACGCAGATGTAATTGTTTCGTCTTTTGGGTCCTTTCATATTCAAATTGCACATTCTGTGAAAACAGTTTACGTGTAGTAGAGGAAAGTGATATATATTGCATGGTACATGCTGATTCACAGAGTCACAAGTTTTTTTTACAAAGATGGACGACCTCAGAATGCAACTTTAACATGACCGTAGTTTTAGTAATGATTAACAATCGATGTACAACTAATGTATTATACAATTGTAAAATAAGGTAATTCAATACACACTACAATGATGTGTCCCCTGCCATCAGCAAACAACAAACATTGCATCCTTATTTAGTAGTTTATATATGTATAATATATATATATGTATGTGTATATATATATATATATATATACAATTTATACATGCGTGAGCGTGTGTGCAATATCTAAACAGTATGATGTGTGTGTGCGCGTGTGTGTGCGTGCGTGCCTGCGTGCGTGCGTGCGTGTGTGTGTGAGTTAAGTCCTTGTTGAAGTCGCGGCCACTGAAGACACTGGCTTCGTTGCGGAGTCTACCAGCACAATTAAAGACTGTGCAATATCGCATTCCTACAAATGCAGATACGACACACATCATTTCATGTTTTCCTATATTGTTACACATATGTAAAACAATGTACTCTTCAGTTTATTTCACTTGGAAACCAATACTGATCATCGGTATATGGCTGGTTGTGTAACGACACAATTAATTCACATTGGTATAAGATGTAAGAGTAATTAAACATTATAAGTATCGCAGCCTGGAAAACTTGTGAATAATCCGAACATGATAAAACACTGGACGTAAGTTAACCAACAGTCAGCACACTGATGGATTTATCTCAATGATGAGCAGACAGAATATTGGGAAGATATAATTTGTTGTAATTAGGGGCGCTCATATCATGCAGATGCAGCACTGTTAAACGTTCATAACTGCAGCGTGGCTTTATGCTTCCCAGAGGAGTCGAGATGGTGTTCTATTAAACATGTCTGCCAGGCATTAAAATGAAAAGCACTTTGAATTGTCTTAAAGACTGGAAACTATACTATGTAACAACTTACCTTTATGTTGCGATGTTGTTCGTCAAGCGGGTGAACAGGTCGAGGTCTTTGCGTCGTAGCTCAGGAATACTGCAGTGTGCTACAAAATGACAGTTGTACGATGATCAGTGAAATGGTTATTGTGCAATATCATCTATGTGCGGTAAGTAATAGCCATAAGTCTAACGAGATTGCTATGTGCGGTAAGTAATAGCCATAAGTCCCACGAGATTGCTTTGTGCGGTAAGTAACAGACATAAGTCTCACGAGATTGCTATGTGCGGTAAGTAATAGCCATAAGTCTCACGAGATTGCTATGTGCGGTAAGTAATAGGCATAAGTCCCACTTGTTGACATAAATATAACTGATCAATAATGTCTGACTGGCGATTTTAGCACGTACTTATATTAGTAAACATACAAACCAAAGCCTACGGCATGATTCCCGTGCTAGGCCCAACATGAACCGATATATCAGAAGTAATCACATTCGATAAGCATATATCAAACAGTTATGTTGCCAATAGCATTTACTTGTAGGACAATTTGGATACATTTGGCAACGACAAAATTTCCTAAATATAATCTTATCCCAATGCGCAAGGTATAAATCATAACTCCACGACAGTATTATCACAATTTTCTCGATACACAATGCATAAAGCATTGTACGTTCTGGACACGCTGCGCTTCACGCTGATGTTAATATTAGATAATGAAGACATAGCTAACAACTTACATACACAAAGTCAACAATCTCTTGATTTTCTTTGCAGCTTCAGCGCAGATAATATTGAACGAGGTTAGATGTCCTCTGTCGACATCGGAGGCCACCCAGCGCACGATGAGGTTTCATAATTATTCCTTGGCCTCTTGGAGACGAGGATGTCTCTGAGGACCAGCAACATGTGTCTTGTCGATTGGTGGACTCTTCTTCGCTCCTCTGGTAGCCATGCTGATCACTTTTAGAATTATGCCTCCGAGAGTTGGTGTAGGGTCAGACCAGCGTGTCCACACATAATCTACTATCAGTCCCACGGCCTTCGTCGATGTATATCTCTGTCAAATATAGGCACAATGGCATTCATATTAACGTCGCCTATAAACAGTGAAACAAGACACGACGATCTGCGCGTCTAGCCGGTTTTCTTTCTGTCTCTTTTAAGTCGGCTGAAAGGGAAATGGTACAGAGACAGGAAGCAGAAAATTATAGAACGAACAAGAAAATAAGCAAGCGGAAGCAGAGTTAGCCATGCAAGCAACTTGTATTTCTGACATGCAGCAACGTAAAGCTGAACATGTTGTCTGGCTGCAAGTCGTTATCGTGTTGTTTTCTGGGCCGACGCACCTGTCACCTGATGACGCTGTAAAAGATGGTGATAGAACACATTAGAAAACATCGCACTTTTAGCTACTCACTGTAACATTCGTGGGTGACGTTGATATACTTATAAGTGCCATGACATGGTTCTGGGAACAAACCGCTGACGTCACACTTCGTCAAGTCCTGGCAGATCGACCGCACTCTGTCGGTAGCTCCAGGTAGGCTACAGGTTGTTGGTTCTAACGCGTTGTCTGGGCATATGGTATCGTTACGTCGGCCGTAATAAGCAAAGATGACCGTGGTACCCATCGAACAACTGATGTGCGGTAGATCATCATACACCAGAACTGAAACACAATAATAAACCGATTCCGCTTACGGAGTATCGTAATACGTTTCGAGTTTGTTAACGCTTCACCACTGTTTTTTGCAAACGATATCCGATAAATGTATGGCTAATTTATTAATACAATGGCTATTAGGACTTATGGTGTAACGAAAATCCGAACAAAAGGAAACACTGTGGAGTCTCTCTATTTGACCTTAATATCACATAGTGGCTTTGTCCTCGTTTAGGGCAACAAAGGAGCGTTCTTCAAATGGATGCGCAATTCTACAATTTATGAATACATACTAGTCATTTTATGTGTGTACATTAAAATACACATAGTACGTCTGCACACCTTAGAACACAAAACACAGAAGACGATACGTGTCAAAACTGCGCAACAGGACACTACTACGGTCTGTGAACATATAACATAGTCACACAACTCACGTTTCTGATCGCTGCAGGTCACTCCCGAGTAGTCTTCCGGACAGACGCATGTGAAGCCACCCGTGTCGTGAACACACGTTGCTCCATTCTGACACGGCTGACTTTGGCATTCAACTGCAGAGAACCACACATTTAATTACAAAATATGTTTATGTTGAACTTGACAACATAGGTTTTCTTCCAGCTTCCACCTCTTCTTCAGCGGTGTATCGGTTGCTGCATTTGTTTAAACAGTAATGAAAAACATCTTGATATAGACCATGTAGTGCCCACGAGTGTATGGTTTATGAGATAGGAACAGCATAATATGGACATTAATTAAAATCAGCCTATTTCGGACAAATCCGTGCTTCACAAATTCAAGGGGATGAAGGCATATCCTATGGAAATTTTAAATATTCCAATCGTTGTCGTTAACATCATCATGATGTCAAGCCCAGTGACTTGTCTTTACGTAAATTTATTTGTAATTCACAGGAATATCGTACGTTTGATTTCTTTAAAATTTAAACACACAAAGTTATCTGCACAATGCGCTACATACATCGACATTCGTATGTGACTTTGAAGTACTTATTGTTGTCCGAACAAGGGTCCGGGAATGATGATCCGCCAACATCACACGCCGTCTTCTCCTGGCAGATCGTCCGCACTTTGCCAGTAGCTCCAGGCAGACTACACGACGTCGACGTCATTGATTTGGCAGGGCACGTGCTCTTGTCGAGTCGGCCGTAGAAGGCATACATGATGCCAATGACGGTCCGAGACGGACAACTGATGTGTATCGAGTTCTCGTGACATATCAGTCCTGAAACACAAAACAAACACTCCTGAAAGGACATAGCTAAAGTCATAGACTTACATGTGTGGCACTACAGCAATTGCTACTAGTGTATCTGTGAATCGAATGGAATGCGATGCGAGAAACTAACATATGAGCTGGCATATTCGTATACATGTCGAAGAAACATGAACATTCAACGTGTCACCGAACCTCATGGTCAAAGAAGCTCTGGGCGCTTATTTGGCAACCATCGGGCCGTGTCTCAATATGACAGCCGTCGGGAATTGTGAGATTTAGATAAAATGTCCCTTTTTGAAAATAAGTAAAGAAAAATGAGTACATCACAGGGGTAATATTGCTTATTGTAGTTGCAAATGTTCAGATAGTATTAACTATTTTAAGTGAATAGGCCCACACTATTGCATTTTATTTCCTTTTAATATCAAACATTTACACGAAAAAGAGATCTATGGTTTAGTGTATTACTACAATTCATAATCGTAATATACACATTGTTTTCCAAAATTGTTTAAAGGGTAAGATTTTATACGACAATTGGGACTTACATTCAGATATTCAACAGAGAGTAAATTGTCTGCACATCATAACAGAACAACAACAGGCAATTAAAAGTGGAAAGCTATAAGAGGACGACACAACGGTCTTTCTACATGTAACAATGCAAATCACGGTTATGTTCGCTGCAGGTCCCTCCCGAGTAGTCTTCTGGACAGACGCATATGAAGCCACCCGTGACGTGAACACACGTTGCTCCATTCTGACACGGCTGACTCTTACATTCAACTGCAAAGAAGAACAGATTTATTTAATTGAAAACGACCCATGGATATAACGCCCTCCTGTTAGGTAAGTGTTATACATGCCATAATAGAATTCCTCGTCAACGTAAATACCTTAGCGGGCACGGCAACCTCTCGTTTCCCGTAAGTGGAAAGCATATTCAGCTTGCACAATACGCATTCAATGTCATTGTTTCATGTGCTGATATGACATGGCCTCCTGGCTTAGATTGTAACCAAAGGGATCAATGGAGAACGACAATTAAATATATGCATACTCAGCCCTGGCCGGTCCCAAGCCCGGATGAGAAAGGAGGAGGGATGAGCGTGGGGCTAGCACCCCCACCTCGTAAAAAAACTACTTGCTACAGAAACGTCGACAACATACTCAGCCGCCCTGTTACCCAAGCATAAAGTAAGAACATGCTCTAACATTCCGAATGTACATGGAATTTTGCAAAGGGCAGTGGGGTTGTTTCTAACATATCTACTTACTTACTTACTTTCTTACTTATGTTCACGCTGAAAACGACAACATGGGTTTTCTTCCGGCTTCCGCCTCTTTGTCATTTATCGGTATGTCTTTAGCTGCATTTGTTTATAACGCAATGAAAATATATTGATATGCGAAATAATTTAGCTCCCATGATAATAATGGTTTATGGGATAATAACTGTATAATATGGATATAAATCAATGTAAATGTACTTTGAACGAAATAGTAGATTAAAAAAATCAAGGGAACAAAGACATCTTCTATATGGAAATATGAAACACTTATTTTAATCGTTGTCGTTAATATCATCTTTATGACGTTAGGCCATGTGAGTTGTTTCAACGAACACCTGTGTAATGCAAGCGACCAACTTACGCTTGGTTACCTTATTCTGTCGCTAAGAAACGAAGCTAAGTGTACTTTCGGCTACTTACATCGACATTCGTAGGTGACTTTGAAGTACTTATTGTTGCCATGGCAAGGATCTTGGAATGATGAACCGCCGACGTCACACGCCGTCTTGTCCTGGCAGATCGTGCGCACTTTGTCAATGGCTCCAGGCAGACTACACGACGTCGACGTCATTGATGCGGCTGGGCACGTGACCTTGTCGAGTCGGCCGTGGAAGGCATACATGATGCCAATGATGGTGCCAGACGGACAACTGATGTGTATCGAGTTGTCGCCGCATTTCAATCCTGAAACAAAAAAAAACAAAAAATTCACCATCAATTTATCAATATTTTAACTTTTGCAATGCCACGAACGTTTTATATCTTGTGTTTGTATGTATTTCAATTCCACGCCATAGGATCTACATATAGAATTACAACTTAGCGACGTTCGTGGTGTGTTACCAGTGCCATATATACAGATCACTACTTCCAATCAGGTAAATCCATTTTGTTTCTACAGCACAATGTGGATATGTGTGTGGACAAGTTTGCAGCACTAGGCCAACATTATTCAATAATCACCATGAAGTGAATTTTGTCGGATAAAGTTGAGAATGTTATACTAGTCCATGAACCAAGCCTACACATATTGAAGTTTACTAAGTACTACTGTAAAAGAAAAGGACTTAGGGTTAACCATTAGTGTTGATATGAAGGTTTCAGAGCAGTGCGGAATTGCAGCTTCAAAGGGAAATCAAATCCTTGGATTAATTAGGCGAAACATAACGTATAAGGAAAAAGAGCTAATAATACCTCTGTACAAAACATTATCTAGGCCTCATTTAGAATATTGTATTCAAGCGTGGAGGCCTTAACGCAGGAAGGACATAGATATGCTAGAAAGAGTCCAGAGGAGAGCAACTAAAATGATATCAAAAACTGAGGGATCTTAGTTACGAAATACGCCTAAAAATGTGGTTTAACAATATTAGAGACCAGGAGATTGAGAGAAGATCAGATAGAAGTGTTTAAAATATTGAATGGTTATGAAAATTTTGATAGAAATATTTTTTTCTCAGTTAAGAAAGATAGAAGGACTAGAGGACATGAAGTTATAGTACCAAAGGAGCAGTGTAGATTAGATATAAGAAAGTTCTCATTCTCACAAAGGACTGTAAATGATTGGAACAGATTATCTCCTGATTGTGTTGGTGCTAGTAGCGTGAATATGTTTAAAAATAAAATCGACACATAAATTAAAAGGGCGGGATACACGTAGATAAAAAAGTATTGGACTCTTGATAAGCCAAAAGGCTTCCTTGTCCACCTGCCATCTAGAGTTAATTTTCTGGATGGCAATCTTGCTTGTTAAATCTTGTTAAGTTGATTCTCAAACTGAATAACTAATTCCCACTACGATTTTCAGTTACACCAATATATGGTGTGTCCAGAAATGGGTGATGGAAATTCCACAAGCGTAGTTTATTACTTTTTTGAACGCCGTCTTTCAAAATGCCATTTTCAAGCGGAAGTCAAACTATTCAAAACGGATGTCCCTCTGCCAAATCTAGTGATTGGATCTTAAAGTTGCAATTATAAATTGTTCATCATAAAATGTCGAGTACGTTAATACGCAAATAACTCTCCCGATGCCTGATCCCAAGTTCAAGATGAGAAAGGAGGAGGGTAGTGTTTTTTGCTAGCAACCCACCAGGTAAAAACAATTCGCTACAGAAAAGTCAACAAATTCAAACGGTCAAAAAGTCAAAAACGCTGCTTATGACGCGCAGGGATGAAAGCCGAAGGGAAAGTTCTGTTCCGACACAGTCACTGGTAATACCCAAGCAAAGAATGAGACTGGCTGCGTGGAATGTACGAACGATGTACCAGACAGGACAAACACCACAAGTGATAAAAAGATACAACAACAATATACTGGGGCTGAGTGAGGTGAGATGGACTGACTATGGCAAGATGGCGCTTTCATCAAGAGAAACCACCTGCTATTCTGGGGCACTACCATAAAGGAGTGGCACTCGTCATGGATAAATTCGACAATAAATGTCGGATAGAATGGGAACCAGTCGAATCACGTATCAACAGAGCAAGGTTTTATTCAAAATGTGTCAAGACTACCATCGTTCAGTGTTATACACCAACCGAGCAAGCAGATGAAAAGATGATGGATGCAATCTACAACAGCCTGCAGGTGCAAATTGACAATACACCACGACACGACATCCTGATACCAAATAGTAGTAGAGGCCAGTTTCTGTCTCGAGAGACAATGCTTGTTGTAGCTGCATCAGGTAGGTTGACTTGGATTTCTGCCATGTCGTGTCACACGCTTGGTTTCCTGGTTTATCTGGTATGCTTCGATGTAATTTGCTGAACCACCTGTGATACAGGCTCGCCAGAAGACTATCCTCAGCAAACGTCTGCAGCGTAGAGGGTCGAGGGCGTAGTCTTTTAGACCTCTCTTGGCCACATCTATGAATCTTAATTTGGGTCTGCCTACTGGACATTTGCCCTCAGTCAACTCCCCAAAGGGGGTGGTCTTTGGAAGGCGGTCACTGGGCATACGCTGTACGTGTCCAAGCCATCGTAGGCGTCTGTGTTTCAGGATGTTGCTTAGTGGCGTTGACTTGCAGCGCTGCAGGATCTCCAGATTATAATGTTATCAAGCCATTTTAAGCCAAGGATTGTCCGCAGGCAACGAAGATTAAAAATGTTGACTTTCCATTCTTGTTTGCGGTACGTTGTCCGTGTCTCTGAACCATACAATAAAATGCCGACAACCCAAGCATGGTACACTTTCAGCTTAGTGTGCAATGTTAGGCTCTTGTTGGACCAGACACGATTCGTGAGTCTTCCAACGGATGTTGCTGCTTTGCCAAGTCTTTTATAAATTCTTTGTCAAGAGTAAAGTTTATAGACATAATAGAGAAATTCTCCACAGTTTCGATGGGTCCACCATTAACAGTGATCTTGGCTTCTTGATTCCCTTTTTGAAGTTGATTATGAAGTCAAAAGCTGTGCAAGTATTTGCGAACCTGTTCAAGATTAGGTGTAACTGTTCCTCGAAATGAGAGCAAAAGGCAGCTTCATCAGCATAGAGGGCCTCGCACACGTGAAGTGCTGTTGTTGTTTTTGTTGGCCTTCAAGCGTGTCGTTGAATAGATGCTTGCGTCAAACCTGGTTCTCAGACCTACTCCAGGTTGAGCAATGTTGGCATTTTGCATAGGCCAGAACGCATCTCTGCTTCATACCATTTTTTGGATGGGGAAGGGTTCATATATTGATCCATCAGCCTGAACTGTGCCTTGCATATTATTGTGGAAGGCTTGGATAGGACTGAGTAGTACTGGTGGACACACAACTTTCCTTAGGACCGTGAAAAGAGCTTCTCTGTTTACATAATTAAAAGCTTTTGTGAAATCCACAAAGATTACATAGAGTGGCATATGTTACTCACTTGCTTTCTCTTGTAGTTGTCGTACACAGAAGATCATATATATATATAGTTCCTCTGCCATAGCGGAAACCGCACTGTGAATCGGGGTACACCCGTTCTGTCAAAGGTTGTACACGTGTGAGAACGATACGTGCAAATAGTTTCTCTACAACACTCAGCAGAGACTCTGTAGTTATTGCAGTCGCCTCTGACACCCTTGTTTTTGTACAGTGTGATTATATTTGAATCCCTCATTTCTTGTGGAATTGAGCGTTCCCGCCAGCACTTCAGGAGAAGGCTGTAGAGTGGTGGTAGCAATGCCTGACTGCCAGCCTTAATAAGCTCTGCAGGTATTGCATCTCGACCTGAGGCTTAATTATTTGACAGCCTGGCAACAACTGCCTCCATCTCTGTGAAATGAGGTTTGTCATCAAGTCCTTCCATAATCTCCATAGAAGGGACTTTGTTAATTGTAGACACAGAATATGGTCTTTCCATGCCATAAAGGTCAGTGCTCAATCCAGCGATTCATTTGGTCATCTCTTTTTGTTAGTGTGACACCATCTTTCGATTTGAGAGGTGCAGTTTTCGTTATTATGGGACATATAGCTGTTCTTTGCCCGCATATATATTTTTTTAGTTTCCCAGGGTTTGCCGCTGTCTTGATATCCTCACTTAGGCAATGTAGTATTGGTTAAGCGCTTGCCTGGCGTTTCTTTGAGCAAGACTTCGGGAAGCCCTATAGCAATCACTGGTGGTCTCGTTTGGTCTGCTTTTGAATGCCAGGAGTGCTTTGCGTTTTGCCTCATTTACCGGTTTCATAGTGCCAAGACTAGCTGTGAACCAGTCTCGGTTATGACATGAGCTCATGCCAAAGGTGTACAAGGCTGATTTGTTTGTTTCAGAAGCAGCCAATAATCATTTACATTCCCGTTTTCATCTAGTTGATCGATATGGTTTCTAAGTGTTACGTTGTAATCCGTCGTCAGTCAGTTGCTGGATACAAGTTTTGGTAATATCAACACTTGGTTGACCATGTTTCTTTCCACTGTGATAGGACTTCGGCAACAGTTTCATATTTGAAATGACAAGACTATGATCCGTGTCGCAATCTGCACTGTGGTATGATCTAGTCTTGGTGACATCGTTCAGGTTGCATCGTTGAACCAGAACAAGGTCTACTCGATGCTATGTCAAGGATCTGGGGTGCTTCCAAGATACCTTTACATTGTGCGTAGGTGTTAGCGACACATAGTTGGAATTTAGCACTAAGCTCTAGGAGACGTTGTCCATTGTCATTTGTTTTCCCAATACCAAAAAACCTATACCGTCAGCCCAGGAGTTTTTGTCCGAAGTAGGCACAGACTCAACTACTCGTGCGAGTGCCACATAAAAAAATATCTTTGACGTCTGAGTATGCTGTCAAAGTGGGTGATTAGGCAGACATAACTGTCTCATGACCTTTCTCTAGAGAGAGACGCGTGCTGTCATAATACGATCAGAGAATGCGTGTGGGCCCTCTAACTTGCTGCACAAGGTATTCTTAACAGAACGACTAACTCCATGTTGAAGGTTGGTTTGCCTGACCAGTATATTGTGTATTCAGACTCTATGATGGAGCCTGTCTCAAGCAGTCTTGTTTCTTGAAGTGCTGCAATGTCAACTGACCTCTTGGCCAATTCTTGGTCGATTACAATACTCTTTCTTAGATCGTTGATTAAATCGTGATCCGGGCATCAAAAGTGTTCCTGGTTTGCCAGAGTGTGCGCACGGAGTACACAAACCGCCTGTGGATCCAAAACCAGATTTTTTGTCAGAGTTTACTCTCTTAGCCTTTGGCTGAAGAGCATAACTACAAGGCAGCGATTGCGAGTTGCCCATAGCTGGGACATGGGTTGATAACAGTGGGGCTGAGCTTGTCCACACGCTAGTGGGTCATGCACACAGCATCTCTGGGGCTCCATGCTGCTCCGAGATCCCCCATCTAATTAGCATGTTGCTTCACGGTGACCAGTATCCGTCAGTTACTTCTGGGAAGTTATAATGGGAGTCTTGTTTTAGGAGAGGCTAATGTACTGGCAGACAAGATTTACGCACTCATCTTGTCTTTTCGCCGAGGCCAGCCAGCGGTGGAAGTTGAAAGCAAGAGGTGACAAGCACTTCTACCCGCTACCACACTTGACGCATCACTAAAACCTGCACTGCAAGCAGCACCAACTGAAAAACATCCTGATAGTCGTTGATGATATGAACGCCAATGTGTGGGCGCTGACAACGAAGGGTATGAAGCATGCATGGGAATACTAGGTATGCGTGAGAGAAATGACAATGGAGAGTGCTTTGCAAACTTTTGCTCAGAGAAATCATTGGTGGTACCATCTTTCAACACAAGACAATCCACCCGTTAACGTGGACTACTCCTGACGGCAGAACAAGCAACCAAATAGATCACATCGCAATTAGCCAGAAGTGGAAGCGATCTTTTAAAGATGTCAAGGTGATCACAGGAGCAGTTGCTGGCAGTGGCCATCATCTTCTCCTATGTACACTGCAGCTAAAACTTAGAAAAACCCAAACGAAAACAACAGAATAGCTTCTCAGCTCCCAGAGATTGAATGATCTCAAGGTAAAAACAGTTCACTCTCGAACTACTCAACAGGTTCCAAATCCTAAGTGACATCCCAGATGACCGCATTGATCAATGCCAGAAGGTGCAGGAGGTTTTCGTTGATGTTAGCAAGGATATTCTGAGACACCGTACAAAACAGAGGAAGGAAAGGAACACGGACCACTCCTGGATGCTCGTCGACGAGAGAATAGCCACCAAGCATCGTCTGCTAGACTGTAGGACCGAAGGCATGAATGCGATAGCACAGGAATACAGAGAGAATACCATAGCAGTGAAACGTAGCACCCGACTCAAGTGAGTGTACGTGGACGAGCTAGCAAGAGAAGCAGAAGCAGCGACAGAGAGGGTGACACGAGAACTGTCTACGCAATCACAAAGACCCTGGCAGGAAATACATCCAACAAATCAACAGTTGTCAAGGACAAGAATGGAAACGTCATCACCAAGGAGGATGAACAGCTCAACACATGGGCAGAGCACTTCCAGGAGATTTGAAACCGAGACGACCCTGAGGAAGCAGCCTAGATACATGCTACGAAAGGACGAATCACACTACAGGAAATCGAAGAGTCCATCAGACAGACCAAAGGAAACAGAGCACTAGGAGAGGACAGAATCACAGCTGACATGCGGAATGTAGGGAAAGGGAAAATATCAAGGAAAACGCAACAAAAATATGCTTTTTTCACAATATATTTATATTTCAGTTTTTTTAATGTTTTAATGATACGGATGATCCATTTTTTACTTTCGTATGAAACTTTATGCATTTTACTATATTTCTATCATTTTATATATACCAATAACGTTGTCAATTTTCGCTGCATGTATGGGCAGGGGTGATGCTGGACTGGATTTACTTGCTCATGCTCCAGAGGAACGCACAAAGAGGAAGTATTGTTGTTCTCCTCTTGTTTTTCTGTCGTCAGGGGTGAGGCTGGCCTCGATTCCGAACCTCGATTTCAGTAATGTTTTCTTCTTTTCCCTCACCGATGTTGCACAGCTCCATTCCCCTCTATCTTTCGCTCTCGTTTTCCACTCTTCTCACGATCCTTCCAAGTCTTTTTTGAAAATATGTTCTTCAGTGTGACATTTTGCAACTATCGTGAAAATTTGCTTAGCACTGTTTATGTCCATGTTGCTTAACTTTTGGACCGGGTGCTCTTCGTGTGTAAATGGCTTACATTTAATGTTTAATGGTTGTTTAAAATGGTCATACGTTATGTACATCGTAGCAGAACAACAAGAGGCGACCAAGAAAGGTGGCGTACACAAGCGGACAATACAACGGTATGTCTACAAACAACAACGTCATGCAACTCACGGTTATGTTCGCTGCAGGTCACTCCCGAGTAGTCATCTGGACAGACACATGTGAAGCCACGGGAGACGTGAACACACGTTGCTCCATTCTGACATGGCTGACTCTGGCATTCAACTGCAAAGAACACCATACTTATTTAATTATAAATGGTGATGTTCAATAGGACAACTTACTTTTTCTTCCGCCTTCCTCCTCTTCTTCATTCAGCTTGTCTTGCTTTTGTTTCTTGCTGTATTATGTTCAAATGTATTCAACAATATCTTGATATAGAACATAATATTTGCATCCATGATTGCATGGTTCGTGGGGAAGAATCTGCATAATATGGATATTAACTACTATAATTCGAGAACAAAAACATACATAACAAAATCATGGAAAAGAACACATATCCTACTATATGGAAATAGGAAATATTTAGTCCAATCGTGTTGTCAATATCATCCATCATAATGATACTAAACCCACTGTGTTGTATTAATGCAAATATTTTTGTGATTCATGCGATTAACGTCTCGTTTCCTTAACCTGGCGCTATGACACAGAGTAATTTGCACTTTGAACTACTTACATCGACATTCGTGGGTAACCTTCATGTATTTACTGTTGCCCCTGCAAGGGTCCGGGAATGACAATTCGCCGACGTCACACGCCGTCTTGTCCTGGCAGATCGTGCGCACTTTATCGGTAGTTCCAGGCAGACTACACGATGTCGACATCATTGATTCGGTTGGGCACGTGGTCTTGTCGAGTCGGCCGTAAAAGGCATAAATTATATTAATGATGGACCCAGTTGGACAACTAATGTGGATCGAGTTGTTTCCACATACCAATCCTGAAACACAATAATTAGCCAATTATTGGTAAAGGTTTCAGAAGTGTAGCCAGGGTTTACGCGAACCCCGTTTTAGTGAACCCCTTTTTCCAAAAGGCAAGCCCCTCAAATTGCATCTTAAAATGTGAACTCTTAGGTTCATATCAAAATATACCATGCTTCTTCAAGCGTGAAACCCCTCCCTTCTCCAAAACTGCTAGATTTTGTTCAAACATTACCGTGAGCTATATTGATTGATATTTGTGTTAAAGAGAGAACCGTTATATATTAAGTGATCACTAGTGATTGAATGGTCAGCCTGGCTGTGGGGTCTGTCACAATTGTTATGTGTGAAAATGGCAGTCTCTAACGGAACTCAATTCAAATGACCATTGTATTCTTCTAGCCATGTAGCAGGACTTTGTACTGTCCAGCGGCCTCTTTTTATGTATAGCCATGAGATAACAAAAAACAAGGAACACATTTACTCCAAAGGTATATGACTTCAACTTGTAGTCAGTCAGAGGTGACAAACTGCAGAGAAAAGTTGCCAATGAATCTCACCAATCAATCAGCTAGCATTATATGTTCCTTATTCTCCCTGTTGCCATTGATTCAATTTGATACCTACAGTTGCCTGTACGTGGTTTTCGTAAGTATAACGCAACGTTAATGAATAAAAGCAATGACGATGATTTAGTATAAGCATTGCATGGAGAACAGTCAGGAGCATAGAAGCAGTGTATGTATTTGCTGAAATCCGAAATCCTGTGACTGCTAGTTGCATGTTTAGATCTCAGAAAGGGAGCATAATCTCGGGTGTGGAGCCAAGAATGTGTGATGGACCTATAGGCAGTTATTCTCAATTATTGCGTTAATTTTGATTTTGTATAGCTGTCAAATACAGTCAGGGTTTCGTGCAGTGCGTGTGGTCTTGTGGTTACAGTACTCGACCGCTTGACAAATAATGTTTAATTCGAATCGCACAAAAGGAGAGTTTTGTAATCTTGTATTTACAATATAAATTTATAAACGCGCATATATGACTAATTTTTTACTAACAAATTATTTTGCCCTTGAAATCAGATAAATATAATTTATTAATGGGCTGAAAACCCGATTCTTAATGTCAAAAACTGTAATAAATTTCATATTTTTATTCTAAAAACATCGGACTCACCCGTCCTCCTCGACGCCTTGTTTTGCGCCTCGAGCATTTCACCTTTAAGTTATGACAAATGGCATATATATATATATATATATATATATATATAAATCTTACATTGCACACACGACAATGGATTTCCATTCAGTAATCCAAATATATTTATAATACATATTGTCATTACGAGTTGGTTGTTATGATTATAATCGGCTGTAAATTAGGCTTAATCAACGAATGTTGAGACAAGTCTCCACGGACCACCTATGCATTCCACTTTGTTTTAAAATGCACCGCGATAAACATTCAAATTTTAAAGATTTGAAATAAGATAAAACCACACGGTCTACCAACATTATTTTCTTTCCATTTACAAACCTAGCTCTCTGTATTTTGAACCCCCACGTGAGTATATGTTGCGGCCTCTGCATTGTTAATATTTTATTATATATACAAGTATTTGTGACGTGTTACCATTAAACACTGGTTTGGCCACATCTGTACTGACACAATTCTTTACATGTATCCACAATCATACACATATCCATTTCTTCAGTTTTTGTCCATTCACATAACTCTACGTTAATTCAGTTTACCCAATCAAGTAATTTCAAAATACGTCCACGCAAAAAATGTATATGTAGGATTTTTCACGACATTTAGTACTTACATTCATATCTGCACATCATAACAGAACAACAACGGACGACACAACGTTCTATATACACAAAACGGCGTCATACAACTCACGTTTCTGTTCGCTGCAGGTCACTCCCGAGTAGTCTTCTGGACAGACGCATGTGAAGCCACCCGTGACGTGAACACACGTTGCTCCATTCTGACACGGCTGACTCTGGCATCCAACTACAAAGACACACATACTCAGTTACTAATGTTTACACTGAAAACGACAATATAAAAAATTATACTTCTTCTTCCGTCTTCCACACCTTCGTCACTCAACGGCTTTTCTATTACTGCTAAATTTGTTTAAAATATAATAAAGAGTATAATGTGATATATAACGCCCATGATTGAATAAAACACAGATTTGCCTGATTAAAATGTTTACGCAGAAATCTACATTGTGGTTTTCTTCCGTCTTCCACCTCTTCTTCACTCAGCACCTTGTCACTTGCTGCGTTTGTTTACAACGTAATGGAGCATATATTTATGTCGAAAATGATTGACTGTACATGATAGGAACTGCATAACATTGAAGATAATACAAACGTACTTCGGACAAGAACGTAGATAACCAAATCAGGGGGATTAAGACGTCTCCTAAAATACGGAAATTGAAAATATTTATTCCAATAAATGTCGCTAACTGTATCATAATGACGTCAGATCCTGTGTGTAATTTTAATACAATTATGTTACTAATTTAGGCGTCAATCGCACGCGTGGTTCATTGAATTGGTGCTGAAACATAAAGCAATGCAAAATTATGCACTTTGAGCGACTTACATAGGCATTCATAGGTCTTCTGATAATACAAACGTACTTCGGACAAGAACGTAGATAACCAAATCAGGGGGATTAAGACGTCTCCTAAAATACGGAAATTGAAAATATTTATTCCAATAAATGTCGCTAACTGTATCATAATGACGTCAGATCCTGTGTGTAATTTTAATACAATTATGTTAATAATTTAGGCGTCAATCGCACGCTTGGTTCATTGAATTGGTGCTGAAACATAAAGCAATGCAAATTTATGCACTTTGAGCGACTTACATAGGCATTCATAGGTCACTTTAAAGTACTTATTATTGCCCCAGCAAGGGTCCGGGAAAGATCTGCCGACGTCACACGCCGTATTGTCCTGGCAGATCATGCGCACTTTGTCGGTAGCTCCGGGCAAACTGCACGAAGTCGACGTCATTGATTTGGCTGGGCAAGTGGACTTGTCGAGTCGGCCGTAAATAGCATCAATGACGTTAATGACGGCCCCAGACAGACAATTGATGTGCATCGGGTTGTGGAGACATACAAATCCTGAAATTCAGACAATAATTAATTATGGTGCAAGTGTCTGTACTCAGTACGCGCATACAGGGTCCGCTCGTGTTGCCTCGTAAATATTGTTTGCTAAACCGATGGCTCTAAGAATAGAAAGATTTACATTAATATCACTTATTTCCATGGATGACAATTGTACAAGCCTCTGTTTACGTCCCTTTATATTTATCGGCACAAGTCTACTTTAATTCGGATTACTCAAAGTAGTCAATTAAAAATCACTTCAGAATTACACACACATACACGCACGCACGTACGCACGTATGCATATATAAACAAATACACACACATACACACGCGCACACATACACACACACAAACACACACACACACACACTTTCCAGCATTGTTTTAAGGGGTAAGATTTTACTGGAAATCTAGTACTTATATTTAAATATAGCACAAGAGATTTAACAAGATTGCCACCCAGAGAATTAACTCTAGACGGCAGGTGGACAATGAAGCCCTTTGGCTTATCGAGAGTCCAACCCTTTTATCTACTTGTATCCCGCCCTTCTGAGGTATGTTCCGGTTTTATTTTAAAACATATTCACGCTACTAGCACCCACACAATCATCAGATAATATGTTCCTTTCATTTACAGTCCGTTGTGAAAATTAGAAGTTTCTAACTAATGTGACACACAGCATGCCTGCAAATTGTAGCAGAAGGACGCCGAGAGGCGACCAAGAAAGTGTAACCAGCAAAAGGGAAATATAACGGTTTGTCTAGATGCAAAAACGTTATGCAGCTCACGGTTATGTTCGCTGCAGGTCACTCCCGAGTAGTCTCCTGGACAGACGCATGTGAAGCCACCCGTGACGTGGACACACGTTGCTCCATTCTGACACGGCTGACTCTTGCATTCAACTAAAAAAAAACATAAAAGGGATTTTCCCCTGCTCCATTTGTTTAAAAAGTAAATAAAACATCTTGATATACAAAATGTAGCTTCCATGGGTGTATCGTTCCTCAGATTATCTAGGAGCTGCGTAATATGAAACTCAATTAACATCAACGAACTTCGGACAAAAACTTAGATAATATCATCAATGGGATGAAAACATATCCTAGTATTTCGAAATTGGAAACATTTATTTTAATAGTTATCATTAATATCGCCACAATGAAGTTAACCCCAGTGAGTTGTTCTAATGCACTTATTGCTGCAACTCAAACGATCAACGTTCGCATCGTTTCCTTAATATAGTGCTAAGAACAAAGAAATGTGAATCTTGAACTACTTACGTCGACATTCGTACGTGACTTTAAAGTACTTGTTGTTGCCAGGGCACGGGTCCGGGAATGATCCGCCGACGTCACACGCCGTCTTGTCCTGACAAGTCGTGCGCACTTCGTCGGTGGCTCCAGGCAGACTACAGGTTGTTGACGTCATTGATCCGGCTGGGCACGTGGTATCGTCGAGTCGGCCGAATAAGGCATCAATGACGTTAATCATGGCCCCAGATTGACAACTGATGTGAATCGGGTTGTCGCCACATACCAATCCTGAAACAAAATATAAGATAATTATTAAATGATAAGATAATTATGCGCATAGACTTGTGTGTACTGAGTTCCGCATACAGTGACCGCTCTTGTTGCATAGCAATTGTTATTTGCAACCTGTACACCTCCGTGAATAAAATATTATTTGCATTAATATAAGATAACAGAATATATATAAGCATAAATCAAATAGGCAATACATATTAACGTGCACATACACACATACACACATACACATATACACATATACACACATACACACATACACTTCCATCACTGCCACATTGCCTCACATTCAAGCTAAGGAAATAAAACCTAATCAAATATACTTGGTAAGATTGAGATACACCATAAAAGCACATAATTGAGATGATGATACAGCCCTAACTAATAAACAGCAACATGGGTTACATCTCAGTAAATTGGTCTTACAGCTCTGTTAAGGCTTAAGGCCTGTGGATCGAAACTTCTGCCGAAACGTGAGGTGCGAGTTTTCAGTGCGCTGTAGCGGCGGCCTGATGGAAGCAGGGTGAAAAGATAGTTTACTGGGTGGGAGGTGTCACGTGCAATGTGACCAGCACGTCTGATTAGCCGCTGCTGGTAGAGAGTTTCCACAGAGGGCACATCTTTTCCAACTATTTTGGAGGCAGTTTTGACCACTCTGTTCAATTTCCCTTTGTCACGGACAGACACGCTGCCAAACCACACTGTAATAGAGAAGGTCAAAACGCTCTCAATCACAGCTTTGTAGAAGTTTACCATAATCTGACTACTCACACCAAACGCTTTGAGACGCCTGAGGAAATAAAGCCGCTGCTGTGCTTTTTGGATAATGTTTTCTGTGTTTTTCTCCCATATCACGTAATTTCACACACAAATATATGATATATTACGGTATGGCATCACATTGCTTTGTTGATGTGCTAACTTAACTCAACATACTTAGTTACTTTGATCAACAATTATCCGTTTCCTTCCTTTTATATTTATTCGCACAACTGTACGTTAATTCAGATTGTTCAACTTGGTCATTTCATAATACTTACACACATTGTTTTCCAGCATTGTTTTACGAGTAAGAATGTAGGCCTACTCGACATTTAATATTTACTTTCAAATATATTACACATAGCATGTCTGTACATCGCAGCAGAACACCAAAAGGCGTCCAAGAAAGGGAAACTACACAAGAAAACAACACAAATAACAAAGTCATGCAACGGACGTTTCTGTTCGCTGCAGGTCACTCCCGAGTAGTCTTCTGAGCAGACGCATGTGAAGCCACCCGTGACGTGAACACACGTTGCTCCATTCTGACATGGCTCACTCTGGCATACGACTACAAAGAACCACAGACTTTATTAATTACAAGTGTACGTTGAAATTGACAACATATTTTCTTCCATGTTCCATTTCTACTTCACTTAATAGAGATTGCAACTTCTTGCTGAATTTACTTATATAGCATCCACGAGTGTATTATTTCTGAGATATGAACAGCATAATATTATGGACATCAATTGATTTATATAAACGTACGTTGGACAAAAAACATTGATAACAAATTCACCGAGATGAATGCATATCCTACCATATCGAAAATGAGGATATTTATTCCCATCGTTATTCCCATCGTGGCATAATCTAAGGGGTGGTTTTATTGCAATTTTCTTTACAACTAAGAGAGCCTCGCACGTCTTCTGTATGTTTTTTAAAGAACAACAAGTCAAAACTTGTGTATCAACTGTCAATTAATATAAAATATAACTGCCCGAAGGAATGCCCCGCTGTTGGCACCGATCCGAAGTTGTAAATCTACAGGCCGGGACACACTTGCACTTTATGCCCAACCAGACCAGACCTCGACGGCAGTGCATCCACTACACCAACAAACACAGACTGTGCTATACCGAGGAGTCTATATTTAGACCGCAGGCGTCACTGCGCGAGATTATAGTAGTCCACAATGAGAGTTTTTGTCTGCCATTTGGGAGGCTAGCATGTGCGTCAGTGCATATGTTCTGGCTTGGCATACCTCCATTTACGTACTTGTTTTAACAATGGGAATAGCGCATGCTGGACCCTCTTGTGTTGATACACGGTCTTTGGCTATACTCTAAGCCGGCGTGACGTCATAATCACGTAAACTTTCGAATGCGATAGTCCGACACCGACTAGTTCTGACCAAAGCATTTAAATTACCAAGCATAGTCACTCGCGCAGCGCCCTCTGTTATTCACGTGTGAATGTATCGCTGAGTGACTATGCTTATTTAAATGCTTTGTTCTGACGTAGTCGAAACCAAGGAGCCTCTATTTGGACAGGAGGCGTCATTGAGCGAGAAAATGGCAGTCTACACTGAAGGTTTTTGTCCGCCATTCGGGAGGCAAGCGCATGCGCCTGCGGGACCGCAGCGCGCGATGTTAGCGTATTTGTTCAGGGACCTCATTTCATCAGAATAATCACCAAGCTGTGATGCGTCATATAAAATGAAAGATATTAAAGTAATCCTCGAAGTGTTTTACCTATCACAATTCAAAATAATGAAATTTCTAAACAAATCACGTAGAAACGCAGCAATTATTTATTGAGCCAACTGAACTTCGTCGTGTTTCATCAGAATAATCATCAGGCTGTATCACTTCTTATATAATTAAAATATTGAGGTTATCGTTGAAAATGTTGAGCAATGATAATGCAAAGAACGGCATTTTCTGCACGCGTATGGTCTGGCTTGGCCCAACTCCAGAATGGCGGACGAACTGCTTACGTGCTTTCCTCGAACAATGTAGACAGCGCGCGCTGCACCGTCTTGCATTGATATACGGTCTTTGGTCGAAACTGTTCAAGTGACGTCACGCCGGCTTAGAGTATAGGGTAGTCGGTGTTGGTCGGTGTAGTGGATACACAGCAGTCGAAAGGAGTGTGGTGTGGTCTGGTCTGGTCAGGTCGGGCGAAAAGTGTTAGTGTATCCCGGCCTTTTACTGTGTACGGGGTGACGTCATAAATTTGCAATGCCCACAAAAAAACTACAGCATTTCGCATTGGTTCAAAACGCCATACACCCCACCAATGCGATCTTGAACCAAAACCATAGTTACTACCAAACGGTTTCAATTGACTTGACATGATTACCAAAACATTACCTACCACGTTTCCCGTTTCTGATATCCACAGTAACGTTATGTTAATGTATGTTAATATGTTTCCAGTCGATGGGTGGCGCAATTCTATTTATATTCCCTGCGATACGTGGTGATGTACCACAAAGCTTTACCCTGTTAAAGATTTGCAACGCACTGCGACCTACATTCGATAAACCAGAGTTGCAGTCTGAGCTAACGCCGAAAAAGAAGAAGAATGCTTTACGTTTATTTGTTGGACTTTGCAAACTGTTGGGACCACTCCGACCGCACACAATATCATAACGCTAACTTTTAATTTCGCTGCAGGTCACTCCCGAGTAGTTTTCTGGACAGAAGCATGTGACGCCACCCGTGACGTGAACACACGTTGCTCCATTCTGACACGGCTGACTCTTACATTCAACTGCAAAGTAAAACATAGTCACTTAATTACAATTGTTTACATTAAAAATATCAGTAGATGTTTTTTTCCATCTTCAACCTCTTCTTCAAGGAGCTTAAATATCTCGTGCTGCATTTGTTTGAAATGTAATGGAAAATATTTTAAAATAGAAAATATAGCGCCCATGATTGTGTAGTTTCCGAGATAGAAACGACTTACTATGTATATTAATGTAAACCTACTCGAACAAAAAGTAGATAACAAAATCCAGGGATCAAGACATTTCATACCATGTGGATATAGGAAATATGTACAGGTAGTATATTCCAATCATAGTCGCTAACATTATCATAATGATGTTTTTCCCAAGGTTTTGTTTTGACGAAAATTATTGTCTTCGAAATTTACCCGACCGAATTACGCTTTGTTCCGTTTATCTGTAGCTAATATACAAACAATTTACACCTGCTACTGAGCTACTTACGTCGGCATTCGTACGTGACACTGACGTACTTATTGTTGCCCCAGCAAGGATCCGGGAATGATGATCCGACGACGTCACAAGCCGTCTTGTCCTGGCAGATCGTGCGAACTTTGTCGGTAGCTCCAGGCAGACTACACGACGTCGACGTCATTGATGCGGCTGGGCACGTGGTCTTGTCGAGTCGGCCGTAGAAGGCATCAATGATGTTAATGACGGCCCCCGACGGACAGTTTATGTGCATCTTGTTGTTGAGACATGCCAATCCTGAAACATACAAAATAGCTAATTTGAACAAGGGTTTATTTTTTTGTACTGAATGCGCGCAAACAATTATTTGTTCAAGTTATTTACGCTGCGCACTTCCTTCGAGCAAAGGTAGGAAGAGCTGGGTCACAACATTGCAGTCAACAACATTCGCTTAAAAGAAGAACGTTTGGAACTTGTCTGCACTTACGGGCTGCAGGAATAATCCCGCGGAAAACATTGCGTGCTAGTGTTTCCTGTGGGGATGCAAGAAATGTTGGGGGCCGCCTTTGAGCAACAAAAAAACAAGTGCTGCTGATAGCAAAGGTGGCAAAGTCGGGCTCCTAGTGTTCTGCTGGTTTCGCATACATAGGTATGATGACAGTCCGGACATCCCATCTCATATAGACGAGCACTAAGAGCCCAAATCAAAGAATACAGGGCCCACTCACCGCAGTAGGTGAACACAGAGTGAATGAGAGCCGCAACATATAGGCTAAAGACGCAAAGATACTCTCTACAGGAAACAACTTCTGGAGAAGAAAAATCAGTGAGGCAATTGAAATCAGAGAGAGGCGACCAGAAACCAACAGGGATTCCGGATACAACCTTCCCGTGATCTGCCTGGAAGTGTTGTCACGTGACAGTTACCAACACTGTCACATGACAACTGTTTACGATGAAAACGACAATGTATAACAGTATGTCTACATATAGACGACGACACAACGGTCACTCTACATATAACAATGACGCAACTCACGGTTATGTTCGCTGCAGGTCACTCCCGAGTAATCTTCTGGACAGACGCACGTGAAGCCACCCGTGACGTTTCTCCATTCTGACACGGCTGACTCTGGCACCCAACTACAAAGACCCACATACTTAGTTACAACTGTTTACGATGAAAACGACAATGTATAACAGTATGTCTACATATAGAGGACGACACTACGGTCTCTCTACATATAACAATGACGCAACTCACGGTTATGTTCGCTGCAGGTCACTCCCGAGTAATCTTCTGGACAGACGCACGTGAAGCCACCCGTGACGTGAACACACGTTGCTCCATTCTGACACGGCTGACTCTGGCACCCAACTACAAAGACCCACATACTTAGTTACAACTGTTTACGACGAAAACGACAATGTATAACAGTATGTCTACATATAGACGACGACACAACGGTCACTCTACATATAACAATGACGCAACTCACGGTTATGTTCGCTGCAGGTCACTCCCGAGTAATCTTCTGGACAGACGCATGTGAAGGCACCCGTGACGTGAACACACGTTGCTCCATTCTGACACGGCTGACTCTGGCATTCAACTACAAAGACACAATTTTTCTTGATTAAAAATATTCACGTAGAACACGATAACATACTACATTTTCTCTAAATAGTTATCCATATTTTACTGCGTCTTGCTTAAATGTAATACGAAAAGATATATTGAGACTGACAAACATTGCGCACAGAATTCCATGCTTTATGCTTTATATATAGTATAATTAATAATTATATATATTCTACACATACATATGACAACGTTGAAGATAACAAAACCAAAAGAAAGAAACGTTATTCCGTTACATGGAATAGATGATCTTAGTATGTTATGGAAACTAACACAATTTATGCCTCGTTCACATACAGTTCACTACTAGCTAGGATCCTACTAGTCGCTAATAGCGAGTAGGTCTACTCGCTCCTAGCTGCTAGTAAATGTATGTGTGAACGTCACTCGCTGCAATGTTCAATGACGTTAATGTCTGCCCCCGACGGACAATTTATGTGCATCTTGGTGCCGAGACATACCAATCCTGAAATGCACAAAAATCGCATTCCGCACTAGGGTCTTTGCTTATTTGTACTGATTGTGCACGTGTCCAGCATTCTATATTGTTAATTGCATATCTTACCTTTCCACTTCGGGCCTTTTGGTCTACAATTCCGGCTTCAGTGCAACATCTCCATCTTGTTCTGTTTCTCTGTCTCTCTGTATCTCTGTCTTTCTGTCGCTCTCTCTCTCTCTCTCTCTCTCTCTCTCTCTCTCTCTCTCTCTCTCTCTCTCCCTCTCTCTCTCTCTCTCTCTCTCTCACTATCTCCCTCCCTCAACCTCTCTCTCGTTTTCTCTCGTTCTCTCTCTCAATTGATCTATCTCTCTCTCTCCTCTCTCCTCCTCCTCTCTCTCTCTCTCTCTCTCTATCTCTCTCTGTCTCTGTATCTCTGTCTCTCTCTCTCCTTCTCTCTCTTTCTCTCTCTTTCTCTCTCTTTCTCTCTCTCTCTCTCTCTCTCTCTCTCTCTTTCTCTCACGCAGTACGTGTGCACACATTAGCGGAACCTGTGAGAAAACTATGCAATCGGACTACGTAACAGTGTGTCTACGTATAGAGGACGACACGACAGTCTGTCTACATATAATAATTCAACTCACGGCTATGTTCGTTGCAGGTCGCTCCCGAGTAGTCTTCTGGACAGACGCACGTGAAGCCACCCGTGACGTGAACACACGTTGCTCCATTCTGACATGGCTGACTCTGGCATCCAACTACAACAAAACAACATTTTCTTGATTAAAAATATCAATGTAAAACACGATAACGTACTACATTTTCTGCAAATAGTTATCCATATTTTACTGCGTCTTGCTTAAATTTAATACGAAAAAGTATATTGAGACTGACAAACATTGCGCACAGAATTCCATGTTATTCTGATATATGATTTGCTTTATATATAGTATAATTAATAATTATTATTCTACACATACATATGACAACGTTGAAGATAACAAAACCAAAGGAAAGAAACGTTATTCCATTACGTGTATGTTGATTTAATGTTTATGATATGGATATTGATGTGAGACACTGATATGTCGAAAACGTCCAAAATTGGTAAAGTGCGTTTCGAAATATATGTTTCAGTAATGCATTAGTTGAAGGGACAACGTCCTACAGAAGAACATGCTATCAAATATTAGGGCAAAGTCTCCAACGGGTCGAAACATGATATTTTTCAAGGCAAAAAGGACAGTTTTTAATGCAGTGATACATTTCATTCAGTTGTAGAAAGGTCAAAATATAGGATAATAATACCATTTGACTTTTATGATCAAAAAATCATTTTATATATTACACTAAAAATTACATTTTGATCACAGAGTAAAATTATTAGTAATGTTTCCCAAGCGTAATTTTAGTGGTAACAAAATATCTCACTACAAAAAGAGGAATGCATGTTCCTAGATAAGACCGCCACGTTAACTGACTAAGTGAAATTAACATTGCTGCATGACTAATTTAATTCGTGACTTCTAGGCCCACAATAGTTAATCCAGAAGTGCTTATTCTAAAAAAAACTAGTAAACTGATATCTAACGATCGGTAATGTTTTTTTTTTGTCTGTGGGTGTCTGTGTGCGTGCTTGCGCGTGCGTGTGTTTGTGCATGCTTGCGCGCGCTTGTGTTTGTGTGTGTGCGCGTGCGTGCGCGCGAGTGTGTGTGCGTGCATGCGTGCTTGTGTGTCTGCGCGTCTTCGCTTCTGCGCGTGTGCGTGCGTCTGTGTATGCGTGCTTGCGCGTGCGTGAGATTATGGATTTTCTTCAAAGCGTTGGCCTTTTTAGTTAACTATTTTTCCTTGTTTTCACAATTCGGACGATGTGTTTCAGACGTCTATGCCGTATTTTCATCATTATATATTTATTCCAACTGTTATAAATAAAATTATCATCATGATGGTGCGTCCCGTGCGGCGTGTTTACGATGGAGTATGCTTTGTTGTGATTTATGTGACCAACATGCGCTTAGTGGTTTCATTGATCTAGTGCGCCAACACAGAGCTGAGGAAGACACTCGACATTGATCTTCTTACGTCGACATTCGTAGGAGACTTCCAGGTACTTATTGGTGCTGGAACAAGGATCCGGGAGCGAACCGCCGGCGTCACACGCCGTCTTGCCGTGGCAGATCGCCCGCACATTGTCGGTGGCTCCAGGCACACTACAGGTTGTCGAAGGCAGTACACCGGCTCGGAACGTGGTCCTGTCGAGTTGGCTGTAGAAGGCGGAAATGACGTCGACGACGCCACCCGACGGACATTTTATGTACATGGCGTCACCGCCACACATCGGCACTGAAAAAGAATACTCAATGAGTCAATCAATCAATCAAGAATGCAAAGCATTTATTCAAACAAATCAGACAGACACAATAATTTTATAGGTACACGTATTGGTGAAACCCTTGAAGGGATAACCATTGATGTAAAATTACTTTTAATGTTATGCTACTCCTTTTTTACATTTGTAGCGGTATTTTATTTGATATTAATTAATTTTCAAAAACAAATTAGACGTATAATAATACTGCTTTGGTATATTATAATGAAACTATACATTGCAGCGGTATTACCGCTGCAATGTATAGTTTCATTATAATATACCAATATATAGTATTACCGCTGCTCACAATAACTTTCTAATAACAGTATAAAACAGTTATACGTACGCATGTGATAGTTATAGGTAAGTACGTGATACCTATACGTACGTACGTAATAGTTAATACATAGATTCATGATATATATATATATATACGCACGTACGTGATAGTCCATAGTACATATTTGTTATACGTATGTACGTGATACTTAATACGTGTGTACGTGATAATAACACTTTTGAAACAAGTTATATAAATAGTGTATCTGCAGTTTACGAAGTCCCAAGGGGGAAATTATGAGCACTTGACATATATTTTCAACACGTACGTATAACGTGCGTACGTGATAGTCACACGTAGGAATTCTTATCCGTTACATCCGTTGCTGGGCATTCTAACTATGTTTGACTTTGATTTTCGCATTGTATTTTAATTATAATCTAATTCAACGTTTCCCGTGGACATTTTTTTCTATATTACAGTACTGCAATGTTATCCGTGGACGTTCGTGTTCGTTATATATGTCGATAAATCGTATGAGCACTTTAGCTGCGCTTGACTTTGATTTCACAGCTTATCATTATTGTGTTTTTATCATAACGTGCCTAACGATACACCTAGATCTGTTTAATATGCTGCGTTATTGCTACAAGCAATAAGTAATCAAAAGCTGATATTCTTTAATTCTCCCATAAGGTTTACATATAAAAATTATCGGGATGTAGGAAGTGCATAACTTATTATTTAATAAAAAACATGATATTTATGATGCAGTGGGTGACATTTAGCATAAAGAAGAGTGGCCTGTCAAGAGAGGGTAGTTTAGAGGGGCACAAAAATATCCACTGGCGGCCGAACCAAATCGTGCAGACAATTTTTCGCTGCCAGCGCCGCCATCCATAACTTCAGCTTCTCCGCTGCCTCGGCTCGACTGGTGACATCGGAAAACGGGGCGGGGGTTTTCGTCGCTGCGCGGCCGTAACTTCACCTTCGTATCGCTGTCTCGTGCTGTCACCTGTCTCGGCTTGGGTGAAGGAATTGGAAGACGGGGGTGGGGCCGTTGTTGAAACATTTTCGTCGCTGCGCCGCCGGGGGCACATTAAAAAGGGTCGAGGGAGCACGGTCACGGGGGGCTATACAAAAAGGTCTGGGGGGCACGCCAAATTCCAAACGTCTGGCCTCCAGGCTCCCCTTAAACACCCCTATGAAGAAGTCTATATTTGGTATTATAACTAACCTCCGCCTCGTCCCATATGTCACTACAAACTGCACCTCCAAGGTATTTCTACGAGATGGCGAAAATTAACTCGTTTTCACAAAAGCAATATGTTGTAGCAAGGTCTGCGTTTTAATCTTCACATAGTGTTTTATCAAATTAATTTCAAGAAACACTACCTTATATAAACATTGTAGTGTTTTCCAGGATGAGCGTGTTGAATTGTTATACCTGCCCCCTACGAATTTCCTTTTCTAATTAAGTGCGTACAATTATTTGCAAAGCAATTACATAAACCTTTCGATGTCACCAGAGTGTATAATAGCATCCTCTGAGACACAGGCCCTAACATCGACTAGGATGCTAAGCTATATCCTCATAGCAATACCATATATAGGTAGCAATACAAATTATTTGACAATTATACGCTATCACCATTAGATTCTATTGATGTACATGCGAATTTCACTTTCTCCCCGACCATCGACATTTTGAACATCAGCGAGTATTGCAGCACGTGCTTGACGCGGTTGTTTCTCGTTATACGTTTGACGTGCGTTGAAATAATGACGTATCTACATGCTAGCGTTAAAGGGGAAACGAAATGCAGCTGTTTCATGCTACATATTGAAATATATACTATATAAGTATACATTAATGGTAACAGAAACGTACTCATTTATAAGACAAACTGAAAAAACGATTTTGTTCGATGCCTAAATCGTCGCTATATAACACTGCGTATCGCCATCTTTGTTCCAAACGAGTGGTTTGATTTACTCCTATCTAATCCAAGTTAAATTTCGGTTTTGTTTGGTTTACTTCATTAGTAGACATTTATGTGCGAAAACAAAGATATGGTGCCTGTTATACACGATAGGTGTTCCATAGGTCAACAAATAACTGTATACGCGTTCGAAATAAAAATGTGAAATTAAATGGCAACGATTTATAACCAATGAAAACGTTGTTAATGTCGCACTTCCCGAACGAAGATTTTAGCTGCTAGAAGGGGGCGGTGCTTTCAAAGCAAAGGTCAGAATATTAGATGCGCGCGCATACCGGGACTATTTTTATTTTGTTGTTGACAAAGACGTCGAAGGATTTTGGTAGAGACGAGTTATTAAAAGTGATTAAAACTTCCGTATCACTTTGGGAGAAAATCGATACGACAGATGAAGACTCTAGTTCGACTTGTCACTTGGAAATTACGGTTGACACACACAAAGTCAAAGGGCCTGTGCCATACGGGTGATGTCCGGCCCCGGGTCACCGTCAGGTTCAGTTGTGGGAGTCGAACTGTGACAGTTGGTCTATCGACGACGAAGACGTTACGCGACTTAATAATGTCGCATGGTGTTTGTGTGGACACTGCGCCCCAATGTCGACGCACATCGAGTCGCTTTGCTGTAGGGAGATACCTGCCGTACAGCACCGTATGACAGACCTTGCAGATGCCTGCATTACCGACTATGTATGAGTGACGATTTCGAAACGGTTTGCACCAACAGGGCGGTGTTGGAACTTGGAAGTCGGTCTGTTGTCATTGTATGATTTGCGTGCAGACTCGTTGATTCGACCAGTAGCTAGTAGGTAAGTACTATGTAGTTCAACAGGTATTGAATAATTATTCTAGCAATAACTATTTCAAACGTAAATAGAGCAATTATTCTTGTTCCCACCTCAAATGTTCAGGTTCATTCTATCTTCATAAAATACTATGTCTATGATTTTCATAAAACTTGCTTTTATTCTTGACAGGACGTGTGCATCCTTTTTATACAGTTGTTTAATTTCCTATTTAAGTGTTCAAGCAACTTGCTTAATTTATATAAAAATGTAGACAAATTACACACTACCATGCACTATTAGATGCATAATCAGGACATTGTGCAATGTCTTATTGATACAAAAATATTTAAGTGGAGTTTTTAATAATACAATGTTATATATATATTATGTGTGTGTGTTGTCAAGACCACATCATGAAATGTAGTCTTACAATCATAATTATTACAGCCCTTCACAAACAAATGAACCAATTCACTGAATTCATGATGCGATATTGATAAAACTTTTTTGAGTTTTGCCAGTATAACAATAATTAGAAGATACCGGTTGTTTATTATCAACTAATGCAAATAAATGAACTTTCAGAACATATCGATTGATTCGATTAGCCGCATAACGTCATTTCATGTTGTGGTCAAGGGAGAGACTTGGAAAAGGCAACAGACGTGTTATACTAGCCTGCACTGTATCCAGAAGCGAATGGGGTTTATGAACATTTCAGCTATGGACATTGCACTATACAGGTGAGTGTACAGTGAAAATAAAAACCCTGGACAAGTAAGATTAAATTGACCAAAAGGTAGAATGAATTACTCGGTGCCTTCTTATCCCATTTTTGGCAACAACAATGTGAACTGTAGTGTCTTGCATGTCCCTGTTCATAATTCGATTTGTAATACTGAAGCCAACATGAAATATATCAACAGTTTATTCATATGGAGAAACAATTCACAAATATATAAGACTACATGGCAGACTGTGCCAATGCATTAGTCAAATTCACACACCAGTTTTCAATGTTTCTTTCAGTTGATTCGCTTCACACTGTGACACATTTTAATCTAACTGTATTACAATTTGGGTCTGTGTCAGTCCTGTGCATATATAGTACATCAATAAGTAACACGTTTATTGATGATATGGGCCATCATTATGATCAAATATTGTGATAACAAAATTAATACATACAAACTATTCCATTACAGTTTTACATATTTGTGGGTTTCAACTTTCAACACTAGGGGCATCTGTCAAGAAAACAAGTACTTATTATTCAAGATACAGATCCAAAGCTTGTAGTACTAGTTTCAAAATCTATCAAGTGCCTCCAAATGGATTCATTTAGATTTATGGCACTATATAAGTGTTCTTTTTATTATTAAGTACTTTTTGAGATGTTGTTTTGTGATAATGTCAAATGTAATACTAACAATAAAGTATGAATATATAAAAAAACGTATAGCTGAATCCTTTGCTGCTTCATTAGTTTGTAGCACACAGTGTGATGTTTGAGAAATGGTGGTCTGTTGCAAAAAACTAACTATAAGTAACATGTTTGGACTTGGTTAAACTATTCCAGTAAATTACATATACCCAAAGTTCCCTACATCGAATAGTGTCTAATAAAACACATTGCATACCACAACTAGGATACAAGCTTTCAAGTGGATGTTCCTTACTTTAGGAGGTCCTATACAGTAGTGAGAATCCACTTTGCCTAAAACGTTTCTCTATTTCTGCCAGTGATGTTCAAACAATGTTATTTAAGCATATAAATCCATTGTCATTTGAAATTGGATGTCGTATCAATTTGGTGGCACTAAACCGAATTGATACGGATACAACTAGTTTTCCTTAAAGCGGGTTCTTTGCTTTGCCACAGCCTCCTCTTTTGCTGGTTTTTCGATGCCTGCATGCTCTGCTAGAGTTACCTCCTTACTCGATGTCGCAACTTGGAGCATACTTCACAGCTTTGGGCCACTCGTGCATCTAGCTGCAATGCCCTCTAGAATTTCTCCTCGGAAGCTGTAGTCCTTTGACGCCATCACTTTCTTCACTACATACCCAGCAGACTTTGAATACTGCAGCTGATACCGTAGCTTGTTGTCTGCTGTTTTCACCATTTCCCGCTGATTGAACAAATGATAAATATAAAATCAGTATAACAATAGAAATATCTGAAGAATAGCTGGCTATAGCTGTAACATGCACACAGTAAACCAAACAGCTTGCTTGTATGCTCTCTCTCTCTGAAATCAAACGGCTCTCTCATTTTTTAATCGGTTCCTAATTCTGCCATCATTTTCAATTTCAACTTCCAAGGAATTCCACAATACATTCAAATATTTATTATTGAATCATATATATATATAATTTATATATAATGATGTTTATATTTATTATATTATATATGCATAAGTTTATATTTCAATAAGCAATTCCAAAGCATACCATTCCAATTCGATTTATATATAATTAAACAATTCAAGTAACAGTAAACAGATGTCCTCAATTATAATTATTTTATATGTTGTTTGCATGCATACTCTTGTGCAGTGAGATTGTATTTTCGAAACTGTATTCCTCACATTGTTTTGCTATTGAGTACAGGCAGGGATTTTCAGCCATTTTAGTTTATTTCCTAATGCACTGCTGGATTTCTAAAGTGTGCAGCTTTGTCAAGCAACTGATACATTATTTTGTAACATCAAATGTCAACACTATTGATGAATGATATCACAAGCCTTACCTTGTATTTGTGTTTTGGTCAGTGGTGGCCAAGTGGAGTCGGGCTATGATGCCTTGACGGCTGAAGTTGGGTGCATACTTGAGGAAGAGGGCGTGTAAGCTCTCCAGTTCACCAGTGTTAACGCACTTCGTAATGCTCTCTGTATCATACAGTAGGCGGCAGTCCAGTATAGCCTTCTGGACAGTGAAGGCTTCTGTACCTTCAGTGAGCCATGGTGTTGTTTTTACCGCTTGTTGTGTATACGTCGCATGACTGCACTACCGGTACAACTCTGCACCCGCTTTCCATGAATGGGAATTCCTGATGTGATGGAGGAGCGAAATCCACATCTCCTTCATCAAGCGGGGATCACCATCACAAGCTGATGCGCAATACCACAGGTGGTTGGCAATTGCGCCTATCGAAGGGACAACTTCAACTTTCTCGGCAGACAACAACCTTTATTTCTTGGTAGTCCTCTTAGAAAGTCTTTCTAATGCTGGGATGTCTGTCAGTGGCAAGTGTGGTAATCTTCACCCCATGGTCAGTCCGTTTCAAGCCCTCCACTTCCATCCAGTACCTGTTCTTGACCTCTGTGACCCGAAAAGTTTCTTGAGCAATGATGAGTTGGCTGTCAGTGTCCATGATGAAGTAAATGCCAAATGTAGAGTTGTGTCCTGGATTGTCATATCTTGCATCGCCTGATGCGGCCACGCTTTGTCTGACCAGAGCTGACATGATGGCCTCTGAATGGCATGTGCACATGTTCTCTATCTCTGGCAGTATGTATGCCCGCTGTATGTTGTAGCACTGGCGGGGTGACAAGGCGAATAGGTTCATTAGGTTGACCAAATTGTACACAGTGAATGAATGTCCAGTCAGGAAGAGGACGCTTGGTGTCAACAAGTTACTCTCATAAATGTTACCAATCTTGGGTTGCGAGTGCCACATGAACGAGTGGCCATCAACACATTCTGTGGTCACAACCACTGCAAATCCAGTCAATGTGATGCTAGGCTAAGTGGTTTATTGCAGTTTGGTGTTTTAGCAGGTGCAGAAAAGTAAAATTATGTTTTTCTCACAAATGGCAAACTTTCTCTCTTTCCCATTAGTGTAAGAACCGCTTGAGTGATCATTAGTGATATCGCTGTCACCTGCTACAACATATTCTGCATCACTCGTTTCAATGTTTCTCTTCTCACTGTTGCCGACAGAATCGTCTGAAGATGGCGATGGTGAGACTGGGACATCCGAAGGGTCGTCTACAGTGACAGAACTGCCATGGTCAGGGTCAGTCGGAGAACGCGTGCTGGACTGCGATGGCAACTTTGCATACCCATGATCATGATGAATGTTCAACGGAAAACACTATTGTCTGTATTAACTACTGCATCGACAAAGTGTCGCACTGGCGACACGACGACCGGCTTCCTTTATGTTTTGACACTACAAAGTGACATTTGTATTACTATGAGGGACAATGTCATCTCGCGTGCTAAATCCTTCGCTGGATCCTTCGAAGCTTGTGCTCGGTATTAGGCCCATTGGTTGTTTGGATACTTCCGTCATATATTATGAACAAAATGAGATAATCTTGCAAATATTCATTAAAATTGGATTGGAGCACAAGCGCGATTTACAAGTGACTTTTTCAACGTTTTCTTTTTAATGGATATATGTGTGTTATCGTTAATTTTCATGATTAAAATGCATGTGCACTCAAATGTGTTTAACATTTGAACTTTGTAAATACAAACTATATATTTATTAATCTTTGTGGCTTTTTCCTGTGACGTTATTTCCTTTTTTCCTTGTTAGGCTTATATTCAAAAGTCAATAAATGAAATACAATGTCCTTGTTATTAAAAGCATACATTGGTGTTTGCAGTCATGGAATCTGTATTAGAAAAAAACTTGGTATGATAGCATGCTTGCTAAACTGTCGCCTCAAAGCTGTCGGGATCCATTGTTACAAGCCAATATTTGAGACACATAAATTAGTATTAGGCCTACATGGTGATTAATGTTACTTGACTGGTGTGAACCTACTTACTATGCCAATAACTAATTATATCAGATATGACTATAGTGTTATGTTGTATGCTATTGACTGTATCGTAAACAAATATTTTTAAGGATTTAAATACTAGTAATGTCACTTATTTAACAATTCCAATGGCAATGCCTACAATACATGATTGACAGGGCTTGGTCCGGACTGTGACTAATGTTGACTAATATATGACGACATTATTTCGCAAAACGTTATACTGGCTACGGTAGCTGACATTTATTTTTTTTATTATTTTGAAGGTTATTTTCCCCTTATTTCCCCACCAGCAACTAAGTCGATAACAGAGACTCGTAGATGTAGACGTTGCGGTATTCCGACGTAGCAACACGCCGGCACAAATTGCTGTAAACTAAATCGGCGGATTACAAGCACTCATTATTCCCAATTATATCATAGTATTCACGCGTATTTGTACTTTATTACATTCACATTTCTTATTACATTTCAATTTCGCATACGTCATATTTGTATACATGCAGACTTTGAAATAGAACTGTGGGACTATATAGTAGTCGTAATGATATCTAACGGAACTCGTGAGTGCCGAGTCACCTTGGCAACAACAAGCTGGTTTCGGCTTGTCATTTCCTACGCGCCGCTTCACTCTCCAAATAAGGCAATGATGTCGAGCTTCCAGGTCGATTTCGCTTAATTTTACTTCATCGGTGCATAGTTATATGTAAAGAAATCGACTGGAGATGGACCTGTGGCTTTAACCAAGAATTATGTTTTGACGTTCAATGTCTTTTTATGCTCGTCACTTTCGTATTTAGGCTTGCAATCGGCGTTCGAAAGTGACTACCGCAGACTTTTGCCAATCTTGCCGCCGGCGAACACGTCAAATTCATCATCTATAACTTTTTTTCTTTCTGTTGGAACCCTTCTGTGTAGTATGTATGAAGTATGTGAAAAGTTGCTTACTAACATTTATAGTATATCCAGTAGCCACGCAGTGCAATAAAGTGTTCTGTTTTTATGTGTTTGTATGCGTTTCGTCGGTTTTTCTGAGAGCTATGCTGCGTCGCCTATCGAATTGCTGTATACAGCTTTGGGAGACGTCTCGCCAATCAAACCGGATGTACAACCACACGCCCCTGGAGCTGATGGCGGCGCCCTGTGCCGATAGTAGCTACGTTTGAAAAATTATTTAAAATATACCGTGACGCTGTACTTGTCATATCATGGTGACATGTACTGTAAATGGTATGTTCTTATGTTTGGGCTGTGATTGTTCAATCATTTCATTCCCCCTTTAAGGTGTAATTTACTTAGGTCTTAGCGATGTTGTTAATATTGTCATCATGACCGTCACGTATACGGACTACGAATTGTCAATTTCACTCAGTCCGGGACGGGCACTTTTACTCATGTGTTTCAATCAATAAATCAATAAATAAATGTATTTAAAACATATTATATAAAGAACAAAACAAGTCTATACAAATCATCAATAAAAATAAAAAGGTCATGCGTTCAATATACGAAGGAAATTGTGCGTAATAAAATAATAAAAATAAAATATATATTGTTTGAAAAGGAGTAGAACTATATGAAGTTGTAATCTTATACCTATCTACATCTTTATCGTCAAAATATTTTGTACAGTATGTGGCCATACATTTACTAAATAGAATTACTATTGTTTAATGGTGTATGTTCGTCAAACATTGTCGCATGTATTTAGAATTCTTGAATAACAGATCCATTAATCTTTACGTGTTCCCGTCCTGTTAAAGTTAAATAATTACTAAATGATGGCACAGAAAAAACTAAAATGTTGCGGATATACATGAGTTTAAGCCTGATGCCCGTATAATTTAAGCTATCGGGGATATGATCACTGTGTGTAACTGGATTGCACCGAATAAGCGTCACAGAGGGGCCAGTCACGATTTCAACCTAGCCATAGAGGCCTACATCTCGCAGACAAAGCGGAATGCATCAGCAAACGTTTTTTAGGTACACTGAATAATTTAGGATGATACTCAATGTTATCACTGATGACATTCAAGCTTATTCACTCCTAGCCTGGTTGACACAGAGGTGTAATTTGATAAGGTGAAAGCGAACAACTCCACTGTACCGGATAACATTCCACCTTGGCCATTAAAAGGCTTTTCGCACCTTATCGCAATACCAGTTACAATAATTATTCAAAAGCTCGTTCAGAAAAGACGTACTGCCGAAATAGTAGAAGTTACCAACCGTTATTCCGTTGTCAAAAACACCAACCAGATACAATTGAATATGACGTTAGAGCTATATCGCTTTCTCCAATTCTGGTAAAGGCCTTTGAGTCACTATTGCTGAAGTTAGTATTTATGTTAAACCCCAAATTGACAACAAACAGTTAGGTATGGCAGGAACTTATACCATTGACGAACTTTGTGAAATGCTCCACAAAATGTTTGAACCCACCGATGTGACGGGCAATTATTGAGAGTGTTATTTCTCGACTACATCAAAATGTGTGATACACTTAATCGTAATATTCTAAATAATAAACTGGTTGCAATGGACGTACACCAGGTTCTATGGATGGCAGCGTTTCTACCAGACAGTGAACAGAGAGTTAGGATCGGTGACGCTGTGTCAAAACCAAGCTACCTTAAAGAGGGTATTCCCAGGAACAGACAGACAGACAGATTTATTTTGACCATACATAAATGTACAAATGTACAAATTGAAATAATTTACATAAATGTGAAGGTCAAGGAGACACCTGTTAGAATAAGTAGTTATTCTATTTGGTCGCCAGATGGCGCTATTGATGTTTATGTTACGTGACATTTCTTAGAGTTGCATATCGTATTTACAATCTTTGATGCGAGCATGCGCAATTTCAGTTCCGGTTCGACCACGCCAACACGAATTTAATAAAAGTCATTTCGTGATACATAATCGGTTGTCAACAAACAATTATTGAAACATGGTGTCAGAAAGAGCGAACTAGAGGTGAATTGGAACTCAGAGAACGTAAAGTCGCGGTGAAAGAAGGTTAGTCCGTTCTATTTTGACTACAAAAGTGATGGAACGATTCCTTCTCCCCGACCCGCTTCCCGTGTCCGGCAATCTGCCAGAGCAATGGCTGCGTTTCAAAAAGCAGTTCACGCAGTTCATCGACGCCAGTGACAAAGCTGACGCGAACGCGAAGACGAAAACGGCGATTCTACTACGCTGTATCGGTGACAAAGGGAATGACATCTATGTCAACTTCACGTTTGAAGGCGTTCCAACGTTTGATGACGTCATCGCGAAGTTTGATTAATTCTGCCGTCCTAGATTGAGCGTGTTTGCATCCAGACATCACTTCCTCACCATGAAGCAGAACGATCGCTCTATTGATGACTTCATTACGGCCCTAAAGAAGCAGGTCCGTGAATGTGCGTTTGGAGATCTGATGGACGACATGGTTCTTCACGCGCTAACGTTGGGGTTAGACCAAGAAAGGACGCGTCGGCGTCTGTTTGAAACAAAGAACCTAGACCTGGAGAAAGCCATTACCCTGTGTCGCCTAGCGGAGGACACGGAAGGCGAAATGCGGAAGCTCAAACTGAACGAGGAAGTGCAGGCGGTCTACAAGACGAGACAGAAGAAGGCTAAACGCAGGCCGAGATCTCAACCGACTCACACGTCGAGCAACAAAGCGGACAAGTGTGGGAAGTGCGGCACAGAGCACCCGCCGAGACAATGTCCAGCATTCGGCAGTGACTGCTACGCCTGTAAAAAGAAAAATCACTACGCCAAGTGTTGCCGAGCGCCGCAGGCACAGTCAAAGGCGAAGCGTGTCTACCTCGTCGACGGTGACAGCGATTCCAGCATTCTACGCATACAAGTGGACAAGGAGGGTAGACGTCTGATGGCAACGATCAACGTATCATCGGAGAGTCGTTCAGCTCCTACTGCACTGAGATGTCAACTCGACACCGCCGCAACATGCAATGTCCTCAGCGTCACCGACTATCGACTACTGGGCTTTCCACCACTACGCGCGAGTACCTCGAACTTGACGATGTACGATGGTTCCCAGGTGCCGTCGAAGGGTAGATGTTCCCTAACACTCCGAGAAATCGACCAGAGTGAGGAGATATTGATCTTCGAAGTCGGCAAAACGAGGCACGCCACACTGCTGTCCCTCGACACGTGTTTGAAACTCGATCTGATCGCGGTGAGTGAACACGTCAGCCTGGTCGAGGATCGAACAAACGACATCGATGCTGCCATAACGGAGTATGCGGATGTCTTCACCGGACTTGGGTGTCTTCCGAGTGAGTACAACATCGAGATTGACACAACTGTCGCTCCCGTACAGAATCGACCACGGAAAGTCGCTTACGCACTGAAGGACGAGTTCCTAAAGAAGATCGAGGCACAGGGCGTCATCGCGAAAGTCGAGACACCGACTCAGTGGATTTCGAGCTGTCTGGCAGTACGTAAGGCGAACGGCTCGGTGCGAGTATGCATCGACCCCTCTGACCTGAACAAGCCGATTCGACGCAACCACTTCTCGCTACCTACGATCGAAGAGGTTCTGCCAACGCTGACGAATGCGAAAATCTTCTCGCTTGTCGACGCGAAA
>CM034543.1:53419473-53557262 GCA_020002185.1 Paraescarpia echinospica
CGGGCTATGCGAACCAAATGAAGGCTGCTCCTACGGTCACATGGCCGGCTATCGCGCGGGACGGCCGAATCGCGTCTACATGCAACGTTTCGTTAAGCCGGGCTGTATTGTGACGCGGTATTTCAACGAGGTCATGGAAACGTTCCTACGTCGATCACTTATTCCGTGTTTTACGAGACTAGTGCATATACTAAGCGAGACTACGGTGTCGATTTCTTCCGGTGATCAGCAGCCGCAAACGGGCCGTGCAGGGGAATTGTATTTGGTCCAGTTTGTATCCAACTGGTTTTTGGGGACGAATTGGCGAGATTACATGAATCGCTTGCAACTCGAGTCGGCCGTGCACACGTACGTGCAACATCGGAGCGGACTGGAATGAACGAACACTAGTAGAATAGAGAACATTTGCTTGCTATCGAAACGAAGGCTTCACACTGTTGTAAAAGTACCGAATAAAACGTTGAAAATGTTCTTTCCGTTTCCGAGTTACCTAGTTAGAAAAATTACCGCTAGTTAGAAAAAACCACCACCGCTAGGACCAGTTAGAACCGCTAGGGTTAGAAACACTAGTTAGAAAAACCACCACCACCGCTAGGATCAGTTCCACCGCTAGGGGTAGATTAGAAAAACCACCACACAGTTAGAACATTCCACCGTTAGAGAAATCTTCCCGCTAGGGTGTACACACCACCACCGCTAGGGTTAGAAACACTAGTTAGAAAAACCACCACACAGTTAGAACATTCCACCGCTAGGGTTCTTCCCGCTAGGGTGTACTTACCACCACCACCACCACCGTCACCGTCGCCGTTATAAATAGCGACGCTCGAAAAATATCATTAGAGAGAATGCCACCACCATCACCACCTACTAGATGGCAATGTCCGAAATGTGGGCGCTATTTCGCGACGCAGTCGACGTTAGAACGACACGTAAAGAGTTCGAAAATATGCGGCGACGAAGCGCTATGCGTAAAAGGTCGAGAGTGTCCAAAATGTGGCAAGCTATACACCACGCGTTACGTTATGCTACGACATCTGAGACTGCAGTGTGGCCGTTCGCCACCTAGTGAATCAGTGGAGGAAGAGGCCGCCGCTAGGGCGCCGCCGTCGCCCGACGATCTACAGCGTGTCGTAGACGAGCACCGGCGTAGCATAGAGACGTCGGTGGCGCGCGGCGTCATACAGTCGCGTTACAACTATCGTATGACCGCCTGTACGAGTACGCGCGTACTCGAACCGCGTCTGAGGGAAATGTTTCGCGCGCAAAAGAACGCGTTTAAAATTAACGTTAGTTATGGTTTTGTATTACGCCACAAGGTGTCGGGTCGGTACCGATATTTTCATTCTTCGTGTAACTGTTGCGGACGCCTCCTCGAAACACCCGCCCTAGTTACCGATAGTCGTTCATTCGAACGATTCCTCGACGCCGTGCGCACTACCGACGTACTGCAGTACGCCATCGCGCAGCGTCCCGACTCGGGATGGTTCGTCGAGCTCGTAACTAACGCCACCTACTTCGTGAACGTCATCATCAATCATCCTATCGGCTGCGTTGGCGTGACGACGCTTCCCGCCTACGTGCGCCTCAACAAGTCCATCGTGTCGTTGACGAACGATGTTCGAGGCGCGCCCTACGACGACCATCTGTGTCTCTTCCGATGCATCGCCCTTCACCTGCAAGGTCACCGACGAGGCCAAAGTATCCGTCATACGAATCGTTTAACGAAAGACGCTAAACGTCTGCACGCGCGGTATCGTCGCGACACGGCGACGACCTCGAACGGCGGCGGCGTGCGCCTGAACGAACTGGATCGCGTGGAGACGGTTTTCGGCATCAACGTCGTCGTCTATCGTCGACTGACGAACGACGTCGCCGAACTAGTCCGTCGATCGCTCGAAGCGCACCCCACGACGCTGAACGTCAACCTGTACGAGTCGCACTTCTCGTACATAAGCGATCGGCGCGCGTACACGAAAACGTACAAATGCGGGAAATGCGGCAGCGTCCTCTGGCGGAGCGCGTACAAGTTACGGCGTCACGAAGCGACGTGCGAAGGCGGCGTTCGTCACGTGTTCCCCGGCGGCGTCTACCGACCGACGGCGTCAGTATTCGAGCGGCTCGACGACGAAGGCATCGACGTCGGCGACGAAGACCTGCGCTACTACCCGTACCGCGCGACGTTCCATTTCGAGTGCTATTTCGCCGATAACGATCTGCCGACGAATAGCGAAAAATGCCGCTGGATAGCGCGACACGAACTGCTCAGCGTGAGCGTCGCGTCGAACGTGCCCGGTCACGAAGCGGCGCGCTGTTACGTCACGACCGGCGATTCGTCGGAACTCGCGCGTCGCCTCATCGACGACCTGGAAGCGGTGAGCGCGGCGGCGTGCGCGATTCTACGTCCCCGCTACGACGCGACCTTCGAGGCGCTCGACGCGCTCGACGCCGACTGGCGGCGACGATGCAACGACGACGACGACGCCGCCGACGCGTCACCGTACGCCACTCTCGCCGACCGGCTGTGGACGTACCTTCGACAAATGCCCGTATTGGGATTCAATTCGGGTAAGTACGACTTGAACGTCGTCAAAAAGTACTTGACCCCCCTGCTCATAACCGACGACGCGCAGCACACGTCGTCGGCGTTTACCATTAAACGTCAGAACAATTACATGTGCCTGTCGACGACGACGTTGAAGTTCCTGGACATAACGAATTACCTCGCGCCCGGCGTTAGCTACGATCGCTTTCTGAAAGCGTACGGTTGCTCGGCAACGAAGGGCTACTTCCCGTACGAGCACATCGACGCGTTGTCGCGTCTGGACGAAACAGCCCTGCCGTCGCGCGAAGCTTTCTACAGCCAGCTGAAACGCGAGGGAATCTCCGCGGAGGCGTACGAGATTTGCGCGACGGCGTGGCGCGACGAGGGCATGACGTCGATGCGCGATTTTCTTGTGTGGTATAACAATCGTGACGTGGCGCCGTTTCTCGAGGCCGTCGATCGCCAGTTCGCCTTCTATCGGCGCCGACGTATCGACATGTTCAAGGACGCCATCAGCGTACCGGGGTTGACGTTGTTGTACCTGTTCAACGACCTGCCGAAGTCGATCCATTTCTCGCTCTTCAACGAGCCGAACAAAGATCTGCACCGTCTGCTGCAGGCGCAGATCGTCGGCGGCCCGTCGATCATCTTCGCGCGCCACCACGAGGCCGACGTGACGTCGATTCGTGGCGGCGGCGCGCCGTGCCGATCGATAGTAGGCTTCGACGCAAACGGCCTCTATCTATGGGCGATAATGCAGGAGATGCCGACGGGCTGGTACACGCGCCGACGCGCTGAGAACGCCTTTCGAGCGGAACGCGTGCACCGCTACGGTCGTATGGCCGTGGAGTGGTTGACGCGCGTGGAGGCGGAAACCGGCGCGCGTATACGTCACCAGTTGAACGGACGCGAGAAGCGCATCGGAAAGCACCGAGTCGACGGCTGGTGCGCCGCCACGCGAACGGCGTATCAATTTCACGGCTGCTATTTTCACGGCTGCCCGACGTGTCAGGCGCACGTGACGACGAACGCCGTCAACGGTCAACCGATGACGACGCTGTACGCCGCGACGATCGCCGTGACCGCCTACCTGCGCCGTTTCGTCGACGAAGTCGTCGAAATGTGGGAGTGCCAGTGGCACGCCGTGCAACCGCCGGCGGTGCCGACACCGCCCGACGCGTCACGATGGCAACCGACCGCCATTACGCTCTCGACGATACTGGAGGCGGTGCGCGACGTCTCTCTGTTCGGCCTCGTGCAGTGCGATATCGCCGTACCGGAAGCGCTGCGCGACAAGTTCGCAGAGATGCAGCCGGTATTCAAGAACGTCGATATCGTGCGCGACGATCTCAGCCCGTTCATACGCGACTACGCCGAGTCGCACGATCTCCTCACGCGACCTCAACGTACGCTCGTCGGTAGATACTTCGGCGCGGCGGTCGTGCTCGCGACGCCGCTCCTACGCTGGTATCTGGCGCACGGGCTCGTCGTCGAGCGCGTCTACCAGATCGTCGAGTACGCGCCGATAGCGTGCTTTCGCCGCTTCGGCGACGCGGTTTCGACGGCGTGCCGCGAGGGCGATATCGATCCCGACAAATCGATCATCGCCGATACATTTAAACTTCTCGGGAACAGTTCCTACGGGAAAACGATTACGCGCGTCGATCGGCACCGGGAAATCAAGTACGCGACGCCGGTCGGCGCGTCGATGCTCGTCAACAATCGGCGCTTCCGACAACTGGACGTCGTCGTCGACGACGCGCTGTACGAGGTGGCGCTGAATAAGCGTAAAATCGTCTACGGCCTGCCGATACATATCGGCTATTTCGTATTGCAGTACGCAAAATTGAGAAAGCTGTAATTTTATTACGATTTCGTCGACGCCTACATTCCCCGTCCGCTCTTCCAGTACTGCGCTATGGACACCGACTCGGCGTACATAGCCCTAGCAGGACGTGACGTCGACGCGCTCGTACCGGAAGAACGTCGCGAACACTACTTCCGGAATCGTTCGCTCTGGTTTCCGGCCGAATGCTGCGACGCGCACGTGGACGCCTACGTACGACGGCGCGTCGCCGGACTAGCGTGGGACGGCGGCGCGGCGGCCTGCTGCGCGCGCCGACGCCTGTTCGATCGTCGAACGCCGGGTCTCTTCAAAGAAGAGTGGCGCGGCGACGGAATCGTGGCGCTGTGCAGCAAAACCTACTACTGCTTCGGCGGCGTCGCCGGTCCGAAGTACAGCACGAAGGGACTGAGCAAGCGACAGAACGCCGACATCGACGAGCACACCTTCCTCGCCGTACTGCGCGACCGTCGCAACGGCGTCGGCTGGAACCGCGGTTTCCAAGTGAAAGACTCATCCGTGTTGACGTACGTTCAAGAGCGCGCGGCGTTGAGCTACTTCTACGCTAAACGCCGCGTGCTCGACGACGGCGTCACTACGGAGCCGATACTCGTCTAACTCGTAAACACTCGTCTAACTCGTAAACACTCGTCTAACTCGTCTACTACTAACCTAACCCCCACCACCCCCCCTAGGGGTAGTTTCTGTATGTATGTATGTATGTGTGGGTAAATATAAACACCAACAATTGTATACATCATTTGTTCGTTTTTATTTCTTCTTCTACTACAAGCGGTGGTTAATGAGGTTTTAATAAATCGTGTACGAGACAGTCATTGTTCACCCTATCGGTGCCGAATAGGCTCTGGAACGTCGTCAACGGCATCCCGCGACATCGGAGGAGAAGGTAGGCGACGCAATATTGTCCGCACACGTTAGAGATGACGCTCTGCAGGCGCTTGTCGTTGTACGTCCACGCGTCGCCGCAGTGGCGGCGCAGGAAGGCGCGGAAGTCGGCGTGCAGCGGCGGCAGACCGTACGAATCGAAGTACTCGCCTCGTCGGTCGGCGCCGACGTAGACGGCCACCCAGTGCTGTCCCGGTTCGCCGCCGTCGTCGGTGTTGCACACGAAGGCCGTCGGGTAGGTGGTGCCGGCGGCGGCGGTAAGTAGCGCGTCTTTAGGCACGACGCCGACGACGATACGTTTAGCGTACGTATCGAGTTCCAGACGACGCATCAGTTGAAACGTATCCATAGTTACCAGTCGTAAATGACGTTCCGGTTCCGGTCGATTTCCATCACCGTCTCGAATTCCGCGTACACGACGACGTTCACCGGACGCGCTAGCGGCGTCTCGAAATGCATATCGACGCCCACGCACCCCTGACGCACGACGTTGAAATGGTCGCCGTCGCAACAGTCGGGGGTCAGGTCGAAACCGAAGATGCTGTAGCCGGCGCCGAAGTCCGTGCGCGATACGTCGTTCCCCTCGTCCTCGAACGCCTTTCCGGTCGCCTCGAAGAGATTCATGTAGCTGCGCACGTACCGGTTGTGCGGGAAGTCCGGCTGCAGCGGCTTGCTCGGCACCTGACGTCCGTCGACGACGAGCGACAGGAAGTTTATGTCGTTGTGACGCGCGTCGAACGGATTTCTAGTGTAGTCGCCGTTGTAGGCGACGTTGTCGATCATCATCAGGAAGAGCCGTTTCGGAATCGCGCCCATGTACAGGTTCTCGTGCGTGTGCGATAGCGCGCCCGCCGTTATCGAGAACGATTTGCAGTCGACGCGACGCATCGGAAACTTAGCCGTTCCCAACGCCCACGCTTTGATATGTCCCATCTGGACGGCCGGGTTCAACTTCACTTTTCGCACGTGCAGTCGAATCGCCTGCAGCACGACGCGCCACCCCGGTACGGCTTGCGCGCCCATCAGCGAGAAGGCGTCCTTCGAACGCACTATGCGCACTTTCGTGTCGACGCCGTTCGGTAGGTGTTTGTTTAGCATAAACGCGTCGACGTGCAGGCGTCCCATCATCTCCACCTCGTGGCTATCGGCCGTCGCGACGCGTCGCGACTCGAAGCCGAGGTTGGCGTTGCCGAGCGTGTCCATCCGTCCGGCGGTGTCTTTGTACCATAACGACGCCGTGAGATGCGAACGTTTCGCGTCGCTACCGTAACTTAGCAACGTCTCGAGGTAGGCCCGGTACGCGTACGTATTGGTCGACGGCGTCACGAGGGTGTTGTTCAGCGACACGTCGATTTGACTGATCATCGAATGCAGGAAATTGTTGACCGGCGCCACCGCGGCCGCGGCCGCCAGATCGGTACCGTCCCCCCGCGTCACTTTGAAGCGCACGTACAGTTGAATGCTCGCCAGGTCCGTATAGTCTTCGCCCGAACCCGGCACGAGGAACTCGATAGGGCCGCCGGCGTCGAGAGTCGTCAGCGGCTGGTAGACGGTCCAATGACTACTCTCGATGCTCGTCTGCGTCACCGGTCCGCTGAACAGCTCCAGTTCGGCCTTCACGCCCTCGCACGTCGAGCCGTTCACGAACGCCATCGTTGTCGTCCGTTCGACGTCTTCCGCCAACTGACGACCGTCGCCGCTAGCCGCGCTCTCTTTATGCCGCCGCCGCCGCCGCGGCGGTTTTTCTTACGTCGAGTTGATTGAATATCGTATGCAGGATGACCGTCGGATCTCGTCCGCGCGGCATCATCATCACCACTACGAAGCGCACTCGAAGGTGCGGCGGCTGGTAGAACTGACCGTTCTCGAGTGCGCGCTCCATCGTCGTTACTCGACGAATATGTCCGTTCGACGCGCTCTTTTCCGCCTACTGACGGTCGTCGCCGCTAAGCGCGCTCTCTTTACGCCGCGGGGACGGCGCTGCTGCGTTTGTTTCTTTTTCTTCTTCTTCTTCTTTGGCGCCGCCGCCGCCGCCTGCGGATTCAATAGGCCGTCGAGAAGATCGGCGCCGGCCTCCTTCGCGCGCCTTTTTAGCGACTGTTTCAGATTGCCGCCGGCGACGACGTCGCGCGTCACGTGCATGCCGGTGTTGAGCGCCCGTTTTCCCAACGCCATCGCGCCCCTCTTGATAAGCGGCATGGCGCTTCGAAACAGACTCCCGAAGAGATTACCCAGACCGTGACCTCGTTGACCCCGAGCGCCGACGAAGACCGGCAGCTGTCCGCCGACCTGACGAACGTAGTAGTCCACGTACGGGTTCTTCGACGACATGTTAAAACAATTTCGATTTACAACGTCTGAAGTGAAGCGTCGTCACCACCTTCCCCTGCTCGAATGGTATCGGTTGGCCGTGATCGTCTCTTATATCGACTTCGACCTCGTCGAATTGATTCCGCATCAGCTTAACGTATTGCACGCGAACGAACGATTCCGAAACGACGTCACCGTTCTCACCGCGGACGGCGATGTTTCGAAGCAGCGGCGCGAACACGTCACCGACGACGCGCGGTTCCACGAGATCCGTGTACACGTACAGACTCTCGATGCCCGCCGACATGGTCACCGTATCGCGACCTTCGTACTCGAACGTGTACGCGGCGGGCGACGTGCTGATGATGGGCCTCGTCGCCGGCGCGGGACCGTACGCGGACGAACTCATGATCGTGTTGCTATGGAAACCTAGCACGTGCCTCAGACGGCTCGTATGAGGTATGATAAATTCGACACCCGCCGACATACGTAGCGTAAAGCGGTTAGAGACGGCGCAGTATTCTAGCACGGCCTTGACCTTCCTGGTGTGTAATTTCTCTAGCGCCTCGTTGATCCTGTTGCACAACGTATAAACGTTGTTGTAGAAACCGTGAGGAATCGTCGTCTGACGATATATCAGCACGGTCGTGCCTTCTTCGTCTATCTGCGTGTAAACGCCCCGTTCGCCCGCCGCGCAAGTCAGATAGAAGTAGGCGTCCTTCTTTCTCACGTTGTACCACGTGTGCGGATACTGTACCGACACGGCGCCGCATTCCCACTCCCCCGACAGGTCGAAACGTCGCGGCAACGTCGTGACGTAGTGCGTCAACGTATTTTCGGGGTGACGTTTCATAGACGCGTTGCTCGGCAGCGTCAGGTAAAAATCAGACGAGACCGCCATCGCGTTGTCGACGTCCGCCGACACTCATAGACGGACTCGGGAGCAGGTAACCGAGACAGCTGCTCAACAGCGCCGTCCACAGGTTGGAGTCACCTTGACCTTTCGTCAGATTGTATATACTAACGGCGATGACGAAGTACAGGACGACGACCTGACAGAGGAACACGATTTCGGCCTTAGGGCATTCGTTGCCGCAGATTCGCCATGGAACGGGTTCGGCGGCGGTTGTTGTTGTAGCGTCGATGGAGTCCGCGTTGCGCTCGTCGTCGACGACGGACGATTCGTCGGCGTTCGTTCGACGCTCGCCACTCGAGGTAGTTTCGTCGTCGTCGCACATCGTCGCGCCACTGCGCCCTGTCGATGCAACAGGGACCTTTATACGGTAAGAACGAAGATCCGTTGCATAGTCCCGCCTCGTGCAGTCGCCAGCAGCCGGTGTGACGCGTCCAACGATTCATCATCATAGGTCCACGAGCGACTCGGCGTCGATCCAGCTGTTGAATGAGGCCGGATATCCGCTCCATTTTACGAGCGCCTCCGAACCGCCGCCACGACGCCGACGACGCCGAAGAACCGCCTCCACGCGATATAGTTTGTCTTTCGGAACGACTACGCGTTGTAGTTCCGGTTCGTAGAAGGTGCCCTCTATCGGCGTCTCGGCGTCGTCCTTGAGGCGATAAACGGGCGGTTCGGACGGGTGCACCTCTACGACGGTGAACAGCTCCTCGCTCCAGTTAGCCATGTATCCTTTTTTGAAATGACCCCTCGTCTTGCTGATACGTACGCGATCTCCCACGCGTAGTTTCGGTTTTCGTCGTCGTTCGACGTCGTCGCCACCCCCGTACAGTCGTTGCCATACGGCCTCCTGATTCGTCGCGTCGACACTCGCCGGCGTCCTACCGATGCTTCGGTGGTAGGCGTTGTTGTACGATCGCACGAAATCCGGTAACGCCTCTACGTAGCGCAGCGTTTCGTGTTTCGTAAAATAGCGCCACATACGCGTCTTCAAAGTTCGATTAAACCGTTCCACGACGCTCGCTTTGGTCTCCTCGTTATGCGTCACGAAATGATGAACGCCGCGACTCTTTAGCAACGTTTGCAGGGGTCGGTTCAAAAACTCGCTCCCCTTATCGGTCTGCAGCGTGTGCGGCGTCTCGTCGTCGTTCAGCAGGCGCTCGAAGGCCGCGACGAGCGACGCTCCGGACTTATTCTTCAACGGAACGCACCACGCCCGCTTCGAAAACACATCGATCACCGTCAATAGGAATGTTATACCGTCGTTGTGCGTTTTCAGTCTAGTCAAGTCGACCAGATCGGCTTGCCACTGCTGGTTTCGACCGCCCACGATGACGCGACGTCGTTTGAAATTACGTCTAACCGGTTTGTGTAGGGTATAGGCGTCCTGCGACGCTAGCCACCTCTCGACGGCCGGACGTCGGAGCTTCGACGCCCGGTGCAACGCGTCGACGCCTCCGTAACTCCCCACCCGTTTCGGATCGAAGTACGCGTTATTCAGCTCCTCGTCGTCCTCGTCGACGTCGACGTTTCGTTGCCGTCGAGGCTTTCGTTTTGGACGACGACGACGACTCCACCCGGACACCATGACGACGACGACGACGATGATGATGATGATACGATGATACAGAACGCGATAAGCGCGATGATGAAACCGACGGCGACGACGATGATGATCGCGCGTCGTGACGTCATCACGACAACGTATCCAACGCCGTGACGCCCAACGAAACGGATCTGCGTTGAGGTTCGCCTCGCATCCGAGTACGACGTCTGCGCTCAGTCGGCGCTGCTGATGAACTAGACGTCGACGGCATCGTCATCCTCTCTTCTAGTAGCTGCTTCCGTCGTCGCTCCACGTACGAACGATAGCGCGGGTTGCCTACGAATTCCATAGGGATATTCATATCCTTCATGTGCAATCCGAACTCCCGCCATCCTACGGGCGCCGTCGTCTTCGATCTCGTTCGCATGAGATCGTTTACTAGATCGACCATATTACTCCCCGCGATCGCTTTACCGTCGTACACGAATTCACCGCGATCGTTCCATCGAGACAACGGATCGGCTTTCATTTTTTCGATCAGCAGTCTCGTCTTCTCTTTCAACGTTTTCGGCATACTGGCTACGATTTCGCGCTCTATCGTCTCCGACGATGGTGGCACCACCGCTGCTGGCGCCACCGGTACCGCGGGTGTCTCGCCGCTGTTCACCACCGACACGCGTACCGGTTGCGCCGCTCGAGCCGCCTCTATCGTATTGTACCGACTCAGCAGTTGATTGTACGACGCTACCTTTTCTCGTTCCGATAAATCCGAACGTTCTAGAATGTCCTTCATGTCGCTGTCAAGACTACTCAGCACACGTGATCGAGGCGTGCTCGACGACTGATCGACGCGTGGCAGGAGGCTTTCCACCAATCGTGGATCGACCAACGCCATCTTCTTCGCGTACTGCATCAATTACCGCCGGCGCCACCGCCGAACACCTGTCTGAGCAGCGGCAAGATAACGGTACTCGCTAAAGGCGCTAGCAGGGCCGTCAAAAAACCACCCGCACCCTTTTGCAAGATGACACGCTTCTGCTTACGCGTCACGTGTTTGTCGACGAGTTTACGCAGGTGATCCCGGTATTTCGACAATACGCGTTTCTGTTTCGGCGACAACTTCACGTTCCCTTTCAGAATGTTGTACGCGCAATCGCACAGACTACAAATGAGACCGGTGTCCGCGTGGGCGAGTAGCGCTTTTCGCAGAGCGATGTTCCGCCTATGTCTCTCCAACAGCTGCAGGGCGACGATGTGTCTCTTTATTTGATTCGTCGGTCCCGCCACCTTCGGTCGTCTCTTCGCTCCCGTCACGCGCCCCGTCATAGCGACTAATAAACGTACGCCCCGTCGTCCCTCTCTTCTTATAGTCCGCCGACGCCACCACCACCACCACCGCCGCCACCCTTCCGTACGTACACGTACTGAAGGTGATCGTCCGGAAATATGCACGTACGCAAACGCATGTCCTCTTCCGTTTCCTGTTTCAGATCCACGAATAGATACCCGTACGCCGACGACGTCGCGTCTTTGAAAGCCTCTATCATGTAGTTGACCTTTCCCGGGTACATCTGTTTCGCTAGGTGACCTACTTGACCCGCGTCTCGAGGACTCTTGAATAGCACTATGTATTGAGCGTTCAGGCTGATTGTACGGTTTTCTTTCCCTTTCGGAAACATGTTCTGACGTAATTGTACGACCGACGTATTACAATGATGACTTTTTTTAGTAAATAGTACCGTCACCCGGCTATCGGTCTCCTCCATGAGGTCGTCGAGTACTAGAAGCGTTCTCGCTTTACCGTCTAAACGTTTCGGATCCGGCAGGCCGTCTACGAACTCTATTTTCGAAGACATAGACGCGTAGCCGCTCTGCCACTGTCCGTAACACCACAGGATTTTCTCCGGCGGCGGATCGATCATAGTGTCGTAACGTATCAAACGCTCGACGAACGTCGTCTTACCGCATCCCGTAGGACCGGCTACTATACACGTAAAAGGATGCTTCAACGACGGTCCGTTCATTTTTCACGACTGAACGACGAACACTTTTTTACGCGTTTTTATACTCATCGCGCAACTCCATCAACAGTTTACCGAGCGTGTTCTTCCCCGGATCGCCCGCGATTCCGCTACCCCAGAAACCCTCCTTACTCGCTACCCATTCCACCAATTCGACGTCCCCGGTCGCCAACAGTGCAGCCTTCAAATCGCTCGATCCGTCAAACTTCCTCTTCAACAACATCTTCATACATTTCACCCTAATGTCGGTCCATTTGTTTCTCATTCTCTTTAGTCGAATGTCGTAACTGCGTCGTTTCGCTGCGTAAGAGCTTCGCGAACTTTTGATTATTTCGGCGCATTCCACGTCCTCGTAGAATATCGCTTTCCTATACTGATAGGCGTGCTCGACGGATCGAAAGCCTCGACCGAACGCCGACAGTCGACGCATATACATATTCGACAAGAACGAGCGCGATCCACCAAACCTTATAGGCGACGACATCGTACCGACTACTGATCACCCGCTACCGCCACCGCTTATATACCACCGACACTAATAAAAAGTTGCGACTAGGGTTCAAACCTTTCGATCCCTAGGCGAACACTCTCCTAAGACCGTCGCCAAGGGTTTTGCCCCGGTTATATCTCACCGCTAGGTGACCTCTCGAATCTACAAACGCATTACGTCAGCGTTGAGGACTACGTTAAAAGTACGAACGTTGCAAATAAAAAGTTGCGACTAGGGTTCAAACCCGGAACCTTTCGATCCCTAGGCGAACACTCTCCTAAGAGAGCTATACCGTCGCCAAGGATTATGCAGGGTTTTGCCCCGGTTATATCTCACCGCTAGGTGGCCTCTCGAATCTACAAACGCATTACGTCAGCGTTGAGGACTACGTTAAAAGTACGAACGTTGCATGGTTTTAGCGTGGTTAGCGCGATAAACGCATTATTGCTTACGTCAGCGCGCTCTAGGTACGGCGTTGATCGCTAGGACTAAAATACTCTCTGCACTCACCGCTAGGTGGCATCTCTCTAGTGTACTGTCAATCATCCAATTAGTATCAAATTACATCGCTCATCAATCACGTTTTTTATAAGTAGGTTTCCCAAACTCATTAGTGTCAAACACAAAGCCTTTGATCTTTTTTTATACATAGGATTTGTCTCGCATTATTGCTGACTCAGCTATGTGCTCGAATCGTTTAGTGGTCATTAAATTCTTTTTTATAAGTAGGCTTTTGAGATCGTACAGCCCTCACTATCTACTAACGTTCTCTCTCGTACTACGATGTGACGAAACCGGTGGTACTTCAATGTGACGCAAGTACGCAGGGGCTAGGAGTGACACTTCTACAACACGAGAAGCCAGTCGCCTATGCTTCGCGTTCACTGACAGCGAGTGAACGCAACTACACACCGATCGAGCTTGAATGTCTTGCCATCGTGTTTGCCTGCCGCAAATACGACCAATATATCTATGGACATCCAGACGTGACGATTCACAGTGATCATAAGCCACTGGAAACGAACTTCCGAAAGTCACTCTTGGAGGCTCTGAAAAGACTTCAACGCATGATGATGGCACTTCAACGCTACGACATGAAAGTCGTCTACAAGCCAGGAAGTGAGCAACTCGTCGCAGACATGCTGTCGCGAGCGCCGTCGACACGTAGACAACCAGTTGAGCTGACGAAGGAGCAGATATTCCAGATGACAGCGGAGAACGCCATCGCTGAGGAAGTCGAGACAGTCGACCCCAGAGAGTACGTCAACATCAGCGAGCCGAGAGTAGACGCGATACGTCAGGCCACAGCCGACGACCCGGTTCTGCAGAAACTACTCGTGCTGGTCGCATCAGGCTGGCCACAGGACAGGTCACAGTTACCGTCTGACCTGAAAGTCTACTCCGACGCAATCGACGCTATCTACGAGACGATGACACAGCGCCCCACGAGTTCGTACAATAACGCGAACAACAACCACTCGAACGACAACCACTCATACAACAACGCGAACTACAGCCACGCGTACAGCAACCACGCGAACAGCCGCGTGAACGGAAACAGAAGACGCTACCGGAAGACGAACCGCGTGACGTGCCGAGCATCGCGCCGAAAATGACAACTCCCACACCGAGCGTGTCCGCGTCTCCTGCGAAAGTCGTCTCGCCAGTGAAAACGCGCTCTGGGCGAGTCGTCACAAAGCCAGCACGGTTCCAATGAAGACCAGCCCCAACCCCCTGTTGTCCAAACCTGATCATGTGCTAGTAACCTCTGATCATTATAGTTTAGTGGCCCAATTGACTCTAGTGTTATATTTCATTATGTTGTTATGTTGCCATGGGCTCATAAAGACAAAAGAGTGTATATTATCTATCAGTTGAAAGGGGCTGATATCAATCAAAATGTTTTGGTTAGAATTGATGTGTCTGTGATTAGACCATTAGTGGAATCAGGTTGTCCGGTAGACATAGCACACGAACTTACTTAGATACTTATCGGATAACATCGAGATAATTAAAAACTATACACTGAATGCGTTACTATCAGACACCCGAAATGTTCCAACTGTGCTTAGATAATTTAAGGAGTTACCTGTTCCAATACCGAACACAAATCGCTACAAAAACGCGTTAGTACATTGGTGTTTCGTACACTGTCGGGATACTTATTTTTTACTGTGCATGTCTTAACAGATAATTTTAATATTTAAAGTAATTTATTTTGTTTTTATGTAATTAGTGTATCTAATTTTTTATTAAAGTTAAAAATGCAATTATAATACAGAAGTTTTAATAACAAAGTGCCTCATATTGAATGTTGTGTTCAAGGGTCCACTTCGTGTATTTATTTAAGTGTAATTTTAGTGTAACTGCATTACTTTTATTATGTACAAAATATTCTGTAATTATGGTTTATAAGAGAATAATATACTTGTGTGGTTACGTGTATTTTATCGTAAACATATGTACACTCCAACTGAAAAGATGCTAATAATAAATTGATTCTGATTGATTCTGAAAACAAATATCGCAATGTTGGACAATTTGTTTTGAAAATGGGGTGTCTAACTATCATATCCGTACGTTTAATTACCATGTGCGTATAACTGTTACGTAAGTATACCGTGTCCCTATATGTACTCTGGAGCTTCGTACGATTGCCTTGACTGTCAATCTAAATTATCCAATGTGCCTAACCAACGCGGCGCTGATGATCGCCGCTTTATTTATGATATGCAGGCTCCTAGGTTGATATCGTTACTGGGCCTCAGCCATGCATGTTCGTTGCGATCCTGTACCTACATGTTAGTTCATATTCCAGATACTTTGAGAAGTATACGGGTATCACGCTTAAACTCACGTATATTAGCAACATTATAGTTGTCGTGCCATCATTTAGTAACGTTTCAACTTCAACGCGAACACGTTGTAAATGTGAATGAAACCGTTATTCAAATAGGCAAAGTACATGCGACGATGTTTGATAACATGCACCATTGAACAAGTGATCACAATTGTTTGTCTTTAAAGGTCATGTTTTGTAAGCCCTATTTACAAAGCACTTCCAGTAAGTGCTAGCCGCTAAAGTCGCCAAATTGATAGATTTCGACTTCACGTGAACATAACAAATGAACAGCAACCATTCAAATAATTATTTAATTATTTATACCATCTTGCTGATCATTGTGTATTACACCGCAATGCCTCCTGATGCTTCAGTCGTTGTCTTATCTGCTCGACAACACTGGCCAAGTCTCTTTTTGACTCAAAATCATGAGCAGTTGCACGTATACGTACGCACATGCATGTATAAATACACGCTCAAACACACTCACACACGCACACACACGCACACATTTGCAAGCACACGTACGCACGTCTGCACGCGCGTTCACACGCAGACATACGCACGCATACAATAAGTAAACGAAAATCCAAACAGTGCAGAATATTTTTTTCGCTCCCGCGCCGCCATCCGTAACTTCAGTTTCTCCGCTGTCTCGTCTCGACTAGTGACATCGGAAAATGGGGCGGGGGATTTTTCGTCGCTGCGCGGCCGTAACTTCACCTTCGTCTTGCTGTCTCGCGCTGCCTCCTGTCTCGGCTTGGGTGATGGAATTAGAACACGGGGGTGTGGCCGCTTTTTAAAAAAAGTCGTCGCAGCGACGCCGGGGGCACATTAAAAAGGGTCTAGGGAACACGGTCAGGGGGGGCATACAAAAATGTCCGGGAGCACGCCAAATTCCAGAGGTCTGGCCCTCAGGCTCCCCCTAGACACGCCTATGAAGAAGTCTATATTTTGTATTATACCTAATCTCCGCCTCGTCCCATATGTCTTTACAAACGAAGATTAACTCATTTTCATAAAGCAATATGTTGTAGAAGGTTTGCGTTTTAATCTTATATTCATATCAATGACATATAACAAAAATGTACATTGATTATTAAAGCCCTTTAACTTGGTAGTTTATTACAGAATCAGTTCGTTTGGTATTTCTTGTCACGAGACTTCAAATAACCATTCCCGTAGGCGTAAGCTTCCCGATTCGGAAGGATGCATATTCGGTTTTGCAGTAGGGCCTCTAGGGACTGAATCAAGAACTAGCATACCCTTCCAATCCGTGCGCATGTCCATTCAGGCTTCAGCGTTTGAGCGCAGTCGCTGTGCGTTTAAAGACTTCCTAATTTATTAGAGCTATAGCGATGAAATATAAAGCGACATACGAACATTCTTTTGTATAACTAACAGGTCGTTATCACCAAACAAATGACGGACCGTAAGGCGACAATAGAGAGTGCAAGCACTCCGATCGCGACTCCCATCCCGGGGCAAATCTCGCCAATGGCTCGTCAAACAATCGAACCTCAGTGTGTTTATGCCATCATTCCACATTGTTTCAGGTATGCAGTACATTGTTATAAAATATCGATTTGAGAGCACTTTTGCGGACCAAATAGCGCTCCGGTTTGCGTCAACATGTTATTTATTAATATTTCTTGTTTCAAGTGCGGCATGCCGTAACTAGCTTGATTCATTTGAGGGCACATCCGTTCCGGTTTGCGTCAACATGTGATTTATTAATATATGTGTATGTTTCAAGTGCGGCATGAAGTAATTCGCTACCGCAGCGGCGCATTCTGATCCAAACCTGAGCGAGCGCTATTTGGGACATTATAGATTTGTGTGTGGTCCGTGTATATACCGTCTTTTCTTTTTTCGTTTTGAAATTGGCGAACGAAAAAGGAAAAAAGCAAACTATGTTTGTTTTTCGTTTTCAAATTTGAAGTACGAAATGCAAAAAACGAATACAATCTACTATTCGCGGTATTTCTAATACATGTTAGTAAAACGAAATAACGATCAAACAAACCGTTTTTCGTTTTCACTGCATCAGAACGAAAAACGAAATACGACTGCAGCGCCACTCGTTTTTCGTTTCTGCATTTAGGAAGCTTCGGTTGCCTTACTGCTTCGGCTAGGCGGCAAAAAATGGTGGCTTCCGCGGGACAATTCGGTCGCACAGGCGGCATTTAAAAAAAAAATTCGCTGAAATTGTATCGTCGCCGAAGTGGTATCGTTGCCGATAGAAATGCAATGAGAATACACAAGTTTTAATAACAAAGTGTCTCACATGAATGTTGTGTTCAAGGGTCCACTTCGTGTATTTATTTAAGTGTAATGTTAGTGTAACTGCATTACTTTTATTATGTACAAAATATTCTGTAATTATGGTTTATAAGAGAATAATATACTTGTGCGGTTATGTGTATTTTATCGTGAATATGTGTACATTCCAACTGAAAAGATGCCAATAATAAATTTATTCTGATTGATTCTGATACTGAAAAACATTATCGCAGTGTTAGATCTAATTTTTTGAAAATGAGGCGTCTAACTATCATGTCCATATGTTTAATTACCATGTGTGTGCTTATAACTGTTACGTAAGTATACCGTGTCCCTATATGTACTCTGGAGCTTCGTACGATTACCTTGACTGTCAACCTAAATTATTCAATGTGCCTAAGCAACGCGGCGCTGATGCTCGCCGCTTTTTTTGCGATATGTTGGTCCCTAGGTTGATATCGTTACTGTGCCTCGACCAAGCATGTTCGTTGCGATCCTGCAACTACATATTAGTTCATATTCCAGATACTTTGAGAAGTATACGAGTAATACGCTTAAACTCACGTATATTAGCAGCATTATAGTTGTTGTGCCATCATTTAGTAACTTTTCTTTAACCGAAACACGTCATAAAGGTGAATGAAGTCGTTATTCAAAAATGCAAAGTACTTGCGACGATGTTTGTGAACATACACCATTGAATATATGATCACTATTGTTCGTCTTTAAAGGTCATGTCTTGTAAGCCCTACTTATAAGGCACTCCCTGTAGGTGTTAGCCGCTAAAGTCGCCAAAATGATAGCGGGTCTACAGCGAATATTTACCTCTAGGCGTGAATGGAAGAAAGTTGCGGCCCACGCGCACGTACCATGATGTTTGACGTAGATTTACGTAATTTAAAATGCTAACTCTGACCAATGTGATTGGTTGTACTTGGATTGAAAATATGTAAACATCCGGGAAGACAAGAACTGGACTGTTTGAATGACACATCAAAGTCTTTATAGGATTCGTAAAACAAACAATTGTCTAAGTTAGTTTCGGCTTCATAACTATAATAAATTGTTAGAAAAGGGTTCCATTCACTTTCAAAAAATAACAGCTACATGTATGAACTTTATAACATCATAGCCAGTGTTTGAATAGAATACATCAATGCTATACATGTATTCGACCGTGCAACGATTCACTAATGTAACTGGGGCTGTGGCCTATCGTAGATTTCGACTTCACGTGAACATAACAAATGAACAGCAACCATACAAATACTTATTTAATTCGTTATACCATCTTGCTGATCATTGTGTATTACACCGCAATGCCTGATGCTTCGGTCGTTGTCTTATCTGCTCGACAACACTGGCCAAGTCTCTTTTTGACTCAATCTTGAGCAGTTGCACGTATACGTACGCACATTTGTAAGCACACATACGCACGCCTGCACGCGCGTTCACAGACACACACACGCACATATCCAATACAAGTAAACGAAAATCCACTTGGTGGCTTTTACTGACTAACCGGCTAATTCATTATCAGAGTTCGTTACTTACAGTTGTCGGCGTTGGCGCTTCCACCTGGTTGCGTCAACACTGTCGTCAGCTGGAGCAACACGGAGAATAGAAACATAGTTGCGCTCGTACAAGAGCTGTGTCTCTTCTGTACGCCAGCGAAGACTACACTGATCGCATGCGTGCCACCCAGCAATGAACGCCGTGTACATATCTGTGAATAATTAATAATTTCATAGGGCCTAGAAAGGAAGTTTTATCGTAACGAGGCAATCATGTTTTTAAATCGCCATTTTGGCTTAGTACTTTTAGTATCCCGCATTGAGGGTATGTTATTAAAAGAGTTAAAACGGTTTTTTCCAAATTAAGTCAGACAACGACGTTATATAGCAATAATTTTGCAATAATCTCAGGGGTACCCATTTTGTCATAACATCTGCTTGATGTTATTACAAAAGGAGCCTCATGTTATTACGAAATGGGTAGATCCCTCTATATCAGTTTATTACAACACGGTCCTTCTGTTATTATAAAATGGGTCGTTTATTACAAAATGGGTCATGACACACGTCCAAGGGTATGCTTTATTACACATTAACCCCCTCCTCCTCCCACACACACATACACATGCACGCACGCACGCACTAGCCCACACACACGCGCACGCATGCACACGTACACGCACACACGCACGCGCACACATTTGGTGTATTACTACTGTTGTACAATCACAGTTACACAACCTGATGCGAGGAAGTAAATTATTCAGTGTGTTTGTGTGTTGATATATTTGCTGTACACCGCCTGTCCATGGTTGACGCGTGGTCTCGTGTGGGTGACTGAGCACATAGCGCAGTGTGCAAAAAGTGGCAAGTAATAATAGCCTTAAACATTATATCACATGCTTAATATCAGAGACTGTCTCATAGGCTGCCATGTAGGCGCACAAACAGAAACTCACTCACACATATGATATATTTTTAAGTATCATGAATCATCTAAATATCAGCTACCAATATAATATATAATACACCTTAAACCACATGTGGTGCCTGGCGCCATCTGGTGCCAAGAGGGAACTACCAATTCAATTCGACAACTGTAGTTACAACAATAATAATTACATTAAGACATATACTCAACTCAGAGCTATGTGAGTTTGCAGGACCCCTCCTTTGATGTATTTACCATCAGGGATACAATAGTCTTACGACTAAACTGTTGAAACAAGAGATTGGAATTATATATATTGTTTTAGATACATATAACTAGTGCCCCAGGATATATATTGTTTTAGATACATATAACTAGTGCCCCAGGATACATTGACGACTGGTAGTTAGCATGCAAGATAAATTTCTGAAGAAAGAAACTGATTTGTGAAACATGGTTACATGTTTAGTGCAGTAAAAGAACCGTCTTTTCACATTGCGAATTGCATCTTTCGTGTTCTTTGATTCTCATAACTATTTAACCAAAAACTACTTTTCTACCAATATGTTTGCAGTACCAGTTAACGTTATTATGTTAGTCTATTTCTGTCATTGTATAATCGACCTATGACTGAACATGATGCCAGAGTCAGAATAGGCTTGTGTTACGTGTTGACAAAGGCAGCAACCCTTTTGTAACCTATTGTTCTGTTACTGCATATCACACTACTTTACAGTATTTAGTTAGATCAGAGTTTGTGGGTGGAACTAGTGTATCCCATACAAAGCCTGTTACTGTTAGAAGATCTAAATGGTTGACAACTTTTCGTTTGACTATTTTTTTAGGGTTGTTAATTACCGTAATAACAGTATATATTCAAACATATAAAACAAATTATCAGCAGTCTCAAAAAACAAAACCATAAAGAAAATAATTCACAGAAACGCTGTGCGAATATTTCTAATGAGTCCTGATGTTGTGTCTTATTTGCTTACCCATACTTTTAATAGGGCTTTGTAATGTCATCTGTGAGATGTTATTTTTTTTAAATAACAAATAACTAGTGACCATCATCATTGTGCAGCTGTATATTGTATGCCTGGGCGAAGGCCTCAGCGTGTCGTTTCCAGATATGCCTGTCTTGCGCTACCCTCTGTCAGATGGTGCCTTTCCAGTACTCGTCTAGTTCGTCTGTCCACCGTCTCATCGGTCTTCCTCTAGTTCGTTTCCCTTTGTAATGTCTCCGGGTTGTGATACGCGATGTCCATCAGTTATCTCGTAGTCTGCTGATGTGCCCTGCCCAGGTCCACTTCTGTCTTCTGATTTGTTCTATCATCTCTATGACCTTTGTCTTCTCTCTTACCCAGATGTTTGTTTTTCTTTCCCGATATGTGATGTTTAACATATTTCTTTCCATCTTTGTTTGTGCGGCTGCTAGCTTGTTTTTTGCTTGGTTGGTGAGTGCCCATGTTTTCGCGCTGTATGTCATAGCTGGGAGTACGCATTCGGTTACATAGGAACAAAGACAAACTATTTGTTAAAGCTGTCTGAAAACAAAGTACACACAAATAATAAAATTTGTTGATGTTTAGAGTGTACGCAGACCTATTGTGGCTGAATACAAACATTAATTACGGTACTTCAACTTCATGTTGATAATTTGATTATTTGCAAATTGTTGCTGTTCCCTCTTTGCACCAATTTGCACCAAGCACCAGATGTGGTTTAAGGTGCATCAGCTATTATATGTGTGGCTTATATTTAGACGATTCGTGATACTTAAAAAGATATCATATGTGTGAGTGAGTTTCTGCTTGTGCGCCTACGTGGCAACCTATTAGACAGTTTCGGATATTCAGCATATGATTGGATGTTTTAAGGCTATTATCACTTGCCTTTTTGCACACTGCGCTATGAATGTACAGTGAACGAGGTGGGAAGTTCATTTCGATTAATAGTACGTTAATTTCATAGAATTTTAAACACTTTTATCAAAGCGCAGGCAACACAAGAAGAGTATGTGACCAGTCAACCATGACGTCTACCTTTCACTATTCAGCTAAGGCCCTCCACCAGCTGGCTGGCAGTGTAGTGGGAAGGCCAGTCAGCAGACCATTGTGGCAAGCATTGATTACCGATGGCATTTCTAGGCTGCAGCCTACAAGAAGGGGCCAGTGTGGTGGACTGTATCCGCGTCAACCGATTGCAGTGATATTGTTTGCATTCAGACGCAACCTTTGTGTCCCCCACAAGGACTCGTTGCACCGTACAGCTTCATTGATGCACCGTGATGACGCAACATCGCGTGTGGCAGCTTCAGCAGTGGCAGCAGCAACAACAACAACAGTGATGGCGGTAGCAACAACAACAACAACATAAAACGATGTGTTTGACATTCGTGGTGTCAGCACAGGCATACATCGACACAACACTAGTATTATTCTGATATGTGTTAACCAAGCAATGTTCAACAACAGCGGTGTGAAATCTAACACCAGTCATGTGACTTGTGTGCTGCTCAACGCGCGATCTGTGTGTAATAAACCCGTAACAGTTAAGGAACATATTATGCTTGACCATAAAGCCGATTTAATGTTTTTGACCGAAACATGGTGCAAACCAAACAAGAGTGCCGTTCTTAACGAATTAACCCCGCCAGGTTACAGCTACATTTGGGAATGTCGTTCATCGAAGCGTGGAGGTGGTGTCGGACTGTTATACAAGTCGGCATACAAATTCCGTAAGACTTCAACCAAACGATATGTATGACACACTTGAACATTTAGACGTTAAATCAACAAAAACATTGAGACCTGTACGTGTTGTTATCATCTATTCCCCATCAACCACATCTATCCAGCCGTCCCTTGTTCAATTCAAAGCATACACAAATGACATAGTTGTTACACGAAAAGACATTCTAATTGTCGGGGACTTTAATCTCCACTGCGAACTGAATAGTGCACCTGGTGTAAAGGTGTTGAAAGACATTTTAGCGGAAAACAACTTAAAACAACATGTCACTCAATCCACGCATATGAGGGGACTTAGTGATAACACGTTCATCCAGTCCAATAGTGTCGTCAACTACAGCGTACCCCAGCAGCATATCGGATCACTATAGTGTCGTTTTCCTTCTCTCGTCTATTAAACCTGTGTCTGCTCGTGTCGTAAAGCAACTGCGTGAGTTTTACGGACTTGATCTGGTTCGCCTTGAAACTGATCTTTCTTTGCAACTTGCATCGGTGGATATTGAACTAGATGTGAATACAATAACCAGTATGAGCATGCGGTCGTATCAACCATTAACTTGCATGCTCCCCGTCACGTCGAGAATGAAAGCTTGCCAACGCAAGGAGCCCTGGTATAATAACGACATTCATCGAGTCAGGGCATTGAGACATGCAAACGAGAAGATATGGAGATCAACGAAGCTCGAGGTGCATCGCCAGATTTGTCCTGAGCACCGAACAGCGATCAACAACTTTATCAAGCGAGCTTAGCGTGCTCACCATGAGTCAGTATTGTCATCACTTAACCAGCGAACATGTTTTCGTGTAGTTAGTACCCTGCTGAAGCCACTGGGTATGACTCTTCCACAATCCACTAACACTGAAACACTGTGCAATGACTTCGCTACTTACTTTGCTGAGAAAACACAAGAAATTAGAATGCAGATCCACGAAAACCTGATCAATGACGAAGAATTATCTGGTTATGTTATCGATGCTGGCAGCCAACGTGTGTTAAATGAACTTAATCGATAGGTACCTACCAGTGAAGATGAAATGAACAACATCATCAGATCATGCCCCTTAAAGACATGCAGTCTGGATTCTTGTCCACTGATCTTCCGAAGAAAACACTACGTATCCACATTCCCTATCTCGTGGCAACAGTGAACAACAGCTTTAAGCAAGGACTATTTCCGATCACTTAGAAATTGTAAACCACTTCTAAAAACCGACACTCTCGACAGAGACCTGCAGAAGAACTACAGACTGGTCTCCAATATAGCATTCATCGGCGAAGTCCTAGAGAAAGTTGCAGTTTGTCGTTTGATTGACCATCTCACTGTGAACGGGCTGCATGAAGAATACCAATCGGCATATAAGATGTTCCCAGTACACAGACTGCCCTATTGCGTGTCCAGCATGATATTGCTGGTGCGCTTAACAAGAATTGTGCAATGCTGTTTTTCATGCTGGATTTATCAGCCGCATTTGACATGATTGACCATAAACACTTGCTGACACTACTGCATGACGAGTACGGTGTGGGCGAAACGGCATTATCATGGTTCCGGACGTACTTGGAAGACATCACCCATCGTGTCCAGATTGACTCAATAATATCCGAGTCTATTCCGCTACAGAGCAGTGTGCCACAGGGCTCGGTCCTTTGGCTAGTTATCTACACTTTATACACCACACCAATGCAGCGCATATTAAAAAGATATGAAATAAAGTACCATAAATAAGCTGATGACATTCAACTATATGCGCCGTACAATCCAGCTATACCAAGCGACCAAGCGGAAACAATAAGGCGACTCACAGACTGCATTGGGGAAGTCAGGCGATTGATAGCGTTGCACATGCTAAAACTAAATTATGAAAAACTAAGATGACCATCTTTACATCAAAACATCATCTCAAGATGTACGGAGGTTGCTCCATGATCTTTGGAGACAATACAATTTCACAAGTAGACTGCATATGGAATATGGGAATTCTCATGGACCAACATCTGACGATGACACATCACGCGACTGCTGTGTATGATGCATGTAACTACCATCTGTACAGACTGTCATCAGTATGGCACTATCTCACAGCTGAAGCCGCGAAATGTGGGGTCAACGCACTCGTCACCTCTCGCTTGGACTATTGCAACGCACTCTTGCACAACTTACCGTTATCCCAGACAGCTCGGTTACAGAGAGTCCAGAACAATGCAGCCAGACTAGTAACACGCACCAGCAGACTTAACCACATAACACTAGTGTTAAAGGAACTGCATTGGCTGCCGATTGCGAGTCGAATTGTGTTCAATGTGTTGGTGGTGACTTACAACTGTATTCATGGTTTGGCGCCGTCTTATCTGGCAGAACTTTTGCAGGCACGAGAGCGCGATGGACGCCTGCGCCAGGACCATGCGTCAACACTGCACCAAGGCATCACGAAGAAATGTATCAGCTACTCGGCATTTGGCGCAGCAGCAACACGACTATGGAATAAACTTGCTGTGGATATTCGTGCATCGGGGATACTGAATAGCTTTAGGAAGTCTTAAAGACTCATCTTTTTATTAGACATTTTAATTAATTTAATTATTTTTATAATTTTAGTATTAGTTGTCTTAAAATTAGTGTTTCTATTTTAATATTTAGCATTATTTATGTCTTAAAACCAGTGTTTAGTTTTAATATACATTTATTTTATTGTTTGTACAGCGCGATCAATACGTTATGCGGGAATTAGCGCAAAAGAAATACCGTATTATTATGTGTGGCTTAAAACACATAATTGTTACCCGATTCATGATACTTAAAAAGATATCACATGTGAGGTTTAATTGCATATCATTTTAATTTTTATATCATGTATTTGGTTTACACCAGATGTCTGATAAATTTATGAATTAAAACGTAGATCATATGGACTAAATTGGTGTAAGTCTGTAAGATATTTTTATATCTGTTTAAAACAATAGAAGTTTCATATTTATGGTTAAAAATTAAATTCACTAGAAATAGCTAGTAGCTACCTTTGCCACATTTCCTTCACTTTCTCGTCAACTTCAAGTTCTTCTTTGTTGTCGTCAGATTTCTGTACGTCCTCATTGCCCTGGCTAGCAGAATTCTCCATCGACGAGAGGGACTGGAGGAAAATTTACATTAATGGTTGGACTTACGAATAACCTTGAGTGACATGGTTAATTTTAAATGACAGTTCTAGATTAGCCTAGACATGTAATTGTTTAATCTTGAAATTTCTTCTTCATACACTTATATATAAAGCAGAGTCTGCTTGGTCCTTGGAGATTATGAGCACTGCATTTTGAGGGAGGCAGTGCATCACAGATGATGGAGAATTTGTAATGCCTAATGGGGACTAAAAATGAATAAATAATGTATTATAAAATAAAACATTAAAAATTAATAACAATTATTAATTAAAATATAAAAAAGCATGTTAGACAAGAGTAGTGGGAAACGTGTGTGTAGCGTATTTCGTCTAAATACACTATATATTTACAAAACACGACATAACCATAAGATGGCGGAACAGGAACTACTTTTTATAGTATCCAATTATGGATCATTACGCCGATACAAAACAATAGTAATTATACATCAACACGTAGTTCTAAATACACAACATTTCCTCCCCAATTAGTTTAGTAATCCCTATTGGAGATATGATACTGTTACATTTCACATTTTGAAGCAAACATAGCAAAGTTCTAACAGCAAAGAAAAATAACTTTGTCCTTTCTAGAAAAATAACACTAGTCATGATCTAGTACAATTACTGTCCTAGTTCTGTGTTAGTCAGCGTCATTACTGTGAATGTTAGTAACAAGTAATGTTCCACTTGGTATCTGTTCACTCTCATTGAGCCCGAGTACAATTAAAAGGTAATGGATATTAAATTAGAGCAAGTCTTCGAATTATCTCAATTAACAAGAAGTCTCAAAACTTCAACAGTTACGTGTACTCCGAGTCACAACTTATAAATCCAGCTTCTGCGGTGCCTTGCGCATTCGCGAAGGATAACGTTTTTCTCTCACGGGCGAAGACATTGAAGTGGATGGTTTCACACGTGTTTCGCTGGGTTGTGGTGTTGAGTCAAATTTCTTCTCTTCTTCAGTGAGAACGGATGGCGGATGGGAAACACAACCACGGCTTCCGGCACTGGAATTGGAGACTTGATTGTAGACTCGGCATCACAAATTTGTTCAATGTGTCGTCGCCAGACGACACCTGGTGTTATCTTGACCTGGTATGACACCGGACCAGTACGCAACACGATTGTACCGGAAACCCATTTGTCGTTCCCACGATAGTCGCGCACTGCTACGGATCGTCCTTCTGCGAGTTCACGATGTTGAACCGTTGAACGAATTGCTTGTGACATCTGTTTAGCAGCAATGTCGAGGCGTAAGTCTGGTTTCAGCGCGTCCAGTCGAGTGCGAAGGTTTCTTCCGTAGAACAACTTAGCTGGTGTTTCATTTGTCGTTGCGTGGGGAGTATTCCTGTACGCCATCAGGAAATTTGCAAGTTTTTGTTCGACCGAACCGACTTCCCACTTCATCGCACGAAGAGATTGTTTGAAAGTTTGTACAAATCTTTCAGCCAATCCGTTGGTTGCGGAATGATACGGTGCTGACTTCAGATGTTTGATTGCATTGTCTTTGGCGAATTTGTTAAACTCATCTAAAGTAAACTGAAGCCCATTGTCACTAACCAAAATTTCGGGCAGACCGTTACGAGCGAATACACTTCGTAGAATTTCGATGGTCTTTATAGCGGTTGTTGACTGCGTGCTGATCACCTCGGGCCATTTCGAGTGTGCATCCATGATGACGAGAAACATAGTTCCTTGAAAGGGGCCGGCGTAATCAACATGCACACGTTGCCATGGCTTGGTCGGCCATTCCCAAGGGTGTAATGGTGCTTGTGTGGGCATCTTCTGTACATGTTGACAGCCTGGGCACCCTTTTGCCATCTGTTCAAGATCATGGTCAATTCCTGGCCACCAAACATGACTTCTGGCCAATGATTTCATTTTGACTACTCCCAAATGTCCTTCGTGTAGCAAGTGTAGAACCTGCGGGCGATGTTTCAATGGTATTATCACTCCGATTCCCCACATCAGACATCCTTCTGACAGGGAAAGTTCTTTCCGTCGCGTGTAGTAAGGATCGATTTCCTTGTCACCTGTGTAGGCCCAACCGTCCTTGGTTAGAGTATATACTTTCGCCAGAACTTGGTCATTTTGGGTTTCAAGTCTCACTTGAGCACTAGACACCGGAACTGCGTCCACCTGAGATATGTGGAAGGCTTCCACAGGATCAATGACCTCTTCATCCTGGTCGTAGGTTTCCTTTATAGGAACACGTGATAACGCATCAGCGTTCGCATGACTGGAAATATTCCGAAACTTTATTTCATAGTCCATTCCAGACAAGAACAATGCGTAGCGCTGAAGTCTTGCAGATGTCATCGTCGGTACTCCCTTGCTTGGACTGAGAATTGATAGCAAAGGCTGATGATCCGTCACTACTGTGAAGCGGCGACCATATAGATATGAGTGGAATTTATTCACTCCCCAAATCAACGCAAGTGCTTCTTTGTCAATTTGGGCATAATTACGTTCTGCCGATGTCAGTGAACGTGATACGAATCCGACTGGTCTGTCAGTTCCATCTGCCATTGTGTGAGACAAGACTGCGCCACTTCCGTAAGCTGATGCGTCACATTCCAACTTTATTGGCAACTGCGGGTCGTAGTGTGTCAACACTTGATCGGAGCTTATCATGTGCTTTGTTTCCGAAAACGCCTTCTCGCACTGTACAGTCCATCGCCATTTCCTGCCTTTCTCCAACATCTGGTTTAGTGGCCATACTACTGTGGACAGATTTGGCAGAAACCGGTGATAGTAGTTAAGCAGGCCTATGTATGCCCTCAGCTGAGCTACATTCTCCGGTCTGGGCGCATTGACTACAGCGTCGATCTTCTCAGGCATTTTGTGGAGTCCCTCTTTGTCGATTTTGTGTCCGCAGTATGTGATTTCGTCCTTGAAGAATTCACATTTCGTTATTTCAGCCCTGAGATTATAATCGCGTAGACGCTCGAGGACTCGGCGCACATTCGCTAGGTGCTCCTGGTCAGTCTTCCCAGTAATGATGATGTCATCCAGAATAACTTGTGTTCCTGGAATGTCCTGTAGTATCTGGTCAATTGTTCTTTGCCAGATTGCAGGTGCAGATGCGACGCCAAATAACAGTCGGTTGTACTGAAACAGTCCTTTGTGCGTGTTGATAGTCAGATACTTCTTTGACTCCTCCATTTCGAGTTGCAGGTAAGCTTGACGGAGATCAATCTTTGTGAATTTCTCACCTGCACTGAGATTTGCGAAGACATCTTCAATCCGGGGTAACGGATAGTGATCCACTTTCAGTTCCGGATTTATGGTGACCTTGAAATCACCGCATATTCTTACCGATCCGTTTGACTTAGGTATAGGCACAATTGGAGTTGCCCATTCACTCCAATCAACTTTTGTGATGATTCCTTCTTTCTCAAGTTTCTCAAGTTCTGCTTCAACTTTCGGGCGTAGTGAATAGTGTACTTGTCTGGCCTTGTGGAATTTTGGAGTTGCCCTCTCCTTGAGATGGAGTTTCGCCTTGGGTCCTTGGATGGCTCCAAGTCCGGCTTGAAAGACTTCCTTAAACTCCAATTTAAGTGCATCCAGTTGTTCCTGCATACTCCCTGTATGCTTCGTTGCAGTGATGTGTTTTATGGACTTCCAGTCTAGCTTAATCCTGTTAAGCCACTGGCGCCCAAACAATGCTGGTCCTCCCTTTCTGACCACATATAATGGCAAGTTTTGTTGCTGTCCATTGTACTCTACATCGACATATACCATGCCGAGTGGAGCAATTTCTTCGCCAGAATAGGTCTTTAAGACCACCGAAGTGTGTTGTGTCTTTACTTCGGGAAAGTACTCATCAAACCGTTGCTTGTTTATCACCGACACTGCCGAACCTATATCGAGTTCTATTTGTAATGGTTTACCATTTATTTTAGGATTTACCCAAATAATCCTGGTATCAGGCGATCGGTCCATGGTATGTATTTCCAGAGCAGCTACATTATCAGCATCACTGTCATATACTTCTTCAATCACGTGTACATGTTGGGAACCTGTGTGTTTACCACCAGTACTGCATCGTTACCCTGGCAACGTTGGTTTCCATGTGTATTGGCACGGCACGCTGGCTTGATATGTCCTTTCTTTTTGCATTTATGACACTGTGCCTCTTTGAATTTGCAATCTTCCGGGGTGTGGCCCGACCGTGCACATCTATAACATGGTTTGCTATATTGTCCTCTTTTTGGCTTGACATGGACTTTGTGTACAGCCGTACCATTTCTGTACTGCCCCAGTTCAGCAGCATCCCTTGTAGCTGTTTCCATGGCCACTGAAATCTCCACCGCACGCTCAAACGTCAGTGTTATTTCTGACAACAATCTCTTTTGTATATGTTCGTTTATCAGGCCACACACAAATCGGTCTCGCAGGGAATCTCCAAAATGTTCTCCAAATTCACAATGTTCTGACAGTTTTCTAATTTGTGCAACATATTGCGCAACACTTTCTCCCTCTTGTTGGTCCTTCTTGTAGAAACGAAACCTTTCTGCAATCATGAGAGGCTTAGGTGACAGATGTTGACTAAGTATCGCCGTTAACTGAGCGAATGTTTTCGTGGTAGGTTTATCCGGCGCACACAAATCTCTCAGCAGAATGTACGTCTTACCTCCTATAAGACTCAGCAAAGCCGGCACTTGTTTCACATCTGGAACGTCATTCGCCAGAAAATATTGTTCTAACCGTTCATAGTAAGCTGGCCACGATTCTACCGAGCTGTCGAAAGTTTCAATTTTGCCAATGGGGGCGGCCATTGCAGCGAATACGGTAACACGTTTTTATCGGAGTTCCGAGCGCTTCAAAGTTCGACACAAGTCAACGCACACTTGTACCAGCGTGACAGTTCATCACTTTTATTCTACCGACCTGTGCAAGTGGATTGACGAGTTCTTTGAGTCATCCTCGTCGCCAGTGTAGCGTATTTCGTCTAAATACACTATATATTTACAAAACACGACATAACCATAAGATGGCGGAACAGGAACTACTTTTTATAGTATCCAATTATGGATCATTACGCCGATACAAAACAATAGTAATTACGCATCAACACGTAGTTCTAAATACACAACAGTGTGCATACGGCATTCTAACTGAATGTTATGAAAACAACCACCACGCACCTGAATGTGTCTGTGTTAAATTGTTTTACAAGGTGATTTATTTGAAAACAAGAGAAGACAAGATAATCATAAATGATCAGTATACTATACTACCAGCAACTCATTGGAGGCCGGAAACAGAATATAAAATCAAGTCAGATTACTGTCGCTGCTTAAAATATGTGAAAGAGTGCTACCCCATGTCGCATTGGTTACTGCGGGTGATAATTTAGGTGGTTACCACATCGATTTCCCAAAATTAACTCCGGGAGGTATCGCCACTGTTCGTTTTTGCCTTGATTGTTCAGTCTCCACGACGAGGCGACACCGTCTCCCACTCAGTCTGTCTGCCTGGCTCTTTCTCCCCCTCTCGCCATCTCTCTCCTCCCTCTAATCTCGGATTAAAATAAACCTGTGTGTACGTGAGTGCGTGTGTGCGTGCGTGCGTGCGTGCGTATAGTATTCACTAGTATGTTACGTTTACATAATTAAATACAATCTTTGGATTGCGTTAGGTAAACGTTAGTTGATATATATCGCATACAATATGTCACATGGTTTTATTTTACTTGAAATAAATATAGCTTAGTTAGTGTAGGATGTAATAAAATGTAATAGGCCGGATTTGATCGTGAATACGGGAAAAGATTATACTATTTTATAACAGCAACAGGATTAGTAGCAATGCATGTGCCTTTTGGGAAAGAAACTGTTGGCTCGATCTGAGAAGAACCGTTTGTTTGTTGACAAACAGCCAGGACGAACTGTCACTAGCCTGTGATTCTTCCATTGAAGTGTCAATCATTTCGTCATGCAGCGACGCTAGTCTGTCGGAGCACGCAGTCGCGTACTGGTAGAACATGGTGCGCGTGCCCTCGAGTACAATCAGACGCAGTCGCTGGCTCTACAAGAACGCCCTTGTCGATAGGCTCTGCTTTTCCTGTTTCCCTCTAAGTTGTAACTGTCACTCTATTCAAACAATGGAGGTACAGACTCGCAGTAAATAATATATGTCAGTGAATATTTAAAATATTGTCAACACCCAGCTTTGGATCAGTATATAGTGTTGCAATGTATATATAATATATATAGAATATGTTGCAATGTATATAGTATATATAGAATATGTAAAATATTAAACACGTTGTTGTCATTTCATACCACTTTGGCTCTCCATACAACGCCCTTACTTGGTGCATGCGCAGTGGCGCCAGCACATGTGTCTCCTCCATCTTGGAATAAATTCTCGTCTTCAATTTCACAAGGCTCGTTACGTCAACATGTTTGTTCTATAATTAAGTAACGTACTATTGAATATATATACAACATAACACATCACACGTCTTGTCTCGCAATAAGACCACATAAAATAATTTAACTTTACTTTTATAAAATAATTTCCGGTTTCTCATCAGCACACATGTTTTAAAAGTTTTAAAATATGTGCTACAAGACTTACTTTTAAATATAATTATCCTCTGCTTAAATTTGTGTGCAATATATTCTGTGCAATAAGTGAAAAATGTATTTCATACCAGACAAAAGGAATATGTTATTTCTTGTAAGAAATACACTCACCAGTCTAAGTAGACATCTTAAGTTGTTGATCGTTGACGATGAGTGGCTTTGATAGTCGATAGGCTAACACCTCCATCAGGATAAACGTACACACATTTACACAAAAATCGCATTGACTTGTTGACAAAGTTCTGATGAGAAAGCAGGAATTATTTTTTATATGGCCTAAAAGTAAAATTAATGCTTGGTGCTTACTACTGAAATGTTCGAGTTATAAGACCAACACATACGTGTATGTGTGTGTTTGTGTGTGTGTGTGTGTGTGTGTGTGTGTGTGTGTGTGTGTGTGTGTGTGTGTGTGTGTGTGTGTGTGTGTGTGTGTGTGTGTGTGTGTATGTGTGTGTGTGTTGGTCTTATAATTTGAAAAACACACATATACACACATTTAGCAAAATTAGGCACAGTCGGCCTGTAATCGAGCGGCTAACCATCGGCACAATATCGTTAGCCGACTGTGTGCCACCCTCGGCCCGAAGACGAGCCGCCGGACAAATTTCCCTCGGCCCGCAGGCGGATGCCGACAGCGGACCGATAAGTGTGCCGCTGTCGGCCCGCTGTCGGCCCGCTTTAGGTCTGCTATCTGGGTAGGTACATGACTGCAACACATAGTTCAGCTGCATTGAATGGTAACTAAAAATAAGCTGCGTCTACAGCGGGTCGAGAGCGGTATACTTATCGGCCCGCTGACGACCCGCTGTAGCTGTGCTATCTGGGTAGCAACACACAGTTCAGCTGCATTGAATGGTAACTAAAAATAAGCTGCTGACTTAGGATGCCGTCAAGTTCGTCGTAAAACTCGACGGCTTTTATTTGCATGTTGCGTTATTGCCGAAATGTAGTCGTGTTGAATTGTGCTGAGAGGCGGCTGAAAAATTAAAAGGTATATATGTCGTTCTTTCTATTGAAGAAGAAGAAGATCAATATTTTGACAAATATGTTTTAGGGCGTTGAATAGGGCAGTTTATATTGTTGACAAAAGCATTTAGCTTTTACCTTGCATCGCCTGTTACCGATCAGATTTAATAATGAAACGAACTAATGATGTTTTAGCTATTGGTGGAAACAATTTGGTGCCTAGCAGCCGAAATAAGAGTAAACTTAAAAAGGAAACTTCTTATATTATCAGGCCACTGTTTGCAGCATTCCGCAAACCTACCTTTTGTTTGTTGATTTAATGTTGGACCACTTTGAAGAACGAAACAGGGAGCCGCCCAGGTATAAACATTTGCTGCATTAAAACCACAATCTTTAAAAAAATAGAAAGAGAAAATCCACAAAAACTTATGTCGACGTTACTTCTTCATATTGGTTAATGCTACTTTGTTATGTTCGTGTGTGCGTAGGTGGTGGTTGGGTGTACGTGTCGTGTGTGTTCGTGCGTGTATGTGCCTGTGTGTGTGCACACGCGCCTATTTCTGCGTGAGCATTGGTGCGTGTTAATCTCTACGCGTGCTTCTATATATTAAAAACACAATTCAACAAAATTAAGCCATAGAAATATAATGTGTACATTGTTTTGTACATATCGCTTAAGAGACTTTGTAACGCAAACGTATTTTCAACAATCTTTGGGTTTTTCCAGCAATGCCGCAACTATGAAGAACGTCCGTTCTTATAATGCAACCACTGCAATCCATTCCCTATCCACAGTCATATAGTAAGTCTGGGCAAACCGCCCAGGTTTTACAATAGCGAATGCAAATTAAAGAATCCTGTATCCTAATTGTTGCAGCTGGTGGAAACTTAACTGCATTCGAAACATGTTTAATTGATAAGCATAGTATAATTTAGCCATCATCTAGAGAGTTGTATCTTCTATAGTCTTAATATTGCTTACCGTCCTTAGCACAGTCACCGGTCCCTTGACGGCTGTGACACTCCGATCTTGAGATTGGTTTTGATGCGTCATGAGCACGGAATTCTAATGATTTGGGTGCAACAGACGTTTTTCACATCTTCCCTGCATCTGTTACTATAGTCAGTAGTTACGCTACGTCATGATCAACAGTGACGTCAAATATAGCGAAATTATAGGGTCTACGTCGCGCTTATTCTATAGATAATATATATATATATATATAATATATATATACCCGCACACCGCGTCCCCCAGATGAAACGATCGCCCTCCTAGAAAAGAAGCAAAATCTCCGGAATTGTAGTTTTTGGTGCAGTTGAAGTTTCTGGTGAGCCTCAAATGGGTGCAGTTGAAAGTCTCACAGGGTGAAGGGCCTAATTGTGTTTTTAATGGGCCTGATGTTCTCCCGGATTTTGAAAACGTTGGCAGATACAATAATAGAGAGTGTATGAATGTGTGCATTCAGGTTCACGTTCATTTTGTTCCGTAGGCGGCATCCAGGTAATCACCATAGGCCTAATATGGGCAGAGTGCGTCATTTGTTTTCCTGTGGTTAGGGTTATAATGGTAATTTCCCAGACGTCGCACACGAACAAAAATTACTCATGTGGGTATATGTGGAGTGTGCGTACGTAAGCGCACGTGTGTGTCTGTGTGTGTGCGTGCAGCGCGTGCGTGTATGCTTATTAATATTACATAAATACAACCTTCGCATCACGTTTGGTAAACGTTTGTTGATTGACATACCCGCGTATACTGTCATATGCTATAAATACAAATGTAAAAGAGTTTGATTGTGATGATGGGGACAGATTATAACACTTTATAACAGTAATAGTAGCAACGCCTCTTTTAGAAAGAACTGTTGGCTCTGAGAAGAACCGTTTGTTTTGCACCAGCAGACAAACTACAACCAGGACGAACTGTCGCTAGCCCGCGATTCTTCCATTGACGTGTCACTGAGAATCATTTCGTCATGGAGCGAGGCTAGTCTGTCGGAGCATGCAGTCGCGTACTCGGAGAACATGGTGCGCGTGCCGTCGAGTACAATCAGACGCAGTCGCTGGCTGTACAAGAACGCCCTAGCTCCGTTCTTCTCGGCGCGTTCATAGCGCGCGCTCAGAGCCTCCATCTGATCGTTGATGAGCACCACTTGGCGACAGGCATACGCAAACCTGTCGTTGATCTGAGTGAACTGTTTCTCGAAGAAAGCCTCGTTATTCATCGTAGCGCTGGATGTTGTCTGACCAAGAGCAGAATAGTTGTGATGTTCGTACCACGACCACAACTTATATACACCTGTTGACGGTGACGTGTGACATGTGCAGTCGTAACATACTGTCAGCAGTTCATAAACATCATTTCTTGTGATTTCTCCCTTTACATGTCGCATTGTTCTGTCCTGTAGAATTCAAGAATCAATTACTTTGACACCTGCTGAGTTGATAAGACAATAGATGTCGGTATCTAGATGTCAGACTGTGTTTCGCAGTAGCTAATTGTTTCCACCATGCACTCTCTACCCAAACTTGTTAATTGCTCCCTTTCAAGCGGTGTCAGGTAGAGACGCGCCTAACTATGTGAGCTAAGTATCTCGACTGTGCACCATCAATTAGATATGTCTAGTTGTAGAAAGTTTACGAGAAAACTAGTAACGTGGACGTTACAATAATGGTCAAGTCACGTTAACACTTGGTTTTTAAGTGTTCAAGGAGATTCAGCGTTTTGATGAAAGTTGCATATTGTCCCATTATTTCGAAAATACCCAACTGAACCCCACACAGACTCCCACAGACATCCAACTGCACCCCACACAGACTCCCCAAACACCCCACTGCACCCCACACAGACTCCCCAAACACCCCACTGCACCCTACACATACTCCCCCAACTACTCCACTGCACCCCACACAGACTCTCCCAAACACCCCACTGCACCCCAGCCGTTGTAGGAATTTGACCGAATAGCCTATATATGACTTGTTTTTAAATTAATTAGTTTGGTAAGCGCAGTTTAGCTGTCGAGGGCGGAAAAGGCGATTTATAAATACATGAAGATTAATTGATTGTTTGGTTGTTGTAAAGCTAACATGTTTTAAATGTAGTTGCAGCGTTCGCGTTGGAGGAGTCACCCATCCAGCGACGAATGTAGGGGCCCCTTTTCAAATATTGTCCGATATATTGTGTAACTAAGTTTGATCATGTAAATAAGATACGCTCCTAGATACGCCTGTGCGTCCATCCTGTATAATAACTATATGTTACACGCTGTTATAACATCGTAACATGTTTACTTTCAGTGACACGTCAGATCTTCGGCCAAAGTAAGATACAATACTTTTCTAAGGAAAATAACAATTGTACATAGCGGCAACTAAGTTACAACAACAACAACAATATTAACAACAACAAAAACAGCGGTAGTTGCAACACTTATAGTATAAATCCTTTTAAGCAACATAAATAATAGCATGCGGTATGTGTGTACGTATGTTTTTCATATGTTATAGTATTCAACTATTTATTGCAATTTAATACACAAACGCGCATCCGCGCGCACACACACATACCCACATATACACACACAAACGAGCACACACATACAGAGACGAACTCACACACACACACACACACACACACACACACACACACACACACACACACACACATACACACACACACATACACACAAACGAGCACACACACACACACAAACGAACACACACACACACACACACACACACACACACACACACACACACAACCGCCCACGCAAACATTCACATGGTAATGCAGCAATACATTGCATGAAGACACTTGTATGAAGACATGCTTTATGGATTCCCAGGATTACAACTGACACATGCCATTATAGCTGCTTCTTCAGTTAGTTTGCCCATCGTGATTCTACTTCTAAGAATGGGTAGTTGTTTTAATCGTCGAAAGAAATGGGTGTAGTCGTTATATATGGTAACCTACGAAAGCTATACTGTTGTAATTTGTATAAAAGAAATCACTTACTTACTAAATCCCGTAACCGACTTGGTCATCGGCGGTACATAAGCGATCCTGCAGCTCCGATATTTGCTCGACCCGAGTCAACAACATACAGTATGGCCACATGTACGCGGATCATCGTAAGTATTACAGCGAAATATTAAAACAAACATTCAGTGTTGACCATTTTGTTCACCCCACTTTGCCCTAGTTCACTTAGCAGTATGTAGGAGAACCTGGCAATAGACAGTTATAACATTCTAGTGGTGGAATTATAAGAACGACCACCTTTCGCTCATTACTTACATCCAGTCTGGATGTGTCAATATCAATTGAAATACAACTGAATTAACTCTAACCACTGATTGTAGTGAAAGGCGCAGTATAAATTTAACATTATGAACGCTTTGGTGTTATTTTTTCAATAACTACGGCTGTCTTTGTTAAAACAACCTAAATCAATATATATGGCTTAATTGATACGTGGCTGACACTTATACATTGTAGACTGGAATGACATTGGCTACAACTACTTGGTGGGCAGTGACGGGAGGGCGTATGAAGGCCGAGGCTGGCGATACGAGGGCTCACACACTCGTGGCTACAACAGGAACGCTGTCGCCATCTCAGCCATAGGCAACTTCGAGACTCACCGACCAGGTGGCTCAATTGTGCAGGCCATAGCGAATCTCATCGACTGTGCAGTGAAGTGGGTGCGTTGTGTGTGTGTGTGTGTGTGTGTGTGTGTGTGTGTGTGTGTGTGTGTGTGTGTGTGTGTGTGTGTGTGTGTGTGTGTGTGTGTGTGTGTGTGTGTGTGCGTGTGTGCGTGTGTATGTGTTTGCTGTGTGTGCATATTGTGCGTGCGTGCGTGCTTGCGTGCGTGCGTGTGGAGTATTTGTTAAGATTTCCACAAGTACCAAACACAAACGTTGTATTTAAGCTTTACACATATTTATGCATGCGAGCGTACAGGAATTAGACGTTTGCATGAATATATGTATGCATGTATGCATGCGTGTATGTATGCATGTATGTATGCATGTATGTATGCATGTATGCGTATGTGCGCGTCCGTATTCGTGTGTGTGCATGCATGCGTATGTTTGTGTGCGTGCGTGCCTGCTTGCGTGCGTGTGTGCGTTCGTTCGTGCGTGCGTGCGTGTGTGCGTGCGTGCGTGCGTGCGTGCGTGCGTGCGTGCGTGCGTGCGTGCGTGCGTGCGTGCGTGCGTGCGTGCGTGCGTGCGTGCGTGCGTGCGTGCGTGCGTGGGTATTGGTGGGTGGTGAACTCCGAGCGGCAAATTTTCAGAGATTAATTTACAATCCCTAGAATAGGACGTAATACCTATCTTTTCGACATACCCCATATATGTCAACAGTGAAGCATTGCTAGGGCGGGGGCGGATACTATAATAACAAAATTGAGCGCAAAAGACGTTTTAGTTCAGCTACCGTTTTCTTTGTCTTCTTTTTCTCTGAGTTCCACATGTCTCCCAAACGCAACTACCGTTTGGGCGCCATGTTACATGAATGTCTAGATTTCTAGTATGTCGAAACTCCGCAAGGTGTCACCATTGGAAACACCGGGGATCCCGCGGGAATATTCCGCGATTGGAGAACTGACAAGTGATGCCATTCACATTGTCCAATGGAGTTAATTCATTCCAAGAAGTGAATCCTAACCGGCTCTGAGCGACGTTTAGACGAGTAAACGACGTTGCTGGAAATCTGCGATTTTGTATGACTATAAATGACTCTTTGTGGCGTACGGAATAGCTATGAGGCGGCAATTTCGGCATATTTTGGGCGAGGCGGCATAGAAAAACGGCGAGACGGCCCGCCTTGCTCGTCGTATACCAGGGGAAAACAGTGTCAAGATTCTGACCTTTTATGGGTAAATCATTTGTTAGGAGCGTAAAACGTAATGTGCACGTAATACGTAAATGTAACTTAACAATAGCAGGAACTATGCGCTCGCGGCAAATACTTCGGGAAAACGGCTCCTGCGTCATGCAACATGAAGTAGATGCTGACACAGTAATACGTATATCTACCCTCCTGCCAATACATAGCAATATGAGTATTATTTGGCAATTCTACACTTTCAAAACTAGGACCTATCGATGGGCGTGAACTTCATATTCTCTCCGACCATCGTCATTTTGAACAAACAACGAGTATCTGCGAGCGCGTTGTGGTATTTATGTAACGATGCTGTGTGTTTTCTAACATCTGGTAAATAATACTACCACGACTGTCATCTACCAAGGCATCCCGTCAGGTGACGGGCATTTTTGCTAGTACTATATAATAACATATATTTTATTTTGTTTACTCAACAAGGTGTTCTCGATCCCAATTTCAAGATCTATGGTCACATCCAGGTAAAGACTACAGACTGTCCAGGAAAATACCTATACGACTACGTCAAGGCTTCTAGCCACTACAGCACCAATGTGAATTAAATTGAACGGACTGACCACCGATGGTTATGTGCAAGCCAGCTAAGATGGTTGGCCAAGTACTTCGCAGAGTCAGTTTTTAATTAAATTAAAAACTTCATTCCTGATTAATAATAGTCTGTTGTTCTTTAACTTAGCAATATGATGCTAAGTCCAACTACATGTCCTCCGTCTTCAGACACAACATGTCTCTCGTCCTCAGACACTACATGTCTCTTGTCATCAGACACAACACGGTTCTCGTCCTCAGACACTACATATCTCTAGTCAGCAGACACTACGTATCTCTCGTCCTCAGACACTACATATATCTAGTCATCAGACACAACACGGTTCTCGTCCTCAGACTCTACATGTCTCTAGTCAGCAGACACTACATGTCTCTCGTCCTCAGACACTACATGTCTCTAGTCATCAGACACAACACGGTTCTCGTCCTTAGACACTACATATCTCTAGTCAGCAGACACTACGTGTCTCTCGTCCTCAGACACTACATATCTCTAGTCATCAGACACAACACGGTTCTCGTCCTCAGATACCACATATCTCTAGTCAGCAGACACTACATGTCTCTCGTCTTCAGACACTACATGTCTCTAGTCATCAGACACAACATATATCTAGTCAGCAGACACTACGTGTCTCTCGTCCTCAGAGACTACATATCTCTAGTCATCAGACACTACATGTCTCTCGTCCCCAGATACTACATGTCTCTCGTCCCCGGACACTACATGTCTCTCGTCCCCATCCCCTACTCAACGTGGCGTGTTTCTCGTGAGAGAGATATCAACATTTGAACTATCCCTACAATACGTAAGTTCGCCAGTGATAGGGAGAGCGAGGTGCCGGACACCAACGCCATGTTAATATGCTTCGTTGAACTGTTAAACGACGACGTGGTGTAGAAAAAACTAAAAACGGCCCTGTTCCCCGAAGCTCTGGCGAACAAGATTTACGCGCTGACAATGACCATCACTGACCTAGCAAAAAGAAACTGAATGCAAACGAGGACCGAATTGTTACCCTGGAATGAAAGGTATCTGATTTCATCCAACAATTTCAAAAGTGTTAGAGAAAATAATATCTAGTCAATTAACTGCATACTTTTAATGATTCTGATCTATTTGTTAAAAGTCAATATGGTTTTAGGAAAAAACACTCTACCGAGTATGCATCACTTGAACTAGTAGATAGAATAATTACACAAATTTATAAACATGATGTTCCTTTCAGTATTTTTCTTGACCTCACTAAGGCCTTCGATACAATTGATAACTCGATACTATTACATAAACTAAGATATTATGGATTACAGGGTCCTACCTGTTTCGAGTGCGGTTCAATTTGCAGTGAGGGAGTTGAAAGCGGCGGCCAGAAGGAAGTAGTTTATAGCACGGAAACAGGGGATGTTCGGGGTCTGAGGAGACGTTCCTTCCCTTTCTCTCTGCCCGTTGCCTGTATAGATCTTCTAGAGTGGTCTGTTTTTTCCCACCACCTTGCCACTAACCCTGACTGTTCGTGCCAGAGTGTTGCGATGCACGATACTCAGGCCGCCGTACCACACAAGAAACCCAAATGTAATAGAGCTTTCTATGTAGCATATGTAGAAGGTTTGTAGAACATGTGTGCTGACACTGAGTGACCTGAGCTTGCGTAAGAAATACAGCTTTTGCTGGCACTTTCTGTTAATTACCGCTGTGTTTTCACCAAATGTGAGCTTTGCATCAATGATAGTGCCGAGATATCAGAGTGATTATAACTGTGATCATACATTTCCCTACAAGTGTCACACATGTACGCCTTCTCATCAGTGAGTGTGCACACGTTTATGAAGATTATCACCGTGTTCATACATTCCCTATAAGTGTCCCACAAGTACACTTTCCCAACAGTGAGTGTGCACATGTTCACGGTGATTGTCCCTACAAGTGTCACGTTTAGGGTTTCTCTTCAGCGTGCTTCACATTGTTTGTCAATGTCCTCCATGTCTAACAAGTTGTCAACTGAAATAAAATGAAAGCATGACAAAATATATGTATATGTATGCACATACAATATTTATAATACATAACTGACCATGTTATACAATTCAAATTTTAAATGATAAATTGTGCCTACTTCACCCATGATATGTTTCTCGTGATCTGAAGGTGTTGGAAGCTGCAAGTAGAACATATGTTGTTGCATGTGGGGTTGCTCACTCTTCAAACATCTCTTTATCTTTCTGGAAATGTTGTTCTTTTCTGTCTTTGTTGCATTAACATCAAGCTGAAAAGCATTGCATTGCTGCATTTATATTACGTTTTCAAAAATAAAACAATACCGGCAATTGTAAATAGATAAAATAAAGGTTATACCTACACACACCACACATACATACACACACCACACTCCACACTCCACACTCCACACATCACACATCACACACCACACACCACACACCACACACCACACACCACACACCACACATCACACACCACACACCACACACCACACATCACACACCACACACCACACACCACACAAACATAACCATTTTACGTGAAGTTAAGACTACTGAATGCTGCCATTATTTTCACACACGTCACATTTGTTTCTAATCATTTAGAACAAACAAGTTTCACATAATGTGTGTGTGTGTGTGTGTGTGTGTGTGTGTGTGTGTGTGTGTGTGTGTGTGTGTGTGTGTGTGTGTGTGTGTGTGTGTGTGTGTGTGTGTGTGTGTGTGTGTGTGTGTGTGTGTGTGTATGTGCGTGAGATAATTATAAAACGGTATGAGCACTATATAGCACATGGCTTGAGATGTGACAGAAATTGTAATTCATCTAAATATATATTTAATTAAATACATTGTTGTTGTTTTCAAGCAAATCAAAAATAAGTATACATTTCTTCATATTGTGTGCAAAACTGCTGGTACCTTATACTCTGTAAATTTCAGAATATGACGAATGTGTAAGACAGCACCACGATTCATTTTCTTTGAATGTTGAATGATATTCTTGTGCGCCTCTGGCCCTTTTGTATTTGGGCGATCCTAGCAATTGATACTTCATGGATTACCGTATTTTATATTGGTGATAAGTCTTTAATTTCACCAACTTTTACATGATCAGCCAGTTAAAAATAATTAAAAATAATTTTGTATGCAGTAACAATTAAAAACTACTCCAACCAATTAACCAACGTGTAGGGAAGATGACCAATCATACAATGCCGTCCATCCACATTATGTGTCATCTTGAAGTTGATAGCTGACATTTCACATACATGATGATTAATTGCTGCAATTATTACGTGCATATATGTGTGTCTATGGATACGCGCGTGTGTGCGTGCGTGTGTGCGTGTGTGCGTGCGTGCGTGCGTGCGTGCGTGCGTGTGTGTGAGTGCGTATACAGATGGGGGCAGAAATTGTGTGTCCGATCATTTTTTTACTTTTTAGCAAAAACCCTTATCAACATTAATTACTTACAGAGCAGCAAATTCTGCAAACTAAAATTTCATAAAAGATACATAAAAAGTACCTACTACCTGTGTGTCATGTGAATCAGTGCGAGATCTGGCAGTGTATTCAAATAGACTAAGAGCATTAGAACACTAGCGTTCAGTGCCTCGATTTTTGACATGGCACGAATTTTCCAGTCATGAGTATATACTAGTGTTAGTAGTTATAATGTGGCTGATGATACCGGTCATGACCTAACATCAAAGGAAATCGGCGAAACATCAAAGGGTTTTGCGCGTTTTTTATTACTAGTGAGCCGTTTTACAGTAATCAGGAATGTTACTTATAAAAAACGTGTTTGATTGCTGATTGAAAGACCACACACGATGACGTGTGCGCGCCCTCTAGCGAGAATAATAATAATTAGTACTAATTAGTATGTGTATTAATTAGCGACTAATTAGTGCTAATTAGTAAAACTGCTAATGCTTCCCTCTAGTGAAAACACTAGTACTAATTACTGTAATAATTAAATAGTACTAATTAGTATATTGTGCGCGGTGCTGCCCTCTAGTGAATGAAATAAAGTACGCACTAGCGCCTCTAGCGGGGAAATCGGACATGGTTATATAGTGGTTAAGCGCGCGTGAGACGTAGTCAGTGTAGATCAGCGGTATGATGGAGCCTATACGTTTCGGAGGGTCGATGTCGTACCTGTCGAATTTTTATCCGTGTGGAATTGTGGCGTACGGTCGGGGTTTCAAATCTGTCGAGCACGCTTACCAGTTTAGAAAAGCGATGTTTAACGAAGACGAAGCAAGCGCGGAGTACATCAATTCGGCGTGGTCGGCCTATATAGCGAAGCGACGAAGTTACGGAATCAAGAAAACGAGAACGGGCGCCGAATGGGACGCCGTTAGAGTCGAGTGTATGAAGAGCCTGTTGATGAGTAAGGTCGGGGGGTCGAAAAAGTTCAGAGACGCCCTATTGGCTACCGGGGATGCCGAATTAGTGGAGTGGGTGCCGTCGAAAGAAGCCTTTTGGGGTTGCGCCTACGGGTATAAAGAAGGTCAGAACGTGTTCGGTAAATTGTTGATGGAGGTGCATCGTGAATATAGAAGAAACGAATAAAAGTCATCGTTCGTTATCGGCGCACCAGTCGTCGATATGGAAGGGACGTGGAAGCGTCCTTTTACGTGTATAGTGGCCTGCCCTACGGGGTGCGGCAAGACTACTTTTGTCGCTCGCCTGCTAAAGTTCGCTTCTTCTATGATCGTGCCGCCGCCGGAGAAAATCCTGTGGTGTTACGGCCAGTGCAAACCGCCTACGACTCTATGACAGCCGGTGTAGAGTTCGTAGACGGTTTGCCGGATCCGAAGCTTTTAGACACCAAAACGAGGACGCTTCTAGTACTCGACGACCTTATGGAGGAGACCGATAGAATAAAAAAGTCTTCACTACAACGCGTCCGTCGTACAGCTTCTGCAGAATCTCTTTCCGAAAGGGAAAGAAAACCGCACAATCAGTCTAAACGCGCAGTACATGGGCCTCTTCAAGAGCCCTCGGGACACGGGGCAAGTAGGTCACCTGGCGAAACAGATGTATCCGGGTAGAACCAATTACATGATGGAGGCCTTCAAAGATGCCACGTCAGCAGCCTATGGTTACCTCCTGGTGGACATGAAACAGGAAACGCCGGAAACCATGCGCCTGCGAACGGCCATTTCTCCCGACGATCGCATTCAGTACGTGTATGCGCCGACGAGAGTATAAAAAGAGGAGAGCGTCGCGGCCGACGTTATTCGTCAGGATGACAGAGCGCGTGAAGAGGCACATTCTGGCCCTGCAGCTGTTGCGTAGATACAAGAGGAATTCGGATCTGAGAAAAGCCGTAATCACGCACGCGGATTCCGATCTCATCTGTAGTCTGTGTGACTGCGCGTACAACATTCTGAGCGGGAACGTGAAATTATCGGCGAAACAGAAAAGTGTGCTGACAAAGTACAGGAACCATCTGCGCAAGCTAACGTCGACAAAAATACCCATCAAACAGAAGAGAGCCGTCTTGCAGACGGGTTCGGGTGCTTTTCTGACGGCGCTGCTGGCACCGTTGGCGAGCGCCTTTCTGCTCCTCCTCAGACAGGCAATAGGTTGATGCAGCACGCGAAGAAGATGGCGTTGGTAGACCCCCGGTTGGTGGAGCGTCTACTTCCGTTACTTCCGACCACGTCGCGTGTGATGAGTAGCCTGGACGACGACATGAAAACCGTTCTCGAGCGTCCGGATTTGTCCGAACGAGAAAAGGTACTGGCGTACAATCAACTGCTGAGTCGCTACAACGCGAGTGTCCGTAGTGAACGACAGAAGAGAGTCGTCGACGACCGACCTATCACCGCCGCAGCTGCCGCCGGACGACACGGAGAGCGAGATCGTGAAGAGCGTACCGAAAAATCTGAAAGAAAAGGCCCGCCTCCTGATGGCAAAACTGAAAACCGACCAGTTGATTCGCTGGAACGAACGAGGGGAGCTCGTGTACGACGGCGCGCCTATCGCCGGAAGCAACATGGTAGATCTAGTGAACAATCTCATGCGAAAGAGGAAGAAGACGCCCGCGCCGGTTGGCTGGGAAGCGTTCGGGGACCATATCAAGCGGTTGAACGTCCCTATGGAGCTCGTCGGTAACCCCCAGCGTCGAGCGTACATACAGCGCGCGGCGCAGAAGCGAAAGACCCGCCGCGCTCAATTTCTCGAACGTACGTCGTGGGCCTCCTTTTAAAGAGGTCGAGGAACGGCCGAGCCGCTCACAAGCTAGTATGCCCTCTCGAAGGTCGGTTCTCGTCGTCGCCGTCGCCGGCGTAGACGCGGCGGTTTTCGCCCTATACATCTGTATATTATTCGCCGTATCTCAGCCGTCGCTATGGCGTCCTGGTGGCCTCGTGGTGGTGCGCAACGAAAGCGTTCTCAACAACAACAACGGGACGACCGCCTGAAGCGCGTGTACTTTGACCCGAAACGGGCGGGCAGTTACGGCGGCGTCGACGCGTTGCACCGGGCGACCGTAGTACCCAAGCCGATCGTCGAGCGGTGGCTATCGGAGCAGGACGCCTATACGCTTCACAAACCGGTCAGACGACGTTTCAAACGACGTTACGTTATCGTGGGCGGACGAAACCAGCAGTGGCTAGCCGATCTCGTCGACGTGGCTCAACTGGAAAAAAAAAACGACGGTATAGCGTTCTTATTGACTGTCATCGACGTCTTCTCGAAGCGGGCGTGGTTCGTCCCGTTGAAGAGTAAATCCGGTCCGGCGCTTGTCACTGCTTTCGAGGGCCTGCTGTCGTCGCCGCCGAACGCCCTGCAGACCGACAAGGGGACGGAGTTTCTCAACAGGCCCCTTCAGAAACTTTTTTGAAGGCGCGCGGCATCCACCATTTCGTGACGCTCAACGAGGACACCAAAGCGAGTGTCGTGGAGCGCTTCAATCGTACGCTGAAGACGCGCATGTGGAGGTACTTTACGAAGCATCAGACGCTGAGGTACGTGGAGCCGTTGCAGGACTTCGTGCGGTCGTACAACAACGCCTACCATCGAAGCATCGGTAGGACGCTGGCGAGCGTCAACGCCGAGAATCAGGAGAGCGTGTGGCAGAGGCTGTACGGCGGCGGGTGTCGAAAAAGCAAGCCGAAACTGCGAGAGGGGGACCGCGTACGCATCAGCAAGGCGAAGGGGCGTTTCAAGAAAGGGTACATGCCTAACTGGAGCCAAGAACTCTTCACCGTCGTAGAATCGTATCCATCCAACCCTCCCGAGCTACAAAAAGTAATCGTCTCGAAGGATAAACTATATCGGGTGGAGGCTGTTCTACAGAGACGTCGTCGACGACGCGGTAGGGGTGAAGAAGTGCTCGTCAAATGTTCCGGCTATCCGGCCTCGTTCAACAGCTGGATCGACGCCAAGGCGCTCGTAGACTATAAGGGATGACGCGTTGGATGCGACATTCAGGGTGCTGGCGACTGCACGAGGCGGGGCTGTGCAACGGCTTTTCGTTCTTTATAAGGGGATGGAGCTGTATTAGAAGACGGCAGATTAGAAGACCGTGGATTTCGAGACCGCGATCGCCTGTGGACGGCGCTGCTGAGTAGCTGCCATGGCTACCTACTACCGAGTCCGTCTATGAGACGCGTTGGCATCATCTGACTTTTACGTGACGTTGCCGAGCAAAGCGTCTATGAAGGTGCACCCCGAAAACACGTTGACGCACTACACGATGAATCTGCCGCAAAGCGTCGACCTGTTGGGGCGATGGGAATGCGGGCTGGTGTCGCTACAGTACACGCATAGCTGGTATAACGTGAGAGAAGAGGACGCCTACTTCTTCTTGGCTTGCGGGACGGGGGATGCGAGCCTTTTCACCACCGCGGACGGGAGTACAATTCTCCGGCAAGGCAACATCCCTCACGGCTTTTATAACAGCTACTACGAGTTGTTACACAAAATCAACCAGACACTGACGAGACTAAGCACAGATAGAGTCAAGGCGCGCCTGGAGTATAGCCCCGTCTCTAACCGGATGACGATGCGTCTATCGGCGGGCGTCGAATTAAATACACCCCCGCGGAGCCACCTGAGAAAGATACTAGGCTTCGAGTCGGACCGTATCGCGATTCTCGTGGCGGCGTCGACCTACGTCGACGACGGCATGCCCGTAGCGTATTCCTTCGAGTTCGATGGGGACCACACGGTGGACATGAACGGTGGCGTCGACACCATGTACGTGTACACAGACATCGTGGAACCGCGCATCGACGGGGACGTATTCGCCCGCTCCTCCGAACCGTGCCCGCCTACGGATCGAAAGGGCTCATCGTATCGAACGTCTTTGATCGCGTCCAATACGTGCCGCTCCTGCGGCGCCAATTCGATTCGATCGAGATAGATATAAGAGACGACATCGGTCAGCCGATACCATTCGAGCACGGAAAAGTCGTGATGACGCTTCACATCAGACGCTACAAGTCGAAACTGTTCTAACGATGGCGGCGCTGGCGAGGAGGGGGCGCAACGTGTACTAGAACTACTACACTCGGCAGGTCGGCGGCAACCTGCCGTTGTTCATCGGCGGCAGATCGCAGCGGCCTGGGTAATCTCTTCGGCAGCCTATTTCGAAGCGCCATGCCGCTCATCAAGAGAGGAGCAGTAGCGCTGGACAAGCGCTCCCTCAATACGGGCGTGCGCGTGGCGCGGGACGTCGTCGCCGGCGGCAATTTGAAACAGTCGGTAAAGCGACGCGCGAAGGAGGCGGGCGCCAACCTGCTCGACTGGTTGTTGAACTCGCCGCCGCCACCGCCACCGCCGAAAAAGCGACGACGACGACGCATAAAACCGCCCGGCACGCCGCCGACGACCAGAAAGAAGAGGCGCCGTCGAAAGGAACAATCTGGACCTGGCGACCGCTAGACTGTACGTGCGCGTCAAGGTGGTGAAGGGGACGGCGCCGATCTCGCGACCGACAGCGTCGTGGCCCCGGTCAACAATTTCCTGCATTCGATGTTCAGTCAAGTCGACGTATCGCTGAACGGCACGCTCGTGACGTCGTCGACCAATACGTATCCGTACCGGGCCTACATCGAGACCCTGCTCAGTTACGGGTCCGACGCCAAAAGCTCGCAGCTCCAGGCCGACATGTGGTGCAAGGACACCGCCGGGCGCATGGAGACGGCGGGGAACAACAACGGCGGGTACGCGCATCGGCACAACTACATACACGGCAGCCGCGAGTTGGACATGTTGGAACGCCTGCACGTCGACGTGTTAATGCAAAACCGGTACCTGCTGAACGGCGTCGACGTAAAGATCCGACTGGTTCGAAGAAAGGACGCCTTCGATCCGGGATTCAAGATCGTCCTGCTGGAGACCTACCTGCAGGTGCGAAAGGCCAAGGTGAACCCGGTCGTCCAGCTCGGTCACATCAAAGCGCTGACGAAGGGGACGGCCAAGTACCCGATGCGTCGCGTCGACTGCAAGGTGTTCTCGATACCGCAGGGCACGATGTCTCATTCGCACGAGAACGTCTACCTGGGCACGCTCCCGAGACGCCTGTTCTTGTACCTGATCGACAATGACTCCTATAACGAGGCCTACGATAAAAACCCGTTCAACGAGAAGCACAGTGACATAAACTTCCTCGCCAGGTGCCGAGCAAGCCGCTGCAGCCGGACTTCGCGCATCGGCGCTACATCCGAAGCTACATGAACCTTTTCGCGGCGACGGGAAAACCGTACGAGGACGAGAGGATCGACCTGACGCGCGCCGAATTCGGCGACGGCTACACCGTCTTCGGCTTCGAACTGTCGCCCGACTGCTGCGACGGCGAACACTTCAACGTCGTGCGTAAGGGGAACCTGCGCGCCGAGATCCACTTCGCGCATGCGCTCCCCCGGACGGTGAACGTCGTCGTGTACGGGGAGTTCGAGACGGTGATCGAAATCGACAAGAACCGTAACGTCGTGTACGACTACTGAGATGGACACGTTTCAGCTGATACGTCGCCTGGCGGTCGACGCGTACACTAAAAACTTCGTCGTCGGCGTCGTGCCTAAAGACGAGCTACCTGGAAGGCGGCTCACCGCCTACCGACGGCGTTCGTGTGCAACACCGACGACGGAGACGAAACGGGTGGCCGTCTAAGTGAACGCCGACCGGCGAGGCGAGTACTTCGATTCGTACGGCCTGTCGCCGCTGCACGCCGACTTCCTCGCCTTCCTTCGCCGCAACTGCGACTCGTGGACGTACAACGACAAGAGACTGCAGAGCGGTGTATCTAACGTGTGCGGACAATATTGCGTCACCTACCCGCTCTTACTATGTCGCGGTATGCCGCTAAGCGGCTTCCAGTGCCTCCTCGGCCCCGATAGGGTGGCCAACGGCTCTCTCGTATTCGAATGGCTAAAGCCGCATTGAACGCTTATCGTTTGTTATTATTAGTAGACGACCGAGTATCCGAACCGAATTTGTCGGTCCTGCTGGTCGCGGGCTCCTCGCCGTACTAGGCAGGCAAGACCGAAGTAGTGAGGTTGTAGTAAATAAAGAAACGATGAAAACAGTACCGCGTGTTCACTCATTTTTATTAGCCGCTACACATACATACATACCCTAGGGGTAGGTAGGGGTCCCTCCCCCCTAGGGGTAGGTCCTACTACTAGGGGTCCCTAGGGGGTGGGTCCCCCTTACACGAGTATCGGCGCCATAGTGACGCCGTCGTCGAGCACGCGACGTTTGGCGTAGAAGTAGCTGAACGCCGCGCGCTCCTGAACGTACGTCAGCACGGACGATTCCTTCACTTCGAAGCCGCGGTCCCAGCCGCCGGCGCTCCGTCGGCCGCGTAGCACGCCGAGGAAGACGTCCTTGTCGACGTCGTTCTGACGCTTGCTCAGGCCCTTCGTGCTGTACTTGTCGCCGGTGCCGCCGCCGAAACAGAAGCATGTCTTGCTGCAGAGCGCAACGATTCCGCGACCGGACCATTCCACTTTGAAGAGGCCCGGCGTTCGCTTATCGTACCTGCGCCTTCTCGCCCAACACTCTTCGGGTGCGTCCCGCGCTCGGCCGGCGAGCCGGCACCGCACGTACGCCTCCACGTGCGCGACGCAGTGTTCCGACGGGAACCACTCTCCGCGGTGCCGGAAGTAGTGCTCGCGCTTAGCCGTCGCCACGAGGTCGTCGAGGTCGTGTCCCGCGAGGCTCAAATACGCCGAGTCCGTGTCCATCGCGCAGTACTGGAACAGGGGGCGCGGTATGTAGACGGCGATGAAATCGTAATAAAATTCCAGCATACGCAGTTTGGCGTACTGGTATACGAAGTAGCCGATCTGGATGGGCAGCGCCTACCGGACGGTTCGCTTGCTCAGCGCCACCTCGTAGAGACCGTCGGGAACGACGACGTCGAGCTGCCGGAAGCGTCGATCGTTGATCAGCGTCGCGGCGCCGGCGGACGTGCAGTACTTGATGTCGCGGTGGAGATCGACCCGCGTGATAGTTTCCCGTAGGAACTGTTCCCGAGAAATTTGAACGTATCGGCTACGATGGCCTTGTCCTTGTCGGCGTCGACCTCGCGTCGCGCGGCGGAGACCGTGTCGCCGAAGCGAAGAAAGCACGCGACCGGCTCCTACTCGACGATCTGGTAGACGCGCTCGACGACGAGTCCTTGCTGCAGTTACCACCGCAGTCGCGAATAGAATCTTGGCGCCGAAGTAGCTCCCCACGAGCATACGCTGAGGTCGGGCGAGGTGCGCGTGCGTTTCGGCGTACCGACGTATGAACGGGCTGAGATCGTCGCGCGCAATGTAGGCGTTATTGAAGATCGGCTGCATCTCGGCAAAGGCATCGCGGCGCGTCCGGAACGGCGATGTCGCACTCTACCAGGCCGAACAGAGTGCCGTCGAGTACGGCCTTCAGAATGGTCGACCGCGTAACGGCGCCACCGTCGGTCCAGCTCCGCGGCGGCGGCGGCGGTCTCGTCGCGCGCCACTGGCATTCCCACATCTCGATGACGATGACGAAGCGGCGAAGGTAGGCCGTGACGGCGGCCGTCTCGGCGTACAGTTGACTCATCGGCTTGCCGCTCACCTCATTCGTCGCCTTCCCCGTGCAATGGCAGCCGTGGAAGAAGCACCCTTGGAACTGGTACGCCGTCCGCGTCTCGCGATACTAGCCGTCGACCCGGTACTTGCCGATTCGCTTCTCGCTTCCGTTGAGCCTTCCCACGTCAGCCACTCCACGGACAGGCGGCCGTAGCGGTGCACGTGTTCCGGCCGAAAGGCGTTCTCCGTGCGACGGCGCGTGTACTACCCCGTCGGCATCTCCTGCGTGATCGCCCATAGATAGAGGCCGTTTGCGTCGAGTCGACGATCGAGCGGCAGGGTCACGCCGACTCGTCGTACTCGTCGCGCCGGAGAAAGGTCACGTCGGCCTCGTGATAGCGCGTGAAAATGATCGAGGGGCCGCCGACGATCTGCAATTGCAGGAGCCGGTGCAGGTCCTTGTTCGGTTCGCTGAAGAGCGTGAAGTGGAGCGTCGACGGCAGATAGTTGAACAGGTACAGCAGCGTTAGGCCCAGTACGCAGAAGACGTCCTTGAACATGTCGATGAGGCGCTCCCGATAGAAGGCGAACTGTTTGTCGACGGCCTCCAAGAACGGCACCACGGCCTTATTGTTATACCAGACGAGGTAGTCCCGCACCGTCGTCATCCCCTCGTTGCGCCATACCTTCGCGCAAACTCGTACTCGGCTGCGGAGATTCCTTCGCGCTTCAGGTGGCTGTAGAAGGCCTCGCACGGCGGTAGTTCCGTATCGTCCAGTTTTTGCAGGTCGTCGAGGTACTCGTAGGGAAAGTGACGTTTCGTCGCCGCGCAGCCGTAGGCCTTCAGAAACTTATCGTAGCTGACGCCGGGGCCAGGTAGTTGGAGATGTCCAGGAACTTGAGCGTCGCCGTCGTCAGACACATGAAGTTGTTCTGACGCTTGATCGTAAACGCCGACGAGATGCTCTGCGTCTCGCTGGTCATGAACAGGGGCGTCAGATACTTCTTGACGACGTTCAAATCATATTTTCCGGAATTGAAGCCGAGGACGGAGAGGCGGCGCAAATGCATCTACAGGCGATCGGCGAGGACGGTGTACGGGCTCTTATCGCGCGACGCCTCCTTCTCCTTCGCGCGAGCTCGCCATTCGTCGTCGAGCGCGGCGATCGCCTCGAAGGTCGCGTCGTACGACGGTCGCAGAGCCGCGCACGCCGTCTCGCTCATGGCCTCCAGGGCGCCGATCAGGCGCTTCGCGAGCTCGCCCGAATCGCCGGTCGTGACGAAGCAGCGCGCCGTCTCGTGCTTGGGGACGTTCGAGGCGACGCTCATGCTGAGTAGCTCGTGTCAGGCTATCCAGCGGCATTTGGCGCTGTCTGCCGGCAGGTCGCGATCTTCGAAGTAGCACTCGAAGTCGTACGTCGCCCTGTAGTGGTATTAGCGCAGCCGTTCGTCCACGTAGACGCCCTCGTCCTCCAGCTGTTGAAACACGGACGGCGTCGGATGGTAGACGCCGCCGGGAAAGACGTGGCGAACGCCGTCCTCGCACGTCGCCTCGTGACGCCGCAGTCGATAAGCGGACGGACACAGCGTGCCGCCGCATTTGCTGCATAGGTACGAGCGACAGAACATCGAAACGTCGGTTATCAACGAATAGTGCGTCTCGCACAGATTGACGTTCTTGGTAGTCGGGTAGCGGTTGTGGGAGCTACGGACCAATTCCGCGGTCCCGTTACACGCCGTCAGTCGATACACGGTCACATTTGTCACGAAGACTGTCTCCACCCGGTCGAGTTCGTTCAGCGGAACGCCGGCGAACGCATAGTAGGGTTGGTCGCCGCTGTGGTCGGCGTAGAGCCGTTAGGCCAATTTCGTCAAATCGACTACGCGGTAGTCGGCGTCCCGATGCAGCGCCAGACAGCGGAAGAGGCACAGGTTATCGGTGTACGGCCGATTGTGTTGATCTTTCTTTAGACCGATGAGCGCCTTGTTGGCGAACAGATAGTCGGGGAGTCGCTGCCGCGCGGCGCATCCGATAGGATGGTTGATGCTCGCGTTAAGAAAGTAGGTAACGTTCGTCACCAATTCGGCGATCCACCCCGAGTCGGGTCTCTGCGCAATCACGTACTGGAGAACGTCGGGCTGACGGACGGCGTCGAGGAATCGTTCGAACGACGCGGCGTCGGTAACGAGGACGGGCGACTCGAGATAGCGACCGCAACAGTTACAGGACGAATGGTAGTACCGGTAACGGCCCGTGTCCTTGTGACGAAGAATAAAACCGAAACTTAAGTTAATCTTAAACGCTCGAGTCTGCTACTCGAACATCAGTCGTAGTCGGGCGTCGAGCGCGGCCGTGTCCAAACAGTCGGTCATTTCGAAGTTGTACCTCGACTGGACGGGACCGCGCGCCGTAGACGTGCGGATGCTAGACCAGTGCTCGCGAACGGTACGCAATAGGCCATCGTCGAAGCGCGGTGGCGGTGGTGGTGGTGGTGGTGGTGGCGGCTTACCGCAGGTCTTTAGATGCCTCACCATATTTTTGCGAAGGGGGAACGTTCGATCGCATTTCGGACACGCGTGATGTTCACCACTACTACTACCGTCGCAGCTTTTCAGATGCTTCAACATTTTGAAGCGACGGGCGTACGATCGACCGCATTTCGGGCATTCGTACATTGTATATGTCAGCAGCGGCGTGCGTCCGGTCGTAGTCGATGTCGGACCGATATTAACTACGAAGAATCACCGATACCGACTATAAAGCCGCGCGCAAAACGTCCGCTAGGTGGCGACCACGCTAGGTGGCAGCGCTGTCGACGTTTTCGTCGTACATTAAACGCGGGGTTCTCACTGTGTGGAGGTGGACTCTTGCACCTAGTGGCAGCGCTGTCCGTTAGGCTCTAGCATCGCGCGGCGGAAGGTTTTCGTGCAAGACGCGCGCTATCATTGGTGTTTGTTTTCTTACTGCGCGGAGGCGGCACTGAAAAATTGTTCGTTGGAGCACTAGCATCGCGCAGCAGTGGCTTTTCGCACGACGCCAGGTTGCAGCGCTGGCTCTAGCATCGCGCGGCGGAGGGTTTTCGCGCGAAACGCTCTATCACTGGGGTTTGTTTTCTCACTGCTCGGTGGCGACACCGAGGAATTGTTCGTCGGGGCACTAGCATCGCGCAGCGGTGGCTTTTCACACGATGCCATGTGACAGCGCTTGCCATGGGGGACTAGCATCGCGCAGCAGTGATTTTTCGTGCGCCGTCAGGTGGCAGCGTTGTCGATGTTGACTACCGTTAGTGGATCTGGTATCGTGCAGCGTGTTTTGTTTTCTCATGAGGCGGGGAATTGTCATTAAAAGTCGGGGCTCTAGCATCGCGCCACTGGGGTAGTGGGCTTTTCGATGTTTGTTTTCTCAATGCGCGCAGGCGAGCTTACCTCGGGTAGCAGCGCTTGCCATGGAGCACTAGCATCGCGTGGCGTTGTGCGACGCCAGGTGGCAGCGCTGTCGACGTCGACTGCCGTTAGAGGAACGAAGTTGTCATTCGTCGTACAAGTCTGTTCGCTGGGGCTCTAGCATCGCACAGCGTGTTTTGTTTTCTCATGAGGCGCGCCATCGGGTTGCAGCGCTGTCGACTACCGTTAGAGGAACGAGGAGGCGGGCGTACGTTTTCAACGTTTTATTGCAACAAACATACATACGTACATAAGGCCACGATGATCGCGCATGTAAGGCTTTATGCCACAGTAATATGTCAGGCTTTATACCACGAGTCAACATGTAAGGCTTTACGCCAGAGTAATGTTCACGGTCAACATGTAAGGCTTTATGCCACAGTAATGTTCACGGCGACGTGTTATAATGTCACGCAAGCTAGGCTTTATGCCACGAGTCAACAGTAGTGTTCATGGCGACGTGTTATAATGTCACGCAAGCTAGGCTTTATGCCACGAGTCAACATGTAAGGCTTCACGCCACAGTATCAGGCTTTATGCCACGAGTCAACATGTAAGGCTTTACGCCACAGTAATGTTCACCGTCAGGCTTTATGCCACGAGTCAACATGCAAGGCTTTATGCCACAGTAATGTTCACGGCGACGTGTTATAATGTCAGGCAAGCTAAAACGACATACATGTCAGGGTAGGCTTCACCTATTAGCAATATAAGCTAGCTAGCTCTCTCTTCACCGTGAAATAAACAGCGCTACATAACGGCTTCACCTATTAGCATGATATAAGCTCTCTTCACCATTACGTGGTGAACAGCGCCACCTAATGTCAATCACCGAGGCACGCTCTCTTCAGCAGATAGTGCTGCACCGCCGTCTCCAGGAGCGCGCGTTCGAGGGACGGCGTCCAGTTCGTCCCCATCAGCCAATCAGCGACGTGGCGCACGAGTGCCCGTTCCGTCATTCGATTCGCACCGGGAACGCATTGATCTTCAAGTACGCCGATCAGTCGCATAGCGGTCGGCAACAGCGATCTCTGCAGAAAGGTGTCGAGCGCCAGATTAAAAACAGGATCAGTTAGGGCCTTCACGATGTCGTATACAAGACGATATCGTCGGCTTGGCTTCCTGCCGCGATAGCAAATCATATGCACAAACGGGCAGCCTTCCTCAGGCGGACACTCACCACAATTTTCCCGCGCAATCTCCATCACCTTTTCACCGACTAATTCGGCAAAAGTATTCATCATACAGCGCTGGCGTCCACCATACGAATGTATGAGGCGCCACTCCAGGTCGGCTTGGCAGGTCGGCGTGCTCACCAGCTCGTCTCGTTTGTTGCTGGCCCACGGAATAAAATCATCCGATGACACGGTTGCGTACGTCGGGGACGGCAGCGGCGACTGCGTAGCTTCAGTGTACGAAGGCAGGCGAACCGGTGTTTCTCTTTTCAGCGGATAAGGCGCGTCAATTTTGGCGCACTTCTCGGCCGGGGACGAAACCTCCTCCTCGGGGTCGAGCAAAGCGGCGGCGATTACGGCATCTTACAGCAAGAAGCGAGGCGTTAGTCATTCACGGGTGAACGCGCGCTTTATTCACTCGCCTTCGAGACAACACTCACACTCCGGACATTGCACGTGTCCAGAATCCCACCCCATACGGTCTTTTGCACGGTCACCTCCAGGATTGTTCCGATTAGGGTCGATACAACAGTGTCTCGCAGCTTCTCTGGCATCATGTCGGCCAGATAGTCGGCATCGTAATCGACGAGCAACGACATCGATTCGTCGAATAGAGTAAGCGAAAGGCCCACCTCATCATCATCAGCGCCCCCGGCTCCTTGCACCAGGGTGCGCACCGAAAAATAACTTTTCGTCTTCACTTGTACTCCGTGCACCGCGCACACCATAGTGCCGCTTGGGAGACCTCGCAATTTGCGCTTACAACTACAACAGCCCGTGTACGTGCATTTACTTTTCCATGCGATGCCAGTAATTTTCACGGGTATAGAAATCTTATATACACCATCCGGCGCCTGTAGAAACTCTTTCAAAGTTAGCGGATCCGGCGCGAACAAACTCACCAAGGACGCGTCGACGCTGGCCGAAGTATCGCCCGCCTGCGTGGCACCGACGTCGGCGCCTAAAGACGATGAGGCGGCCGTCTCTGCAGGAGCTTTGATCGTATTTTCAGCCGCCACTGCCTTCAGCTTTTTAATCTTTTTCGGCGCGTCTCCCAGCATGGGCGGCATGATGTCAAGAGCAACGACGATCTGCAACACACGAAGTTACCACACCGACAATAAGGGAATACAGAAGTGCGCGCTCGTCCGCCCCTATTTATATTAGCATAACGCATAGCTCCCGTGTACTAGCGCACGCGCGCCAGAAAACAGCCCATTCTCGCAAGGTTACTAAACCTGAAAAAAATCTATCGGTCACGTTAGTGCATAAACAGAACGTCGCTTTTATTTTCTAATATATATTTACCATAAGATTCTCTAGTCCTTAAATAGCATTATAGACCGTTTCTTTTACGCAATTAACTATTTATTAAGGCTTTACGCACTTATGTAGCCAGTTACGTAAGTGACCTATGTTAGCGCTTATGTAAGGAAGGCTAAGTGCCGATTGTCATGCCTTCGAAACTTCGCCTACAGTTGCCGCGTAAACAAGTGAGCGTCATTCTTTCGACCGACGAACAACGAACAACACGCACAATCGAGCACCGCCGCAATGAACAACGAAACGCCCAACGTCCAGGAGCGAGGTATGTTTCCTCCTTCAACGATACTAACTAAAATAACGGCTTTCCTTCGAATAACTACAATTTATATGTTTCTTCCCTAACTAAAATAACGGATCAACGATACTAACTGAAAAACATTTTATTTACAGACGATCAATTAACGGCTTTGAAACGTTTCAAGTGACACATGGAACGACCATTATATTACTTTCTAAACAAAACGGTTTCGTCAGACCGCCCGGAATTAAGCGTGACGACATGATTGTTTTGGATACAACACCGCGTGAACAACAGGGGGGACGCGGTGTTCTATTCATCGCGCGCCGACGCACTACCGATTCAGCCAAATGACAATCTGTTTTACAGATCATTCACACGCCACATCTACATTGCGCCCGGCCTTGAGCATAAAACCGTTGCCATCGGCCGTGGTATGTGCCTACACATCATCCGCCAACCAATCGCCGGCCCTTCGCCCACTCGCCACCAAGCGTCGCCCGCTCATCCCCCACCCGTCGACCCAACGAAAGCGTCGCCCGCTCGGCTTGTCGTTATTTCTTCACCGCCGACAAACCTGCCAACCGCACGTGTCATTGGAGTACGCCGCCCGAAGCCACCGAAGCCACCAAGTATTCTCGATCCCGACCGCGATGGAGAAACTGACGTAACATACCATCCCTCTGTACCCCATTATACCGTCCCGGATGATGCGAATCAACGACACGGCTTTGGGCCCGTCCCATCAGAGTGGCAAAGGGACTACTAATTTTCATTTATGAACGACCGAAAATAAAAATATATATCACCGTTTCCTTTCTTATGTTCAATCCTTGCACACGACCAGCTTATTCCAAATACAAGTAACAGCTGTTACCACCGCTACACAATGATCCAGCAGCGTTATAAAATGCGCCGCGCAGAACTGTTACCACCGCCACACAATAATAATCCAGCGTCACAAAAATGCTCCGCACAGAACCAGCCAACTTTATCATTAAACCGCACTGCGCCCGGTTAACGCGCAACCAAATTCACCGCAGCCGCACAAAGCGCCAACAACATATTTTCACCACTACTAATATATTTCTCACCGTTTCCTTTCTTATGTTCAATCCTTGCACACGACCAGCTTATTCCAAATACAAGTTACAGCAGTTACCACCGCTACACAATAATCCAACAGCGTTATAAAATGCGCCGCGCAGAACCGATACAGCATATTCCAAATAATGCGCGCACACAGCTGTTACTACCGCCACACAATAATAATCCAGCGTAATAAAATGCTCCGCACAGAACCAGCCAACTTTATCATTAAACCGCACCGCACTGCGCCCGCTTAACGCACACCCAAATTCATCGCAGCCGCACAAAGCGTCAACAACATATTTTCACCACTACCCAAACAATGCCGTAATACGATACCCATTTGGCCGTGAGTCGTGACGACCAGGCCGTTCCGATAACCCCTGCACTTTCAGCGACGCAAGCAGCAGATTGAGGCAAGCTAAGTGCCTAGAGGGCGTACTTCACTCTATACTTTTCTGCCTCGAATATCAGCACTAATTAGTCAACTATTTAGCAAAGTCAGCACATTCTAATTAGTACTAGTGTTTTCACTAGAGGGTAGTACTAGCAGTTTCACTAATTAGCATTAATTATTCGCTAATTATTTATTATACTAATTAGTACTAATTAATTATTACATTAATTAGTACTAGTGTTTTTACTAGAGGGAGGCACTAGCAGGTTTACTAATTAGCACTAATTAGTCGCTAATTAATAATTAGTACTAATTAATTATTACAGTAATTAGTACTAGTGTTTTCACTAGAGGGAGGCACTAGCAGTTTTACTAATTAGACTAATTAGTCGCTAATTAATACACATACTAATTAGTACTAATTATTATTATTCTCGCTAGAGGGCGCGCACACGTCATCGTGTATGGTCTTTCAATCAGCAATCAATCACGTTTTTTATAAGTAACATTCCTGATTACTGCAAAAAACGGCTCACTAGTAATACAAAACGCGCAAAACCCTTTGATGTTTCGCCGATTTCCTTTGATGTTAGGTCATGACCGGTATCCTCAGCCACATTATAACTACTGGTGTTGCATAAATTGGTCATAGTTAATGGAATAACTATATAAGCCGTTTTGCAAAGAAACCAGATCAAATTTTTACAAAAAAATATAAATATTATAAATCACTAGCTGTTTGTTACTTACGTGTAATCAATACAATGCAAACAAAGTGACAACAAAAGTTGCTAAACCTAAGGCTAAGACTAATTGAAACGCTTACAATTTGTTGTTTATATAAAGTTTCTAATAAGCCTAATTACATGGTATTTAAAAGCGGTAGGTGATACACATATGTATAATAAAAACATCATAAATAACAAAATTGCACAGTAATAAAATTATGGTATGACAGTGACACATATCATACTCATAGCGTCCATTGGGCTCTGGACGTCAACTCAAACTCAAGGCCATCACAAATGACAATGTTCGCGCGTCGCGAAATTCGAGTATTAACTCCATTCTTTTTCGTCCGTTTTCTCACCACATAATGAAATTAACGGTTTTCTCAGATAAATGTCATCGCTTAGTACGTATACGTTTTCATCTTGACGTTCTTCCCCTCCCATCATTCTCAAGATGTATATTTATGAGATGGGAGAAGGTACACGCGAATATCTGACGTCAGTAGTAAAGTGAGAGCCACCTATCGAACGATGGAGCGCCAACTGGCCGTGGAGGGGTAGCACGAAGCGCGCTTCCTCAGATTCTTCACTTTTATAGCTTCTTTTAACGTTGTATTGTATTTCGCTGATTCCCGATGCGCGCAGATTGTGGACTGACTTGCCAGCATGATGTTATGATCCTGCGTCAACTGCGTACACCACAGGTACAAACCCATGTCGCTCCTATCAGACTTACATGTCACTACAATAGACCTGTTTACTGACGACTCGCGATGAGGCAGCGCGCATACTGGCGGCAGAGACAAACATGCACAAGACACTGAGACAGTGGGCTGTAGCGTGAGTGTTTACGTCTGTGTATTATCTTGTAATTGTATCTTGATTGTAATATATAATGGAAGGCCTGCTGCAAATATGGCCTAGTGTCGGTACAGATTGTATGCAGTGGCATATTTTCCCGAAATGAGTTTTCGTCGTTCAAAACCCGTAAATATTTCACTATAGCAAATTCTCCTAAACACGTTTGCCATCAATCGAAAAATAATAATTTCCACCTTTTAGAATTGTTATAATAAATACTTTAAAATGTTGCAATTTTCTTACATAGATTCTTATTTATTTCAAATTTTTTTCATCAAATTTATAAATGGTATTATTCGATTTGCAACGAAACTATTCCATAGTTTATGAATAGTGGATTTTATTGTGTAATGTCATAAAGATTTATTTGTAAAAAGTCGGGTAAATAAAACATTGCAAGAGAAGCTGTCTGTAGGATTCGAACCCACGATCACAATGGCAACAATCAAGATTTAACCAAATTTAACAAGATTGCCACCCAGAGAATTAGCTCTAGATGGCAGGTGGACAAGGAAGCCTTTTGGCTTATCGAGAGTCCAACACTTTTTATGTACGTGTATCCCGCCCTTCTGAGGCATGTGTCGATTTTATTTTTAAACATATTCACGCTACTGGCACCCACACAATCAGCAGGTAATCTGTTCCATTCATTTACAGTCCTTTGTCAAAATTATAACTTTCTTATATCTAATCTACACTGCTCCTTTACTTATGTAACTTCGTGTCATCTAGTCCTTCTATCTTTCTTAACCGAGAAGAAAATATTTATATAATTATGTTCATAACCATTCAATATTTTAAACACTTCTATCTGATCTCCTCTCAATCTCCTGGTCTCTATAGTGTTGTTAAACCGCATTCGTTTAGGCATATTTCGTAACTAAGATCCCTCAGTTTTTGTATCATTTTAGTCGCTCTCCTCTGTACTCTTTCTAGCATATCTATGTCCTTCCTGCGATATGGCCTCCACGCTTGAATACAATATTCTAAATGAGGCCTAACTATTGTTTTTGTACAGCGGTATTATTAGTTAGTTTTCCTTATACGCTATGTTTCGCCTTAATAATCCAAGGATTTGATTCCTTGGAAGCTGCATTTCTATAAAGTTCTGAAACCTTCATATCCGTACTAATGGTTAACCCTAAGTTTTTTTCTTTTACAGTAGTACTTAGTACAGTACCACCCATTCTATATTGTACATCTTCGTTCCCATGACCATTTACATTTCCAAAAATTGAACAACATTTGCCATCATAAAATAGTTATACAGTTAAGTATTACAATGTTGGCGTCTCACATCTTAGCTCGAAAACGCCAGAAGATAATGAGTGAGAGAAGCGGACAACAGCAGAGTCTGCCTCATACATTCAAAACGTCCACAAAAAAAGAACAGCGTTTCGCACCGGTCCAAACCGCCATCACCCCACCAATACGTCACAGCGATTTTGAATGATCCAAAATGGTTTCCAAACCGACACTTGGTATCCTCCGGATTCAAGTGTCTTAATAACGTATGTTAGTGCATGTTCCAGTCGATAGGTGGCGCCCCTCTATAGAACTATGGTTGTCAGTGATACGTGGTGACGGCCAAAACATCTTTACCTGTACGGTAACGTCTTACAGTTTTTGTAGGACTTTTTGAACTAATGCAACCATCTGCACAACAACGCCATGCAATTCACGTTTCTGTTCGTTGCAGGTCACTCCCGAATAGTCTTCTGGACAGACGCATGTGAAGCCACCCGTGACGTGAACACACCTTGCTCCATTCTGACACGGCTGACCCTGGCACCCATCTACAAAGACCCACATACTTAGTTACAACTGTTTACGATGAAAACGACAATGTATAACAGTATGTCTACATATAGACGACGACACAACGGTCTCTCTACATATAACAATGATGCAACTCACGGTTATGTTCGTTGCAGGTCACTCCCGAGTAGTCTTCTGAACAGACGCATGTGAAGCCACCCGTGACGTGAACACACGTTGCTCCATTCTGACATGGCTGACCCTGGCATTCAACTACAAAGACACAATATTTTCTTGATTAAAAATATGGATGTAGAACACGATAACATACTATATTTTCTCCAAATAGTGATCCATATTTTACTGAGTCTTGCTTAAATGTAATACGAAAAAGTATATTGAGACTGACAAACATTGCGCACAGAATTCCATGTCATCCTGACATGTTATTTGCTTTATATGTAGTATAATTAATAAGTATTATTCTACACATACGTATGACAACATTGAATATAACAAAACCAAAGGAAAGAAACGTTATTCCATTATATGGAATACACGATCTAAGTAAGACATGGAAACTAACACAATTTATGCCACGTTCACCTACAGTTCACTACTACCTAGGATCCTACTAGTCGCAACTAGCGAGTAGGCCCTACTCGCTCCTAGCCGCTAGTAAATGTCTGTGTGAACGTCACTCGCTGCAATGTTCACACTGAAAGCTAGTATTAAACGCTACGAATGTTACTGCAACCGAAATACTATATTGCGGATCTATGTTGATTTAATGTTTATGATATGGATAATGATATGTTGAAAACTTTCAAAATTGGTAAAGTGCTTTTCGAAATATATGTTTCAGTAATGCATTAGTTGAAGGGACAACGTCCTTCAGGAAAACATGTTATCAAATATTGAGGCAAAGTCCCCAATGGGTCGAAACATGGTATTTTTCACGGCAAAAAGGAAATGTTTCATGCATTGATACATTTCATTCAGTTATAAAAAGGAAAAAATATAGGATAATAATACCATTTCACTTTTATGATCGAAATTCCATTTTACATTGTATACTAAAAATGACATTTTGATCACAAAGTCAAATTATTAGTAATGTTTCCCTAATGTACTTTTAGTGGTAACAAAATATTTCACTCCAAAAAGATAAATGTATATTCCTAGTTAAGACCGTCACGTTAACTGAATATGGAAATGATTTTCGAACCGTAGCAGAATGCCCACTTTAAGCAAATATCCACGTTAGTAAACTGATTCCCTAAATGAAATTAACATTGCTGCATGACTAATTTAATTCGTGTGTTTGTTTGTGTGTGTGTTGTGCCTGTGTGTGTGTGTGTGTGCACGCGTCTGCGTGCGCGTGAATGCGCGCGTGTGTTTGTGCGTACCTGCGCGCGCGTTTGTGTATGTGTGCGGGTGCGTGCGTGCGCACGAATGTGTGTGCGTGCATTCGTGCTTGCGCGTGCGTGTTTGTGTGTGTTCCTGTGTGTATGCGCGTCTGCACGTCTGCGCGTCTGCATGTATGTGTGTGCGCGTATGAGTGTCTATGTGTGTGCGTTCGCGCACGCGTACGTCTGTGTGTGCGTGCTTGCGCTTGCGTGAGATTATGGATTTATTTTCTTCAAAGCGTTGACCTTTTTAGTTAACAGTGCCATTTTGACAGCGAATTCCAGGTAACTATTTTTCCTTGATTACACTATTCGGATTATCGTTTATACCGTATTTTCATAATTATGTGTATGTTGTTATAAATACAATTATCATCATGATGGTGCGTCCCGTGCGGCGTGTTTACGATGGAGTATGCTTTGTTGTGATTTATGTGACCAACATGCGCTTAGTGGTTTCATTGATCTGGTGCGCCAACACAGAGCTGAGGAAGCCATTCGACGTTGATCTTCTTACGTCGACATTCCTAGGAGACTTCCAGGTACTTATTGGTGCTGGAACAAGGATCCGTGGGCGAACCGCCGGCGTCACACGCCGTCTTGCCGTGGCAGATCGCCCGCACATTGTTGGTGGCTCCAGGCACACTACAGGTTGTCGAAAGCAGTACACCGGCTCGGAACGTGGTCCTGTCGAGTCGGCCGTAGAAGGCGGAAATGACGTCGACGACGCCACCCGACGGACATTTGATGTGCATAGTGTCACCTCCACACATCGGCACTGAAAAAAGAATACTCAATGAGTCAATCAATCAATCAATCAATCAATCAATCATTCAAGAATGCAAAGCATTTATTCAAACAAATCAGACAGACACAATAATTGTATAGATACATATTAAACATACAGAACGTATTGGTGAAACCCTTGAAGGGAGAAACATTGATGTAAAATTACTTTTAATGTTATGCTACTCCTTTTTTACACTTGTAACGGTATTTTACTTGATATTAATTAATTGTCTAAAAGAAATATAGACGTATAGTAATACTGCATTGGTACATTATAATGAAACAATACATTGTTCACAATAACTTTCTAATAACTGTATAAGGCAGTTATACGTACGCACGTGATAGTTATAAGTAAGTACGTCATACCTATACGTATGTACGTCATAGTTAATACATATATTCATGATAGTTATACGCACGTACGTGATAGTCCATATACGTACATATTTGGTAGTTATACGTATGTACGTGATACTACGTGTGTGCGTGATACTAACACTTTTGAAACAATTGTTATCCGTTACATCTTTTGCTGGGCATTTAAACTGTGTTTGACGTTGATTTTCACATTGTGTTTTAATTATACTCTAATTCATCGTTACCCGTGGACATTTTTTTGGTATTACTTGAACGTTATCCGTGGACATTCGTGTTCGTTATATATGTCGATAAATCGTGTGGGCAACTTAGCTACGCTTGACTTTGATTTGATGTCCTATCACTATTGTGTTTTTATTATAACGTGCCTAACGATACACCTAGATCTGTTTAATATGCTGTATTATTGCTACAAGCAACCTAAGAGTAATCAAAAGCTGATTTTCTTTAATTCTCCCAAAAGGTTTACATATAAACATATAGTGAAGTAGGAAGTATATAACTTATTATTGATTAAAAAACATGATATTTATGATGCAATGGGTTACACTTAGTATAAAGAAGAGGGGCCTGTCCAGAGAGGGTAATTTAGGGGGGCACACAAATCTCCACTGGTGGCCGAACCAAACAGTGCAGACAATTTTTTGCTAACGCGCCGCCGTCCGTAACTTCAGCTTCTCCGCTGTTTCGTCTCGACTGGTGACATCAGAAAACGGGGCGGGGAGATTTTTCGTCGCTGCGCGGCCGTAACTTCACCGTCGTCTTGCTGTTTCGCGCTGCCTCCTGTCTCGGCTTGGGTGGTGGAATTAGAAGACGGGGGTGTGGCCGCTTTTTTTTTAAATGTCGTCGATACGCCGCCGGGGCACATTAAAAAGGGTCTAGGGAGCACGGTCAGGGGAGCATATAAAAATATCCGGGGGCACGCCAAATTCCAAAGGTCTGGCCCCCAGGCTCACCTTAGACACGCCTGTGAAGAAGTCTATATTTGGTATTATACCTAATGTCCGCCTCGTCCCATGTGTCATTACAAACTATACCTCCAAGGTATTTATATGAGGTGACGAACATTAACTCGTTTTCACAAAAGCAATATGTTGTAGCAAGGTTTGCGTTTTAATCTTATATTCATATAGTGTGTTTTCAATTTAATTACAAAAAACACTACCGTATATAAATATTGTAGTGTTTTCCAGGATGAGCGTGTTGAAATTGTTACACCTGCCCCCTACGAATTACCTTTTCTAATTAAGTACGTACAATTATCTGCAATGCAATTACATAAACCTTTCGATGTCACCAGAGTGTATAATAGCATTCTCTGAGACACAGGCCCTAACATCGACTAGGATGCTAGGCAACATCCTCAAATCAATACCATATATAGGTAGCAATACTAATTATTTGACAATTATACGCTATCACCAATAGATTCTATTGATGAATGCGAACTTCACTTTCTCCCCGACCATCGAAATTTTGAACATACACGAGTATTGCAGCACGTGCGTGACGCGGTTGTTTCTCGTTATACGTTTGACGTGCGTTGAAATAATGACGTATCTATGCTAACGTTATGGTGTAATTATTTGACAATTATACGCTATCACCATTAGATTCTATTGATGTATTCGAACTTCACTTTCTCCCAGTCTCGGCTGTGAACTCATGACATCCGAACAAACACTGGGGAGAAGGCAGTGCTACGCGTCAATTTACCTTCTCCACCTTCTCACCGCTTAATTTGACATCCGAAGACGGGGGTGATGGGTGCTTTATGTTGTTTATTCAGACCCAACAGTAACACATACTCGTGGTTCTTAGGGTTGGCACTCAACTGAACTTTATTTGCATATCAGCATATCACTACTCACATAGTTCTCCACTACACGTGTATCCATACGCATCACTATACACATAGTCCACCACATAGACATGCATGTATAACATTTCCCTCCCGGATTAATTATGAAAAAGTCTACTAGTATTACTCACTAGTATAACTTCTTCTGTATGCCTACAGCAAAATGATCTACCCGATAAACATAGTAATGTAATTCAAATAAACTAATTCAAGTAAACCAATGCAATTCAACAATTCAATAACATTTAACCATGTTACTTATAACTACACTAATCTAACGTAGGGTCACAATGGTATTTCACCTCGCTACTTTTGATAATCTAATGTAACGTAGACCACAGTAGTCCACGTATCTCTGTTACACTACAGATCTAGTCTATCTGGTGCCGTTCTCACACGAGAAGACCTTCTCAGGTGTGTTTCATTCTCGACCTGAGTAGGTGGCACCAATTCTGCCTGAGTCCTATCATGAGCTGCTTGCTGTTGGGGGGCGTCATACGTCAACTCGTTGTCGTTCCTCTGATTCAGTGATGACATAGAGCCCACTAAGTAGTCATGATGATCAGTCACTGCAGTCAGTGGTAACTCTGTCAGAGGCATGTTAGTCGAGTTTACCCTTGAACTTAACTGATCAATGTGGCGTTTCCACAATCCCTTAGAAACAATGACTCCATATGTGTCAACGGGCCACACCTTGCACTTATAGTTCCTGGCACCCATTTTTCTTTCCCGTGGTAATCTCGAACCCATACCATGTCTCCTTCCCTGAATGATCTCAGAATTTGATAACCTCTTTGCATTTGTTTCTCTAACCGTGTGTTTTCTCGTCGGTTATCTGGTTTCACCCTGTCAAGTCGTGTACGCAACTGTCTATCCATGAAACGTACTGCTGGAGTTTCTCCTGTGAAAGCATGCGGAGCATTTCAATATGCCAGGAGGAATTTATCCAATCTAACCTGGAGTGAGTCCCCTGACGATGCCATAGCTGTCACAGCCTTCTTTACCGTTTGAACAAATCGTTCAGCTTGCCCGTTCGAACTCGGGTGATATGGCGGGGTAGGTTTATGCAACACCCCCAACCTATCCAGGAAGTCTTTGAACTCCTGAGATTTAAACTGTGGAGCATTATTTGAGACCAAAGTCTGGGGGACTCCGACTCTACTGAACATGGTTCTCAGTGCCTTCACTGTCGCTTCACTGGTTGTGCTGTTGACAATGACAAATTCTGGCCACTTCGAGAACGAGTCAACTACAATGAGGAGCATTTTCCCCTCCACAGGGCCAGCATAATCAATGTGTATGCGTTCCCCTGGTCGCGATGCAGGTATCCATGGATGTAATGGAGCACTGATTGGATTCCTCTGCACCAATTGGCATGACTCACAAGCCTTAGTACATGCTTCAATGTCTGCATCCATGCCTGGCCACCAGACATATGAACGTGCGACACCCTTCATTTTCACTACTCCGATATGTCCTGTCTAGCTCATCTAGAATTTCTGCTTGAAACTGTTTTGGAATGATCACCCTCATTCCCCACAACAGCACATCACCATCGATAGATAGGTCGTTACGACGACTGAAGAACGGTTGTAAATCTGCCCGATCAGTTGGCAACTTATCAGGCCAACCATCTCGTGTGTACCTCATCACCTGTGACAACAATGGGTCTTTCCGAACTCCACCCTTGATCTGTTCGTTAGTGACAGGTAACACCCCAACACCAAGAACGAGAGCCACATCTTCATCTGTAGATGTACCTGGATCCTCGTTTTGTGTGGGTAGCCGTGAGAGCCAGTCCGCATTGGCATTCTGCACACTGCTCTGGTAGCGCACCTCATAGCTGAAACCAGACAAATATATTGCCCAACGCTGGATGCGTTCTGCTGCTACCGCTCGAATGTCCTTTCTAGGACTGATGATCGCCGCTAGTGGTTTGTTGTCAGTGACAAGAGTGAACTTCCTGCCAAACAGAAAAGGATAGAATCGCTTCACACCAAATATGATACCTAGTCCTTCGTCACAGGGAGATTGCTGTCAAAATGCATCAGAAACCCTGACTCGCTTAGAGCGTGTTTCACTGCCAGAAACGCGTCATCCATGTCACCTGTCCACTCAAACTTCCTATCCTTCTCAAGCAACGTGGTGAGAGGATGGAGTGTGGATGCAAAATCTGGCACAAACTTTCGATAGTAGTTTGCCATGCCAATGAATGACCTCAGTGAACTCACATCAGTGGGTCTGGGTGCATCACATATGACAGCAATCTTGTCTGCCGATTTGTGAATACCGAGAGAATCTCGGGAGAATTCACATTCAACTTCAACCCAAATTCTGTCAGTCTTTCGAACACCCTGCCCAAATTTCTCAGATGTTCTGCCTCAGTTCTTCCTGACATAAGGATATCATCTAGATATACCTTGACACCTGGCAATCCTTGCAACACTTTCTCTATCGCATTCTGCCAGATAGCTGGCGCAGTTGTGATTCCATAGACTAACCTGTTCTGTTGGAATAGTCCATTATGCGTTGATATGGTCAGGTACTGCCTAGATTCCTCAGAAACCTCCATTTGGTTGTACGCATTTGCTAAGTCAAGTTTTGAGAATTTTGCTCCACCAGCCAAATCTGCTAGAATATCGTCAATGTGGACATTCGGCGGGGACACAGTTTTCAACTGAGGGTTAACTGTCGTCTTATAATTGCCACACAGTCTAATAGCACCATTCTTCTTGGGCACAACCACCGCACCTGTTGCCCAGTCACTACTTGTAACTGGTGAAATCACCCCTGCTTTTTCAAGCCTGTCTAACTCTTGCTCGACTTTTGGTCGCAGAGCATAGGGGACCCGATACGGCTTAGTGTACACCGGGTTAGCTCCCTCTACTACTTCAATGTGTGCTTTGATACCTTTCAACAACCCCAGTTTCCCATCAAACAAACCCTGATGTTTACTGACTAGCCCATCTAGCTGACATTCATGTGAGAGGCACACCGACCCTGACCCAGGTCGAAACTTGATCCTGCCCAGTCGAGTTTAATGGCCTCTAGCCAGTCTCTGCCAAAGCAACACATTGTAAGGAATTAAGCTTTGCATAAATTCCTGGTAATTACTTGTCCATGAAATATAGTAATTATTATAAGAGAAGTTATGTTCAATAAGTATATGCTTAGAACTGCTTTAGTCTAGTAGCTTGTGTTCTTATAATTAGATCTGAGATACAGGATGTTCCCATAGGTTTAGCTCAGGTCATCTCCAAAGATAGCTGGGCTGGACAATAGTTGGGAGATGAGACAGTTAGCAGATAAGGTACTGCGGGATCAGAGACCAGGTAGCCAGGTAGCGAGCCCGACTGTAGCGCGCCATATTAAGAAATACAGAAGAGGCACTGACCAATGGGAATCGCGAGTCACTAGGAAGAGAGGGAAGTAGCGAGTATTTAAGGAAAGAGTAGTGCGCTATTGGATGGGGATTGGATTGAGAGAGGCATTGGAGGAGAACCATGTAACATTACGTCTGGTTCCCACGGAGGACCAGTATTGATTGTACTGATCTGTATCATGCTAACTGTCTGTATTAAAGTTCTTGAAACGAACAGTGGAAAGTCTTCTGCGATAATTGAGTAATTAGAATCTTCCTCTGTGAGTATCTGATTTCTATTAGACAGTGACGCATTGGCTGAACTGAGTAGGTCGATGTCTAAATTGTCTAGGAAATCAACGCAGAGGAAGAACGTTGCAATACGTGCCCAAATTAGAATACCGAGTCTACAAACGGAACAGGCAGATGCGACCAAATAATAGTAGACACCGGGCATTCTACAGTGACGAGCGCGCCAGTTGAATTCTAGTGACGAGCGCGCCAGTTGAGTTCTACAGTGGCGAGCGCGCCAGTTGAGTTCTACAGTGGCGGGCGCGCCAGTTGAATTCTACATGTCTACTGCCCGGGACAATATACAGCATCAGATCTACATTATGTGCATTATACTGCACATTCACACTGAACATGCCCTTACATGGGACCGATTCCCCTGTGAAACAACGGAACACTTTGTTGCTAGGCTGGAGCCGACAGTTTGAAAACTTCGACTGGTACACATCAACAGGAATCATCGATACTGCAGACCCTGTGTCAAGCTCCATGGCTAACACCACATTATTTACACTTGGATATACAATGTTAGCAGATGCGTCAACAATCATGCAATCGGTTTCACAATCATGCAGTGCATGCACATCTAACACATTTGAAACATCATTCTGACTATCGTCAGTATCGACTGTCACTAGGCACATCAACAAAAAATTTAATATTGTGATAGAACATTGAGAATGGGCTTAAATTAAAGGTAATAGGTTAAGGATCACATAACTGTTCATTTTATTCAGATACCTTCAATAGATCAAAAGATATTGCAATTTTAAGATGGAAAAACTGCGTAATTTTTGTGTATCTCTTACAATGGCAAAATGGACTCATTTTTGTGTTTTCTGTGGATAAATATTTGCTTTAAAATGTCATAACTTTTTTATTTATACAGATATTAAAATATTGTTTTCAGGGTTTTCAAACACATTGACCAGAGTAATAAATTTACAATATTTTTAGTAATAATTATAAATCAAAATCAACAGACCGATACGTTCCAATTAAAGGCCATAATGCCCATGATTATGAAGATATTTATACATATTATGCAATGTGTATAACCACATTAATGATGGTAATAGTCATTAGCAAATCAATTAATAATAATTTAATTAGTCAATATTGGGTAATTAGCACGCGATCTCGACAGACCGACACATTTCAGAAAAAGGCCATATTGTCCATGATTATGAAAATATTTGTATAATTTATGCATGCAGTAAACCACATTAATTATGGTAATAAATATATACATTAACCAGTCATTTCACATTAACAGTAACTTAATTAATAAGTTAATATTGGCTAATATTAGCACGCAAACAACTGACCGCTACATTTCGATGAAAGGCTGGAATGTCCATAATTATGAAGACAGTTATATAATTTATGCAATGTTTATAACCACATTAAACATTATAACAAATATACATTAACCAGTCATATAGCATTAACAGTAACTTTATTATTAATAAGTAAATATTGACTAAATGTCACACAAACTCAACATATCAATACATGACAATGAAATAAAATAGTCATACTCCTAGTTCACTGTGTCTATATGTGACTGTGTCATGACAGGTTGGATGACTGTTGCAAGCTCTGTACACACCAGTAATCAATTGTTACTGCTTCATAATGTAATGTTCTGCATTTTAACATGAACTTGATGAACTAATGTTTATAAATTGTTCACAGTATTCTGTCGCTGAATCCAAATGCGCCAAATGGAAGATTGCTTTCTGCATTACTCCCCATGGCCCATGGGAGTCAAGCCATGAAGAAATCTGTTCTGCTCTTATTAGTCTTTTTGTAATATTGGAAGTTGATTGTCTCATAATTTAATGCCAGTAGGCTGCAAGATCTGTACAGCAAGGTTCATATTTAAGTATCTTGTAAAATAATGTTGTGTTCTTCAACATGATGTCTATAAGTAATGTTCATGTCGTGTTGAATGGACACTGTTCAGTCTAGATATCAGATATATAATCAGTCAGATTAAATGTGTACGTATGCAGGCAGGTGATGGGTGTCATAATATTCAGACGACTCTGTGGCTCGGTACCTTCACAGTAACACACAGATCAGTGCAAAATCAGTGTCACTGCATGTAATTGCGAACAATATCTGAAATAAAAAGGCAATTGTGAATCATATTATGATAACTGTTTTGATTCTGCATGCAAATCTTGTGAAATACTTTTTCACATCCCTGCCTCTGTTACTCAAGAGAGCAGTGTGAAATTCTATTATAATGCATTATGTCACACATAAATTCATAATAATTGTGATATTTGAGATGTAAAACTGTGGTGTTTAATGTATTGCATGTTGTCACACAATGAAACAAATGATGCTACAACTGATCAAGCCATTTATGGTTTGTATTACATGTTTTACAAATTTTTTTGCAGTGACTGTTTATCTTGAAACACTTTTTAAAACAAATTAAGTCAAATAATTTAGTATTTGACCACAAAAACAACTTTTCTAACAAACTGTTGATTTAATAGGTAACAACAATTAATTAAAATTATTACATAATGAAATTTATATTATTTTTAGTCTAAATAAAAGCATAACCATAAATAATGGAATAAGCCATGCTAAACCCAAGCGTAAGCAGTAACCAACCCTGGCCTAAGGCTAAGACTACCATGATTGGCCCGTAGTATGGGCTGGCATGGGCCATATTTCTACAACTAGCAAACCTAAATATAAGATTCTGTATTGCAGAATTGACAAGGATATTATTTAAATATGATATAAATAGTATTGGTTTTGTAGAGATTTTAATTCAAAGAAATAGATTAAGTCACGATCTGCATCTGGCATCGCGCTCCAGTGACGCGCGCAAGACACAGAACTTACAAATGTGACGATTTTTTGAACGGCGCAAAACCATATTTCGCATCGGAAAGCAGCACCAATTTTTTCAACACAGACTAAATAAAACTCATAGATGACGCTAAGCAAAAAATATTTCAGGCTATCCGCGGCTATATAGGTGGTAGTAAAATTGATGTAATATAGCTTAATTATGGTCAAATTAATTTTTTTTAACGAAATAGAGCGCGAAAACACGAGTTGAAACAAAGCGTTTTCTCTTCTGCATTTTCCCAACGCCAGCTGACATCAGTTTTAGCTCACGAAGCGGTTGCGTAATAGTCGCAAAGTCAGGAAAGAAGCGAGACGTGTAGGTTGCAAGACCTAGCAAACTGCGTACTTCGTTTGCATCTGTGGGTGGTCCTGCCTTGTGTAATGCATCAACCTTCTTTGGGAATGCAGATATACTGTCTGCTGAGAAGTCGTGACCGAAATATTCGACGCTTCTTTGGTTAAAAGCACACTTCGCCAGATTCCCTGTGAGATTTCTTTCTTTAAGACGTTACAGCACTAGTTCCAGACTTCTATCGTGTTCACCTTGAGTGCCACCAGATACGACGCTGTCATTAGAAATGTTCCGAGTATCTGGTATTACATCGATCACTTTTGCAATTGTGTCTTGGAAGATCTCCGAAGCAGTTTATTCCGAAGAACAAACGCTTGTTCAGTCGAATGCCGACGTGCGCCGTGAATGTTGTTATTTGACAAGATTCTTCGTCTAGCTCACGCTGGTGATATCCAGAATGCAGTTTTATATTGGAAAACACTGCAGCCGCAGTGCGGCGCCACTTAAGTCGAGGACAAGGTCACCTATCTTTGGGATGATGTGCCGTGTTCGCTGGATTGCTTGATTTGGAAGACGCACATTCAGAAAATGCGGATTTCGCCAGGGCTTTTCAGTTTTGGGACAACCAAAATCATTTACTATTTATTTGGAGTATTTATCTACAACACACACACACACACACACAGTGACACACACGCACGCACACATTGGAAATCAAAACACAGACACCGGCTACATGAAATTGCCTGTTATTGTAGAACGGCAGGCACATACATTGATACAAACAATAACACATCGACTGATATTTGTTTGCTAAAAAAAACGTTGTTCCGTTAATGTGTACAGTCGGTGGTCAGCATGACCTTCAACTATGTAAAGTTAGTGGTCAGTTGGATCGACCGTTAACTTTGTAAAATCAGTGTTCAGCTGGACCTTCATTGGCTTCAACTGTGTAAAGACTAAAGTTAGTGGTCAGCAGGACCTTTAACTGTGTAAAGTTAGTGGTCAGCTGGACCTTTAACTTTGTAAAATTAGTGATCAGCAGGACCTTCAACTTTGTAAAGTTGGTGGTCAGCAGGACCTTCAACTTTGTAAAGTTGGTGGTCAGCAGCTGTGTAAAGTCGGTGGTTCCACTTAAAAATTGATGGTCAACTTATTAACGTCGAATGAAAGGTATGCATTTCCGCCAAAATAAAAAATCAAGGGACATGACCTAGACCCCAAGAAATAACCTTACTTTGGATCGATTGTTGAAACATATGCAACTTCAGAGCTTGAACAAGATCCACTGTAGATGGGTCGAAATGTCGCATGTTTCAATATTCACTCCAAAGTAAGGTTATTTCATGCTGTCTAATAGAATCTTGGAGCCATGAACAGTATCTTTCATACGACTTCATATAACCGCTATTTTTGCTTTGTGTGCAGAATACGTGTGTGCGACTTAACAGCTAGTTCACTGTGGCAGGTTACAAATGTGTACACAACAAAAGTATGCACTTTGCCAGCTCCGCTGTAGGTGTTGGTGAAGCCATAACATCTGCACAGAAGTATTAAACATTTCTATAGAACCTTCAGTCAACCAAAACAAAGTACAAATCTTCCGACAACCATTACACAGTCTAGTGCTGCCGACTTATCAACGTATGCTTCTACTGCTTAAGCAATGCATCTCAGATGGCGCATGTCTTCACAGAGCTGCCAAGTATACAGCCGCAGCAGTAGAACTCATGCTTTTCTTCATTTCTGGGATAATATCACGGTCTACCACTTTAGTATCAGAAACCTATTGCCATATCAATATTTCTTGGTTAAAAATTACTCATTTTCAATCCAACTGTATTGCCTAAACAATATTTCATGTAGCAAAAACACTAAAAAAGTAAATATACCCTAAAATTTGAAAATTCTCCATCCATAGAGCGGTTCCTTTTTCTGCACGAGCTCCAGATCCTCGTCTACTGCCATCACATCATGAGTAGCAGCAGATCTTTGTGCAACATTACTTTTCACTTCTGACTCCGACATAACTAAAACAACCTTATGCATTATAAATGGAATATCACCTTGTTTCCCAGTTAGACTCCCTTAATCAGGTACGTCTATGGAAACAACAGGTACAACTGTCCTTGATGAGTCTTCAATAGTGGGTCCCTTCTTGGCATGTGGGGAAGTCTTCTTGGCAGCTTCACGGGCCACGCCTCGTCCGTCTGATTCATGTGATGTGTCTGTCGCAATCTTGTATGAGATGTTGCCATATTCCTGTAGCACTGGACACACTCCCAGCAGCCAGGGGCAGAACTCTTTCCTCAAGCCAAACCACCCTAAAAGACAAACAAATGGCGATACTGCAGTGGCTTCACTGAACAAGGGATTATAAGCAAGATTGTTTCTTCCTGTTGTCCTTGGTGATATAGGCTGTGTTTTGTGTTTGTAATGTTTATTGTCATCAAGACAACAAAATTATTCATTCATTCAGCAACTGTAAATAAAGACACAAAGACACACACTTGTCCTATGCTCACTATAATTCTTATTTTACATGATTCCAGTACAGGGTATTATAAATTATTATTTGTTTAGCTAAAGAAAAAGTGTTCTCCTAGCTCTGTTTTATACAATCAGTAAAAAGGTGCATAATTATATAATTGCTTTGTACATCTATTATACTAAAGACGTTTGCATTATTAGAATATAAAACCATTTCATAACTAATTGCTACTGATTAGTTTTAATACAGATACTAATCTAGAGAATAATATAGACTAGCCACAGCAGAGGGTATTAAGTTGCATAATTATGAAAATGTATGATTTTGGATTCCACACATTACAAGCTTTACAATAATACCTCATTTGTGGAGATATCTTCAGTACTTTTTATTTATTGCAAAAAATTAAGCAAACTTTTAAAAAGCAACCTTTTAAGAAAATAGCTTTAGAAATTGGGCAATATAAAAAACCAATGCCCTTACCAACCATACATTAAGCATTTTATTAGTTTTTGATTATTTGTCAAAGAAAATAAACAAGCATTGAAATATAAGATTATAAGGTAGGCAATTCTACCAAAATATATATGTGGGATAAGACCTAGTCAACTATTTTTGACTTGCAGAATAGGTTTCTGCGACTTAGGGCAATTCTGTAAGAATTTTAATCTCTATGCTTTATTAATTACAAATGACCATGACAACATATTGATGTAATAACTACACTCTGCCTGCATTCACGATCCACATTGGCGCGCTCATGAATCTCTGGTACCATCTGTCAGACTTTGGTTATATCTGCTGAGTGTTATGGTGAAGACAAATATTCAGCTGCTGTATATGTCATTGATTCAACAACGAAAATAAGGAAAAGGGACAATCTATGGAATAAACGGAGAGTGAATATAGCAGCAGCCCATGTCAGTTAGATTGATTTAAAAGTGTGCTTCACTCAGCAGCCCATGTCAGTTAGATTGATTTAAGTGTGCTTCACTCAGCAGCCCATGTCAGTTAGATTGATTTAAGTGTGCTTCACTCAGCAGCCCATGTCAGTTAGATTGATTTAAAAGTGTGCTTCACTCAGCAGCCCATGTCAGTTATTGATTTAAAAGTGTGCTTCACTCAGCAGCCCATGTAAGTTAGATTGATTTAAAAGTGTGCTTCACTCAGCAGCCCATGTCAGTTAGATTGATTTAAAAGTGTGCTTCACTCAGCAGCCCATGTCAGTTAGATTGATTTAAAAGTGTGCTTCACTCAGCAGCCCATGTCAGTTATTGATTTAAAAGTGTGCTTCACTCAGCAGCCCATGTCAGTTAGATTGATTTAAAAGTGTGCTTCACTCAGCAGCCCATGTCAGTTATTGATTTAAAAGTGTGCTTCACTCAGCAGCCCATGTCAGTTATTGATTTAAAAGTGTGTTTCACTCAGCAGCCCATGTCAGTTAGATTGATTTAAAAGTGTGCTTCACTCAGCAGCCCATGTCAGTTAGATTGATTTAAAAGTGTGCTTCACTCAGCAGCCCATGTCAGTTAGATTGATTTAAAAGTGTGCTTCACTCAGCAGCCCATGTCATTTAGATTGATTTAAAAGTGTGCTTCACTCAGCAGCCCATGTCAGTTATTGATTTAAAAGTGTGCTTCACTCAGCAGCCCATGTCAGTTAGATTGATTTAAAAGTGTGCTTCACTCAGCAGCCCATGTCAGTTAGATTGATTTAAAAGTGTGCTTCACTCAGCAGCCCATGTCAGTTAGATTGATTTAAAAGTGTGCTTCACTCAGCAGCCCATGTCAGTTAGATTGATTTAAAAGTGTGCTTCACTCAGCAGCCCATGTCAGTTAGATTGATTTAAAAGTGTGCTTCACTCAGCAGCCCATGTCAGTTAGATTGATTTAAAAGTGTGCTTCACTCAGCAGCCCATGTCAGTTAGATTGATTTAAAAGTGCTTCATTGAGCCTGCATTCAGACTTACACATGAGCTGCATAATTAATCATCCATGTGGCAACAAGCTCAAAATGATTCGTGTAAACACAATTATTTATCGGCTATTTTGCATATATATAAAACCACAATTATGCATAAAATGCAAAAAATAAGTGGCAGAGAATGAACTTATGGGAGAATATCACAATAGATCTCGAATGTATTATTAGCTTACAAACAAATTGCTTTAATACCCACTTCGCTGTGGCAGGTCACATATTGTGGTAGTTGGCATACGTACACTGGTTGGCTCCCTTGGCGCTGAAGGCCATGAGAATGAGGGTGAAGAGGGAGATAAAGAGGGGTAGGGTGACACCGATGTACTTGTAGCTCTCTAGGCCATCCTGTTTGTTGACAAATAACACCTGAAAGAAACAAACGTTAAATCAAAAACAGAATACAAAGTAGTTGCATAAGTGTGCAAAGTCAAGGACATGTATCGTACCATGTGTGGGAGGTTGTTTCATCTGTACCACGTTATGCAAAAGAGGCATTTAATGGTTTAATAATTATTATTATTTTATATATTGCCCCATCCAGTGTAGTTCGCGTCATTTTACAAAGATACATACAAAATTAAAATATGTTCGAAATCATACTGTAATACAAAAAAATTGCTCCAGTGCTGCTGCCTAACGAGTGAAACTTGTATTAAAGCACACCACTTTACACAAGCCTCAAGCAACAAACCAAGTGAATCTATTATCACCATTACTGTATTTTGATAGAAAACTACATGGAGAGCTGATCACTACTCAATTCTCCCTGGCAGGGGAAAGGCCCTCTAGGAAAGCACAACATATTGCAGTAACATAAGTAAATAACTCTAAATAACTGACGTTGTGTTGAAAGGTATTGCTAATTGGCAAACCAGAGGCCAAGGGTCGAAGAAGTGTTTGAACACAGACAAAGTTGAGTGGACCTCAATCACCTGGGAGGAGATACTGCTACACTGCCGCAAAGTCAGCATACTGACATACAGAGTGGCACTACTGTGGCTGTCTCAACAAGCATACTGACATACAGAGTGACACTACTGTGGCTGTCTCAACAAGCATGCTGACATACAGAGTGGCACTACTGTGGCTGTCTCAACAAGCATGCTGACATACAGAGTGGCACTACTGTGGCTGTCTCAACAAGCATACTGACATACAGAGTGGCACTACTGTGGCTGTCTCAACAAGCATACTGACATACAGAGTGACACTACTGTGGCTGTCTCAACAAGCATACTGACATACAGAGTGACACTACTGTGGCTGTCTCAACAAGCATACTGACATACAGAGTGACACTACCTGTGGCACTACTGTGGCTGTCTCAACAAGTATACTGACATACAGAGTGACACTACTGTGGCTGTCTCAACAAACATACTGACATACAGAGTGGCACTACTGTGGCTGTCTCAACAAGCATACTGACATACAGAGTGACACTACTGTGGCTGTCTCAACAAGCATGCTGACATACAGAGTGGCACTACTGTGGCTGTCGCAACAAGCATACTGACATACAGAGTGGCACTACTGTGGCTGTCTCAACAAGCTTACTGACATACAGAGTGGCACTACTGTGGCTGTCTCAACAAGCATACTGACATACAGAGTGGCACTACTGTGGCTGTCTCAACAAGCATACTGACATACAGAGTGACACTACTGTGGCTGTCTCAACAAGCATACTGACATACAGAGTGACACTACTGTGGCTGTCTCAACAAGCACACTGACATACAGAGTGGCATTATTGTGGCTTTCTCAACAAGTACACTGACATAGAGAGTGACACTACTGTGGCTGTCTCAACAAGCATACTGACATACAGAGTGACACTACTCTGGCTGTCTCAACAAGCATACTGACATACAGAGTGACACTACTGTGATTGTCTCAACAAGCATACTGACATACAGAGTGACACTACTGTGATTGTCTCAACAAGCATACTGACATACAGAGTGACACTACTGTGATTGTCTCAACAAGCATACTGACATACAGAGTGACACTACTGTGATTGTCTCAACAAGCATACTGACATACAGAGTGACACTACTGTGATTGTCTCAACAAGCATACTGACATACAGAGTGACACTACTGTGATTGTCTCAACAAGCATACTGACATACAGAGTGACACTACTGTGATTGTCTCAACAAGCATACTGACATACAGAGTGACACTACTGTGATTGTCTCAGCAAGCATACTGACATACAGAGTGACACTACTGTGGCTGTCTCAACAAGCATACTGACATACAGCTTGACACTACTGTGGCTGTCTCAACAAGCATACCGACATACAGAGTGGCACTACTGTGGCTGTCACAACAAGCACACTGACATACAGACTGGCACTACTGTGGCTGTCTCAACAAGCACACTGACATACAGAGTGGCACTACTGTGGCTGTCTCAACAAGCATACTGACATACAGAGTGACACTACTGTGGCTGTCTCAACAAGCACACTGACATACAGACTGGCACTACTGTGGCTGTCTCAACAAGCACACTGACATACAGAGTGGCACTACTGTGGCTGTCTCAACAAGCATACTGACATACAGAGTGACACTACTGTGGCTGTCTCAACAAGCATACTGACATACAGAGTGACACTACTGTGGCTGTCTCAACAAGCATACTGACATACAGAGTGACACTACTCTGGCTGTCTCAACAAGCATACTGACATACAGAGTGACACTACTCTGGCTGTCTCAACAAGCATACTGACATACACAGTGACACTACTGTGATTGTCTCAACAAGCATACTGACATACAGAGTGACACTACTGTGGCTGTCTCAACAAGCATACTGACATACAGAGTGACACTACTGTGGCTGTCTCAACATGCATACTGACATGCTGGTAGAGTGCGACACCACCAAGTGGCTGTCTCAACAGCATGCTTGACACAGAGTGGCACCACCGTGGCTGTCTCAACAAGCATACTGACATACAGAGTGACACTACCGTGGCTGTCTCAACAAGCATACTGACATACAGAGTGACACTACTGTGGCTGTCTCAACAAACATACTGACATACAGAGTGACACTACTGTGGCTGTCTCAACAAGCATACTGACATACAGAGTGACACTACCGTGGCTGTCTCAACAAACATACTGACATACAGAGTGACACTACCGTGGCTGTCTCAACAAGCATACTGACATACAGAGTGACACTACTCTGGCTGTCTCAACAAGCATACTGACATACAGAGTGACACTACTCTGGCTGTCTCAACAAGCATACTGACATACACAGTGACACTACTGTGATTGTCTCAACAAGCATACTGACATACAGAGTGACACTACTGTGGCTGTCTCAACAAGCATACTGACATACAGAGTGACACTACTGTGGCTGTCTCAACATGCATACTGACATACAGAGTGACACTACTGTGGCTGTCTCAACAAGCATACTGACATACAGAGTGGCACTACTGTGATTGTCTCAACAAGCATACTGACATACAGAGTGACACTACTGTGGCTGTCTCAACAAGCATACTGACATACAGAGTGACACTACTGTGGCTGTCTCAACAAGCACACTGACATACAGAGTGGCACTACTGTGGCTGTCTCAACAAGCACACTGACATACAGAGTGACACTACTGTGGCTGTCTCAACAAGCATACTGACATACAGAGTGACACTACTGTGGCTGTCTCAACAAGCATGCTGACATACAGAGTGGCACTACTGTGGCTGTCGCAACAAGCATACTGACATACAGAGTGGCACTACTGTGGCTGTCTCAACAAGCTTACTGACATACAGAGTGGCACTACTGTGGCTGTCTCAACAAGCATACTGACATACAGAGTGGCACTACTGTGGCTGTCTCAACAAGCATACTGACATACAGAGTGGCACTACTGTGGCTGTCTCAACAAGCATACTGACATACAGAGTGGCACTACTGTGGCTGTCTCAACAAGCATACTGACATACAGAGTGACACTACTGTGGCTGTCTCAACAAGCATACTGACATACAGAGTGACACTACTGTGGCTGTCTCAACAAGCATACTGACATACAGAGTGATACTACTGTGGCTGTCTCAACAAGCACACTGACATACAGAGTGGCATTATTGTGGCTTTCTCAACAAGTACACTGACATAGAGAGTGACACTACTGTGGCTGTCTCAACAAGCATACTGACATACAGAGTGACACTACTCTGGCTGTCTCAACAAGCATACTGACATACAGAGTGACACTACTGTGATTGTCTCAACAAGCATACTGACATACAGAGTGACACTACTGTGGCTGTCTCAACAAGCATACTGACATACAGAGTGACACTACCGTGGCTGTCTCAACAAGCATACTGACATACACAGTGACACTACTCTGGCTGTCTCAACAAGCATACTGACATACAGAGTGACACTACTGTGATTGTCTCAACAAGCATACTGACATACAGAGTGACACTACTGTGGCTGTCTCAACAAGCATACTGACATACAGAGTGACACTCACCGCGGCTGTCCCAACAAGCACAATGGACATACAGAGCGGACACTACTGTGGCTGTCTCAACATGCATACTGACATACAGAGTGACACTACTGTGGCTGTCTCAACAAGCATACTGACATACAGAGTGACACTACCGTGGCTGTCTCAACAAGCATACTGACATACAGAGTGACACTACTGTGGCTGTCTCAACAAGCATACTGACATACAGAGTGACACTACCGTGGCTGTCTCAACAAGCATACTGACATACAGAGTGACACTACTGTGGCTGTCTCAACAAGCATACTGACATACAGAGTGACACTACTGTGGCTGTCTCAACAAGCATACTGACATACAGAGTGATACTACTGTGGCTGTCTCAACAAGCACACTGACATACAGAGTGGCATTATTGTGGCTTTCTCAACAAGTACACTGACATAGAGAGTGACACTACTGTGGCTGTCTCAACAAGCATACTGACATACAGAGTGACACTACTCTGGCTGTCTCAACAAGCATACTGACATACAGAGTGACACTACTGTGATTGTCTCAACAAGCATACTGACATACAGAGTGACACTACTCTGGCTGTGTCAACAAGCATACTGACATACAGAGTGACACTACTCTGGCTGTCTCAACAAGCATACTGACATACACAGTGACACTACTGTGATTGTCTCAACAAGCATACTGACATACAGAGTGACACTACTGTGATTGTCTCAACAAGCATACTGACATACAGAGTGACACTACTGTGATTGTCTCAACAAGCATACTGACATACAGAGTGACACTACTGTGGCTGTCTCAACAAGCATACTGACATACAGAGTGACACTACTGTGGCTGTCTCAACATGCATACTGACATACAGAGTGACACTACTGTGGCTGTCTCAACAAGCATACTGACATACAGAGTGACACTACCGTGGCTGTCTCAACAAGCATACTGACATACAGAGTGACACTACCGTGGCTGTCTCAACAAGCATACTGACATACAGAGTGACACTACTGTGGCTGTCTCAACAAGCATACTGACATACAGAGTGACACTACTGTGGCTGTCTCAACAAGCACACTGACATACAGAGTGACACTACCGTGGCTGTCTCAACAAGCATACTGACATACAGAGTGACACTACTCTGGCTGTCTCAACAAGCATACTGACATACAGAGTGACACTACTCTGGCTGTCTCAACAAGCATACTGACATACACAGTGACACTACTGTGATTGTCTCAACAAGCATACTGACATACAGAGTGACGCTACTGTGGCTGTCTCAACAAGCATACTGACATACAGAGTGACACTACTGTGGCTGTCTCAACAAACATACTGACATACAGAGTGACACTACCGTGGCTGTCTCAACAAGCATACTGACATACAGAGTGGCACTACTGTGGCTGTCTCAACAAGCATACTGACATACAGACTGGCACTACCGTGGCTGTCTCAACAAGCATACTGACATACAGAGTGACACTACTGTGGCTGTCTCAACAAACATACTGACATACAGAGTGACACTACTGTGGCTGTCTCAACAAGCATACTGACATACAGAGTGACACTACTGTGGCTGTCTCAACAAACATACTGACATACAGAGTGACACTACCGTGGCTGTCTCAACAAGCATACTGACATACAGAGTGACACTACTCTGGCTGTCTCAACAAGCATACTGACATACAGAGTGACACTACTCTGGCTGTCTCAACAAGCATACTGACATACACAGTGACACTACTGTGATTGTCTCAACAAGCATACTGACATACAGAGTGACACTACTGTGGCTGTCTCAACAAGCATACTGACATACAGAGTGACACTACTGTGGCTGTCTCAACATGCATACTGACATACAGAGTGACACTACTGTGGCTGTCTCAACAAGCATACTGACATACAGAGTGACACTACCGTGGCTGTCTCAACAAACATACTGACATACAGAGTGACACTACCGTGGCTGTCTCAACAAGCATACTGACATACAGAGTGACACTACTGTGGCTGTCTCAACAAGCATACTGACATACAGAGTGACACTACTCGTATTGTCTCAACAAACATACTGACATACAGAGGACATCACGGGCTGTCTCAACAAGCATACTGACATACACAGTGACACTACTGTGGCCGTCTCAACAAGCATACTGACATACAGAGTGACATTCTCACCGCGGCTGTCTCAATACATACTGACATACAGAGTGGCACTACTGTGATTGTCTCAACAAGCATACTGACATACAGAGTGACACTACCGTGGCTGTCTCTAACAAACATACTGACATACAGAGCGACACTCACCGTGCGGCTGTCCTTTCAACAAGCATACCGGACATACAGAGTGACACTACTGTGGCTGTCTCAACAAGCATACTGACATACAGAGCGACACTACTGTGGCTGTCCCCAACAAACATACTGACATACAGAGGACACTACTTCGTGGCTGTCTCAACAAGCATACTGACATACAGAGTGACACTACCGTGGCTGTCTCAACAAGCATACTGACATACAGAGTGACACTACTGTGGCTGTCTCAACAAGCATACTGACATACAGAGTGACACTACCGTGGCTGTCTCAACAAGCATACTGACATACAGAGTGACACTACTGTGGCTGTCTCAACAAGCATACTGACATACAGAGTGACACTACTGTGGCTGTCTCAACAAACATACTGACATACAGAGTGACACTACTGTGGCTGTCTCAACAAGCATACTGACATACAGAGTGACACTACTGTGGCTGTCTCAACAAGCACACTGACATACAGAGTGACACTACCGTGGCTGTCTCAACAAGCATACTGACATACAGAGTGACACTACTGTGGCTGTCTCAACAAACATACTGACATACAGAGTGACACTACTGTGGCTGTCTCAACAAGCATACTGACATACAGAGTGACACTACTGTGGCTGTCTCAACAAGCATACTGACATACAGAGTGACACTACTGTGGCTGTCTCAACAAACATACTGACATACAGAGTGACACTACCGTGGCTGTCTCAACAAGCATACAGAGTGACACTACTGTGGCTGTCTCAACAAGCATACTGACATACAGAGTGACACTACTGTGGCTGTCTCAACAAGCACACTGACATACGGAGTGACACTACCGTGGCTGTCTCAACAAGCATACTGACATACAGAGTGACACTACTCTGGCTGTCTCAACAAGCATACTGACATACAGAGTGACACTACTGTGATTGTCTCAACAAGCATACTGACATACAGAGTGACACTACTGTGATTGTCTCAACAAGCATACTGACATACAGAGTGACACTACTGTGGCTGTCTCAACAAGCATACTGACATACAGAGTGGCACTACTGTGATTGTCTCAACAAGCATACTGACATACAGAGTGACACTACTGTGGCTGTCTCAACAAACATACTGACATACAGAGTGACACTACTGTGGCTGTCTCAACAAACATACTGACATACAGAGTGACACTACCGTGGCTGTCTCAACAAGCATACTGACATACAGAGTGACACTACTGTGGCTGTCTCAACAAGCATACTGACATACAGAGTGACACTACTGTGGCTGTCTCAACAAGCACACTGACATACAGAGTGACACTACCGTGGCTGTCTCAACAAGCATACTGACATACAGAGTGACACTACTGTGGCTGTCTCAACAAGCATACTGACATACAGAGTGACACTACTGTGGCTGTCTCAACAAACATACTGACATACAGAGTGACACTACCGTGGCTGTCTCAACAAGCATACTGATATACACAGTGACACTACTGTGGCTGTCTCAACAAGCATACTGACATACAGAGTGACACTACCGTGGCTGTCTCAACAAGCATACTGACATACAGAGTGGCACTACTGTGATTGTCTCAACAAGCATACTGACATACAGAGTGACACTACTGTGGCTGTCTCAACAAGCATACTGACATACAGAGTGGCACTACTGTGGCTGTCTCAACAAGCATACTGACATACAGAGTGGCACTACTGTGGCTGTCACAACAAGCATACTGACATACAGAGTGGCACTACTGTGGCTGTCACAACAAACACACCGACATACAGATGACACTACTGTGGCTGTCTCAACAAGCACACTGACATACAGAGTGGCACTACTGTGACAGTCACAACAAACACACTGACATACAGATGACACTACTGTGGCTGTCTCAACAAGCACACTGACATACAGAGTGGCACTACTGTGACAGTCTCAACAAGCACACTGACATACAGAGTGGCACTACTGTGGCTGTCTCAACAAGCATACTGACATACAGAGTGGCACTACTGTGGCTGTCACAACAAGCATACTGACATACAGAGTGGCACTACTGTGGCTGTCACAACAAACACACTGACATACAGATGACACTACTGTGGCTGTCGCAACAAGCACACTGACATACAGAGTGGCACTACTGTGGCTGTCTCAACAAGCATACTGACATACAGAGTGGCACTACTGTGGCTGTCTCAACAAGCACACTGACATACAGAGTGGCACTACTGTGGCTGTCTCAACAAGCACACTGACATACAGAGTGGCACTACTGTGGCTGTCTCAACAAGCATACTGTGAGTGGCTGTCTCAACATGCATACTGACATACAGAGTAACACTACTGTGGCTGTCTCAACAAGCATACTGACATACAGAGTGACACTACTGTGGCTGTCTCAACAAGCATACTGACATACAGAGTGGCACTACTGTGGCTGTCTCAACAAGCATACTGACATACAGAGTGCCACTACTGTGGCTGTCACAACAAGCATACTGACATACAGAGTGGCACTACTGTGGCTGTCACAACAAACACACTGACATACAGATGACACTACTGTGGCTGTCTCAACAAGCACACTGACATACAGAGTGGCACTACTGTGACAGTCTCAACAAGCACACTGACATACAGAGTGGCACTACTGTGGCTGTCTCAACAAGCATACTGACATACAGAGTGGCACTACTGTGGCTGTCACAACAAGCACACTGACATACAGATGACACTACTGTGGCTGTCTCAACAAGCACACCGACATACAGAGTGACACTACTGTGACAGTCTCAACAAGCATACTGACATACAGAGTGACACTACTGTGGCTGTCTCAACAAGCACACTGACATACAGAGTGGCACTACTGTGGCTGTCTCAACAAGCATACTGACATACAGAGTGGCACTACTGTGGCTGTCTCAACAAGCACACTGACATACAGAGTGGCACTACTGTGACAGTCTCAACAAGCACACTGACATACAGAGTGGCACTACTGTGGCTGTCTCAACAAGCATACTGACATACAGAGTGACACTACTGTGGCTGTCTCAACATGCATACTGACATACAGAGTAACACTACTGTGGCTGTCTCAACAAGCATACTGACATACAGAGTGACACTACTGTGGCTGTCTCAACAAGCATACTGACATACAGAGTGGCACTACTGTGGCTGTCTCAACAAGCATACTGACATACAGAGTGCCACTACTGTGGCTGTCACAACAAGCATACTGACATACAGAGTGGCACTACTGTGGCTGTCACAACAAACACACTGACATACAGATGACACTACTGTGGCTGTCTCAACAAGCACACTGACATACAGAGTGGCACTACTGTGACAGTCTCAACAAGCACACTGACATACAGAGTGGCACTACTGTGGCTGTCTCAACAAGCATACTGACATACAGAGTGGCACTACTGTGGCTGTCACAACAAGCACACTGACATACAGATGACACTACTGTGGCTGTCTCAACAAGCACACTGACATACAGAGTGGCACTACTGTGACAGTCTCAACAAGCACACTGACATACAGAGTGGCACAACTGTGGCTGTCTCAACAAGCACACTGACATACAGAGTGGCACTACTGTGGCTGTCTCAACAAGCACACTGACATACAGAGTGGCACTACTGTGACAGTCTCAACAAGCACACTGACATACAGAGTGGCACCACTGTGGCTGTCTCAACAAGCATACTGACATACAGAGTGACACTACTGTGGCTGTCTCAACATGCATACTGACATACAGAGTAACACTACTGTGGCTGTCTCAACAAGCATACTGACATACAGAGTGACACTACTGTGGCTGTCTCAACAAGCATACTGACATACAGAGTGGCACTACTGTGGCTGTCTCAACAAGCATACTGACATACAGAGTGGCACTACTGTGGCTGTCACAACAAGCATACTGACATACAGAGTGGCACTACTGTGGCTGTCTCAACAAGCACACTGACATACAGAGTGGCACTACTGTGACAGTCTCAACAAGCACACTGACATACAGAGTGGCACTACTGTGGCTGTCTCAACAAGCATACTGACATACAGAGTGGCACTACTGTGGCTGTCACAACAAGCACACTGACATACAGAGTGGCACTACTGTGGCTGTCTCAACAAGCACATTGACATACAGAGTGGCACTACTGTGACAGTCTCAACAAGCACACTGACATACAGAGTGGCACCACTGTGGCTGTCTCAACAAGCATACTGACATACAGAGTGACACTACTGTGGCTGTCTCAACATGCATACTGACATACAGAGTAACACTACTGTGGCTGTCTCAACAAGCATACTGACATACACAGTGACACTACTGTGGCTGTCTCAACAAGCATACTGACATACAGAGTGGCACTACTGTGGCTGTCTCAACAAGCATACTGACATACAGAGTGGCACTACTGTGGCTGTCACAACAAGCATACTGACATACAGAGTGGCACTACTGTGGCTGTCACAACAAACACACTGACATACAGATGACACTACTGTGGCTGTCTCAACAAGCACACTGACATACAGAGTGGCACTACTGTGACAGTCTCAACAAGCACACTGACATACAGAGTGGCACTACTGTGGCTGTCTCAACAAGCATACTGACATACAGAGTGGCACTACTGTGGCTGTCACAACAAGCACACTGACATGCAGATGACACTACTGTGGCTGTCTCAACAAGCACACTGACATACAGAGTGACACTACTGTGACAGTCTCAACAAGCATACCGACATACAGAGTGACACTACTGTGGCTGTCTCAACAAGCACACTGACATACAGAGTGGCACTACTGTGGCTGTCTCAACAAGGCAGTTTTGTGTGCAGTGCCTTCATATCTATGTCACATAACGTCAATTGTATTCGACTGCCCACCACAGGCCCTTAGCTAGACATCATTCTCTGCCAGTCTTGAATTAATCGAAACGGTGCCTTTTATCGCGTGAATGGCTTGTGTAGAAGCCATTCACGTCAACAGCAATTATTGACCAATTTAGTGTTTTCAATGACGAACTAGTGTTACATGAGCCATTTATTTAATGAATACTGATCCAATCAATTTATTTCACTACCAGTTGTGCAAATGATAGTAATTAATGTGGGCCCCCTAAACTTGGAAATGGCAGTTAGTTAATCTAGTGGCCAACTGCCCCCCCTGCCCCCCCCCCCCCATTACCAGTATTGGCCAGTCATCTGCTAGTCTTGAAGAAGGGCAGACAGCTCTCTGGCTAATACCTGGCCCAATCTATTGTTCCTGTTATCATGAATGAACCAACATGGTGGTTTTGCACCTAGTGAGAAATATTCATGCTGTCAGGACCAACTGCCAGAGACCTTCCTCAATTTCTGACATGTATTCAGTTCAGTGTGGCGTACATGGTGTATTGCGATTATACGTTGGTATAAGACACGACAGTTATTTGATTGGCAATAATTATGTATATTATCTTAAGCTCAACGCAGTGCTACGAGGGAATGAGTAGTGGTTTGAATCTAGGTAAAAGAAGTTGGTTTACATAAGATATTAAGACTGCAAGTACAGATGGACTGAAAGACCGCAAGTAAACAGCAATATCATAATGACACACAGCTGTGCTGATGGAAGTTGCCAGTAAATGATGACAGGCTGCCAGGTTTACCTGAGAAGACGAACAGTGATGTAACCCAAGAGAAACCCACAACAAAGAAAGCATTACTGAAAGGCTACGAATAAAACTACAAAAAGACAATAATTACAATAATGACACACAGCTGTGCTGATGGAAGTTGCCAGTAAATGATGACACACTGTCAGGTTTACTGGTATGACCCAATAGGTGAAACCCACAACAAAGAAAGCAGTAATTAATGAAAGACTACGAGTAAAAATGAATATAACAACACAGAGCTGTGGTGACAGAAGTTGCCAGTAAACAATGACATGATGCCAGGCTCACCTCAGAGACGAACAGTGATATCACCCAACAGATGAAACCCACAACATAGTAAGCAGTGATATGACCCAGCAAGTGTAGCCCACAGCGAAGAAGGCAATAAATGATGACACACTACCAGACTCACCTCAAAGATGAGCAGTGGTATGATCCAGCAAGTGTAGCCCACAGCGAAGAAGGCAGTAAATGATGACACACTACCAGACTCACCTCAAAGATGAGCAGTGGTGTGACCCAGCAAGTGTAGCCCACAGCGAAGAAGGCAATAAATGATGACACACTACCAGACTCACCTCAAAGATGAGCAGTGGTATGATCCAGCAAGTGTAGCCCACAGCGAAGAAGGCAGTAAATGATGACACACTGCCAGACTCACCTCAAAGATGAGCAGTGGTATGACCCAGCAAGTGTAGCCCACAGCGAAGAAGGCAATAAATGATGACACACTACCAGAATCACCTCAAAGATGAGCAGTGGTGTGATCCAGCAAGTGTAGCCCACAGCGAAGAAGGCAGTAAATGATGACACACTACCAGACTCACCTCAAAGATGAGCAGTGGTATGACCCAGCAAGTGTAGCCCACAGCGAAGAAGGCAATAAATGATGACACACTACCAGACTCACCTCAAAGATGAGCAGTGGTATGACCCAGCAAGTGTAGCCCACAGCGAAGAAGGCAATAAATGATGACACACTACCAGACTCACCTCAAAGATGAGCAGTGGTATGATCCAGCAAGTGTAGCCCACAGCGAAGAAGGCAATAAATGATGACACACTACCAGACTCACCTCAAAGATGAGCAGTGGTATGATCCAGCAAGTGTAGCCCACAGCGAAGAAGGCAGTAAATGATGACACACTACCAGACTCACCTCAAAGATGAGCAGTGGTGTGACCCAGCAAGTGTAGCCCACGGCGAAGAAGGCATTAAATGATGTCACACTGCCAGACTCACCTTAAAGATGAGCAGTGGTATGATCCAGCAAGTGTAGCCCACAGCAAAGAAGGCAGTAAATGATGACACACTGTCAGACTCACCTCAAAGATGAGCAGTGGTATGACCCAGCAAGTGTAGCCCACAGCAAAGAAGGCAGTAAATGATGACACACTGCCAGACTCACTTCAAAGATGAGCAGTGGTGTGACCCAGCAAGTGTAGCCCACAGCGAAGAAGGCATTAAATGATGTCACACTGCTAGACTCACCTCAAAGATGAGCAGTGGTATGACCCAGCAAGTGTAGCCCACAGCGAAGAAGGCAATAAATGATGACACACTACCAGACTCACCTCAAAGATGAGCAGTGGTATGATCCAGCAAGTGTAGCCCACAGCGAAGAAGGCAATAAATGATGACACACTACCAGACTCACCTCAAAGATGAGCAGTGGTATGATCCAGCAAGTGTAGCCCACAGCGAAGAATGCAGTAAATGATGACACACTGCCAGACTCACCTCAAAGATGAGCAGTGGTATGACCCAGCAAGTGTAGCCCACAGCAAAGAAGGCAGTAAATGATGACACACTGCCAGACTCACTTCAAAGATGAGCAGTGGTGTGACCCAGCAAGTGTAGCCCACAGCGAAGAAGGCATTAAATGATGTCACACTGCCAGACTCACCTCAAAGATGAGCAGTGGTATGATCCAGCAAGTGTAGCCCACAGCGAAGAAGGCAGTAAATGATGACACACTGCCAGACTCACCTCAAAGATGAGCAGTGGTATGACCCAGCAAGTGTAGCCTACAGCGAAGAAGGCAGTAAATGATGACACACTGCCAGACTCACCTCAAAGATGAGCAGTGGTATGACCCAGCAAGTGTAGCCCACAACGAAGAAGGCAGTAAATGATGACACACTACCAGACTCACCTCAAAGATGAGCAGTGGTATGACCCAGCAAGTGTAGTCCACAGCGAAGAAGGCAGTAAATGATGACACACTGCCAGACTCACCTCAAAGACGAACAGTGATATCACCCAATAGATGAAACCCACAACATAGTAAGCAGTGATATGACCCAGCAAGTGTAGCCCACAGCGAAGAAGGCAATAAATGATGACACACTATCAGACTCACCTCAAAGATGAGCAGTGGTATGATCCAGCAAGTGTAGCCCACAGCGAAGAAGGCAGTAAATGATGACACACTACCAGACTCACCTCAAAGATGAGCAGTGGTGTGACCCAGCAAGTGTAGCCCACAGCGAAGAAGGCATTAAATGATGTCACACTGCCAGACTCACCTCAAAGATGAGCAGTGGTATGACCCAGCAAGTGTAGCCCACAGCAAAGAAGGCATTAAATGATGTCACACTGCCAAACTCACCTCAAAGATGAGCAGTGGTGTGACCCAGCAAGTGTAGCCCACAGCGAAGAAGGCAGTAAATGATGACACACTACCAGACTCACCTCAAAGATGAGCAGTGGTATGACCCAGCAAGTGTAGCCCACAGCGAAGAAGGCAGTAAATGATGTCACACTGCCAAACTCACCTCAAAGATGAGCAGTGATATGACCCAGCAAGTGTAGCCCACAGCGAAGAAGGCAGTAAATGATGTCACACTGCCAGACTCACCTCAAAGATGAGCAGTGGTATGACCCAGCAAGTGTAGCCCACAGCGAAGAAGGCAGTAAATGATGACACACTGCCAGACTCACCTCAAAGATGAGCAGTGGTATGACCCAGCAAGTGTAGCCCACAGCGAAGAAGGCAGTAAATGATGACACACTGCCAGACTCACCTCAAAGATGAGCAGTGGTATGATCCAGCAAGTGTAGCCCACAGCGAAGAAGGCAATAAATGATGACACACTACCAGACTCACCTCAAAGATGAGCAGTGGTATGATCCAGCAAGTGTAGCCCACAGCGAAGAAGGCAGTAAATGATGACACACTACCAGACTCACTTCAAAGATGAGCAGTGGTGTGACCCAGCAAGTGTAGCCCACAGCGAAGAAAGCATTAAATGATGTCACACTGCCAGACTCACCTCAAAGATGAGCAGTGGTGTGACCCAGCAAGTGTAGCCCACAGCGAAGAAAGCATTAAATGATGTCACACTGCCAGACTCACCTCAAAGATGAGCAGTGGTATGATCCAGCAAGTGTAGCCCACAGCAAATAAGGCAGTAAATGATGACACACTGCCAGACTCACTTCAAAGATGAGCAGTGGTGTGATCCAGCAAGTGTAGCCCACAGCGAAGAAGGCATTAAATGATGTCACACTGCCAGACTCACCTCAAAGATGAGCAGTGGTATGATCCAGCAAGTGTAGCCCACAGCGAAGAATGCAGTAAATGATGACACACTGCCAGACTCACCTCAAAGATGAGCAGTGGCATGACCCAGCAAGTGTAGCCCACAGCAAAGAAGGCAGTAAATGATGACACACTGCCAGACTCACTTCAAAGATGAGCAGTGGTGTGACCCAGCAAGTGTAGCCCACAGCGAAGAAGGCATTAAATGATGTCACACTGCCAGACTCACCTCAAAGATGAGCAGTGGTATGACCCAGCAAGTGTAGCCCACAGCGAAGAATGCAGTAAATGATGACACACTGCCAGACTCACCTCAAAGATGAGCAGTGGTATGACCCAGCAAGTGTAGCCCACAGCGAAGAATGCAGTAAATGATGTCACACTGCCAGACTCACCTCAAAGATGAGCAGTGGTGTGACCCAGCAAGTGTAGCCCACAGCGAAGAATGCAGTAAATGATGACACACTGCCAGACTCACCTCAAAGATGAGCAGTGGTATGACCCAGCAAGTGTAGCCTACTGCGAAGAAGGCAGTAAATGATGACACACTGCCAGACTCACCTCAAAGATGAGCAGTGGTATGACCCAGCAAGTGTAGCCCACAGCAAAGAAGGCATTGCCTCGCCTTTGCTCTGGGATGACGTCGGATGAATTAAGGAGAATGATTGCAAGAACGATAGCGTAGAGAACTCCGATTAGGGCCACACACATGACAATCCAGATTGGGATGAAGATCACCTGAAACAGTCACGAGTTTCATCATTAAAATAATCACAGCATAGTTGTAAACTTTTAACGGTGACGTTAAAGTAGTAGATCATTCACCCAGAAACATTGAAATTAAACAGATCCATAACAAAGATGTATATTATTGTTTAAATTAAAACACATTGGGCAAACAAAATGTTAGAATGGATGTACTGGGATAGATCATTACATATATACCGGGCAGTCTATATATTAATACAAGTTCATACAACATAGCACAATTTATGATCAAACAATCAAATTACGCAACTTCAGCAACTTGCTACTGTAGGCAGGTGATAATAAAATAAAAAAATTATATTTTGACTCAAAATGTTGCACCACCACACAAGAATAAAAACCCAATAAGAAGTGCTGACTATCACAAGTCACAGTAGTTTACATTGTACCCACTTATTCACATGCCAGAGCAAACTGCCGTCCCTCGAAGTACAATACTCACCACCCAGTCCCATTCAATGAAGCCATCAAGCCGAAGTGCCAGAAAGATGAACTGGAGAATGTTCACCGAACAAAACAACTCCAACTGCAAAATAAAACATTCAAACTAAAATGAACATCCTAGAAACTATCATAGAATTTACAAATAAAGTAATAATTTACCAATTTACAAGTAAACTAACAATTGAATTGTCTAGTTGTAATTTTAAAACATTTGATTAACCAATAGTAATATATATGTTCACATGAACATGATAACATACATGTATGGCTTATCTCTAACTTTATGTTAACATTTATTTTCTAATAAAATATGGCTGGCCACTTAGCACAATATAACTCTAGGGCCAATGGTCATCATCATCGGCAGTATGTGTAAGTTGCCGTTTCCACCAACCCTTTCTAAAAATACTTTCTCCACTTTTTTTCACAAAATAACTGCTCAAAGTCAGCAACACATAAAAATTACTTTCATCAGCATCAGTTATGTTAGAACTAACTAAATGATGTTTATCGGAAATCAGCCATTTTTAACAACTAAAACCATTTCTGGGTGTTATTAAATAAATCAGAGGACATAGGTTTTAACTTTCTGGCTATAAGCTCTACTATGAAACATCATTTGGGCATCTTCTTGCACTATTATCTAGTCATGCTGATGTCCCATTTGTATTGTATTGAACACTTGCACATGTGAAATGCCACCAGTGTTTACCCACCTCAAACGTGCGCTCATGTTTGATGGACCACACACAGATGCCAATGGACATAATGGAGATGAAGATAAGTGGGATGAAGACGAGGAGCCAGAGCACCTGAGGCCGGCCATTCTGCAGCTTGTCACATGCCAGCAACTCAAACATGAGCAGCAGCATGTGCATACCTGTACACAGCACCATGCCCTTGTAGTGCGAGTACGACTCCCCCTCTAACCTGCAAGTAACATGTCATGTATACGTCCACCTGACATAACACACCATGTAAAGGTAAGTCCTTATATAGCGCTGTATCCTGTCCTTAGGACTGCTCAAAGCGCTTTACATTTTACTCCTTGGCAGACCTGTTCAATCGAACACAATGATGACTTCTCTGGGAAGCATCCAGCTACCCTGCAAATTAATGTGCACATGAAGACTATTCGTACACAAATATCCACCACTGTCTACAGCCATGTACTCATTCATACTGTACAGCTGAATGAACTGGAGAAACATAGAGTGAATTAACGTGCCCAAGGAAGGTTCGACACCACAGCACAGAATTTGAACCCAGATTCTCTCAGTCGAGAGTCCAAAGCTCTAGCCACTATATCACTGTCCTCCACTTTAGTTAGTCACTAAAATCCAAACTAAACTCTGTTGAACAGACCTGTGTTCAATTCTCAATTGGACTGATCAACAAAATGCATGAATTGGAACTGAATAAAACCAAAACAGGTTGAATCCCGCAAAGTAAGATGAATTGATCGAAACGGAAAATTAATTAATTAAGTTTTTCTAAATAAACTGACACATATATAAACTACAAAATATATGTTAAATGTAACATTTTCGGATGTGTCTTATTCGTCAGACTAAAATAAAACAAGCAACGGCAGAACTACCGGTATTTACAGGCACAGAAGGATTTGTCACCAGACAAAACATGGGCTGCAATTCTTTGTCTAGCAGTTCTCTGCTCTGTCAGTCCCTCTCTACCCCAGTTTTACTTACTTTACTAATTATTTGAAATGGAATTGATCCTTTTTGTGAGTACGTTGAATTGGAATTGATCCTTGGTAAATTTACATGAAGTGGAATTTATAAAAGTGAACACAGGTCTGCTGTGGAGTAGTGTTCACAACAATCATCTAAAGGTCTAATAATAAATATAATTATAAATACAAATAAAACAAATAAATACACGTACATATAGCTAAGACTTTGTTATACAAAACAGAACTAGAGAAACTAAATCACACACGACTTTGTATAAAATATAATGTATCATTGGTAGTTAAATAAATTTAAATAAATAAGAATATCAAAATTTGATAATCAATAGCCAGAAAAAATACTTATAAAAAATAACTAGAATAATACATTATTAGTTGTCAATTAAAAATAATAATATATGTTGTAATAATGAAATACTCATAGGCCTACATGATAATTGATATATGATGACTAAACATTAAAAGCTTGTTTCAAGTAATGTTTTAAGATTAGCTGATAAATAAACATGTCCATACACTGTAAATAATTATTGATCGTTAGATTCGTTACACATCCACACGACATACAACTGAAGCTGTCTGGGTTCTATATTATAAAAAAGTGTGGGTCTCTTTTGCATATGTAGAACTGAAAGTTTAGGATGGATCATAGATCCCGAGGTTTTTAAATTGAAATCACCTGGGGCCAGTTTCATGAAGCGGCTAAGAAGTTAAGAATGCTAAAAGGATTGTCTTAGTAAATGACATGATTTTTTTAATATTAGCGAACATAGGAGTTTTCACAAACACATGACGCTAGGTAATTGCATAACTTTAAGAACGCTTCATGAAACCGGCCCCTGGGGGGCTGGTGGGATGGAAATCACGAGTACAAATGTCAAGTGGTGCTGTCTGCTGCAGATAGTGTCTGTATTCAGTGCCAGCAGGGGGAGTGACGTGTGCTACTTCTAGCAGGATTCCCACACAACAAACGCCAGGGTGGTATTGTTAGTAAGTAAATCATAAAATACTGAAAAGGCGTGCGTCGCAGTGGTTGAGTGTTTAGAGTGTTGGACGGTTGTTCGGATGAGCCAGGTTTTGAACCCTGATGCTGCCAGGTGGTGGATCGGTACTGGTTCAGCTGTGTCGAAACTTGGGCAATTCCATTCACCCTATGTTGCCTGTGCCTTCAAAAAAGACACTATGTACAAGTCGTTGGTCCATTCTATCTGGTGTCCATGCCAGGGGAAGTAAAAGATCCCATGCAGGGAAATAAAAAAAACCTGTCGTGGACTCAGTGAGTTGGGATATAATTCTCTAAACTCCCAATACCAGAATTATCAACTTAATGGTTGTGAGCATTTACTGCCAAACCAAGGAAACAAGATGGCCGAGAACCCACCTGTAGTGAGGGTGCTTCCACCAGACCCAGCTGCCAACCATAGATCCAGAGAGCACCAGGAGCTTCCAGATCCAGATAGGTAGGAAGACGATCCAGTAGTTCCATGTGATGTATCCATCAAGACGCAGAGCAAACAAGAGGCAGAAGACCAGTAGGCAGCTGTAGACGATGAACTTGCTGCAACGTACAACATTCAATGTTCAAATCAGGGTAGCAAAGACTAATATATATATGAATTACTTGACTTAAATACCTGGTTGATTTGACCCCCCGCTATCCTCCTGGATGTCACACCGTTCCATTTCGTCTTGTCGAGAGCACACCGCTCTGCTGTTAAAAGCGGGAGTCCAGTGTCCTGTCTAACCTGGTCACTCCTCCTCTTCCGCGGCCTTCCTAGTTTTCTGTGTCCTTTCAAGTAAAACTTGTAGGCTATTTATATGAGGCTTTCGTTTGGCAGACTTGTCCAAACCACCGGAGCCTTCTATATCTGATGACATCTTTGATGGATTCAGGGGTGAATGTCTCCTCTCTGATCTGGCTATTTCATAATCTGTCTGCCCTAGTAACACCTCTGATAGCCCGCAGGCAACGCATCTCAAAAACTTGCATCTCTTGCAATCGTAGTGTCCAGGTTTCTGCACCACAGATTGCTATAGGAGTATAAGGGCCCCGTGTAAAAACTGAGGTCTGTATTTAGTTTGAATTCCTTAGTTAAGCTCTTCAGGTCATGCAGCCATGAAAAACTCGAGAAACAAGCTGAACAGGATAGGTGAGAGCAGACAGCCCTTCCTCATTATATGTAAAATTATGTATATATATTATATATGGGTCGTTCTCTGAAACTGCACTCCACTGTGGGCCACGTCTTGTGATACATGTAACAAGACTACCTTCTAGTGTATTTTAAATGTTTTGTACCCTCATTGATTGAAATTGATATGAGAGACAACAGAAATATCATGAAATAAAAATGATGCCTTTTGTGTTGTTTTATTGCATTTTTGTGTGGACATCGGATCGAAAATGGCATGCCAATTTGTGACATGGAAATAGGCATGTTGGGGATATGTGCATTCAAGGACAAGACTGTAGACTGAAAAACTCGATTGTGCCTTTTAAAGCATCATTATCTACCAAACAATCTGCTCAGTTTTGATCAGGATCAGCTACGTAACGCTTTGCGTCCGGACACACACACTCTTTCTCTCGGTGTGTAGCTTGGCGTATGAATACACTGGACTGACGCTATCAGCACGAGCATAACAAGCACACGTGTAGTCAACATGTTTTCAGAAGGACGGCTATAGAAGTTTGTTTTAACCGTTGAAATTAAATTTTGAAGTTGCCACTCCGGAACCGTGTCCGTTTTTGAGTGTTACGTGCCAATCAGAAGTGACAAAAGATGTGCATATTTGAAGCGAGTAAGGACTACTTTTTTAGTAGAAGAAGGTCGCCTGTACTGACGGAAGAATATCAGTACACATTCTTTCGGATGATGCTGTGGGGTTGCCTTTGCGGAGCAATTTTTCTGTGTGGTGTCTATTCATGCGCGAAAGTTACGCGGCTGATGCCAGCGAGAGCAAACTGCTCAAAGGCATGTTTTGATGCCGATTTATGGACGTTTTCTTGTATTTTCTTGTTTCTAAATGATTGTTATGAAATTGTCTTCGCTTTACAGTACTTTGTCAACAAATTAATTATCGTTGCACAATTTTTTTTAAATGATCTGAGGACTGCCATTTCAGCCGTTCTCGGCAAGGACCACACTTGCGACGATCAAAACTGTTTGACACCGGCTATTCTGATTTCATTCCTAGAAATATTTAGTTATAATGTAGTTAATCGATTGGTACGAGTTTTGAAGAAGCATGAAGCCTCCAACGAAAGATTTTAGTTAGATATGTTTGTCGATGGCCCTCGCAATTTGCTCCGTAACGAGGAAGCCGACTCATTCGCCATGACTAGTGTCTTTGTGACGAGGCTGATCTTACAGTGAGAAAATCGTGCTTTTTATAGTCCATTCCAGACCAGATAAACACTGCATACCTTAAATAGTTGCAGTTGTCCGAAATTGTGTTTTTTCTTCGAAAATGTCTTCATGAAAACATGTAAATAGATGACTAAGCTCTTCCTGCAGTGTGTTGGTTTTCCACATCACGTGGAAGCAGATTTTTCTTGAGTCTTGGTTACGAAGCTGATATTCGAGGTCAATCCCTGTTTTCGATCGCAGTTTTTCTTTTACTGACTCAATCGAACAGAAATTGTTTCTTATTCAGATTACCTTTTCGTGTAAGCTGACCAGGGCTGATCTATTGAACTTCCGGACTTCATTTCCAGCTGATTGCTGGATTGTTCTCACTCGCGTAACAGAGACCCAGCATTTTTGGCGTCTTTCTTACGTAGCTGAACTTCGGAAGAGAAATTTGTAATAAATCTACTTTTAACTGGATGTGCTTTTTATTATGAGAAAGAAACCGACATTGGGATTAAAGGTTTTTTTCCACAGACAGTACACGCTGTGATCCTTTAATACGTGTATTGCAGCTTCTTGTGAAAGTACTCTCAGCTCCATCACCAAGACATCAGCAAGTTTCGATCTTGAGAGATTGAAGGGAAACTGTGTTAACTTGATTTGCTTGTTTTTCTGAGCTATAACTGATAAATATGTGATGTAACAGGATCAATGATTTTGACAGGAGATCATGAGGTTTACTTTTTACAACACCAACATTTCTGGCCTCTTATTTTTTAAGCCCCCTCTCCTGTGGCCCATCCTCAGCTAGACCCTCCTCCTGCAGCCCAGCCTTGGCCACCTCCCCCTCCTGCGGCCCAGCCTCAGCCAGTCCACCCTCCTGTGGACCTGCCTCAGCCAGCTCCCAACCCAGACAGAACCTCCTTCTGGAAATACCTCTCAGGTTGGGAGCTTTATCAAGGTGGAGCTACAAGGGAGGAACAGGAAGGTGCAATTTTATGGCAAAATACTTCACATTGATTCAGAATCAAAGGACTTAAATGTGCTGTACTTGAAACAGCGTCCAGATTCAGGCATGTATGTCTGGGCCGATGAGGCCTGGCTTCCAGCTCACCGCCCTGTGACTTGTATGTCCCCTCCCACTCTTGCACCTGGTCGCGGGGTTGCGTTCATATTTTGAACAAGGTGTATTGAACACCCTGTGACAGTGTTTCACTAAAATGTCATGCTGTGCCATGTCAAATGCCATATGATTGGCATTAATTTGTTTCTTTTTTGTTTTGTTTTTATTTGTACTGTCTGTCACCTGTTGTCTGACGTTAGTATGTGGTGTCCATGTTACACGGCTGATACAAATTTATAAACAGATGGCAGTTCTTTAAAATTTATGAGTAATCATCTCAAATCTTTTGTGGGCATTCTTTGCTCTTTTGTGTAGCTAATAATGCTGTCGCTATGCTGATAAACGTCATTCTTGTTGGACAAAATAGAAGTGTGTGAAAAAATTCTGATCGCTACGAACCAGTTCCTGAATAATGCACGAAATATGATTTCTAGACACTGCCTCAATGTAACAGAATATTTGTATGCCATTTTTAGAGGTTAGTAAAACATATCCTTGAAATTTAATAGACTGGGGTTCTCTTCAAGCTGTTTGTAAGAAACATTTCATGTCCATGTTACACTGCCAAATTTCGTCATGGCCGACAATTTTCAAGTTTCTACTGCCAATATACTTTCCTGACTTATCTTTTTTCCTGCAGAACTACTTTATATGACCATGTGTCTTTAAAAAAAGCATTTCAGATGTTTTGGAGCAGTTTTATTTTTGGACCCCAATGTCACACTTTGAGGCCCAGTTTCAGAGAACGACCCATATATATATATTGCGATACACAGCCAATGATACAATATATTGATATGCGAAATTATGTAGTGATATATATTGGCAAACTATTTAACATCAGGTGAACAAATTAAATCATGCAGAGCAGACTTTTAAATTATTTTTTTCAGTTTAAAAAAATGCAACATGAAAGTGTTCATATTTATTCTGAATATTGTCTGATATATAATCATTCATATAGTCACACATATACGTATGTTATGTCCGAAGCATTGCCATTGATCTAGGTTGACTACCAAGTCTATGTCTATGACCAAGTATATGTATACAAAGTTACGAATACAAGATAGCCTACTTGTTTGTGTGGAACCTACGGTGATCACTTAGTCAGACTCTTGTGGGTAAACCTAAGCCAGGCGCTCGCTATACTTGGAGGGAAGAAGAATGAATGATTCTGGTAGAAAAGCTAGCCTAGATCCTACTTTCTCAGCCTCAGCCCCTGGTGAGGCTGGTCCTACCTGGCTAGGCTAGAGCACTTGACTTGCCGTGCCTTTGACTTTGAGGCTTGACGAGTGACTCTTGAAATTACGAGTTATAAGTATATAATGTCCTAAGTGTACTTACCTAGGGTTGAAGTCAAGGAACAGATTCTTAATGTTCACTTCGACCGCCATTTCCCTTTATCTCACGTCTTATAAACAAAAAGGCAACATGTTTTGTAACAACATCCTGTCAAATCCAATCATTCAGATAATCAATGTTTTTATAATGGCCGCTTACAACATCAACGATTCCATTTTCTACAATGTTGGTTTACATTGACAATTTTGCAAAGATCGAAACTTGCTGAACACGATTAGGATATATTTATAACCCCAAATTATTTATTTAGTTATTAAATTATTCAATTTACATAGTCCTGCATTGACTGTGACTCGTTATGTAGCGCCATCTGTTGTGAGTAATTTTGTATTTGTCATGGCGCATCTGTTGCGGGCTGATGGCCTCGTAGATCTACATCACTTTTTTAAATAAGTTTTGCCCATTTCAAACGACATGTTCACTTATCACACTCTGCGCGTTACAAGTTCAACGAAGCTACTAAAGGCGCTTTGCGGACGGCGGGTGCTATAATTACTATCTAATTAGTTCAAATTATGTATGAGCAAACCACTTTACATTTTGTTGTGCTATGAACAGTGTACTTGCACGTCTCAGCAACAAGCTGCCTGGTAGCAGATGTTAAAGCTACCAAGGTCAGCCGTAAAAGTTTCTTTCTTGGTAGGTGGTAGTTGACGAACTGCGAATTAAGAAGGAGTGGTACTGGGTGGTCAGTGGTCTGTCTTCGTTTGACGGAAACGTTGGGCTCCATAAATTATGTGGTTCCACTGCTTTGGAGGTACTGATCGATGACGACGTCAACGCGGTTTTCCTCCGCTCTTCGAAGCTAACCCAATTAATGCAGCACCTTCACCATGCTTTCGATGTAACTCGGCGTTTTGTCTCCGTAGTTACCGCAAGAGAATCGAGCTACTGCTTGTTGTATTTCCTCTACAGTTGGTGGATATAACATTAGCTCTCTCTATAATTATATGGCCTATCATCCTCTTATGCTTCCTAAGCTCCCTTGGTGAGTTGGGCAATATCTCCTCACTCGTTACTTCTGTCCTACTCGGGTCTCCCCATTGCAGACACAGCCGCTAGTTTGTCGCTCTAGCTGCCTGCCTGCACCCTTCCTGTAGATGTTTCTCCTTGGTAGTTGCTCCAGCATACTTCAGAAGGGCGGGATACACGTAAAAAAGGGTTGGACTCTCGATAAGCCAAAAGGCTTCCTTGTCCACCTGCCATCTAGAGTTAATCCTCTGGGTGGCAATTTTGTTAAATCCCCACACACTGTTCATTCAAAGTTTAAAATAATGATGCTACAAGTACGCGGCTAGTTTGCCTGCCGTTGTTCGTTTGGGTGCGCATACGTCATGCAAATGTCTTGCTCTTATAGCGCTTTTCGATATTAATGTATATTATGTCGCCTCAGAGGAGACATGATTGAAATGTATACGATTTTAACAGACAAATATGATACAGCTGTGACATCGAACTTTATAACTTTGAGGGATAATGAATCATGTACGCGAGGGCATCACCTAAAAATATTCAAAGGACGTTAATTGTCGGTTAAACATTAAACAAAATTAATTTATAGGGCCTACACCGATGTACGGATGTATGGAACAGCCTCCCACAGTCTGTGGTAGAGGCTCAATCAGTCCAGTCCTTTGAGGGAAAATTAGACAAATTATGGAAAAACCACCCAATTAAGCTCGATTACACAGCCCCACCCCTATTATGGAACAACTCGTGACACCATATAGTCTGACGACAAACATCAGAGCTGGCGTAAGAGGCATCACAGCCTAGAAGCGGACCTGTAAGAATCTGTAAGTTAGCCTCCAGGTGACGCCACTATTTCCATATTTTCAATGCTGTTTGCGGCCACACAAAATGGCGAGTTTACGGGAACAAATTTTTGTTTACAAACAGTGCGATGATAACTCCATGGACTGCACACCTGCTGAGATCATTGATAGCATGGATGGAGATGTAGAACTGTTTAGCAGATTTCTGAAAGAAATTAAAGACGTAAATACATGCGACTGCAGAGGGAAAACGCTACTTCACATAGCAGCCACTCGAGGTCGGGATGACATCATGAGAGTTCTGATAGCGAGTGGAGCCGATGTCTCCGCTGTTGACCATGTTGGAAATACGCCCCTCCATTGTTGTGGTCATTTCGAAACAATTGAATGTATTGTGTCGCATCGTGTTGACGTTTTTGCCAGGTGAGTAGCTCGACAGTAGAACTGAAATGTTCCACGATTTTACACACCACATCATGATGTCATGATCATTTGCTGATTTCCCTCAATCATTCAGTGACAGTCACTGTCGTGACGACGTTAGTGCCGTTGCGCAGTCAGTGCAATGTCACGAGTTGCGAATGTCTGTATTAACAGTATTGTAGCATAGCTGTAGGTAGGCATAATCCAATAACCTGGCGCAGTAGGTGAATAGGGGCCCTTGGCATAGCCCAGGCTTGTTTCAGCAGGCCGAAATTATGTATACCACACCCGGCATACGCTAATCATGTGGACCTCTACAGGCGGCATGATCGGCGACTCAAAACTGAGTCACGCTCTCATGACATTAGCTGATGGCTTTTGTGTGGTACACTTTCGACCTTCTGAAACTATATATCTTTAGAGTGCCATTACTTCCATTTAAATAAATATACATGTGTTGTTTTATAGTTTACTGTGTTGCAACCCTCTGCTGTCCATCTTACAGGAACTACAATGGTGACACCCCTCTGGACCTGATGTGTCGACGGGGTGTGGAGCAACGTGCCCTTCTCTACCTGGAGCAAGTGATGGAACAGGAATTATCCGTAGACGATGCGTCAGTTCCCCTGCTCCAGGTTTCTCCCCGAACAGACAGACGTTCAAAGGCACTGGCCCATGTTAAGCGTGTTTGGCTTGAGTTTTGCACTGACATGGGCGCAGAGAGACTGATTGCACTGCTCATGTTGGGCCTGTGTCTGTCACTGTATATTGCATATGTGGTGACTAGCTTCACAAAGAGGATTGATACACGCATACCAATACATACCGACAACGTGAAACTGGAACTCTGACAATGGTGCATTTCATAAACTTTGTTGTTTATTTTGTCAGACCAGGGGTTAATTAATTGTTATCGGTGCAAATTAAATTAGTTTATTATTCATTTTTTTAATTCAGTTCAAATTTGTATCAGTTAAGAACTGAACCAAGGTCTCGACTCCATATAGAATCAATGAAATCCAGTTTGTAGTATATTGTAGGTCAAACTGACCATGTGAATTATGAAATGCAATTACCCCCAAATCATTTGTAGTGTGGTCAGATTTTCGAAAGAACAATCTGAGCTACATTCATTTGTAAGATGATCAGTAGTTTTCCACTAGCCACGGTTGGCTATTTAAATGAAGGGGCAATATTGACTACTCTTTAAAAGTAATTGTACATAATCATTTCAACAAATTACACATTTATTATTATATGCCATATAAATTGCTTTACGTAAAATGGCAGGAAATTCAAAAATATTCTAACTTGTATAGTTTGTAATCAAATGCCTTCAAAAATAATCCATCATTTGTGTGACCGACTACTCGTAACAAAACCATGAATAAACTGAATCGGTTGTCTCATAAGAGCTGAGAATAAACCATGTTGAAGACGATTATGTGTCGTGTAAATGGGAATATCTTGTCATGCTTCTACACCTTATTCTGTCATGTACATTCTTCAATCCGATTATTGTGCATACTGCGATGAGGTTGTACTTTCTTTCTCTTCATTTTTCTTCATTGTCTCGGCTGTCTCTAATCATTCTTGTGTCTAATTGTGATTGCATTACTTCGTATATTGTACACCAGTGGTTCCAAGCTCCGACTTGCGAGTTCACTTTCACGACTTTTCTCAGTTATTTCCAGGTTACAAGACTTGAACAGTATCAGTCAACTATCGATTATTACTTGAAACGAAGCCAACAAACAGCATTTGTTTAGAAAACCTTTATTCATAAACAATATTAACTGAAGTGGCATGTGCAATGTGTGATTTTGGTATCGGGTGTGCTGTGCTACGCTATACCAACAAGATTCAGAATTCATGTTTCCCAATGTGAACTACACCCATGTTCTACATTGGTAATGTTTTACTTTTAGAGGCAGTCTCATTTTTCTATTTTGTGGCAAAATCTCTTGGCAAGATGGTCTTGCAATGTTTTTTTGCAGATTTTCCTATTTGCAACTCTGGAATGTTGACAAGAATGCCCACAGTTGAACTGCAGTACCAGTATTGCTGGCATCTAGATGTTTTAACATCAGTATCTCATTATTCATATTTATCTTTTCGGACTGTTGGTCCTGCAGTAACTTTTGCAGTATTTCCCTATTTGCAACTCTTGGACGCTGCATTGTATTTATTATCACAGCTTTCTGTCTTTTTTCTTAGAATATATATGCATATTATGCTCGAGGCCAAAATAAAATTTTGTCACCGTAAGTGAAACATTATACATTACTGCAACTTGTACATTTGTCAAATCTAGAGTTAATAATGTGTACCACCACTGCATCATGTTTCATACAACTGTGGAATGAGATTTATTGCATGTTTATCTTGGAGATGACTTGCTAAAATGATATACTGCTGTAGTTGATAAAATGATATACTGCTGTAGTTGATAAAATGATATACTGCTGTAGTTGATAAAATGATATACTGCTGTACAACTCTTCCAGCAACAATCCCATTAGTTAAAATTTCACCGTACCCTTAACCAATTGTCACAACCACCAGGTCAAATAGTTAGATTGGAAAATATATAATTTTGTATATGTACTGTACAAGAATATGCATAAATCCGGGATAGATTATGTAAATGAGGCAGTCCTTCTTTCCACACATAAACATAAAACAATAGATCAACAATAAACAAAATCGAGATAATAACCACCAGCACGACTTACTGCTCAAGCAACATGTGTTTTCTCTCTAAGCATAGCAGTAGGTGGGAGAAAATGAAAGATTCAGACCTGCTGGAATATCACAGAATTGGTGATAGTTTGAAGCCTGCTTGATTGTTATCAAAGATGATGGCATTCGGGAATGTTGGATAATTGTATAGTTGCTACCTGCAGGACGTGTGTGACAACTTGGTGGTGCTGTACAAAGGTGCCCAGTCGGCTGCAGGTAATCTGTTACTAGGTAACCAGTTGCTGTTACCAATACATAGCACTCCAGAACCACGAGTGTGTGCTTCAACAAGTACTTTATGTTGGATGGTAAACTTAGATAAAACAAACCAAAGCAACTGAGCAGACAAACGCCTTAGCCTACATACACCAGTGTGCTGGTCTGTATTAACAGACCTTCTGTTTGTCAGCCAGTGGGCTATTCTTGAGAAGTTTCTGTAGCAGACAGACGCCTTAGCCTACATACACCAGTGTGCTGGTCTGTATTAACAGACCTTCTGTTTGTCAGCCAGTGGGCTGTTCTTCAGAAGTTTCGGTAGCAGCGTTCTTCTGATCAATCTCTTTTTCTTCGGCTTGTCCTCCTGTGGTCCTGTACTGTCCGTTGACTCTGGACTGGAGATGTCCTCATCAAGTACCATGGCAAGGTGCGACCGGGGACTGAGTCGCTTTATTGGGTACGATGGCTTGTCCTTGATGAGCTCGTTGCCGACCACGAGGAGGGAGGAATCGGAGAGGGAGGATGGCAGGGACTTCTGGAAGTACAGTTGGTCGTTCTGGTGTATACTGTGCACGAGGCCAGACTTGGCACTGCTCACCTGCATCTTGCGTACGTTCTCCTCCAACTCCTCGTATTGCGGACTGCAACAACCAGCGAGAGTGGAGTGGCTGGTAAGAGATAGTGAGCGTAGTGACGTGGTGTGGTTGTACATGCATGTCACCAGTGTATGCGTGCGTGCGTGCGTGCATGCGAGTGTCGCCAGTAAGTGTGTGTGATTATTTTTACACTTGCAACTGAAGATGATACATACCAGTCAACAATTCATCTTTCAACTGAATAAATAGTTGTGTTTATATACGGTACATTGCATCAAACTTGAATTAAAGAAATCTTACCCTGAAGAGTTGATTTAATGTTACACTAAGCTTTGATGATTTTAAATTAATATGTAACAGACATGAGTAATTATGATGTGTCCATTTGTGTGAATGTAAATTTATGAGATAATCAAACTGTTCACCGACATGGTGTCCAGGTCTTACTGTATATTATATAACAGCTAGTGATTGTTTTCTTGTTAAAACGCATTTACAATTTTGTACAGAAAGTTTACTAATAAACTTTGTTTAGATTGAGAAAATATAAAATGCTATACCACCATACCATGCATCCCCTACATCGAAGCGGGGTCTTCCTTCCAACTCCGAGTTATACGATGTATCTCCGTGATCTCTGTCTCCCATCTTCAAGTCTTTGCTTCCTTTAAATGCATTCTGGCCAATCTTAAAAGCAATGGGAACATCCTTAAAGATGTCACTGCCACCTTTGAAGTCATCCTGTGCAATATCATCAATTCTTAATGATTCCCGTCCAATTCGAAACGATTCCTGGTTAACTCGAAACGGTTCCATACTATGGTTGCTGGATTCCAAGTTGATCTTGTCAAAACTCTGTCCTAACTTGAACGTCTCTGGAGTGATCTTGCAAGGCTCCAGGGTTGACAGGTGTGGTTCTGGAGTAGTCGCGCGGTGATCTGTAGAAGCCTTGAATCCATCTAGTTTGCCTACATCAGCTGTCGGCTTCGACTTCTCCATATTGAAGTCAGTTGTAAGTTTAGACTTCTCCAAGTTAAATAACTCGGGCTGTGTCTTGACAGATGATAGAAACCTGTGCTGTTCATGACTGTCGGTCTTGGAATCTTTCTCGGGCTGCAGATTTCGGTGTTTTGTAGCCATTGAGAACGTGGACGAAGATAATGGGATGCTGCCAAACGACGAGTTGTAGTTTGATGATGCATGCTTCCTGCGCGATCCTGTCAGAGAATTCAACACATATACGTTACCTAATAGGCATAACTCAATGGTTACCTGTCACAGTTAATGCAAGGCAAGTATTGCTATTATTTTGAAATAAAACAATAGTGGAATTATACAGAAAAGATTTGTTGAACCATAACAAATATAACTATAAAATTAAGTCATTCTACCACTGCTTCAAATGGTAAAGTAATCATTGTGGCATTGTTTATTTCTTGATATCTAATAATCATCTTATTTCTACTAATCAATATTTTACACTATATATACTTACATAAAAAAACAGTTACAAACAATGCAAATTAACTTGCAGTAATATTGCTAACATTGACCAACTACAATATTTTTACGTTATGTGCAAGAAACAGTATTTCTTATCAGATATAATGAACCAAATATAGTTCACATAAAAACTAGAAGTATAAAACATGAAAATTAGTGTAATGTAAAATACAGGGCAGCTGATACTGAACGCATTTTGCATTGCAGTTCAGAAGAGAACTGTTGATTAACTTACAAACAAAACGTTCACAATTAAAATGTGTGCATTCCTCGACACAAAAATTGAAATGGCGATTGAAAATTGCATTAGTTGATTCACAAAAAAATGCAAACTGCAAGGGGATTAACTAAAAAGTTTTAATTTTTTTTATATACTTTTAATTACATGCTGGTTAAAAAACCACAAGCCACATGCACCATTTAAGCAATGAAAATGTGCCAAGCACAGAATATAGCTCACCACTCAAGATGAAAAATCAAAAGATGCACATAATATATAAATAAATATATATATAAATTGTAAATTCAAAAATTCATTCCCATGAGAAAAATATTCCACAAGCAAAACATGTTATACTCGTGCTTACAACAACATATACCCATTCACGTAAGCTACACAACTTGACGTATGACATCTGAAAAGCCTAACCATTTATAACATGACTAACTACAGCTTTTAATAAAATATACCTACTAGTGTACACTACTTGGTGTATGCCATCCGTATAGCGTAATGATTTTAAAATGACTAACTAGTCACATGCAGCAACCAAATAAAAAAGTAGAGAAAAAACACCAAGCCAACGGGGCCGACATGCCAAAGGGAAATGACATCTGGAATGTTCAAACCTCCCAGAATCTGATGATTTGGGTTGCTAATCCCAAATAATGAGAGCTGCATTCCCGCCCTGAGCAGTTCAGTCATAACCATGTGCTCGTGTGCAGTTCGTCCTATCAAATATTGAAAAGAATTAACAAGCTACATGCCAAGACCTTACACCTGAAATAATTAATGTGTCAACAGCCATTAAAGAGCAATCGATTAATTAGCTGGTTTTATGACATGCTGTCAAGCTGGATTATCCAGGTTGACCTTTGCTGTAAAACGCATCCACTCCGGCATCTAAATAGCAATCTTCCCATAGGAAGAATGTAGACACAAAGGGTTGAAGGTCGGAGAGGAAAAAGGACTAGGATAACTTTACAAAGTTTTGATATGAAATGATCTTATGGAGGTCACCTGAATGCTGCAGCAGGAGAGAGCAGTTGTGTGAAAATAGGAACTGTTTTACTTTTGTTAGGTCAGAAACCAAGCAACCAAGTCCTTCTTCAATGTTACGTGCGAAAGAGGCCACCACATACATAGGAGATGGTTTCATGAAGTATTCATTCAGGGGCATCTGATGTAAATTTTGTAATTCTGAACTGTGCGCAATGCTATTCGTGTTTTCTATAATTATTCCAAGTTATATAACCATCTCCAACTGACCAATGGATGGGCTAAATAAAACATCCCGTAAACCTAAACAAGCATTATGGATCCATTCTTGGGTTATAGATAACCTGAAAGCTTGGCTCCCTTAGGTGTAATATAAAAATAGACGTACAGCCTGTACATACACTTATTCAATCATAGTTAGATTAGGAACATCAATTAGCTATGTATCACATCTGAATTGTTATCATATTTATATTTACATTAAATAACCAATTCCCTTCCAGTTGTGTGCGATATTAATTTACTGTTGGTTGTTTATTTTGTGTATAATCTTGTAGGGATGGGGCTTAAATGAAATCAATAGAAACTGAGCTAGTGAAATAATTATCACAACAGCATGACAAGAAAAGTGGATAATGATTTAATGAATGATATTTCTGTATCTCCACAGATACATTGTACACAAAAAATATAAAAACTGAGCACTTTAACGCCAATCAGCTTGTTGCATTGAACGATAACTAGTTTTCTCAAATAATACAAGTACTGCACAAGCTACGATGGATCTAGTCAAAAACAACAGTATTCAGCCTGTAAGGCAGTGCAGTACACAATGTGTTCATTTTATACATCAAATGTCACTTTATGACAATCCTTCGTTTAACTTAATTTCAAGTATTGTTGAGAAACTAATAAAATATACTTGGCATAAATACAACATTTGCAAATAATTCAAGTAAACAACAAACATTATTAAATAATAACGAATCAGTGTTAAAGCATGGATATTTTATATACATGCCTGGAAAGAAACATGTCATTTAAAAATTAACTCTTCATGTCACTTTAACCTGTTTCATTCTTGGACACAAAAATAAAAAAAACACAGCCATCACCAAAGAATGCATTATTACTAAGTGAACTGATTGTGAAGCATCCACTCCGCGATGACACCACTATGTCCACCATCAATAAATTATGCCCAGTTATTAATGACTGTCCTGCTAATATTGGTACGACCCTTCTCAGGTGACATCAATATTATGGATATATTGTTACACATTCGCCAAGGGTAAGTCTGCAGCAAGCTACAACACAGTACACTATCATCATTAGCAGGTTCCACGTGAAAACATTTCACTCAACCAATCGATGGCTATATGACTAATTTAAAAACGTCAATGATACTGTGCAAACACCATGAGCGCCTCTACGGTGGATACCAGCGCTATATACGAGTTCATTATTATGATATCTAAGAATAATGTTTAGACATGAAAATATGGAATAGGATGCACCATAGCCACAGCCACACCCAGGTAAACATTAAGCATCACATGAAATCAAACACCTATAAAATTACCCTATCGCCCCAAAAGAAAGCACCAACACATTTGCACCTGCACACCCCACACACACCATCACTGGTGCACACACCCATATGGAACATTCATGTTCAGCAAATCAGATCTATTCTCCTGACATTTCTTATGCGGCATCTCTCCAAAAAGAATCGCTACCTCCAAAACATAACAATATTAGCAATTGAAGTAACACCTAACACAACCAAAACACTTAATTAAATGAGACATTAATTAACAATGTTATCAAACATGTACAACTGTTACAGGCATCAAAATGGATACCTGCGGTCAAAATCCAAATCCAGTTTATTAAAACACTAATAAGATATTCAATGTTATACTTAGTTCACTGTTTTACCAGTAAAATTGTAAAGTCAAATATGACAACTCACAAGGTGCTTTGTAACATGGAAATTATTACTGGTTTATGCAAATTACAAAATCATCCACTATAACAAGCAGAAATTACAGTGACTACGACACTTCAGCAGATAGATTTGTTACTGGCAAAACACTAAGCAGCAACGAAATGGACAATTGTTGTATTTATGTTTCTCCTGCTTGACGGCTTGACGGCTTGACATTACAAGTTGGTGTTCTGACCTCAGGTGTCCACATTAATGAAAGAACCAAGACAAAGGCAAACGATTGCATAAGTACAAGCAACGATGGCTCATAAAGAACACATTAATGCACTTAGATCAACTGAACGAATGCATGTTTCCTGGTAAACGTTGTCTCTAGTCATCAAGAGCAAAGTGCGGCCGAGACATACCGGTGGCAGCAAAGTATCCTGGAGGCTGTTCTTCTTCCGAGTCACCTAGTCCCATTGACATCGCAGATCCAGACAGACCTGACATGAGATTGGAAGCACCTACAAAAGTCACGTCATCATGTTGTAAGAGTAACCTATATTTTACATTTATCAATAACTTATGGATTTATCATCTATCTTACATGGATATAAATCAAGGCAAATACAAACAACTGTAATGTAGAATTTTACATTACATATCCACGAGTGATAAGAAATTAATTTTGCACAGATATTGATAAAAACGATTTTAAAATCTGCATGATATGTCACTTAGTATGCTTTATTAACAACACATTGCCTTTAAATAACCTGAATTGAAGCTGCAGTAAGCAAAATTTCTGCACAAAACTCATTGTAACAGAAGATATATTTTACTTCTGACATACAGAAGGTAAAGAAATGAGAAATCAAGGACCCGTATTGAGGCTAGCTTCACCTCGGACTTTCAACGAAAAGAAGAAGAGAACATATTATACATAATTTATAGTATTTACATCTACGATGAATCTGTACACAAGAGTATAACAACTAAAGTAGGCGGTGTATTCGACTCACTGCTGTAGCCGAGATAGCCTGTAGACTTGTTGAGCATGGTTGACAGAGCATGCAGGCCCAGGTTGGCCACGATGTTGAAGCCGCAGATCTTCTCAATCTCGTACCAGCGACTAGAACGTTCTTGCAAGTCCAACTTGACGTCTTCCAACGATGCCCTGGTGGACATAACATGAACTCATTGCATGTATTAACGGCCTAGGGTAAATTCTTATGACAACAGATGATAGCACAGAAATGGAAGTGTTTTTTTCCAAAGTAGAAAACACTGCTAGAGATACTGTAAATGGATGAGGTGTTTTACTCCCCTGATCTCGTCATGTCACATTCTGCAGAGTCACAACTAAAACAATTAAAATATATAAACCAATTTCCAGAAAGTCAATTAAAATGTAATCACAATTAAGCTGAAGTTTCCAATTTTAGCATATTTGCTGCCACTAGTAGTAAATAGTTTACAAACAAATTAGTTTTACATGCCCTGCATTTCATACCAATATTAATTGGTAGTTCTGAATTATTGTGACTGTGTACACAACTATGTAAGGTAATGTCCATGTTTCTGTGATTGTATCCAGCTTGTACCTTGCATTCATTATCTTGCGGTCGGTCTCGTCGAGGGAAGCAGAATGTGCGATTCTGAGAGAACCCAGAAATGCTGATCTCTTCTTGCGCATCTTCTCACACTAAAACAGAAGATGCAAAAATAGCAAGTTATTAAGTGACACTGTTGTATAAATGCAACTGCCTTAGACCATGTTAGGTAGACAGCTGTCTTAGACCATGTTAGGTAGACAGCTGCCTTAGACCATGTTAGGTAGACAGCTGCCTTAGACCATGTTAGGTAGACAGCTGTCTTAGACCATGTTAGGTAGACAGCTGCCTTAGACCATGTTAGGTAGACAGCTGTCTTAGACCATGTTAGGTAGACAGCTGCCTTAGACCATGTTAGGTAGACAGCTGTCTTAGACCATGTTAGGTAGACAGCTGCCTTAGACCATGTTAGGTAGACAGCTGTCTTAGACCATGTTAGGTAGACAGCTGTCTTAGACCATGTTAGGTAGACAGCTGTCTTAGACCATGTTAGGTAGACAGCTGTCTTAGACCATGTTAGGTAGACAGCTGCCTTAGACCATGTTAGGTAGACAGCTGCCTTAGACCATGTTAGGTAGACAACTGTCTTAGACCATGTTAGGTAGACAGCTGTCTTAGACCATGTTAGGTAGACAGCTGCCTTAGACCATGTTAGGTAGACAGCTGTCTTAGACCATGTTAGGTAGACAGCTGTCTTAGACCATGTTTAGGTAGACAGCTGCCTTAGACCATGTTAGGTAGACAGCTGCCTTAGACCATGTTAGGTAGACAGCTGCCTTAGACCATGTTAGGTAGACTTGTCTTAGACCATGTTAGGTAGACAGCTGCCTTAGACCATGTTAGGTAGACAGTTGTCTTAGACCATGTTAGGTAGACAGCTGCCTTAGACCATGTTAGGTAGACAGCTGCCTTAGACCATGTTAGGTAGACAGCTGCCTTAGACCATGTTAGGTAGACAGCTGCCTTAGACCATGTTAGGTAGACAGCTGTCTTAGACCATGTTAGGTAGACAGCTGCCTTAGACCATGTTAGGTAGACAGCTGTCTTAGACCATGTTAGGTAGACAGCTGCCTTAGACCATGTTAGGTAGACAGCTGCCTTAGACCATGTTAGGTAGACAGCTGTCTTAGACCATGTTAGGTAGACAGCTGTCTTAGACCATGTTAGGTAGACAGCTGCCTTAGACCATGTTAGGTAGACAGCTGTCTTAGACCATGTTAGGTAGACAGTGTCTTAGACCATGTTAGGTAGACAGCTGCCTTAGACCATGTTAGGTAGACAGCTGTCTTAGACCATGTTAGGTAGACAGCTGCCTTAGACCATGTTAGGTAGACAGCTGCCTTAGACCATGTTAGGTAGACAGCTGCCTTAGACCATGTTAGGTAGACAGCTGCCTTAGACCATGTTAGGTAGACAGCTGTCTTAGACCATGTTAGGTAGACAGCTGTCTTAGACCATGTTAGGTAGACAGCTGCCTTAGACCATGTTAGGTAGACAGCTGCCTTAGACCATGTTAGGTAGACAACTGTCTTAGACCATGTTAGGTAGACAGCTGCCTTAGACCATGTTAGGTAGACAGTTGTCTTAGACCATGTTAGGTAGACAGTTGTCTTAGACCATGTTAGGTAGACAGCTGTCTTAGACCATGTTAGGTAGACAACTGTCTTAGACTATGTTAGGTAGACAGCTGTCATTTTAAGAATAAGCACACTATGAAATATCACCATAAAGCCACCAGCTGAATGAGGTAATATCACCATAAAGCCACCAGCTGAATGAGGTAATATCACCATAAAGCCACCAGCTGAATGAGGTATAATGCTGGATTATCTCCAGATCACAGCTCATCATTACACCATATAATCTCAGATGTACTTCTCAACTTTCATCCCATCCAGTATATTAACTTACTGCCACTTTTAGACAGGGACACATCAGACTTCACAGACAATATATTTGTCACCAAACATGTTGACATAATACAGCAGGTATTCTTCTAATTTGTGGATTGGGAACTTGCATTTAATGTGGTTTTGAACTGTATAATGTGAACAAGAAATATACAAAATACCTTTCTAACGATGAAAACTATTTCTCCACTAAACACAGTAAAAAGAGAAGAATCGTAACATGATGAGTCATAACAGGATTATGTTATCCAACTTACTTGTTCAACAGATATTCAATACAAGTTATACTTTATGGAGAAATGTCCAGCATATGTTGTATGAATATATGACTCCAGGGAACAGTGATATTTGACACCTACCATTTCTTTTGCGTTTTCCAGCTCTTTCTCAGCAGATTCTTTCTTCATTTCGAAGTGTTTGTTCTCAATCTCATAGTTGAGCTGTAGCCAGTGTTGTAGTTGGGACAGTGGAGCCTTATTTGAGTCATCCAGCTCCTTCTCTGCCTTCCTCAGAGCCTTCCTCACCTGTGTAGTATAACTTATGAGTAACGTACCTCATGAATAACATACCTTGTGAGTAGCATACTTCATGAGTAACATACCTCATGCGTAGCATACCTCACGAGTAACATACCCCATGAGTAACATACCTCATATGTAGTATACCTCATGAATAACATACATAATACCTTATGAGTAACATACCTCACGAGACTTGGTATACCTAACATGTAGCATACCTCATGAGTAACATACGTCATTAATAACATACCTCACATGTAGCATACCTCATGAGTAACATATCTCATGTGTAACATACCTCATGAGTGTCAAACCGCATGCAGAGCATACATATTTGTTTGTAACATACCTCACACATAATATACTTCACTCATAACATACCTCACACATAGCAAACTTCATATGTAACATACCTCACACATAGCAAACTTCATATGTAACATACCTCACACATAGCAAACTTCATATGTAACATACCTCACACATAGCAAACTTCATATGTAACATACCTCACACATAGCAAACTTCATATGTAACATACCTCACACATAGCAAACTTCATATGTAACATACCTCACACATAGCAAACTTCATATGTAACATACCTCACACATAGCAAACTTCATATGTAACATACCTCACACATAGCAAACTTCATATGTAACATGCCTCATATATAGCACACATCGCATAAACCATCTGCGGCCAAATTTTGCCTATGGGACAGAGTTTGCGGAACACTGGCATAAAGAGCCACTACCAAGTATAAGGAGGACATTATTATTATTACCATCACCATACATAGCAACTGATGAGAGATTAACAGGAGGGAAGACAACATTGGAAATGATTTTTTAATGCCCACCTACACAAAACAATTCATAAACTGTTCAAATCAAAAAATAATGGTAATATAGCAGTACGAAACAGCATTAAATCTGATAAATCATTCAGTTCTCGTCATTTACCTCAAGTGATACGTGAGCAATTTGTGTTGTACTCACCTGCACTAGTTCCTCCTCCGCTAGCCTCAGTCTTGAGATCTCCTCTGCTGTTGTCTCCCTCACTTCCCGCAGTCTCTCAGCCTCGTGCTAAACACACAACCTTCTGTTACACACCAACCTGGCCTCGTTCTATGCACATGGTTACCTGTAGGTACATCCCAGATATGGTTACCTGTAGGTACATCCCAGATATGGTTACCTATAGATACATCCCAGATATGGTTACCTATAGGTACATCCCAGATATGGTTACCTGTAGGTACATCCCAGATATGGTTACCTGTAGGTACATCCCAGATATGGTTACCTGTAGGTACATCCCAGATATGGTTACCTATAGGTACATCCCAGATATGGTTACCTGTATGTACATCCCAGATATGGTTACCTGTAGGTACATCCCAGATATGGTTACCTATAGGTACATCCCAGATATGCTACCTAATAAAACTACTAACAATGAAGCACAGTGACAATTGTTATTGAGTAAATTTGCACAACCTGAAAATAATTTGTAGCAGCCTTTCACTCTAAGACAAATGTTCAAAGAATTTTGTTTACAAAATTAAGTCAAAACGATGTTACGATGAGTAAAGTCAATGGTTTTGTCTTCTTTGCCGTGGTCAAAGCATCATGTTTTCAGTGAAAAGATTTGGTGAATGATTCACATTTTACACCTCTGAAGTTAGTTTACGACTACTTCTACTTCAGAAATGCATCATGGATTTACTAAAATAAAATCAGGTTAGAGAAACATACGACTGATGTAACCATTTGTGAAAGTAAACTAAACCGAGTGTATAAAACACCTGCTACGCAAAGTAATTAAATCTTAAAATATACACAATACCAGTGGCTTGCCATGCACACACACACACACGCACGCGCACGCAATGCATTAAAAGATGAGTGGGCAACGACAGTGTATCATACCTTAGCCGTATTCATCTCCTCCTTCAGTATCCGTTCAATCTTTTGTTTCTCCTCGGCAATGTTCTTGTGTTCCTTTTGGGCAACATCGAGCCTGGAAATACAACACACCACCACCATACAGTGAACTCTTGCTATACACAGTGAACTCTTGCTACACACAGTGAACTCTTGCTACACACAGTGAACTCTTGCTACACACAGTGAACTCTTCCTACTTACAGTGAACTCTTGCTACACACTGTGAACTCTTCCTACACACAGTGAACTCTTGCTACACACAGTGAACTCTTGCTACACACAGTGAACTCTTGCTACACACAGTGAACTCTTGCTATACACAGTCAACTCTTCCTACTTACAGTGAACTCTTGCTACACACAGTGAACTCTTGCTACACACAGTGAACTCTTGCTACACACAGTGAACTCTTCCTACTTACAGTGAACTCTTGCTACACACAGTGAACTCTTGCTACACACAGTGAACTCTTGCTACACACAGTGAACTCTTGCTACACACAGTGAACTCTTGCTACACACAGTGAACTCTTGCTACACACAGTGAACTCTTCCTACACTCTCTTGCTACACACAGTGAACTCTTCCTACTTACAGTGAACTCTTGCTACACACAGTGAACTCTTGCTACACACAGTGAACTCTTGCTACACACAGTGAACTCTTGCTACACACAGTGAACTCTTGCTACACACAGTCAACTCTTGCTACACACAGTGAACTCTTGCTACACACAGTGAACTCTTGCTACACACAGTCAACTCTTGCTACACACAGTCAACTCTTGCTACACACAGTCAACTCTTGCTACACACAGTCAACTCTTCCTACTTACAGTGAACTCTTGCTACACACAGTGAACTCTTCCTACTTACAGTGAACGCTTGCTACACACAGTGAACGCTTGCTACATACAGTGAACCCTTGCTACATACAGTGAACTCTTGCTACGTACCGTGAACAATTGCTATATACATTAAACTCTTGCTATATACAGTGAATTCTTGCAATATTCACTCCTCGTGTAAAGAATATCTGCTAGAAAGGAACAAGATAAAAGTGCCCAGTCTGGCCTTCCTTGCTATGTACTCATGTACAGCTGTATACATGGAACATCGGTTACATGCAACAGTTTTAACAAGTCCCAACATGTTACTTATATCAAGACATCACTGTAGTTTATCACTGCTACTTTAGCAAGAAATAACGCATACAGAAAATTACAACCAATAATAAAATCTCCTGATCGTCCAAATTTCATTTTTGGTGGGTAAATGAAAAGATTATTCCAACTGTCAGGATGTATAGTTTCCCTTGTGGAACAAGCTATTTCTCTCTTTAGTGCTGGTTATTTGTCTTGCAGAACGTGCTACTTTCATGCAGTACTTGCTACAGGGTGCACAATGTCTTTAGCTGACAGGTAGTCCGTCGGACTGGCTCACTCAGAAAGTACTAGTCCTGATATTGTTTTATTAGTCTTTAAACATAAATGTGCCGGGTACCATCACACTGACGTACTGTTGTCTCATATATGTGACAGCTATGGCACACAATTAACAATTTATGAACTTCAGGCTAATGTTGCGCTACAGTGGGCCTATAAACAAGCTTGTTTGATATGTCTGACTGAAACCTGGTTAGATCAAACATTACCGGACAGTGAACTTTACGTTGATGGCTTTGGTACGCCAGTGAGATTGGACCGGGACAAAAAGCTGGTGGCAAATCACAGGGTGGAGGGATCTGTGTGTACATTAACCAGCGCTGGTGTAAGTCTGTCATCGTGAGGGAAGAACTGTTATTGTCAGTGTCGCTGCGTCCGACCTATTTACCCAGAGTTCGGACAGCTATTTTTAACTCTGGTCTATGTGCCACCGTCAGCTAATGTTGCACGCGCAGCTGATGCAATCACTAGCTGTGTGCACCGGCATGAGACAATGTCACCAGACTCGCCTAACATAATACTCGGAGATTTCAATAGCTGCCGACTAGACAAAACATTGCCTGTTTACCAGCAGTACGTGACGTGTCAGACACGCGGTAGTAACACCCTGGATCTTTGTTATGGAAACATTAAGGATGCCTATAAGTCCATGAAGATGTCACTCGGTACAGCTAATCACAAAGTGGTACATTTGATCCCGGCATATAGAACTAAACTGCAGAGACAGAAAGCAGTGCAGAAAACTGTAAAAACATGGGACTTGAACTCGGTCGACGCCCTCAAGGGGTGTTTGGACTGTACTTTGTGGGGTGTTCTTATTGAATCCAGTTCTTCGCTTGAAGAAGTAGTTGATGTCGTCACAGACTATATCAAGTTTTGTGAAGAGATGATTATCCCCACAGACTGTAAAATCTTTTCAAATAACAAACCGTGGGTGAGTAAAGAACTGAAAAACATAATCAACGAGAAGAGGGCTTTCATGTCTAACAACCGCACTGAAGCAAAAAGGATCCAGTGTACTCTAAAAAGCAGATCAGGGACGTTAAACTAGAATACAAGGACAAAATTGAACGCCTGTTCCAATATGGCAATATGCGCAGGGCATGGCAGGGATTAAAAACTCTGTCTGGTGCAGCGGAAGAGAGTCTCAAGTTCGCCGAGGACTTGAATTCCTTCTTTGGGCGTTTTGACCGGCATGACTTCTCACGTGAGCGTCAGGAGGCGGTGGATGATATTGAGTCTCAGCTCACTGAGGATCATAACCCAGAAACAACTCCTGATGACGTCAGTAAGATCTTCAAGCACGTTAATCCTCACAAGGCAGCTGGGCCTGACAACGTCAGTTGTCGGGTCCTCAAGGAATGCCATGCTCAGCTGCATGCAGTGTTCAGCATCCTTTTCAACTGGTCTCTGAAGCAGCATCGCATCCCCTCGGCCTGGAAATCGTCAGTTATATGTCCTGTCCCCAAGAAACCTGTGCCATCTGTTCTCAACGACTACCGCCCAGTGGCGCTTACCTCAATCTTCATGAAGTGCTTTGAGCGACTCGTACTTCGTCCTCTCCTGCTGCATGTTGGGGATCAACTGGATCCCCTCCAATTTGCGTATAAACACAATCGAGGTGTGGATGATGCAGTCCTCACTCTATGTCATAATGTGTACACTCACCTGGAAAAGCCCATCATCGCCTTTCAACACCATCCAGCCACACATCATGATGAATAAACTTGTCAATATGCATGTGAATCCACACATCATCTTGTGGGTAAACCAGTTTCTTACTGAGCGTACGCAAGTAGTGCGCTATAATGGTGCTGTTTCGAGCTCTTCACTTTCACTAGTACCCCCCTGGGCTCGGTGATCTCCCCTGTTCTGTTCACACTTTACACAGACGACTGTCGTAGCAGCCAGGAGAGCGTAAATTTAATCAAACACAGCGATGACACAGCTATCGTCAAATCCTATCCGGTTCTGATCAAGTGTGTGCGTGCGCTGTAGCTGATTTCACAGTGTGGTGTGACAATCATTTCCTAGACCTGAACGTTCATAAAACTGAAGAACTCATAATAGATTTTAAGAAAAATCCTACTTCTCCCAAGAGACTATTCATTAACCGAGAGTGAGTAAGGAGAGTAGACGAATACAAGTATCTCGGCACTATCATTGATGCAAAGCTCACATTTGGTGAAAACACAGCAGTAATTAACAGAAAGTGCCAGCAAAAGCTGTATTTCTTACGCAAGCTCAGGTCACTCAGTGTCAGCCACATGTTCTACAAACCTTCTACAGATGCTACATAGAAAGCTCTATTACATTTGGGTTTCTTGTGTGGTACGGCAGCCTGAGTATCGTGCATCGTAACACTCTGGCACGAATAGTCAGGGTTAGTGGCAAGGTGGTGGGAGAAAAGCAGACCACTCTAGAAGATCTATACAGGCAACAGGCAGAGAGAAAGGGAAGGAACGTCTCCTCAGACCCCGAACATCCCCTGTTTCCATGCTGTAAACTACTTCCTTCTGGCCGCCGCTTTCAACTCCCTCACTGCAAATTGAACCGCACTCGAAACTCTTTTGTCCCCTCGTCAATAAGACTAATGAATGAGTAACTGACCTTAGTTCCCCTCCATCTCATCTATTTAACATATTTAATTTATTTATTTATTTATTTAACCGATATAACTTTTCTTACTTTTACTCTTTTTATTTTTACATTGTGTATATTGCATATACATTTGTTTTATATGTCTTAATATGCTGCTCTACACTCCAAATGAATTTCCCTCACAAGGGACAATAAAGTATTGTGATTGTAACATTGCTGGCATTTGGTAACTTGCTAAAATAATCACCCGATGCGGGCGCAACTATGATGGGATAGCATGTGATGATGTCTGTAACCCGTGCATGTACTTCTTTTCATGTCGCTCATCACTCATGCCATCACGGTCGCTAGGTGGCACTACCTAGCAGATATAAACAGCCGCAATTTACATTCTCCGCATTCAACAAGTTTCCTATTCGACGTTCTTATGGAATATTTAGCTGCGTGTAATAAAATACGATCTTATCATCTTATTTTGTTTTATTCCATCACAACACCCAACTAGCATACACAGCGTGAGTTAATTCACATAATCAGAGCTAGTCGGATGGAACTGCTCGTCTAAACATGGACTAGTCCGATCACTGAAACTACTCGTCCGGGATGATTGGACAGGCCTTATTTCACAGCCTGTTGCTAGCTTTCATGTCCTTTGATACTTATTCGTTCAACTGGAGGAACATTCAACAACATTTAGCAAGAGCCTAAACCTCAGATGGCAAGTGGACAGAAGTTAGTCCATGGCTTTTTGTGGGTCAAACTTTTTAAAATTTATATATGGGTAAGAACACAGTACTGGTATTATTGGTACACACTTGTGTTGCCTTAATTATAAGTGAAATAAATATTGTGCAATAAAAGAAATGTTATCTTTGACTTATTATATATTTACAATACATCCAACAGAGATAACATCCAGAAAAAATATCCCATTGCTTGACCCATTTCTATGTATAAATGATGTCCACCCAAAATCAACGTGATTTTTTATGTTATATTTGTGACAAGGAAAAAACAATGAATATTGGAACCAGCTCTGTGGCTCTGTTTTAGATTGTAAAAGATTCACCTTAATTGGAAAATAACCCAAAACACCTGTGTTTTAAATTACGTAAGTATAATTTTAATACCTCAAGTTGTTAATAAACAGCAACCAAAAATATCAGGTAGCGGATGTACGTAATTTTTCGTGTCCATCTACATTATGTACATCTTCAGAACATTACAACCACAAAGTTAAAATGCATTACATATCAGACATGTTATGAAACGATCGCTCATTGGCACTAATTAATTTGGGAAGTTATTTTTTAGAAGCATAAATTACAAGTTTGTGACGCAGACCTAAAAAAGATACCTTTTGTTGTGTCTATTTATCAGTTATGTACCTGTGATGATGTGAATGTAACATATTTATTTTGTTCAGTAGTGAAGATACATTAATTTGTCTGGTGTTATACTCTGCTTGCAGATGTGACGATGTGGATATAATGTGTTTAGTTTGTTCAGTAGTGACGATACATTAATTTGTCTGGTGTTATACTCTGCTTGCAGTTGTGACGATGTGGATATAATGTGTTTAGTTTGTTCAGTAGTGAAGATACATTAATTTGTTTGGTGTTATAACTTGCCTGGATCTTCGGGTTTTAAAGTAAGGCTACAGCCTTGTGTACACCCGCCTTTATGCATCGTATTTTGATATTGAGAACGTGGCTTGTCTTGTTATTTTGTGCTTTTATTAAAATTTAAACCTGTCCATCTTCAATTCTTTGTCGAGTTTTGTTTTGAAGGAGAGGATGTTTTCAGCGTTCACTGTTTGCTGAGAAAGGTCGTTCCAGTCTAGGAAGATGCGTTGTGAAAAGGAGTGTTTCCTAATATCAAGTCTGCTTGGTGTCTTATACAATTTTTTTTTGTGGCCTCGTGTGCGGTTTGTTGTGATCATGAAGAAGTCCTCTTGATTGATGTCGTCGATGCCATTGGTAATTCTGTAGACTTGGATCAGGTCTCCTCTTCTTCTTCGGTATGCCAGACTTGGTAAGTTAAGATGTTTCAGCCTGTCTTCATAGTTTAAGTTTCTTATTTCTGGGACCAGCTTGGTTGCTCTCCGTTGTGCTCTTTCAAGGGTGTTGATGTCTACGGCGTAGTGCGGGTTCCAGATGGAGTCAGCATAGTCGAGATGTGGTTATACTCTGCTTACAGTTGTGACGATGTGGATATAATGTGTTTAGTTTATTCAGTAGTGACGATACATTAATTTGTTTGGTGTTATACTCTGCTTACAGTTGTGACGATGTGGATATAATGTGTTTAGTTTGTTCAGTAGTGACGATACATTAATTTGTTTGGTGTTATACTCTGCTTACAGTTGTGACGATGTGGCTATAATGTGTTTAGTTTGTTCAGTAGTGACGATACATTAATTTGTTTGGTGTTATACTCTGCTTACAGTTGTGACGATGTGGCTATAATGTGTTTAGTTTGTTCAGTAGTGACGATACATTAATTTGTTTGGTGTTATACTCTGCTTACAGTTGTGACGATGTGGATATAATGTGTTTAGTTTGTTCAGTAGTGACGATACATTAATTTGTTTGGTGTTATACTCTGCTTACAGTTGTGACGATGTGGATATAATGTGTTTAGTTTGTTCAGTAGTGACGATACATTAATTTGTTTGGTGTTATACTCTGCTTGCAGTTGTGACGATGTGGATATAATGTGTTTAGTTTGCACAGTAGTGACGATACATTAATTTGTTTGGTGTTATACTCTGCTTACAGTTGTGACGATGTGGATATAATGTGTTTAGTTTGTTCAGTAGTGACGATACATTAATTTGTTTGGTGTTATACTCTGCTTACAGTTGTGACGATATGGATATAATGTGTTTAGTTTGTTCAGTAGTGACGATACATTAATTTGTTTGGTGTTATACTCTGCTTGCAGTTGTGACGATGTGGATATAATGTGTTTAGTTTGTTCAGTAGTGAAGATACATTAATTTGTTTGATGTTATACTCTGCTTACAGTTGTGACGATGTGGATATAATGTGTTTAGTTTGCACAGTAGTGACGATACATTAATTTGTTTGGTGTTATACTCTGCTTACAGTTGTGACGATGTGGATATAATGTGTTTAGTTTGTTCAGTAGTGACGATACATTAATTTGTTTGGTGTTATACTCTGCTTACAGTTGTGACGATGTGGATATAATGTGTTTAGTTTGCACAGTAGTGACGATACATTAATTTGTTTGGTGTTATACTCTGCTTACAGTTGTGACGATGTGGATATAATGTGTTTAGTTTGCACAGTAGTGACGATACATTAATTTGTTTGGTGTTATACTCTGCTTACAGTTGTGACGATGTGGATATAATGTGTTTAGTTTGTTCAGTAGTGACGATACATTAATTTGTTTGGTGTTATACTCTGCTTGCAGTTGTGACGATGTGGATATAATGTGTTTAGTTTGCACAGTAGTGACGATACATTAATTTGTTTGGTGTTATACTCTGCTTACAGTTGTGACGATGTGGATATAATGTGTTTAGTTTGTTCAGTAGTGACGATACATTAATTTGTTTGGTGTTATACTCTGCTTACAGTTGTGACGATGTGGATATAATGTGTTTAGTTTGTTCAGTAGTGACGATACATTAATTTGTTTGGTGTTATACTCTGCTTGCAGTTGTGACGATGTGGATATAATGTGTTTAGTTTGTTCAGTAGTGACGATACATTAATTTGTTTGGTGTTATACTCTGCTTGCAGTTGTGACGATGTGGATATAATGTGTTTAGTTTGTTCAGTAGTGACGATACATTAATTTGTTTGGTGTTATACTCTGCTTCAGTTGTGACGATGTGGATATAATGTGTTTAGTTTGTTCAGTAGTGACGATACATTAATTTGTTTGGTGTTATACTCTGCTTGCAGTTGTGCCGATGTGGATATAATGTGTTTAGTTTGTTTAGTAGTGACGATACATTAATTTGTTTGGTGTTATACTCTGCTTACAGTTGTGACGATGTGGATATAATGTGTATAGTTTGTTCAGTAGTGACGATACATTAATTTGTTTGGTGTTATACTCTGCTTACAGTTGTGACGATGTGGATATAATGTGTTTAGTTTGTTCAGTAGTGACGATACATTAATTTGTTTGGTGTTATACTCTGCTTACAATTGTGACGATGTGGATATAATGTGTATAGTTTGTTCAGTAGTGACGATACATTAATTTGTTTGGTGTTATACTCTGCTTACAGTTGTGACGATGTGGATATAATGTGTTTAGTTTGTTCAGTAGTGACGATACATTAATTTGTTTGGTGTTATACTCTGCTTGCAGTTGTGACGATATGGATGTAATGTGTTTAGTTTGTTCAGTAGTGACGATACATTAATTTGTTTGGTGTTATACCCTGCTTGCAGTTGTGACGATATGGATGTAATGTGTTTAGTTTGTTCAGTAGTGACGATACATTAATTTGTTTGGTGTTATACTCTGCTTGCAGTTGTGACGATGTGGATATAATGTGTTTAGTTTGTTCAGTAGTGAAGATACATTAATTTGTTTGGTGTTATACTCTGCTTACAGTTGTGTGATGTGGCTATAATGTGTTTAGTTTGTTCAGTAGTGAAGCGATACATTAATTTGTTTGGTGTTATACTCTGCTTACAGTTGTGCGATGTGGATATAATGTGTTTTGGATTTGTTTGGTGGTAGCTGATACATTAATTTGTTTGTTGTTATACTCTGCTTCCAGTTGTGGCCGATGTGGATATGATGTTGTTTAGTTTGTTCAGTAGTGGCCGATACATTAATTTGTTTGGTGTTCTCTGCTTGCAGTTGTGATGTGTGGCTATAATGTGTTTAGTTTGTTCAGTAGTGGCGATACATTAATTTGTTTGGTGTTATGCTCTGCTTACAGTTGTGGCCGATGTGGATATAATGTGTTTAGTTTGCACAGTAGTGTGATACATTAATGAATTTGTTTGGTGTTATACTCTGCTTACAGTTGTGACGATGTGGATATAATGTGTTTAGTTTGTTCAGTAGTGACGATACATTAATTTGTTTGGTGTTATACTCTGCTTGCAGTTGTGACGATGTGGATATAATGTGTTTAGTTTGTTCAGTAGTGACGATACATTAATTTGTTTGGTGTTATACTCTGCTTGCAGTTGTGACGATATGGATGTAATGTGTTTAGTTTGTTCAGTAGTGACGATACATTAATTTGTTTGGTGTTATACCCTGCTTACAGTTGTGACGATGTGGATATAATGTGTTTAGTTTGTTCAGTAGTGACGATACATTAATTTGTTTGGTGTTATACTCTGCTTACAGTTGTGACGATGTGGCTATAATGTGTTTAGTTTGTTCAGTAGTGACGATACATTAATTTGTTTGGTGTTATACTCTGCTTGCAGTTGTGACGATGTGGATATAATGTGTTTAGTTTGTTCAGTAGTGACGATACATTAATTTGTTTGGTGTTATACTCTGCTTGCAGTTGTGACGATATGGATGTAATGTGTTTAGTTTGTTCAGTAGTGACGATACATTAATTTGTTTGGTGTTATACCCTGCTTACAGTTGTGACGATGTGGATATAATGTGTTTAGTTTGTTCAGTAGTGACGATACATTAATTTGTTTGGTGTTATACTCTGCTTACAGTTGTGACGATGTGGCTATAATGTGTTTAGTTTGTTCAGTAGTGACGATACATTAATTTGTTTGGTGTTATACTCTGCTTACAGTTGTGACGATGTGGATGTTTAATGTGTTTAGTTTGTTCAGTAGTGACGATACATTAATTTGTTTGGTGTTATACCCTGCTTACAGTTGTGACGATGTGGATATAATGTGTTTAGTTTGTTCAGTAGTGACGATACATTAATTTGTTTGGTGTTATACTCTGCTTACAGTTGTGACGATGTGGATATAATGTGTTTAGTTTGTTCAGTAGTGACGATACATTAATTTGTTTGGTGTTATACTCTGCTTGCAGTTGTGACGATGTGGATATAATGTGTTTAGTTTGTTCAGTAGTGACGATACATTAATTTGTTTGGTGTTATACTCTGCTTACAGTTGTGACGATGTGGATATAATGTGTTTAGTTTGTTCAGTAGTGACGATACATTAATTTGTTTGGTGTTATACTCTGCTTACAGTTGTGACGATGTGGATATAATGTGTTTAGTTTGTTCAGTAGTGACGATACATTAATTTGTTTGGTGTTATACTCTGCTTGCAGTTGTGACGATGTGGATATAATGTGTTTAGTTTGTTCAGTAGTGACGATACATTAATTTGTTTGGTGTTATACTCTGCTTACAGTTGTGACGATGTGGATATAATGTGTTTAGTTTGTTCAGTAGTGACGATACATTAATTTGTTTGGTGTTATACTCTGCTTGCAGTTGTGACGATGTGGATATAATGTGTTTAGTTTGTTCAGTAGTGACGATACATTAATTTGTTTGGTGTTATACTCTGCTTGCAGTTGTGACGATGTGGATATAATGTGTTTAGTTTGTTCAGTAGTGACGATACATTAATTTGTTTGGTGTTATACTCTGCTTGCAGTTGTGACGATGTGGATATAATGTGTTTAGTTTGTTCAGTAGTGACGATACATTAATTTGTTTGGTGTTATACTCTGCTTACAGTTGTGACGATGTGGATATAATGTGTTTAGTTTGTTCAGTAGTGACGATACATTAATTTGTTTGGTGTTATACTCTGCTTGCAGTTGTGACGATGTGGATATAATGTGTTTAGTTTGCACAGTAGTGACGATACATTAATTTGTTTGGTGTTATACTCTGCTTGCAGTTGTGACGATGTGGATATAATGTGTTTAGTTTGTTCAGTAGTGACGATACATTAATTTGTTTGGTGTTATACTCTGCTTGCAGTTGTGATGATGTGGATATAATGTGTTTAGTTTGTGTTACGCAACAAGCAGCCATTGAGACGAGCCAGGCAGCAGTGATAGCCGAGGTGTAGCGCTGGCTAGTCTAATACTATTATAAGGACCACAGAACAGTTGGTTGGGGTCGGTAGCTCGAGTATTGGAAGGACTGTAAGGTGGTGGAAATATGACGTTTTTTATTTTCTGTCAGATTTTTCAAAAATGGTACGTACATCCTCAGCTAAATTGTCTCATTACGTACACAGTAAGAGAGTTTAACACATTGTTCACTGTGTTTAGATAAAATCTAGCCATTATTTCTTTATAAAATATATAAATTTATGGACTTGATTCAGCCCCAACGATCCGCCTGTTCATGTGTTGCATAACTGTGACATTTGTGTTATTTTGCCTTTCTAATCCTAAATTACTAATTAGAAATTATCCATGCCTTGTAGGTGATATTTTATCTCAATAATATATAATTTGAACAGCATTCCAACTGCTTTTGCCGATGATATTGGTACATTATGTACCGATGTCGGGTGCTGAGGATGTATGTCTCTGGACCACCCCCAACTCTCTTTGTTCTTGGTTTTTGTTACCTACAACCTTGGAGCGATATTCCCCAGCTGTGATGACACATTTCCTGGTTGTTATCCCGCTTTCTTTTATTCTTATTTCTGTTAGGACATATTTTACCTACTCAGACATCAATATTTGGATTATTTTAAAATCCTACTGCTTTTTATAACTGGACACTAATCCTGTTGTCCAAGAAACAAACATCCCAATGTTTTGGTGAACTTCTAGTTAATGGATGATCATTAGTAACAATCATTCTAGCAGTATCAGTCATGTACTGGTACAGATGATAGTCCACTGTTTTCATTTATCTGCAGTAATTGAAAAAGTAAAAATAGGATGTGTGTAATTCTTTTAACATGAACCTTAATTTTGGCAGCATCATCACCAGGCCTGGGGTCTATTACATTGCAATGTATTATATTACTATTATTTAGTTTCCTTCCTATTACTATTACATTGTATTTTGATTCAACCTATTATTATTACTTCTATATTTGTAATCGTTACTATTACATGTTACTCCAGACCAGATCATTACACGTTTTTATACTAATACTATATTAACACTGGAGTAACTTGTCTCAGAGCGAGCACACAAAACCGCTGGGAGTGCGATACTTTGAAGTGGGACTGCAAGGTCTTTTCCGTGCCACCGAATACACTCACAAAATTCTTGGAGAAGACATCGCCCGGCAGCTGGGGGAGCCGATCCCAGTTCCTAAAGGATCTAGGCTTTACTATCAGTTTGATTTGTAGATCTACATATCAAACCAATAGTAAAGCCCTAGACTGTGTTTTGTTGATTCCTGAATGCAGCCACAGGTTCTAGGACCTTTGTACCTTATAGTAAACACTGCATTTTTTTTTCATAAAGATCAATGTCAAGTTCTTTCTTCCTTTACTAAATTTAAGTGGGCATTTCAAGATCTCCACCTCCCTATGTCCATGTTGCTGGGACACTGTATCAATTGGTGAAGTTTTTTCTGCTGCTCCCAACTTCTATTGGTTCCACCACAGAAGGTGTTTTGATCTTTTTGTAAAAATTGGAGGTATTAAAAACATTTCTTACAAAAATGTTCCATGTTACATACTGCCATACACTAGGCCTATTCTGGATGGCGCAGTAGGATTTTACCTTGCCAGAAATTGTTTAGCTATAAGATCTTGGGTTACATTAGCTACTAGCTGGTTCCCATCTACCTCTGGTAGTGACCACACACCTAACTCAAATTTGTATCCATGTTACCTACTGCCCTTGACCACCATGGAAAATCTAGTATCGTTACTTAGGAAAACCCCACACTTTTATGGAATAGAACACATTTCCTGCATATCTAATACATGAATCTTGCTGGTTCTCAAGTTAAGTGTAATCAGGATGCCATGGTCATATTGACCTTAATTTGTGTCTACTACCTTTGAGATTAACTTCATGTTACCATCTCTTGACCGTGAGGAACGTTATCCCGGCTTCGACAGCAGTTACGCATAGTTACCTCCTGCTTCAGAATGTAAACATTTTGAATCAAAATTATGCATTTGAATTTTCAAGTCTGATGTCCCTTTTTCATGTGCCAGTACTGTGTTCTGACCCATATGAAAACCTGCCCTTCTGTAGTATTAACTATTTATTAAATTTTGTTTTTAAACTTGCATTGCAAATTTACACAATCAGTAGACAATCCATTCTATTCATTTACAGTCCTCTGTGAAAATTAGTATTTTCTGATATTAATCTACACCATTCCTTCATGACCGTTACTTCTTGTGTCTACTAGCTTTTCTTTGTTTTTTAAGTAACAAAATAGGTATCAATACTTACATAACTGTTCAATATCTTTAAAACATTTCTCTCTGATCTCTTCGTAATATCCCGGTCGGTAGGGTAGCTACACCACATTCTTCTTTAGATACATGATCACATCAGACATATTGGTGTGGGCCTTCGCATGGTTACAACTATATAGGAGTGACTCACTTTTGATGAAGCTGGGCGAGGGCGTGCTCTGACGCCTGCAGATGGTCGAGATCCTTCATCACTTTCTTCATCTGCGTCTGTGAGTAACTGTGTTGTACGTAGGCAAGCCAACAACCCCCAACAGCCACCACCAGGGACCCGATGAGTGCCAGATCCTTCAGGTAGCTGTGACCTGTCATAGACATGGCGGTGGGCAGTGCAAGTCATTAGATAACAGCAGGGTGGGTTTCACGAAGTGGCTAAGAATGTTTGTTAATGCTGAAATTATTGTCTTAACACATTTTGTAGTTTTATAAAAAAATAAGCAAACAGGAGTTGATGCAAACACGTGACGCGCTAAGAAATGGTGTAATTTTATGTACGCTTCATGAAACAGGCCCCAGGTTTGTGTATTTGCTACTGGGACCAGTTTCATTTGCCTTTCTTTAACCATTTCAGTACTACAGCCCTGACCAGCTGTGACCACTGAATACTGCATTCCCAGTGAATATGCAAGACAATGGACTACCTCACTTCAAGTCAAGATTTGAGTAACAAAAATGCATTTTATGAATAGGAATGTTATATATTTTTAGAAAGTATGATAATCAGCGAATAAAATGAGCCATATCATTTTACATTCCGTTGTCATGGTAATCAGCAATCCAAGATGGCCACCAAGATTTCAACATTTTGCAGTTGCTGAATTCAGTTGTATACTAAGTTCGCCGACATCGTTATTATGTCGATCGTCAACATCCGACAAAGATTCTTCGCTAAAACTATCAAATAATCTGTCCAAAACATACAGTGGTATGTGTAGCTAGTTGAAGTAATGCTGTCCGCCATTGTGGCCACTGCAGATTTTGATAATCCATAATTAAAAACGTGAAAATTTCCGTAAACTATTATTGAGCGATATTAAACGATGTCCGCTGCTGAATAGCTAATTTATTCACCTTGACAACCATACACAATAAGTGGCTCCACGTAGTGGATTATTATCAATAAAAACGATTTGAATAGCAGACATCGTCAATGCCGGAAAACCGGCCTGTCGTACCGAAGCGTCACAGACAGTGCAGCCGGAAAACCGGCCTGTCGTACTGAAATGATTAAGTACTAAAAATACTACTATGCAAGTGGTTTCCTTAAAATATAATTTCATAACCATCTTAAAGGAACAAAACTAATGTCACAACAGTACTTTTAACATAAATATCCACTGATAACTACACAACAATATACAGCTGTTTCTCTTAACAACTGTAGCGTTTAGCCTGCCTTGCTGTAACTACAAAGTTACATGTTGAAAGCACTTTTTAGGCAGCCATCACTCTTAGCATGTCAAAAGTGTCAAAAATAAAAATGTAGGAGCATGTTCAGTGTAGCATGCTACTGAAGTCATTATTCTGAAATCGCATACGAGAATCACGCAACAAATAATTTAGTCTTTCGCATATTTTTATTTTTCAACTATGACTTTTTTGAAGATTACCTACGAATTATATAACTGAAGAACATTTTTCTAACATATTTCATCTTATTGAAATTACTCGGCATGGGTAGATGTAAAATTCACAATTTTTTTTATAAATATAAATACTTCCATAAATACTTTTATGACGAATAATGCAAAAACATGAGCACTTTTAAAAAAATCAAAATAACTACCTATTAATACACTAACTTTGGATGACTATCCTAATTGCAATTCTTCTGAGGCGCGTGGTCCACTCATTCTGTTCATTCACTTCCATCAACCATGGCCTCATATCTACTAGTTGGCAATATTTTCGGAAATCACAACAAGTTATTTAATTATAGTTACCCCAGCATTTTTAATGTGCTGCTTTTCTAGACTTTTTCCTACCCGAGAAAATTGAGTGATGATCAAAGCACCAGACGGCATCTGGAAACATGTTTAAAATAAAAATACGGTAATGGCGGTAATGGCTGCCCCTGGTTTATTGTTCCTTGAGTGGAGGTAAGCTATTATAACATCAATATTGTTTGGTGGAACAAGACTTACGCTTGGGCGGACCAAACATCACAATGTCCATTGCCTTCACAGCCAATTTCTTCTTGTGAACAGAATTTTTGATGCCCAGAATGCTCCCAACATAGTGACCATTCATGACGGCAATCCTATAACAATGCATCATTGTCATCAAAATGATACATCATTGCACAAGTAAACACAATCATTATGAAACATACTGCAAATACAATGTGGCTTTTTGATACTGCCATTATCACATTATCACACTATCACACTATCACACTATCACTTTATCACACTATCACATTATCACATTATCACACTATCACACTATCACATTATCACATTATCACACTATCACATTATCACATTATCACATTATCATATCTGATATTATTTTATGAGATACAGATTGAATAAAACAATTTTTTTAAAGTTGTAAGACACTATGCTTCTGTCTAACAAAGAGGATGACCGTTTGTTTGTATCGTGAAATCCTGTTATACAGTTAACAGTATAAACTATATCTGTTATAACATACTGACCACCCAAATGTTATACAGTATAAACTATATCTGTTATAACATAATGACCACACAAATGTTATACAGTATAAACTATATATGTTATAACATACTGACCACTCAAATGTTATACAGTATAAACTATATATGTTATAACATAATGACCACCCAAATGTTATACAGTATAAACTATATCTATTATAACATACTGACCACTCAAATGTTATACAGTATAAACTATATCTGTTATAACATAATGACCACACAAATGTTATACAGTATAAACTATATATGTTATAACATACTGACCACTCAAATGTTATACAGTATAAACTATATCTGTTATAACATACTGACCACTCAAATGTTATACAGTATAAACTATATCTATTATAACATACTGACCACCCAAATGTTATACAGTATAAACTATATCTGTTATAACATACTGACCACTCAAATGTTATACAGTATAAACTATATCTGTTATAACATACTGACCACCCAAATGTTATACAGTATAAACTATATATGTTATAACATACTGACCACTCAAATGTTATACAGTATAAACTATATCTGTTATAACATACTGACCACCCAAATGTTATACAGTATAAACTATATCTGTTATAACATACTGACCACTCAAATGTTATACAGTATAAACTATATCTGTTATAACATACTGACCACCCAAATGTTATACAGTATAAACTATATATATTATAACATACTGACCACCCAAATGTTATACAGTATAAACTATATATGTTATAACATACTGACCACCCAAATGTTACACAGTATAAAAAAAACAGATATAGTTTATACTATATTACATTTGGGTGGTCAGTATGTTATAACAGATATAGTTTATACCTATAATAACATACTGACCACCCAAATGTAATACAGTATAAACTATATATGTTATAACATACTGACCACCCAAATGTTATACAGTATAAACTATATCTATTATAACATACTGACCACCCAAATGTTATACAGTATAAACTATATATGTTATAACATACTGACCACCCAAATGTTACACAGTATAAAAAAACAGATATAGTTTATACTATATTACATTTGGGTGGTCAGTATGTTATAACAGATATAGTTTATACCTATAATAACATACTGACCACCCAAATGTAATACAGTATAAACTATATCTATTATAACATACTGACCACCCAAAAGTAATACAGTATAAACTATATCTATTATAACATACTGACCACCCAAAAGTAATACAGTATAAACTATATCTATTATAACATACTGACCACCCAAAAGTAATACAGTATAAACTATATCTGTTATAACATACTGACCACCCAAAAGTAATACAGTATAAACTATATCTATTATAACATACTGACCACCCAAATGTAATACAGTATAAACTATATCTATTATAACATACTGACCACCCAAATGTAATACAGTATAAACTATATATATTATAACATACTGACCACTCAAATGTAATACAGTATAAACTATATCTATTATAACATACTGACCACCCAAATGTAATACAGTATAAACTATATCTATTATAACATACT
>CM034543.1:53558262-53596563 GCA_020002185.1 Paraescarpia echinospica
GTTATACTCTGCTTACAGTTGTGACGATGTGGATATAATGTGTTTAGTTTATTCAGTAGTGACGATACATTAATTTGTTTGGTGTTATACTCTGCTTACAGTTGTGACGATGTGGATATAATGTGTTTAGTTTGTTCAGTAGTGACGATACATTAATTTGTTTGGTGTTATACTCTGCTTACAGTTGTGACGATGTGGCTATAATGTGTTTAGTTTGTTCAGTAGTGACGATACATTAATTTGTTTGGTGTTATACTCTGCTTACAGTTGTGACGATGTGGCTATAATGTGTTTAGTTTGTTCAGTAGTGACGATACATTAATTTGTTTGGTGTTATACTCTGCTTACAGTTGTGACGATGTGGATATAATGTGTTTAGTTTGTTCAGTAGTGACGATACATTAATTTGTTTGGTGTTATACTCTGCTTACAGTTGTGACGATGTGGATATAATGTGTTTAGTTTGTTCAGTAGTGACGATACATTAATTTGTTTGGTGTTATACTCTGCTTCAGTTGTGACGATGTGGATATAATGTGTTTAGTTTGTTCAGTAGTGACGATACATTAATTTGTTTGGTGTTATACTCTGCTTGCAGTTGTGACGATGTGGATATAATGTGTTTAGTTTGTTCAGTAGTGACGATACATTAATTTGTTTGGTGTTATACTCTGCTTACAGTTGTGACGATATGGATATAATGTGTTTAGTTTGTTCAGTAGTGACGATACATTAATTTGTTTGGTGTTATACTCTGCTTGCAGTTGTGACGATGTGGATATAATGTGTTTAGTTTGTTCAGTAGTGAAGATACATTAATTTGTTTGATGTTATACTCTGCTTACAGTTGTGACGATGTGGATATAATGTGTTTAGTTTGCACAGTAGTGACGATACATTAATTTGTTTGGTGTTATACTCTGCTTACAGTTGTGACGATGTGGATATAATGTGTTTAGTTTGTTCAGTAGTGAAGATACATTAATTTGTTTGGTGGTATACTCTACTTGCAGTTGTGATAATGGATATAATGTGTTTAGTTTGTTCAGTAAGTGACTGATACATTAATTTGTTTGGTGTTTATACTCTGCTTGCAGTTGTGATATGGATGTAATGTGTTTGGTTTGTTCAGTGGTAATGGGCTGTTTGGTGTTATACTCTGCTTGCAGTTGTGACGATATGGATGTAATGTGTTTAGTTTGTTCAGTAGTGACGATACATTAATTTGTTTGGTGTTATACCCTGCTTACAGTTGTGACGATGTGGATATAATGTGTTTAGTTTGTTCAGTAGTGACGATACATTAATTTGTTTGGTGTTATACTCTGCTTACAGTTGTGACGATGTGGATATAATGTGTTTAGTTTGTTCAGTAGTGACGATACATTAATTTGTTTGGTGTTATACTCTGCTTGCAGTTGTGACGATATGGATGTAATGTGTTTAGTTTGTTCAGTAGTGACGATACATTAATTTGTTTGGTGTTATACCCTGCTTGCAGTTGTGACGATGTGGATATAATGTGTTTAGTTTGCACAGTAGTGACGATACATTAATTTGTTTGGTGTTATACTCTGCTTGCAGTTGTGACGATGTGGATATAATGTGTTTAGTTTGTTCAGTAGTGACGATACATTAATTTGTTTGGTGTTATACTCTGCTTGCAGTTGTGATGATGTGGATATAATGTGTTTAGTTTGTGTTACGCAACAAGCAGCCATTGAGACGAGCCAGGCAGCAGTGATAGCCGAGGTGTAGCGCTGGCTAGTCTAATACTATTATAAGGACCACAGAACAGTTGGTTGGGGTCGGTAGCTCGAGTATTGGAAGGACTGTAAGGTGGTGGAAATATGACGTTTTTTATTTTCTGTCAGATTTTTCAAAAATGGTACGTACATCCTCAGCTAAATTGTCTCATTACGTACACAGTAAGAGAGTTTAACACATTGTTCACTGTGTTTAGATAAAATCTAGCCATTATTTCTTTATAAAATATATAAATTTATGGACTTGATTCAGCCCCAACGATCCGCCTGTTCATGTGTTGCATAACTGTGACATTTGTGTTATTTTGCCTTTCTAATCCTAAATTACTAATTAGAAATTATCCATGCCTTGTAGGTGATATTTTATCTCAATAATATATAATTTGAACAGCATTCCAACTGCTTTTGCCGATGATATTGGTACATTATGTACCGATGTCGGGTGCTGAGGATGTATGTCTCTGGACCACCCCCAACTCTCTTTGTTCTTGGTTTTTGTTACCTACAACCTTGGAGCGATATTCCCCAGCTGTGATGACACATTTCCTGGTTGTTATCCCGCTTTCTTTTATTCTTATTTCTGTTAGGACATATTTTACCTACTCAGACATCAATATTTGGATTATTTTAAAATCCTACTGCTTTTTATAACTGGACACTAATCCTGTTGTCCAAGAAACAAACATCCCAATGTTTTGGTGAACTTCTAGTTAATGGATGATCATTAGTAACAATCATTCTAGCAGTATCAGTCATGTACTGGTACAGATGATAGTCCACTGTTTTCATTTATCTGCAGTAATTGAAAAAGTAAAAATAGGATGTGTGTAATTCTTTTAACATGAACCTTAATTTTGGCAGCATCATCACCAGGCCTGGGGTCTATTACATTGCAATGTATTATATTACTATTATTTAGTTTCCTTCCTATTACTATTACATTGTATTTTGATTCAACCTATTATTATTACTTCTATATTTGTAATCGTTACTATTACATGTTACTCCAGACCAGATCATTACACGTTTTTATACTAATACTATATTAACACTGGAGTAACTTGTCTCAGAGCGAGCACACAAAACCGCTGGGAGTGCGATACTTTGAAGTGGGACTGCAAGGTCTTTTCCGTGCCACCGAATACACTCACAAAATTCTTGGAGAAGACATCGCCCGGCAGCTGGGGGAGCCGATCCCAGTTCCTAAAGGATCTAGGCTTTACTATCAGTTTGATTTGTAGATCTACATATCAAACCAATAGTAAAGCCCTAGACTGTGTTTTGTTGATTCCTGAATGCAGCCACAGGTTCTAGGACCTTTGTACCTTATAGTAAACACTGCATTTTTTTTTCATAAAGATCAATGTCAAGTTCTTTCTTCCTTTACTAAATTTAAGTGGGCATTTCAAGATCTCCACCTCCCTATGTCCATGTTGCTGGGACACTGTATCAATTGGTGAAGTTTTTTCTGCTGCTCCCAACTTCTATTGGTTCCACCACAGAAGGTGTTTTGATCTTTTTGTAAAAATTGGAGGTATTAAAAACATTTCTTACAAAAATGTTCCATGTTACATACTGCCATACACTAGGCCTATTCTGGATGGCGCAGTAGGATTTTACCTTGCCAGAAATTGTTTAGCTATAAGATCTTGGGTTACATTAGCTACTAGCTGGTTCCCATCTACCTCTGGTAGTGACCACACACCTAACTCAAATTTGTATCCATGTTACCTACTGCCCTTGACCACCATGGAAAATCTAGTATCGTTACTTAGGAAAACCCCACACTTTTATGGAATAGAACACATTTCCTGCATATCTAATACATGAATCTTGCTGGTTCTCAAGTTAAGTGTAATCAGGATGCCATGGTCATATTGACCTTAATTTGTGTCTACTACCTTTGAGATTAACTTCATGTTACCATCTCTTGACCGTGAGGAACGTTATCCCGGCTTCGACAGCAGTTACGCATAGTTACCTCCTGCTTCAGAATGTAAACATTTTGAATCAAAATTATGCATTTGAATTTTCAAGTCTGATGTCCCTTTTTCATGTGCCAGTACTGTGTTCTGACCCATATGAAAACCTGCCCTTCTGTAGTATTAACTATTTATTAAATTTTGTTTTTAAACTTGCATTGCAAATTTACACAATCAGTAGACAATCCATTCTATTCATTTACAGTCCTCTGTGAAAATTAGTATTTTCTGATATTAATCTACACCATTCCTTCATGACCGTTACTTCTTGTGTCTACTAGCTTTTCTTTGTTTTTTAAGTAACAAAATAGGTATCAATACTTACATAACTGTTCAATATCTTTAAAACATTTCTCTCTGATCTCTTCGTAATATCCCGGTCGGTAGGGTAGCTACACCACATTCTTCTTTAGATACATGATCACATCAGACATATTGGTGTGGGCCTTCGCATGGTTACAACTATATAGGAGTGACTCACTTTTGATGAAGCTGGGCGAGGGCGTGCTCTGACGCCTGCAGATGGTCGAGATCCTTCATCACTTTCTTCATCTGCGTCTGTGAGTAACTGTGTTGTACGTAGGCAAGCCAACAACCCCCAACAGCCACCACCAGGGACCCGATGAGTGCCAGATCCTTCAGGTAGCTGTGACCTGTCATAGACATGGCGGTGGGCAGTGCAAGTCATTAGATAACAGCAGGGTGGGTTTCACGAAGTGGCTAAGAATGTTTGTTAATGCTGAAATTATTGTCTTAACACATTTTGTAGTTTTATAAAAAAATAAGCAAACAGGAGTTGATGCAAACACGTGACGCGCTAAGAAATGGTGTAATTTTATGTACGCTTCATGAAACAGGCCCCAGGTTTGTGTATTTGCTACTGGGACCAGTTTCATTTGCCTTTCTTTAACCATTTCAGTACTACAGCCCTGACCAGCTGTGACCACTGAATACTGCATTCCCAGTGAATATGCAAGACAATGGACTACCTCACTTCAAGTCAAGATTTGAGTAACAAAAATGCATTTTATGAATAGGAATGTTATATATTTTTAGAAAGTATGATAATCAGCGAATAAAATGAGCCATATCATTTTACATTCCGTTGTCATGGTAATCAGCAATCCAAGATGGCCACCAAGATTTCAACATTTTGCAGTTGCTGAATTCAGTTGTATACTAAGTTCGCCGACATCGTTATTATGTCGATCGTCAACATCCGACAAAGATTCTTCGCTAAAACTATCAAATAATCTGTCCAAAACATACAGTGGTATGTGTAGCTAGTTGAAGTAATGCTGTCCGCCATTGTGGCCACTGCAGATTTTGATAATCCATAATTAAAAACGTGAAAATTTCCGTAAACTATTATTGAGCGATATTAAACGATGTCCGCTGCTGAATAGCTAATTTATTCACCTTGACAACCATACACAATAAGTGGCTCCACGTAGTGGATTATTATCAATAAAAACGATTTGAATAGCAGACATCGTCAATGCCGGAAAACCGGCCTGTCGTACCGAAGCGTCACAGACAGTGCAGCCGGAAAACCGGCCTGTCGTACTGAAATGATTAAGTACTAAAAATACTACTATGCAAGTGGTTTCCTTAAAATATAATTTCATAACCATCTTAAAGGAACAAAACTAATGTCACAACAGTACTTTTAACATAAATATCCACTGATAACTACACAACAATATACAGCTGTTTCTCTTAACAACTGTAGCGTTTAGCCTGCCTTGCTGTAACTACAAAGTTACATGTTGAAAGCACTTTTTAGGCAGCCATCACTCTTAGCATGTCAAAAGTGTCACCTGTAATCATAGTTATAACTGAACGGCATCACTCAAAAATAAAAAGGTAGGAGCATGTTCAGTGTAGCATGCTACTGAAGTCATTATTCTGAAATCGCATACGAGAATCACGCAACAAATAATTTAGTCTTTCGCATATTTTTATTTTTCAACTATGACTTTTTTGAAGATTACCTACGAATTATATAACTGAAGAACATTTTTCTAACATATTTCATCTTATTGAAATTACTCGGCATGGGTAGATGTAAAATTCACAATTTTTTTTATAAATATAAATACTTCCATAAATACTTTTATGACGAATAATGCAAAAACATGAGCACTTTTAAAAAAATCAAAATAACTACCTATTAATACACTAACTTTGGATGACTATCCTAATTGCAATTCTTCTGAGGCGCGTGGTCCACTCATTCTGTTCATTCACTTCCATCAACCATGGCCTCATATCTACTAGTTGGCAATATTTTCGGAAATCACAACAAGTTATTTAATTATAGTTACCCCAGCATTTTTAATGTGCTGCTTTTCTAGACTTTTTCCTACCCGAGAAAATTGAGTGATGATCAAAGCACCAGACGGCATCTGGAAACATGTTTAAAATAAAAATACGGTAATGGCGGTAATGGCTGCCCCTGGTTTATTGTTCCTTGAGTGGAGGTAAGCTATTATAACATCAATATTGTTTGGTGGAACAAGACTTACGCTTGGGCGGACCAAACATCACAATGTCCATTGCCTTCACAGCCAATTTCTTCTTGTGAACAGAATTTTTGATGCCCAGAATGCTCCCAACATAGTGACCATTCATGACGGCAATCCTATAACAATGCATCATTGTCATCAAAATGATACATCATTGCACAAGTAAACACAATCATTATGAAACATACTGCAAATACAATGTGGCTTTTTGATACTGCCATTATCACATTATCACACTATCACACTATCACACTATCACTTTATCACATTATCACACTATCACATTATCACATTATCACACTATCACACTATCACATTATCACATTATCACACTATCACATTATCACATTATCACATTATCATATCTGATATTATTTTATGAGATACAGATTGAATAAAACAATTTTTTTAAAGTTGTAAGACACTATGCTTCTGTCTAACAAAGAGGATGACCGTTTGTTTGTATCGTGAAATCCTGTTATACAGTTAACAGTATAAACTATATCTGTTATAACATACTGACCACCCAAATGTTATACAGTATAAACTATATCTGTTATAACATAATGACCACCCAAATGTTATACAGTATAAACTATATATGTTATAACATACTGACCACTCAAATGTTATACAGTATAAACTATATATGTTATAACATAATGACCACCCAAATGTTATACAGTATAAACTATATCTATTATAACATACTGACCACTCAAATGTTATACAGTATAAACTATATCTGTTATAACATAATGACCACCCAAATGTTATACAGTATAAACTATATATGTTATAACATACTGACCACTCAAATGTTATACAGTATAAACTATATCTGTTATAACATACTGACCACTCAAATGTTATACAGTATAAACTATATCTATTATAACATACTGACCACCCAAATGTTATACAGTATAAACTATATCTGTTATAACATACTGACCACTCAAATGTTATACAGTATAAACTATATCTGTTATAACATAATGACCACCCAAATGTTATACAGTATAAACTATATATGTTATAACATACTGACCACTCAAATGTTATACAGTATAAACTATATCTGTTATAACATACTGACCACCCAAATGTTATACAGTATAAACTATATCTGTTATAACATACTGACCACTCAAATGTTATACAGTATAAACTATATCTGTTATAACATACTGACCACCCAAATGTTATACAGTATAAACTATATATATTATAACATACTGACCACCCAAATGTTATACAGTATAAACTATATATGTTATAACATACTGACCACCCAAATGTTACACAGTATAAAAAAAACAGATATAGTTTATACTATATTACATTTGGGTGGTCAGTATGTTATAACAGATATAGTTTATACCTATAATAACATACTGACCACCCAAATGTAATACAGTATAAACTATATATGTTATAACATACTGACCACCCAAATGTTATACAGTATAAACTATATCTATTATAACATACTGACCACCCAAATGTTATACAGTATAAACTATATATGTTATAACATACTGACCACCCAAATGTTACACAGTATAAAAAAACAGATATAGTTTATACTATATTACATTTGGGTGGTCAGTATGTTATAACAGATATAGTTTATACCTATAATAACATACTGACCACCCAAATGTAATACAGTATAAACTATATCTATTATAACATACTGACCACCCAAAAGTAATACAGTATAAACTATATCTATTATAACATACTGACCACCCAAAAGTAATACAGTATAAACTATATCTATTATAACATACTGACCACCCAAAAGTAATACAGTATAAACTATATCTGTTATAACATACTGACCACCCAAAAGTAATACAGTATAAACTATATCTATTATAACATACTGACCACCCAAATGTAATACAGTATAAACTATATCTATTATAACATACTGACCACCCAAATGTAATACAGTATAAACTATATATATTATAACATACTGACCACTCAAATGTAATACAGTATAAACTATATCTATTATAACATACTGACCACCCAAATGTAATACAGTATAAACTATATCTATAACATACTGAACAAATGTACAGTGACCACTCAAATGTAATACAGTATAAACTATATCTATTATAACATACTGACCACCCAAATGTAATACAGTATAAACTATATCTGTTATAACATACTGACCACCCAAATGTAATACAGTATAAACTATATCTATTATAACATACTGACCACCCAAATGTAATACAGTATAAACTATATTTATTATAACATACTGACCACCCAAATGTAATACAGTATAAACTATATCTATTATAACATACTGACCACCCAAATGTAATACAGTATAAACTATATCTATTATAACATACTGACCACCCAAATGTAATACAGTATAAACTATATCTATTATAACATACTGACCACCCAAATGTAATACAGTATAAACTATATTTATTATAACATACTGACCACCCAAATGTAATACAGTATAAACTATATCTATTATAACATACTGACCACCCAAATGTAATACAGTATAAACTATATTTATTATAACATACTGACCACCCAAATGTTATACAGTATAAACTATATCTATTATAACATACTGACCACCCAAATGTAATACAGTATAAACTATATGTTATAACATACTGACCACCCAAATGTTATACAGTGTAAACTATATCTATTATAACATACTGACCACCCAAATGTTATACAGTGTAAACTATATCTGTTGTAACATACTGACCACCCAAATGTTAGACAGTGTAAACTATATCTATTATAACATACTGACCACCCAAATGTTATACAGTGTAAACTATATCTGTTATAACATACTGACCACCCAAAAGTAATACAGTATAAACTATATCTATTATAACATACTGACCACCCAAATGTTATACAGTGTAAACTATATATACTATAACATACTGACCACCCAAATGTTATACAGTGTAAACTATATCTGTTATAACATACTGACCACCCAAATGTTATACAGTATAAACTATATATGTTGTAACATACTGACCACCCAAATGGTATACAGTGTAAACTATATCTATTATAACATACTGACCACCCAAATGTTATACAGTATAAACTATATCTATTATAACATACTGGCCACCCAAATGTAATACAGTATAAACTATATATATTATAACATACTGACCACCCAAATGTTATACAGTGTAAACTATATATATTATAACATAATGACCACCCAAAAGTAATACAGTATAAACTATCTGTTATAACATACTGACCACCCAAATGTTATACAGTGTAAACTATATCTGTTATAACATACTGACCACCCAAATGTTATACAGTGTAAACTATATCTATTATAACATACTGACCACCCAAAAGTAATACAGTATAAACTATATCTGTTATAACATACCGACCACCCAAATGTTTTAGTAGTGTTTGTATGTTAGGATGTACATGTAGTTTATACTGTACAACATGATTTTACTTGTTTGTATATTAGGATGTACATATAGTTTATACTGTACAACATGATTTTACGTGTTTGTATGTTAGGATGCACATACAGTTTATACTGCACAACATGATTTTACATGTTTGTATGTTAGGGTGCACATATAGTTTATACTGTAGAACATGATTTTACATGTTTGTATGTTAGGGTGCACATATAGGTTATACTGTAGAACATGATTTTACATGTTTGTATGTTACTGTTAGGATGCACATATAGTTTATACTGTTGAACATGATTTTACATGTTTGTATGTTAGGATGCACATATAGTTTATACTGTACAACATGATTATACAATAAAAAACGAACAGACCACCTCCCTTTAAATGCAAAAAAGTAAAAGTGATCTGGAGACGAATGGTTGAAACCAGTAATGTTTGGCCCCAATGGCTGACATGAGCATGAGAGAAGTAATCAAACAGGAACATGACAGAAACGAAGATGTCCAGAACTACATTGATTAAACACCGCACCTGGGAAGCATGTGACCGTCAACTCCATTGACCCTGAAGTTGTGTGAATATTGGGGCAGTTCAACATAGGTGACCAGCCAGTCTACCACATCATCAGTTGTCCAGTTGTACACTGCAACAGACAGCAACACATGTAGACTCAAAAAGGGTAAGTTTTTTACATATTGCGATATCCAGCCGACTGCTCAAAGCACTTGCCCTAGCAGATCTGTTCATTCAGATACCATCTTGACTTCTCTTCTCTGTATTTAGCCTTCACTGCAACTACTGCGTAAAGACTATTCGTTCATATATTAACCAATGTCTATAGCCATGTACTCATTTATAAAACTCAGTCAACTGTGGAGTGAACAAAATTGTTCTAGCTTTGAAATGGCTATTCCACATTGCCACACAAATTATTTCCTGTAACAAATGAATAAACTAAGCCATGTATTTAGTGACACGTTTACCGGGGTAGCTATGTTTATGATTTCACTTAGCCTTTGTATTAAATTTTCTGTAACACAAGGATCTTACAGTTCCTAGGCCTATTTAAACTCTAAAGAAGTTAATAATAACGGTCCAACATCTGGCCGATATGTAAAGCACTTTGCGTAGACATTAAAATTGAAAGGAAAACACAAAACAGGTGGAATTATGTTATTATTGTCTAAATTCCAGTTGAGGCAGGATAAGGGTTAATGGATAAGCAGGGAGAGGGTTAATCTTACATGGCCTTACAACTGGTGAACACTGCATAACAAAGGAGTCATGTACGCTGTAGGTGCAATCTAAAATCGGTTCAACAATATTGTATAAATTTATGATAAATCATAGCATCCAGAGTACGCTTATAAAACTGATACCAATATATCACATCCACGCAAATCAGCTTTAGGAAAATTGCTAAAACCAGTTAAAACATTATACAGCCGACATCATAGAATTGACATCAACAAAGTGGGCGTTCAACCCCCTAGCATCTGGATGATTGAAAGTTGCTTAATTACTGTGAAGGCCTTGAAGCTATGCATTCTAAGAATACAAGTCTAGTTCATGACTGCCATACAGATGTTACACCACAGTTTTAAATGAAGAAGATTGTTCACATTTATGTAGCTAAGTCTACTGTACTGCATGCACACCACGTGCTAACTCAGACATACGCCACTGAAGCTAGGGGCTGAATGAAGTAAATCCACAGAAAGACTAAAGAGGAAGAAAGACATCCCTAGACATTGCCGTTGATTTCCCGTGTTGTTAGTAGAAGGCACTCAAAACTGTTGCTGATAACTATGCAAATGTCATAATATTACATGATCATCCTAACCCACAAGATGATGATCTACAAATTAAATGTTTTACATTCAAATTAAAATGGCTCATTTTAATAAAGTATCAATTATTTGTATTAAAAAAATAACATAAACAACTTGTCATACACCTAGATTAGATACATTTACTGACTACGACTAATAGTAATATGGACATGAGAGTTTATACAGGAGATGAACATGATGTAACATGTTCTACTGCTCACACACTGACCAGTACAGTTAGCCTAGACTGTCATGTGACTGTCCACCAAACAATGCCAGACTAACCCCAACAATGTCTGTAGCACTCAGACACTGCAAATAGGCACACTTTTTAACGAAAAATATGTAAAGTCAATGTCATTTTCTGGCCAAACTTTTGGTACTGCTATGTATACTAATAAGGCATTGAAAGACTGTAAATAACATAAAACCTGTCAAACTAAAACAGTCAACATGTGTTTACAGTTGTGTGAGGCACGCAAACTGCAGGCACTCTTCTGATTTGTTTCACCAAAATTCATTCAATATTAATAATTATAATAATGTCATGTTCATCCATCCACCCACAAACCCATCTGCCTATCCATCCTTGCATGTCCTTGTAGAAACTGACTGGTAAACCAATTGTGCCACACTAGATCATTCCACTTGGCCTATGAGTCATGGCTAATGCATCTCCACAACACTATTTAGAGTTACCTGCCCCTGTCATTAGACACCACACAGTATCTAATCCTCCATCTCCATCCACACCATAAACACACTGGTAAATAAACATTACACTTGTCTATGCTTTTTGTCCCACCTGAGACACATTTACTTGTAGCTACCTTCTTTTGATAGTTACCTTTATCAGTTTCTGGCCTCAGCCCCTCAGTATCAACCTTCAGGTTGACGACCAAGGGAATCACAGCAAACTCATTAAAAACATCAGTCATATTCAGAGGCAGCCTTCACCTTGTATAATGAGAGAAATCTTCTTAACATCTCAGTTGCAACATGTTGAAGACATGTGTAAAGTGTACAAACATGACATACTCTTGACAGAGCTCCTTCCCTTCAGAACAAACATCTCAGTAACCACAGCATTATCTAGAGAGACAGAGGTGGTCAAATGGCTGCACGGAAACAAGTAACAGGAATCCAGAACAAACATCTCAGTAACCACAGTATTATTTAGAGACAGAGGTGGCAAAATGGCTGCACGGAGACAAGTAACAGGAATCCAGAACAAACATCTCAGTAACCACAGTATTATCTAGAGAGACAGAGGTGGTCAAATGGCTGCACGGAAACAAGTAACAGGAATCCAGAATAAACATCTCAGTAACCATAGTATTATTTAGAGACAGAGGTGGCAAAATGGCTGCACGGAGACAAGTAACAGGAATCCAGAACAAACATCTCAGTAACCACAGTATTATCTAGAGACAGAGGTGGTCAAATGGCTGCACGGAAACAAGTAACAGGAATCCAGAACAAACATCTCAGTAACCACAGTATTATTTAGAGACAGAGGTGGCAAAATGGCTGCACGGAGACAAGTAACAGGAATCCAGAACAAACATCTCAGTAACCACAGTATTATCTAGAGAGACAGAGGTGGTCAAATGGCTGCACGGAAACAAGTAACAGGAATCCAGAATAAACATCTCAGTAACCATAGTATTATTTAGAGACAGAGGTGGCAAAATGGCTGCACGGAGACAAGTAACAGGAATCCAGAACAAACATCTCAGTAACCACAGTATTATCTAGAGAGACAGAGGTGGTCAAATGGCTGCACGGAGACAAGTAACAGGAATCCAGAACAAACATCTCAGTAACCACAGTATTATCTAGAGAGACAGAGGTGGTCAAATGGCTGCACGGAAACAAGTAACAGGAATCCAGAATAAACATCTCAGTAACCATAGTATTATTTAGAGACAGAGGTGGCAAAATGGCTGCACGGAGACAAGTAACAGGAATCCAGAACAAACATCTCAGTAAACACAGTATTATCTAGAGAGACAGAGGTGGTCAAATGGCTGCACGGAAACAAGTAACAGGAATCCAGAACAAACATCTCAGTAACCACAGTATTATTTAGAGACAGAGGTGGCAAAATGGCTGCACGGAGACAAGTAACAGGAATCCAGAACAAACATCTCAGTAACCACAGTATTATCTAGAGAGACAGAGGTGGCAAAATGGCTGCACGGAAACAAGTAACAGGAATCCAGAACAAAAATCTCAGTAACCACAGTATTATCTAGAGAGACAGAGGTGGTCAAATGGCTGCACGGAAACAAGTAACAGGAATCCAGAGCAAACATCTCAGTAACCACAGTATTATCTAGAGACAGAGGTGGCAAAATGGCTGCACGGAGACAAGTAACAGGAATCCAGAACAAACATCTCAGTAACCACAGTATTATCTAGAGAGAGGTGGCAAAATGGTTGCACGGAAACAAGTAACAGGAATCCAGAACAAACATCTCAGTAACCACAGTATTATCTAGAGAGACAGAGGTGGCAAAATGGCTGCACGGAAACAATTAACAGGAAATATCGAATGAGGAAAAAATCACATAAAAAAAGTAATGGACAAAAAGTGATAGTTTATTTGGACTAGTATTTAAACACACCAGGTAAATATGTGTTATAATATTGTGTGTTTTAAGAGTTCAGATGTTGAAATTCAGCAAACATCAGAAATCAAACTCAAATCGAGCTAATATCAATATAGTAATGTTTTTCTTTTCACAGCTTTATTCCAGATTCTGGTCCACATCCTTTATCACAGTTTGCAGTTCATTAGATTTGTGCTCACTCAACTGTTTTGCTTAACACTCAAGTTTTTTAAGAGTTCTCCTTAATATGATCCCACTCACCATGAGAGAAATGTAGAAGGTTAAATGTCCTAATAAAATCACACAAGAGGCGAGATTGCACATTCCTGTCAAGTGCGAGTTCTAGTTCAATCACAACCCTGAGCTTTGTGGTCATAAATAGCTCACCAATTCACTATGAGCCTGGTTTAATGAAGCTATGATGAAAGCCTCTGAGTGTATTGCAGCATCCAACTTCACTGCTCTGACAGTACATAGTCTTTGAGAATCAGGAAGGATACAGAACACAATTAGTGGATCACTAAGGCTGAGGAATGTTGCCACTGTGACACACACATTCCTGAAAGTGTTATGTGCCACAGTGTATGATTCACACACTGCTTTGATGCTGTCTGCTGCTCGAGCTTCCTGGCAACACTGGTCAATATTACCTTTCACAAAACTTGTAAATTTTGTTTTAGATTTCACCTGGGTCACGGTCTTCATCAGTGAATGTTGTTGCCACGGGCATATAACATGCAGGGATTCCATTGGAATGAAATCTGGCAAAATTATTATTACCTATTGTGTTGCCTAAATTTGACACATCAATCAATGCAATATTAAATCATTCCACATCATCCCAGGCATATTTATGCTGTAACAATATTGCGTCTTAGCATATTTTGAGGCCCAAGTAGCGTTCTGATTTGCTCGTCTGCGCCCGAACACAGACAACGGCCGAATGCACAACAAATGGAATTATTTAAATCACACCTTACATTGATGACTGGACACTGATAACAGTCTAATCAATTATAAAAAGGGTTGGACTCGCGATAAGCCAAAAGGCTTCCTTGTCCACCTGCCATCTACAATTAATTCTCTGGGTGGCAATCTTGTTAAATCTTGTTAAATACCCTTGTGCCTTGTCTACCCCTTGCCTGTCGTTGACATTGTTTATAACCTTTAGACAAGCACTGTGAACAGTGTTTGTTGCCGCCGACACCATATTATTACCCATCGTCAACTTTCAAGTCTTGCAGAACAAAGTGCAATCTGTTCATATCTATACAAATAATATCCATTCATACTTCTACACTATATGCACGTTTTAAATTTACGTATGTTTGCTAAATATTACAATTGGAGTACATTATAACCAACAAATAAACATTTAAAAAAGCATATTCATAAATCATGCCTCCATCACCAAGGCTCACAAACACTACATTCATTACAAATGCCGCCATCACCTTGGGTCATAAACTTTGAAAAAAAGACAATGCTATGTTCTAGTCTTACCTGTAATCGTCTTACTGTACAGTACAATTTAATTTGCATAAATTAATTGGGTGATTTTCCCACAACTTGTTATCTAATTTCCTCTCAAAAGACTGCACCAAAGCAGTCTCAATCACAGACTGAGTGAGGCTGTTCCATTCATCTATGCATTGGTGTATAAATGAATTTGTTAATGTTTAATCAATATTGTTCTTTGAATATGTTTAGGTGGTGCTCTCTCTGCTCCATCGCATCTCTCAGTTAGAATCTCCCTACCCGTGCAGCATGACCAGTCCACAAAATATGGGGCACACCTACCCAGAATGTATCTAGTTTTGTAACGTTACAGATTTTGAAGAAAAAAACTTAACATTTCTGAGCATGTTGATATTGATGGTTATATATTTTATACCCAGAAATATGTCGCGTAGGCAGTCCTGAATAGAATTCAAACAAGTTAAACAATAACATGATTACATGCTTAATATTTTTAAAATGTAATGTTCACATTTACCAGGTTATTTAAGCGATCATACTATCAAGCAAATTAATTCATAAAATTTTAAGCAACTAATTTGGGCCATATCAAATTTCGAAAAGGCACATACTTCTATCTCTGATGTGCCCAAAGGGCACAGGCAAGTCTTTTTCCCAGATCGATCCCTGAACATGTGACACAGCTGCAGCTCTTGAGAGGTAATGTCGATAAATATGACGTTAACTATTCTTTTTCAAAAAATTATAACGATGATAAAATTTTAATATCCCCATTGGAATATTCATTTCATCATAAATCTGGTCCTGATCTGGATATATATATAGATATATATATAGGGATACCGACAAGAGTACATTTTCATGCACCTTTGAATATTATATATATATATATATATACACCGCTACAAACTAACTAAATAAAAAATGTTAAGCTACGTAGATAAATTCTATATATGAATCAACAATCACATACCTTCCATTAAACCATACAAGTGGGTGACATCTTTGAACTATTCGACCAAGAAGGGATCATCCCGTAATTGTCAATATTATTATTATTACTACATTAAAATATCACCTCTACATACTCAATTGACAGAACAACCTACTGATGCAATGGATTACACCTAATCCAGCCACTTATACACACGCCTGAAATTTACCTCATTTCATATATAATATTCTCCTGGAAAGGATTAAAGATAATCCAATGTACAAATGCCCGAGACACCTCATTACTTCTAATCAATAAATCACTGACCTTTCACATTACAGGCAATGCTTCTTTGACATTTGCCGTTTTTTCCTGTGAGGCCTACACAAATGTCACCTGATATACTGCTAGTTTGCAGAATCTATTACAAAAACAATCAACCGAGAACACAATTACTATGAGCATGGCATGCTGAAATTTGTCATTAAAATCATGATCAAGTTTTCCTTTTGTTGTAAGAATAAAAGAACTGTACATAAAGAAGTGGACCCTAAAGGTATTGTTAATATCATTATCATACAAAGCCAATAACAACTTGTGTGGTTAACTTAGACATTTACAAATTAAATATTTAGTGAAACAGCTATATGAACTGTGGGTGGAAATAAAGTCGCAGGAAAAATCACAATATAAATTTATTTGAACATTTTATTGAACATGCTCTAATGAAATGTTTGCATTACATATATCTCAAATTCATCAAATGTACATAAAAAATAACATTCCAGGGACCGGTTTCATGAAGCGTACTTAAAGTTACGCAATTACTTAGCGTCACGTGTTTGCGTAAACTCCTATTTAAAAAATCACGTCATTTACTAAGACAATCATCTTAGCGTTAAGAACGTTCCTAGCCGCTTCATGAAACCGGCCCCAGAATTGTATGTGAATTTGGTTAAATGTATTAATCCTACAGACATAAAAAGCTTATTACGGCAACTGCATGCGAAATGTGGCACACACGGTGAGTTTATATGTTCTCAAGTCGGAAAAATGTTGTTGGGTTTGCCTACAGCAATAACAAAACTGTCAAGTGCTGCATTTCCCAGAATCAGCCAGGTGGTAATGAGAACCACACGAATGCTTTGAACGTGGAAGGGCCTTGCTGTTAACTCAACGACATCCACAATATTGCCAATATAGCTGACTGTTTTCTTTACGATTTGAACATTTCACTGTCAAAATATTCAAACTGTGAAGACTGTTTCAGGTTTATTGAAAACAGTGTTGTGGGCAGAATACTTTCAACATGTTGATTCTGGTATTAATAACATTGTAAATATTAAAACATTAGCAACATATACCTTAGACTTAGGCATCAGTACTGCCCCTGCACTGTGCAAATGAAAGCAACTGGAACAACAAGCAGCCAGTCTGCTGCCTGAGATTACATCAGACGCCTGGTCTTCAATCAATACCTGTCAACTCCACTTTGTGTATTGCCAGACAGCTGTGCAAATTGCACACACCTATTCTGATAACATACCAATGACAAGGCACTGGGCAACAATTAACCAGATGCTTAACAAGATTTAACAAGATTTAACAAGATTGCCATCCAGAGAATTAACTCTAGATGGCAGGTGGACAAGGAAGCCCTTTGGCTTATCTAGAGTCCAACCCTTTTATCTACATATATCCAGCCCTTCTGAGGTATGTGTCGATTTTATTTTTAAACATATTCACACTACTAGCACCCACACAACCATCAGATAATCTATTCCATTCATTCACAGTCCTTTGTGAAAATGAGAACTTTCTCACGTCTAATCTACACTGCTCCTTTACTAATGTAACTTCATGTCCTCTAGTCTTTCTATCTTTCTTAACTGAAAAAAACATATTTCTATCAATATTTTCATAACCATTCAATATTTTAAACACTTCTATCTGATCTCCTCTCAATCTCCTGGTCTCTAGTGTTGTTAAACCACATTCTTTTAGGCGTTTTTCATAACTAAGATCCCTCAGTTTTGGTATCATTTTAGTCGCTCTCCTCTGTACTCTTTCTAGCATATCTATGTCCTTCTTGCGGTATGGCCTCCACGCTTGTATACAATATTCTAAATGAGGCCTAACTATTGTTTTGTACAGCGGTATTATTAGTTCTTTTTCTTTATATGCTATATTTCGCCTAATCAATCCAAGGATTTGATTTCCTTTTGAAGCTGCAATTCCACACTGCTCTGAAACCTTCATGTCAGCACTAATTGTCAGCCCTAAGTCTTTTTCTTTTACAGTAGTACTTAGTACAGTTCCCCCCATTGTATATTCTACATATTCGTTCCCATGTCCTGTGTGAAGGCATTTACATTTCCCAAAATTGAACAACATTTGCCACTTTTCAGACCATTTGATCAACCTGTCAAGATCATCTTGTAAATGCTGTCTATCACCATCACTTTCAATCCTTCTAAACACTTTTGTATCATCTGCAAATTTCAACACCTTGCTAGCTATATCATCGTCCAAATCGTTTATATATATTAAGAATAATGTAGGTCCCAGTACTGATCCCTGTGGAACCCCACTCAAAACTGATTTCCAGTTTGAAGCCTCCCCATCAACAACTACCCGTTGTCTTCTGTCAATCAGCCATTTTTCTATCCAGTTAATTATACCATTTCCTATGCCATGGGCTTTTAGTTTAAGCAGTAATCTCTGATGTGGCACTTTGTCGAAAGCTTTTTGAAAATCTAAGTAGATGATATCTACTGGTGATCCATCATCTACCCACTTAGTGATATCTTCCAAAAAACATAACATATTTGTTAAGCATGACCTCGCTTTTAGAAACCCATGTTGAGATGGGTTTATCAAGTTATGTTTAACAAGAAAATCCACCATGTGATCTTTAATTAGTCTTTCTAATAATTTACAAATCACTGATGTTAAACTCACTGGTCTATAGTTCTCTGACTTGTTTCTCGAACCTTTTTTAAATAACGGTATAATGTTTGCTTCTTTCCATTCTAAAGGAACCACTCCCTCTTCTAATGACAAGTTGAAAACTGTTGCAAGCGGTATGCTAATTTGTTCTACAATTTCCACTAGTAGTTTGGGTAGAATACCATCCACTCCAGGTGATTTATTTTCCTTCATAGCCCTAATTTTCTTAGCTACCATTTCTGGGGTTACAATTAACTGTCTTAAATAGTCTGATTCTGCCCCCTTGAACTTAGCCTCTGGTACTGGCAGTGAACTAGTGTCTTCTCTGGTAAACACTGAACTAAAATACTCATTTAGGTCTTCAGCCATTAAGAATCCTTCTGATATTATATTTCCAGCACTATCTTCTAGAGGACCGACCTTATCCTGAACTTTCTGTTTGCTTCGAACATACGCATAAAAACTCTTGCTGTCATGTTTTATATTACAAGCTAATTTATGTTCATAGCTTCTCTTTGAATTTCTAATTTCAGCTGTAGCTTGGTTTAGTGCTTCTTTATAAATGTTGTAGTCTTCGTCATTTCCAGTACGTCTATATGACTTCCACATCATTTGTTTATACTTAATTTTTCTAATGGCTTCTTTCGATAAGTATTTCTTTCTGGTCCGTTTCCCTTGTTTTTTGAAGGGAACAAATTTATCTACGATGCACTCTATTTCATTCTTTAAGATATTCCAGCATTCTGTTGCTGTCTTATTCTTCAGTGTATTATTCCAGTCTATCTTTGCTAAATATTTCCTCATTTCCTTATATCTTCCTTTGTGGAAATTTATCCTCAACTGCTTTATTATTTCTTTCTGATTTTACTTTGATGGTAAAATGTATCTGGTTGTGATCACTACTTCCCAGAGGCTCACATAATTTAACATTGTCAACTAATTCATTCTGTGAGGACAAACCTAAGTCTAACCCATTCTCTCCCCTGGTTGGTTCTAGCACATGTTGAGAAAGGAAACTATCTTGTACTAAAACTAAAAACTTGTGGTCCTCACTACCCATATTCTGTAGAGATTTCCATTTTATATGCCCATGGTTAAAATCCCCCATAATAACACAGTCCCATTTGCTCACTTCCCTTATAGCGTTTTGTATTTTTTCATTCTCTTCTATGCTTATGTTTGGACTTCGATAAACTAATCCAACCGTTAACGTTGAGTTTCCTGTTGTTTTTACATTACCAGTACATGTGAATAGTGATGATTTTTTGTCAATACGTGTACTACCCCGGTAGATGTTTCCTTAAAAGTATGTTTATTTTAGTAATAAAAGCAAGAACTGGAATACACTTCGGCATTTAGATTTAACAAGATTGCCACCCAGAGAATTAACTCTAGGTGGCAGGTGGACAAGGAAGCCCTTTGGCTTATCGAGAGTCCAACACTTTTTATCTATGTGTTTCCCGCCCTTCTGAGGTATGTGTCGATTTTATCTAGCTACTAGCACCCACACAATCAGCAGATAATCTGTTCCATTCATTTACAGTCCTTTGTGAAAATGAAAACTTTCTTATATCTAATCTTCTATGCTCCTTTACTAATGTAACTTGATGTCTTCTAGTCCTTCTATCTTTCTTAACTGAGAAAAAAATATTTCTATCAATATTTTCATAACCATTGAATATTTTAAACACTTCTATCTGATCTCCTCTCAATCTCCTGGTCTCTAGTGTTGTTAAACCACATTCTTTTAGGTGTTTATCATAACTAAGATCCCTCAGTTCTGGAATTATTTTAGTTGCTCTCCTCTGTATTCCTCCTAACATCTCCATGTCCTTCTTGCGATAGCTATGCAGTAGGTTCAGTTAGTTCACACGTTGCATAAAATGGATCCTGAGTGCTGAAAGGTAAACATGGGCCTGTATATTTATGTAATACATTCATGCCAATGTTCCCAGGTTACAACAAGCTGGGGTCAAAATATGTCTGTGCCACATATTTTAAGTAGTTCTTCAGATGTCTAAAATATAGACCATTTAAACTTTACTACACATATATCACTACTGCATGGGATGACAAATATTAATTGCTGCCAAGTGAAACAAGCTGAGTGCCTGGCTGCTATGAAAGTACTAATGATAAGGCTCTAATACCCGGGTTATGTGCACTGATGACGTAATTAATAGTTCTAAGTCAAATGCCAGAGGCATATATATTTCAACACAAATCATACTTCACCAAATTCTACATGAATCGTACACCAAGGACAAATCATTGGGGCTAATTGTACATGTGTGTCAGACAGTTTAGTTCTTTTTTTCAGTTGTGCAAGGACACTTGAAGCCACGTGTAAGTGACTACACTGACGCAGTGCACTAAACACTTACAGTAAATTATACTAACCATGCAAACACGCACACTAAAAGGCATCTGACTGTAATTGATGTGGTGACCATTTAGGCCGAAGGGTGCATGATTAGATAGGCATTTTTTAAGGTTTAAAGTTGTCTGTTAATGATCTGACCACAGCAAAACACTTCTTTCAAACAGCCAATAAATGCTACTGTCATTACCACAAACATAAATGAAATGATAGATTTATCACAAACATTTAAAAATAAATTATTTAATTTTTTCCATTTGTACTTTAAAACAGACAAATACACTTTTAGTATTTGTCATTTAAAAAAAAAAATTCATCATTAATTATCAATTTATTTTCATCTATGTCAAGATGTCCTCACCAAAGTACCAACTGGGAATATAAGATTGTGAATCTATGACAAATTACACAATAATCCCATTAACGAGTTCTTTTTACATCCTAGTGGCATAGACAGTCAAGAGACCAACAGCTTTTAGTTGACGTCATCCAACAGCTACATATTTCCCTCATGTAACCCACATGTCTAGTGCCAGAGTCTGCAAGAGGTAAACACCTTAGCTGTCATGCCTGGGTGGAAAGGAACCAACGCCTGGGCAGGAAGCTAATACTCACTAACCAAGGATGTGCAGTATCTGTAGCTCGTAAGGAGTGCATATTGCAGGCATAAACAATATGGATATTTGGGATTTTGCGAGGAATACATCTTAATGTGTATTTGCTACAGATGACTAAATAATGATAAAGTACATGTCACTGTGTTCATCACACAAGTATAACATTGACTGACAAACGTATAAAAACTTTATATATTATAATACTATTGATGCTTGGTAGTTTCCAAACAAAACCTTGTGGATTATTCATCTGACATAGGTAGATGATGGCACTCGATAATTTCCAGCAAACCACATATTTTAAAATCTATCTAGGTAGCCTGGTAGATTGTCCACTTGATAAGCATAGGAATTTTATAAACATGGTAACCAATACAAACTGTTAATATAATTAATACAGATTAATTAATATAGAATACCTGGTAGTCAAAAATTCAGACGTCAACCCCAAAATGTGGCTTGTCTGGCTGTAGGAATACAGTCGTTCACACATTATGAATTCATGACCTAACAGTAACACTGTCTCCATAGCTTCCAGCAGGTTATAAATCACTGTTTCGCTGACACCTTTATGCAGTACTTTGTAGATGAAATACATTCAAGTGACAAACAAACTCAGAAGCCAACATACATGGTGCAGAGTCCAAAGACAAAATCCAATCAGACTAGACATGGACATACCAGTAGCATCTATGCTTGCGCTGCCAAATATCTCCCAACTGAACACACACTGGAGTTCTTATTACCATATTATCTCCCAATTGAACACACACTGGAGTTCTTATTACCATATTATCTCCCAAATGAACACACACTGGAGTTCTTATTACCATATTATCTCCCAACTGAACACACACTGGAGTTCTTATTACCATATTATCTCCCAACTGAACACACACTGGAGTTCTTATTACCATATTATCCTAACTTAAATTTGTACCTATAAATTATGTTGTCATCTGTGACTTATCAAAATAGCTTCAACAGTAGAAATGACTATCTGATCAATTGACATCATCATACACATGTATGACATTTGTTCCCTTCATCTCAGTAGATAAGGATAATAAAAACAAGGGCAGCAATCAACCAAAATGACGGGAAATTACGAATTTTCTTACATGTAAGATGACATCATTTAACCATGTTGTCATTAGAATTGATGTAGATGATAAAATAATCTGCAGGTAGAAACTGTATTCTGGATATGATCTGAATAAGAACTCTAGTGAGTACAAATAAATTATCGTTAAGAATGATCAGTAATTTGTCACTGATAATACTTCACTTGCATCGTCATAAATAGGTAGTACAAACATTTCAGAAAGGTGCAGAAAAATCCAACTAATGTTTTTGCACATCCATCCATATAGCTTTTTGTATCACAGACATGAAGGACAAAAAATAGTATAATTTACACACAGTATAAATTATGATTAATCATAACATATTTGTGCGATGTAATCCCATGAATAGAGGTCAGTAGCCTAAAGCTCTGTCTCTCAATTGCTGTACAGGTGAAGAGGTCTTAAAAGTATGTTCTGTCTAACCCCCAGAGCTTCCAGGTTCAAAGTGTATTCATTTTAGCAGTAATAGCTACAAACCATGTCATGTTTAATGAGGTGAGAAGAAAGAGTCGACACAACTGAGTGACTATCATTCTTGTAACATTTCTTCTTCAAGACAAGTCACTACCTTGTCTTAACAAGACACAAGTAACTACCGTGTCTTAACAAGACACATGTCACTACTTCGTCTTAACAAGACACATGTCACTACTTCGTCTTAACAAGACACATGTCACTACTTCGTCTTAACAAGACACATGTCAGTACCTTGTCTTAATAAGACACATATCACTACCACATCTTAACAAAACACAAGTCACTACCTCGTCTTAACAAGACACACGTCACTACCTCGTCTTAACAAGACACAAGTCACTACCTCGTCTTAACAAGACAAGTCACTACCTCGTCTTACCAAGACACAAGTCACTACCTCATCTTAACAAGACACAAGTCTCTAGCTCGTCTTAACACAACATTTCTTTCTGTACAGTCCCTGGGCCAGTTGCCTTTATTAGATCACGAGCTGAGTCTGAGAGAGTGGCCTTGATCTGCCACTGTCAACTTTGATTACATCAGACAAATGGCAAACTTGGGACTCGTATTTATTTAATCCAGTCTAAGCCGTATGGCTACATGACCAACTCACAAATGGCACGTTCCCAAGATGATCGCAATTCACAAAAACTGGTGAACATCAGACCTGCTGTAATATTATTAATAGGGAATACGGCTTAATGACTATTGACTAATAAACTTTAATATAATGTATGCAGTTTAAATGTAGTAAAATAAAAAACACATTAATTTGATGCTTAAGTCAATTGTTGGGCAGATGATTAGTCTTCAAGCCAGTGAACTCGTTCATCTTGTTAGCCATGTAGTTTTTGAGAGGACAAAGAACATCAACAACGTCAACACAATAATTTGTGTGTTGGTTTCACCAAAACTACATGAAAAGATTGCACAAATGAACCAGCATATTGCAGTGGATACCAATAAGTTTGCTCTTTTGCAAAAAGAATTTGAAATGTGACGAGCAAAAAATCCAATTAAGGAGGCACCTATGAATCGTAGACAGATGTGACGTGTAAGTGTCAGGACGTAACCAAGTCGACTTACCAGGTGACCTGATCCACAGGCGCCACAGGTCACCGACACTGATGAGGTCATCAGCGCCGTGGAAGGCCGACTGTCGGTCAAAGCCATCTTTGTAGTTCAGCTCATCTCGGATGAACTGCAAAAGAAGATGTAAGATTGCAACAGGACTGAAATAAACAAACGTTCCAATGCTATACATACACACATCTCATTATTTCAAACATGAAACTTTAAGGTTAACGGTAACCCCTGCAGACGGTATACCCTTAAAATGGTACAACCTTCCAGCCCATAAATAAAATTTAGGTTAAGTTAGTTAGGTATTAATAGATATAAAATGTAAGTAGTCATCCACATGAGCAACTGGGTGATTCTTATTAAGATTATTTTAACGTAGGATATTGCCAAAAACTAACTGTTCTGTCTGCAACTCGTTTTTCTGTATTTTATATAAATGCTTAAAAATATAATTATTTGTCAGTTTGTTTCTTGATATCCATGTTATAGGTATAAAAGAGAAAATGTGAAGCTGTAAATTCTAAGGGGCTATTGTCCTGGACCCACTGAGCTCATAGAGAAAGAGGACTTTCAAGATACACACAGTGTGTCATATGTAAGATTTGATGAAACAGTCTTATCTCAGGTTACACAAGCAGGTCTTCAAACATGGATGTAGCAATGTGTAATGAATCAATCAATGTGACGCTGTAGGTGAAAAGACTGTCAACAACACAACGATAACTGCTGGACGTTTCCCTTTCACATGGTTCCATACTTCCAGACTTTAATCAATGTTTATGTCTTAGCACACTAAAGCAGCTAAAACAGTAACACTACGTGGAGCAAACTGCAGAAACTAAACCTGTTGCAAATAGGCATAGAAATCTATTCACCGTGTGGAAAATTGGAAATAAAGACAGTTTTAAAAAGGTCAGAGAAAATACTACATTAAATAGATTTTGCCCATTTTCATTCATACTCCCTCGGTTGTGTTTTGTAACAGGTCTGTAACGCTCCTACAAATGTTGCCGTGCTGTCAAGTATTTTTATTCGCTGACATCCACTGCATCTTTTGCTTTTCTTCTTCTAAAATAAGATTTCTAGTTGTAACTTTTCCTGTGACTTCAGTTCCTGTGACGTTATTTCCTACATTCATTGATTCATACATGTATACAATGTTGACTGTCAAAAAGGTTGCATCTGATAATGCACCAGTACCTCAGTTAACCCATCTAAAGGCAATGCACAGTTCTCCTGGTGGCATTCATAATGCTGATGTGCACAAACCACCCAACCATGACTCAATGACAATTCGTAACCAAGAAACCATTTATAAAGTTGAATGAAATGAAGCAGTTGACAATTTTAGTATGACAGACTGGCATTGACCTTTAGCAGTGAACAGACAACGCTCTGCAACTGTCGTCAACGATGCATACAAGGAGGAGTCAAGCACAAAGCAAGGTCTGGCCGTTTCCATTTTTACATGATACTAAACAACCAAGTTACCCCAGGTGGTGTTGCATAGCTAGAAGAAACCTATTACAAATATGTTCTAGTTAAAGGCAACTCTATATCAAATAGTTTAAATATGAAGCCAATGAATAGCACCATTGTTACTATATAATGCCATGCTAGTGTTTGTTGCTTGGCACCCTGCCAGAAATAACATGCATACATGCCGCCCCGATCAGTAACAGGCAGTTCCGTTAGTGCCCAAGATTCTCATCCCACTGGGGTATCCTGGGGGAAATAAAAAAAAAAAAAATCTACAAACCACCCTAATGGGCCAACTAGCATGCCAACACAATTTCAGTCTTATAGAACGTTATTATTATTTGTAAAAGTAACTCCACTAAATTAAAATAATTATCCATTACAAAGAAGTCATCCAATCAAACACAACACTACAACTGCATCATTTGGCTGAAAGTCCACTGCAATACGTCAAGATGGCTAAAAGTTCAAGCCAAAAAAGCAAGAATAAAAAAAAATCAGTAACAATAAAGAATGAACATTTATTACCATAAATAAATGAACATTGATCAGTCTAGATAAATGATCATTGATCAGTCTAGATAAATTAACATTGATCAGTCTAGATAAATGAACATTGATCAGTCTAGATAAATGAACATTAATCACCACAGATTTAAACAAACACTGGTCACCATAAGTCATAAATATATATACTCTTTACTGGGCAGTCTTCAAATTGACCTTTTTGTAAAGATCTGATTGACCACTTCTAATGATTGATGTCAACCACAGAAAGGGCACAGTCCATGCTTGTGAGCCATGGGGACAAGAGATGAAAGGTAATGTCCTGTGATTGTCTTTTAGAATTGTCAATGCATCTGTCAGTGTCAGTACCTAAATGACATTTGAAGTTTATGAAGTCAAGCAGTCAAGTAATATTTAATCTGCTATGACAGCAATGGCATGGTTTATGGTATACATATATGCAGCACCATCAATGAATTATTGATATACATTAACAATGACTGACACTACACTTGTCATATCTGATCAATCAAATAAATGCTAAATAAATAATTTAAAATACAAACTTACTGTCAAAAAGAAGCAAACACCTTGGCAAATCAGTAGACAAAAACAAACTGCCACTGGTGCAAGAAAGAACCAAGACATGTTTCAAATGCACAGGCAGAGCAATGTAAAAAACTATCACTGTTTATCTATAGTTTAATCAGGTACTTAGTGGATGCTTAAGCACGAAATGTTGACTCAGTTGACAATACACTACAGATGTGAGCAGTTCCCTAAGGTTTACAAAGGTATAACTGTCTACGCATGTTTTGAATGCACAGGCAGAACAATATAAAAAACTACCACTGTTTATCTAGAGTTTAGTCAGGTACTTAGTGGATGCTTAAGCATGAAATGTTGACTCAGTTGACAATACACTACAGATGTGAGCAGTTCCCTAAGGTTTACAAAGGTATAACTGTCTACGCATGTTTTGAATGCACAGGAAGAACAATATAAAAAACTACCACTGTTTATCTATAGTTTAGTCAGGTACTTAGTGGATGCTTAAGCACGAAATGTTGACTCAGTTGACAATACACTACAGATGTGAGCAGTTCCCTAAGGTTTATGAAGGTATTACTGTCTACGCATGTTTTGAATGCACAGGCAGAACAATATAAAAAACTACCACTGTTTATCTATAGTTTAGTCAGGTACTTAGTGGATGCTTAAGCACGAAATGTTGACTCAGTTGACAATACACTACAGATGTGAGCAGTTCCCTAAGGTTTACGAAGGTATTACTGTCTACGCATGTTTTGAATGCACAGGCAGAACAATATAAAAAACTACCACTGTTTATCTATAGTTTAATCAGGTACTTAGTGGATGCTTAAGCACAAAATGTTGACTCAGTTGACAATACACTACAGATGTGAGTAGTTCCCTAATTTTTTACGAAGGTATTACTGTCTACGCATGTTTTGAATGCACAGGCAGAACAATATAAAAAACTACCACTGTTAATCTATAGTTTAATCAGGTACTTAGTGGATGCTTAAGCACGAAATGTTGACTCAGTTGACAATACACTACAGATGTGAGTAGTTCCCTAATTTTTTACGAAGGTATTACTGTCTACGCATGTTTTGAATGCACAGGCAGAACAATATAAAAAACTACCGCTGTTTATCTATAGTTTAATCAGGTACTTAGTGGATGCTTAAGCATGAAATGTTGACTCAGTTGACAATACACTACAGATGTGAGCAGTTCCCTAAGGTTTACGAAGGTATTACTGTCTACGCAAGTGGGGAATGATTCTGATGATTCCTTGTTCCTGCAAACATTTCCTTCAGTTTTTCATGTTCATAAAACCAGCTAAATTTCTGAAGTGGAAACACCGGAAACTGTTATGTGATACAACTTGTGCTGTTCAACTCGACCCACCCATGGCGCACTGTACACACACGAAACGACTCGACCCACCCATGGTGCACTGTACGCACACGAAACAACTCGACCCATCCACGGTGCACTGTACGCACACGAAACAACTCGACCCACCCACGGCGCACTGTACGCACACGAAACAACTCGACCCACCCATGGCGCACTGTACGCACACGAAACAACTCGACCCACCCATGGTGCACTGTACGCACACGAAACAACTCGACCCACCCACACTGTACGCACACGAAACAACTCGACCCACCCATGGCACTGTACGCATTACCTAAAACAACTCTTCCACCCATGGCAATAATTGCACGCAAACAACCTCGACGCCACCCATTGTACGCTAATTTAAAAAATCCTCGACCTACTTCTGCGCACTGCACCCATACTGCGATAAACAACTCACCCACCCATGGCGCACTCTAAGCACACGAAACAACTCGACCCACCCATGGCGCACTGTACGCACACGAAACAACTCGACCCACCCATGGCGCACTGTACGCACACGAAACAACTCAACCCACCCATGGTGCACTGTACGCACACGAAACAACTCAACCCACCCACGGTGCACTGTACTACAGCACACGAAACAACTCGACCCACCCACGGTGCACTGTACGCACACGAAACAACTCGACCCACCCATGGTGCACTGTACGCACACGAAACAACTCGACCCACCCATGGCGCACTGTACGCACACGAAATAACTCGACCCACCCATGGCGCACTGTACGCACACGAAACAACTCGACCCACCCATGGCGCACTGTACGCACACGAAACAACTCGACCCACCCATGGTGCACTGTACGCACACGAAACAACTCGACCCACCCACGGTGCACTGTACGCACACGAAACAACTCGACCCACCCACGATACGACGCAGACATTGACGATGCCCAAGGTTCAATCTTAGGACCCCTGGTATTCATCATATATATATCAATGATTTTGAACAACCCAATAAAATGTTTAATTTCATAATTTATGCTGATGATACAACTCTATCAAGTACACTAAACACTTTCAGCGATAACATACATGACAAAAACTTAGAATCTTTAATAAATGAAGAACTTTCAAAAATAAATGAATGGCTCAAAATAAATAATGAGAAGAAACGGAAGTTGGAAAATCTTTGGAGGAAAACCAAAATTTATCGTCAGTTGTACATCATGTCATGTGATGAATGCAATGCCTTGATACTGGAGAGAAAAACCACATATTTTCAAGATCGTTTAGAAAACGATAACAACAACACGTATGTTTCGTCTGGTGAGGTCTCTTGGTGGTAACAATTCTCAGCTACATCCGGAATTCAGCTCGGCAGTGGAAGGATGCGAACTATTTTCGCATTTCTTTAGTGAAAAAAATTGATAAAATGTTGCACATCAACTGATCTGGCTACATTTGATGAAAAGCAATGTTTCACAGATCCTATACATGTCTTCCATCCTACAACAGCCGAAGAAACCACAACAATTTTTGCTACTACAAACACTTGTGTGTTAGATCCTCTACATGCCAACCAGCTGAAAGACAATGCTTCCAGTCTTGTGTCCATTGTAACACTGATCACAAATGCATCTTTTGAAGATGCTGTCATGCCAACACTGCTTAAGCAGGCTGTTGTCCACCCTTTGTTGAAGAAGCCATCGCTTAACAACAATTAGCTAGTAATATAAAACATGACAGCAAGAGTTTTTATGCGTATGTTCGAAGCAAACAGAAAGTTCAAGATAAAGTCGGTCCTCTAGAAGATAGTGCTGGAAATATAATATCAGAGGGATTCTTAATGGCAGAAGACCTGAATGAGTACTTTAGTTCAGTGTTTACCAGGGAAGATATTAGTTCACTGCCAGTACCAGAGGCTAAGTTCAAGGGGGCAGATTCAGACTACTTAGGACAATTAATTGTAACCCCGGAAATGGTAGGTAAGAAAATAAGGGCTATGAAGGATAATAAATCACCTGGAGTGGATGGTATTCCACCCAAACTACTATTGGAAATTGTAGAACAAATTAGCATACCGCTTGCAACAGTTTTCAATTTGTCATTAGAAGAGGGAGTGGTTCCTTTAGAATGGAAAGAAGCAAACATTATACCGTTATTCAAAAAGGTTCGAGAAACAAGTCAGAGAACTATAGACCAGTGAGTTTAACATCAGTGATTTGTAAATTGTTAGAAAGACTAATTAAAGATCACATGGTGGATTTTCTTGTTAAACAAAACTTGATAAACCCATCTCAACATGGTTTTTAAAGCGAGGTCATGCTTAACAAATATGTTATGTTTTTGGAAGACATCACTAAGTGGGTAGATGAGGGATCACCAGTAGATATCGTCTACTTAGATTTTCAAAAAGCTTTCGACAAAGTACCACATCAAAGATTACTGCTTAAACTAAAGGCCCATGGCATAGGAAATGGTATAATAAACTGGATAGAACAATGGTTGATTGACAGAAGACAACGTAGTAGTTGATGGGGAGGCTTCAAACTGGAAATCAGTATTGAGTGGGGTACCACAGGGATCAGTATTAGGTCCTATATTATTCTTAATATATATCAACGATTTGGATGATGAAATAATAAGCAAGGTGTTGAAATTTGCGGATGATACAAAAGTGTTTAGAAGGATTAAAAGTGATGGAGATAGACAGCATTTACAAGATGATCTTGACAGGTTGATCAAATGGTCTGAAAAAGTGGCAAATGCTGTTCAATTTTGGGAAATGTAAATGCCTCCACACAGGACATGGGAACTAAGAAGTAGAATATACAATGGGGGGTACTGTACTAAGTACTACTGTAAAAGAAAAGGACTTAGGGTTAACCATTAGTGCTGATATGAAGGTTTCAGAGCAGTGCGGAATTGCAGCTTCAAAGGGAAATCAAATCCTTGGATTAATTAGGCGAAACATAACGTATAAGGAAAAAGAGCTAATAATACCGCTGTACAAAACAATAGTTAGGCCTCATTTAGAATATTGTATTCAAGCGTGGAGGCCATATCGCAGGAAGGACATAGATATGCTAGAAAGAGTGCAGAGGAGAGCAACTAAAATGATACCAAAACTGAGGGATCTTAGTTACGAAATACGCCTAAAAAAATGCGGTTTAACAACACTAGAGACCAGGAGATTGAGAGGAGATCAGATAGAAGTGTTTAAAATATTGAAGGGTTATGGAAATATTAATAGAAATATTTTTTTCTCAGTTAAGAAAGATAGAAGGACTAGAGGACATGAACTTACATTGGCAAAGGAGCAGAGTAGATTGGATATAAGAAAGTTTTCATTTTCACAAAGGACTGTAAATGAATGGAACAGATTACCTGCTGATTGTGTGGGTGCTAGTAGCGTGAATATGTTTAAAAATAAAATCGACACATACCTCAGACGGGCGGGATACACATAGATAAAAGGGTCGGACTCTCGATAAGCCAAAGGGCTTCCTTGTCCACCTGCCACCTAGAGTTAATTCTCTGGGTGGCAATCTTGTTAAATCTTGTTAACAAAGACGTCTTGAATAGCTATTGTCCAGTGAGTAATCTCACACATTTGTCTAAAGTAGTTGAGAAAGTAGTGGTGCTTAGAATATCCACACACGTCTCTGATCAGGGAATGAATGATAGCTACCAATTGGCGTATCGAAAACACCATTCTACGGAAACGGCTTTAATATACGTTACCAATGCCATGAAATCAGCCATTGACAACAAACAAGGCACATCACTGGTTCTCATCAATTTCAGTGCAGCTTTTGAGACAATTAACCATGCCATCTTAATTCAACGACTACGATTGCGCTACGGCTTTGTCGACAAAGCATTAGACTGGGTGGTCTCGTACCTGCAGGGACGGACTCAGCGTGTCATAATTGGTGACACATTTTCGGGTACAACTCCTCTGATGTCAGGTGTCCCGCAAGGCTCCATCTTAGGCCCACTGCTCTTCTCATTGTATGTGCAACCAATTGGCGATATTATCAGAAAACATGGCCTTTGCTACCACCACTACGCTGATGACTTACAACTCTACTCCCACTTTGATCTCAGTACAACCGCTTACGCTGTTGTCTTATGTAGAATGGAAGCATGCCTGGATGACATCAAACATTGGATGGCGTGGAATTACATGTGCTTAAATGACAGCAAGACCGAATACATTCCAGTGGTGCCTAAGTCGGCCGCTGCACTTGTGGATGGCAGCGTAATACGTGTTGGTGACTGTACGATTGCAGCTTCACGATGTGTCCAGAAACTTGGCGTCTACGTGGACTGACACCTGAACATGAACAAACAGGTGTCACAAACCGTTAGTGTGTGCGCATTCCACCCACGCCACATTAATCAAATCAGCCGATTTTTGCCTAAAACAACGAAGGAACGCATAGTCAACGCCATAATAACATCGCGGCTGGACTATTGCCACTCAATCATATACGGAACATCTGCAAACAACATCGCTCGTCTGCAAAGAATTCACAACTCGGCCGCTCGTCTGATATTGCATCGCCCGCGGAGTGATAGTGGTGCTCCGCTGTTGCATGATCTGCACTGGCTACCCGTTGCTCGCAAAATCGAGTTAAAAATATTGGTGTTTACCTACAAGGCAATGCATGAAAATGAGCCCGTCTACTTGCATGATCTCGTGTGTCCTTACAGACTCGCTAGATCACTACGGTCTGCTGACAACAACATGTTGTCCGTAACGCGTACTCGCGTCAAAGCTGGTGACAGTTCGTTCACGGTGGCCGCTGCAACTCTCTGGAACACTCTACCTAATTACATTAAATCTTTGGACACTCTTGGCAGTTTTAAATGTAAACTAAAACCACATTTATTTAGAACATCATTCTAGACGAACGTTTGTCGCTTGTTTGTGACTGACCTCAGTGATCCAGTGGACTTGTTGATATTAGCAATATTTTAGAACTATTTATTTATTTGATTTTATGCTGTTATATTTTAGTGATTAACTTATGCATTGTAATTTATTAATTATATTAAATTATACTGTGTTTATTTTAAGTTAACATCTTATTACTATATTCTAAATATTTTGTTGCTTTTTACTTAATTTATTTATTAATATTTTTAGTTATATTGTATGGCACAATTGTTAGTTTAAATGACTGTGTTAGTACTAATATTTTAGTTTAATGATCATGACGCATGATGTATTGTAAAGCGCCACGAACAATTGTGGATCTGGCGCTATAACAAATTAAATATATTATTATTATTATTATCTATAGAGCTGAATAATAAATGTGAGTCATCAACAATTACACTGAATACAAGTCTAGTCTCTACAATATTGTAAGCAGACCAGACTATTTGATTAACAAAAGAACAACTTTAGTCACATTATGCACTATTTTACTGACACCAGGAAGAAATTAATGAAATGACTAAGCACATATATTTTAACATTTCACTCACACATCAGGAATTCAGTTATAAATATGACTGAAGCAACTATTTGGCTAACACTGATATATTGACTGGATATCAGTTTTAAAATATTTGAGGCACCCTTCAGACTTGTTTTGAATACTTGGTATTTTATCACATGAATGGTTACAGGTGTACTGGTGTTTGGGTTGGTCACTAGACCTTGTGCCCACTCACTTCGTCACTCTCGGAGCGATCCAAGTTGCCATTGTGATCATCGTCAATTTGTCTGTGTAGCTGACAGATGGCTTCGTATCCCAACTTGTCCTTCTCGCACAGGGAGTCCTCCAGGGGGCAGTCTGAAACATTCCCAGCATGCACCACTAACTACAATTATGGCTGTACGTGTGATTAGTTATTTAATCAATCAAATACTGAAATTACAATATTTATAATAATATTAATAACACAGCCATATTTCACCGCTTTTACACAGAACAATCGTGTTTCAAGAGTACACAAAATGTTCAAATACTTTTTATTTGACCAATATATTTACAGGCACCTAGTAAATTTTTTTAAATAGCAAGTAAATGACTAGGAGATTCCTGAATTACACATTAAATGCAGCTTTCAAAATCATTACAGCCATGTTGAGTAATAGTGATAATGGTACAAGTATGCATAGAGACCAAAATCATGTTTCAATATTACATAAATCGCAGACATTGCAAATTATCCAATATATTCTCTCACCGAAATTAGCAATATTAAAACTGCATTCCATCATTGAATCAGATTTAGCAAGCCCAGTGCAGGTGTAGGTAATATTACACCTTTGTTGTTAGAATCACTCCAGTATTTACCAGTATGTATTAGTCAGGCAGTACTTTCCAGTTGTCATGTAATGAGAGATGCACTGACTGATCAAACAGCTGCACCCACACAACCCACAACATGCCAGCAACTGACACTAAATCACTAACACATCCAGCAGGTATAACTATTAAGTGACTTTAAAAAACATTATCTATCAACTAATAACAAATAAGCCTCAACACCAAAAAATTATTTTAATAAAAAATTATAAAAGGCAATATTTAAAAAATAACATGTCTGCATGTAAATAAACCTGAGCCGCAAATATTAATTTAAATCAAATTCACAATTTAGTAAGGAAATATTAATTACTATGAAAATTATGATGATTCCTAGTGTAAAGGCATTAAATAAAATAATTTCATAATTTTGCTATCAAATTTTCTGTTTTAATTATAACAATAACACAATCATGTAGACAATTACCAGTCGTGCTTATTTTTTATAAAATCAACAACGATATATGCATAACTACAACTATGTGTGAACAATTTATGATAACCATTAATTCATGAACACCTCACAAAATCCATCATGTACATCATTTAATTAATCTGAATCTCGTAATAATTTACCAAAGCAAAACAAAAGGATATTTTAATCGATACATATTGATACTCATTGACATTTCACAAATATATGTTCATGAATCAAAATTACAATATCTTAGGTGGACCAATTAGTTGATGTGAATAAGTTACTGACAATGGGACATGGTTATAAATCAACTGAGTTATTTTAGATTTCAATACAGCAACCACAGGTAGCCAAAATAAGTGGTATAATAATGAAGGATGTTATTGTTAAGGTTCATGGGCTGGCTGCACATGTTACGGTCTGTCAACTTCTATGAGCTGTAAGGACAGGGCACCTTCTTGTAATGCAGTTTCAGGGCGACGCATGTTAGCTGTGTAGATATAAAGATCACTCATCAAGGGGACCTACAATGTTTTAGTGATGTAAGCATGTCAAATGCAGTGCAATGGTGGCCTGATCAGACATGTAACAGTTGACAAAGACATGCTTGTCTGAGACTGTATGGTGTAAGGTTAAGACAGTCAAGTGAACAGAACATGTCAAGCTTTTGTTAGCAAACTGTACTAATAAAAAGGCCAACGTGCCTAAGTTGTTCATGTTTACCTTGGCTTTACTGCAGTTACTTTACAACATCTTCATGCGATTTACCAGTTCTTTGTATCTACATAAATTCCAGTTTTATTAACTACACCATGTTTCACCCAAATATGTGTTGTAGTTCACTTGGTTTGTTGAAACTTGAAAATTTCATTTTAATTATATGATGTCACCACTGGTTCATAAGGATACTGTCAGTGAAGGTACCCAGGTAGTCTTCAAACACATACATGTTCACACAATACTGATTACTTGCAGGAGGTTAACCCCTGCAATCTAACAGTAACACAGTTATATGTTTACACAGTACTGATTACTTGCAGGAGGTTAACCCCTGCAATCTAACACAGTTACATGTTCACACAGTACTGATTACTTCCAGAAGGTTAACCCATGCAATATAACACAGTTACATGTTCACACAGTACTGATTACTTCCAGAAGGTTAACCCATGCAATATAACACAGTTACATGTTCACACAGTACTGATTACTTCCAGAAGGTTAACCCATGCAATATAACACAGTTACATGTTCACACAGTACTGATTACTTGCAGGAGGTTAACCCATGCAATATAACACAGTTACATGTTCACACAGTACTGATTACTTGCAGGAGGTTAACCCATGCAATATAACACAGTTACATGTTCACACAGTACTGATTACTTGCAGGAGGTTAACCCATGCAATATAACAGTTACATGTTCACACAGTACTGATTACTTGCAGGAGGTTAACCCATGCAATATAACAGTTACATGTTCACACAGTACTGATTACTTGCAGGAGGTTAACCCATGCAATATAACACAGTTACATGTTCACACAGTACTGATTACTTGCAGGAGGTTAACCCATGCAATATAACACAGTTACATGTTCACACAGTACTGATTACTTGCAGGAGGTTAACCCATGCAATATAACAGTTACATGTTCACACAGTACTGATTACTTGCAGGAGGTTAACCCATGCAATATAACAGTTACATGTTCACACAGCACTGATTACTTGCAGGAGGTTAACCCATGCAATATAACAGTTACATGTTCACACAGTACTGATTACTTGCAGGAGGTTGACCCAGGCAATATAACAGTTACATGTTCACACAGTACTGATTACTTGCAGGAGGTTGACCAATGCAATTTAACAGTAACACAGTTACATGCAAACCCATGCAGTCAGATATCAGATCATTTCATGAAATAATAACTTTTCAATACTTGCAGCTTTCAGTGCTGTTAACATGCATCATAGGTCTACTTTAATTAAGTACTATTTGTATGACCCACTGCAACATATGTTTTGAATGACAGAATTAGAACTATTGATTCAGGAAGTAAATATGTTTGCATTATTTATAACATGCTACTGTCAAACATATACAATATTTAAAAGATCCAATGAACTACAAGCGTAAATTAAAAATGGCACATTTTACAACATCAAAACATGCTTCTACTATAACTATTATAATTTCTAAGTTACTATAGAGGTTTAATGGCAAACAAGCAACAGCAGGGTGTCTCTATGGGTTGGTTACCATGCAGTTTAGAAGTGGGGGTTATAACAGAAGTCATGCATGACAAGGTCACCAGTTGAGCTACAGTTTTATAGCAGATGAAAAACTAATTTGAAATTGATCACCTTCCTAATATAGATCATTATATACAGCATTTT